>OX463787.1:13575706-14229983 GCA_949825025.1 Siphlonurus alternatus | reverse complement strand
GGGGCGTTGATCAATCCAGAAACTAGCTATAGTGACGGCAAAAAAAGAAAATATGGCTATAAGAGTTCCAAAGAAGGTAAATATTAGGGGTAATTTAATTTTATGCTCTATAATATTCATTTTTGCAATTAAAATGTTTCATGCTAGTTATCCACTATAGTAAAACATGTAACAACTTTGTTTTGAGTGGTCGATGATCATTGTGTGTGTTGTTTTCCAATTTAATAAAGTTACAATAAATTCATGGATCATGTCCCCTAAAAATTGTCATACAACGAAAAGTTTCTAGGGGCGTTAACTAAAAATTAAGCACAGTAATAAAAAGAATATGATTAAATAACTTAATTTGCAATGAATTGAGATTGTGATAATTTTATAACTGAAATTAGATTTTATTTTGTATAACCAGGGAGTTTCACTGGACAAAAAAACAGAACACGAACGAATTTTACTTTTAGGGAGTTTGCTTAAAATATCTAGATGTCCCAACTGTATAATTTAAATTAATACAATTTATTAAAAAAAATCATAAAAAAATATATTTTTTAATTAATATACACTTAAACACGATAATCTTATATTTTATAAAATAAAACAAATTATACAAAATGATTGATTAATAATTTTTGTGTAATAGATAAAACATTTATACAAATAAAATTTTTAAAATATTCTCGAACGAAATGACCGATGGCGGCGCTGTCTGCAGAGTGATGACGTCACAAAATGGCGGACGTAATGCGGCTCGAAAGAAATATGGAGTATGAAAAGCAGGTTAATAATTTGATAATGTGCGATTAGAAGCTTACATACAAACGTAAAATTTGACGCACCAGCTGTCAAATTAAATTCAGGGGCTTTACAATATTATTGGAGCCAATCGCACCCCTTTCAGCCTTTTCAGGGGTGTTTTTTTTTCCCCATAGGAAATACGAAAAGTTTTTCTAATGGATATGGCCGAGATGTAACAATTTGAAAATTTATAAGAATTTTATGGAGAAAATTTCATACAATAGGTAATTTTATTAATTTACACCTCTGAAATAATTAATTAATACAGATTCTTTACCACACCCCCGTGGCACCACCTCTACCACGCACACCCCTGGAGTGCTACCCGGCTGTACCCCGTTATTCAGACCTATTAGTATTTTCCACTTTTTTTAATAAACGAGCTAAAATTATAAAACTTAATTTTCAAGGGGTTATCAATCCTCCTGAACTAAGAAATAATTTTAGATTTTCTCCCCGACGCACCCTTGAGTGTTAGATAACTACCCCTAAAACCCATTTTCCTTAAAAATTGTGCTAAAATTATGAAATTAATTTTCAAGGGGTAATCGACCCTCCTAAACTAGGAAATAATTTTAGATTTTCTCCCCGACGCACCCCTGAGGGTGGAGAACTACCCCTAAAATCCACTTTCCTTAAAAATTGTGCTAAAATTTTGAAATTAATTTTCAAGGGGTAATCGACCTTCCTAAATTAGAAAAAAATATTATATTTTCTCCCTGATGCACCCCTGAGGGTGGAAACCTACCCCTAAAATCCACTTTCCTTAAAAATTGTGCTAAAATTATGAAATTAATTTTCAAGAGGTAATTGACCCTCTTGAACTCGGAAATAATTTTAAATTTTCTCCCCGACGCACCCCTGAGGGTGGAAAACTACCCCTAAAATCCACTTTCCTTAAAAATTGTGTTAAAATTATGAAATTAATTTTCAAGAGGTAATTGACCCTCCTGAACTCGGAAATAATTTTAAATTTTCTTCCCGACGCACCCCTGAGGGTGGAAAACTACCCCGAAAATCAATTTTCCTTAAAAAATATGCTAGAATTATGAAATTAATTTTCAAGGGGTAATCGACCCTACTGAAGTCGGAAATAATTTTAGATTTTCTCTCCGACGCAACCCTGAGGGTAAACGGCTACCCACCATATCCTTCTTTCTTAATAATCGAGTTGAAATTGTGAATTAAATTTTTTTCGGGATTTATCGTAATTTTTCATAGAAAAAAAATATATCAGACTCGCCTCTTTACTTGCAGTATGATGATGGATGTCCACCGTTATAATAATTACATGTCGTGAAGGCTCATGTTGGGGTCTGCACAATGAGGCTATGTGTGACTTTAATTAACAACTGAGGTGTGACCATCAATTCCACATAACGTCCATCACTTTCAGCTCGTCAATGCTCTCAAATCTCTTTCTGAAGCAAAAGGTTTACAAGAAGAGATTTGAGACCAATTGACGAACAGAAAGTGGAGATAAGACGTTGCATGGAATTGGTCACAACTCAGATGTTAGAGGCCATGCACCTACACACATAGCCTCGTTGAGCGGACCAACATGTGCCATCACGCCAATTAACGGTGTTGAACACATTGAGTGAAACCATCATCATACTGCAAGTGAAGAAGTGAGTCTGGGATACATTTTCTCTGAAAAATTTCGATAAATCCCGAAAAAAAATTTAATTCACAATTTCAACTCGATCGATTATTAAGAAAGAAGGATATGGTGGGTAGCCGTTGACCCTCAGGGTTGCGTCGGGGAAAAAGTCTAAATTTATTTCCGAGTTTACGAGGGGTTACTAAACACTTGAAAATTTAATTTTTTTATTTTAGCACAATTTTTAAGAAAAATGGATTTTAGGGGTAGGTTTCCACCCTCAGATGTACGTCGGGAAGAAAATCTAAAATTATTTCCGACTTCAGTAGGGTCAATTACCCCTTGAAAATTAATTTCATAATTTTAGCACAATTTTTAAGGAAAATTGTTTTTCGGGGTAGTTCTCCACCCTCAGGGGTGCGTCGGGGAGAAAATCTAAAATTATTTTCGAGTTCAGGAAGGTCGATTACCCCTTGAAAATTAATTTCATAATTTTAGCACAATTTTTAAGGAAGGTTGTTTTTCGGGGTAGTTCTCCACCCTCAGGGGTGCGTCGGGGAGAAAATCTAAAATTATTTCCGAGTTCAGTAGGGTCGATTGCCCCTTGAAAATTAATTTCAAAATTTTAGCACAATTTTTAAGGAAGATTGTTTTTTGGGGTAGTTCTCCACCCTCAGGGGTGTGTCGGGGAGAAAATCTATAATTATTTCCGAGTTCAGTAGGGTTGATTGCCCCTTGAAAATTAATTTCATAATTTTAGCACAATTTTTAAGGAAGATTGTTTTTCGGGGTAGTTCTCCACCCTCAGGGGTGCGTCGGGGAGAAAATCTTAAATTATTTCCAAGTTTTTAGGAGGGTCGATTACACCTTGAAAATTAATTTCATAATTTTATCCCAATCAGTAAGAAAAATTAACAATAATTTAATATCATATGGATCGTCGACATATACATATTATGCATATATTCCACGCGCCGCGCGCAAGACTCTATTTAAAGCAAATGACACGGTGTATGGTCACATTTATCTGTTATTTTATTTATTAAGACTAATATTTAACTTTATTATGATAATTAAAAATTTGCAAGTGGATAATATTATATAATCACGTAAATTAACTCAGGAATGGTATGTTGTTCCTATACTGTTATGAACAGCTAGCCGCATTCTAGTAGTTCACACTTTTGGCCACTAGAGGGCTGAATTTGGTTGCGTTCGCGAATACTTCTTTTAAAATACGATAATTTTTAACGGATAAATTTAATAAATACTTCTACCTATCACTTGCATGCAGAAAATAGATATTATGCTAAAAATATTATTTTAAATGTATATATCAAACATTATCCACTGTAAAAAAAAAAAAAAAAAAACATGGAAGAATAGTTGTAAATATGCAAATTTTAAATAAAAAAATATTACAACCTTTAAAAAATATTAAAATTCACCTGCTGTAATTGCAAAGATAAAAACTAAGCATGAGCGGAAGGCAGGGAATTTCACGGTTATTTGATAGATATCATTTAGATAATCTTGTGTTGATGTAACTGGTGAACCGAGCCGGTGAAAGTACCATAATTAAACCGTGAAGAAGAATGTGTTGTGAGTGTGAGGAAAACTGGTTTCTGTTGCCAAATAATGAATTCATAAGCTAAGGCAGATGCTACCGAAGACAATTTTGTCATTTCACAATTCTTGTCTTAAAATTATAGTCTACTAGTTATATAATTATAGGAATAAGAACTAAATTTAGTATTCAAAAATGCATGGTTTTGAAAGCAAGATAGCTTGTTATGGTTATTTAATTTTAATTATGTGCATTTTTATTTTTTTTAAGCTATATATACTTGTCACAAACAAATCCAAAAGAAAACATTAGTTGAAAATGAAAAAATCTTATTTGAAATACATCTTTTATAAATTGGAGTTATATAAATATATAAAATATGACCAGTTTTTGACTATATATATGTCTATTATAATTTCATGTAATTTCATTTATTGTTTTAATTGCAATATCTTTTAATATTGCAATTCTATGGAAATTAATGAATATTCATTGAATTTAATTAATAAATGCTTTGAAAACTTCCAATGCAATTTCTATACCAGCCATCATTAATACGGTTTCCTTGTTCCCTTAGTTATAATAAAACATTAAGTAGCACATAATTTATAACTTTCTTTTATAATGTATACTAAAATAAACAAATATTTTGATATTAATATTCATTGATACAAATAAGAGTTGCATAATCCCTTCTGTGACGTCATATCGGATGTTGGCCATGTTGGCACTCGTGACATTTACTTAAGTGTTGACAATATAATTAGATCACATAATTGGCAAGTTTCTTCAAACAAACTTGACATAGCTTCAAAGCAATTAAACATTACGGAATTTATTCTCTAGGTCATATATAATTAAATCTAAATCGTATTTAAGATTCTTACGTTCATTGGTTGAAATTTTATTACGACTCTTTTGATTGGTTGAAATTTTTACGGAAATATACGAAAGGAGTCATACGAAGTATAATTATTTAAAGAAACTGTTTTAATGACTTTACGTTAGTAGAATATTTAGTAATAGTCTATTATGTGTTTTTAGACACTTTTATTACTAAAGATACAAATTGGCATATCATTATATATAAATTTTAATTTATTTATTACATTTTTTATGAGATGTCAATTTAAATTAAGTTATAAAATTGTTTTAAGTAAAAAAAATTGAAACCACTAATTTTATGTCCTATAATACATGAGATATGAAATTAATATTTTCAACAGCTTTTGCGTATAGCGTGACTCAATTTTTTTAGCATTTTAGAATATTTTTTTACTACTTTTTACACCTGCTTTCCAGTTTTAATATAACCTTTTTTTTAAGAAAGGTGGATTACCGCTAGCAAAATTTATACTCAAGGAATTTGCAATATTTAACTAAATATATTATACTGTGATATGCACCAATAGAGTCGGGCGTAAACTAATATATTATTTGTTATATACTGTACAATCCATGCGCCAATGTAAAATTTCGAGTTAATACTTATGAATTTCCTCTTTTAATTTAATTAAGGATGAATCACAGTAATAGATTGATATCTCGTAATCGTACCGCCTGAATGCAAAAAGACTTGCAGGGGACTTAGAACTCACCATCAATAAGTGGCATACAAATTTTGAAGCGAATCTGTCTTATCAGTTTTGTGAAAACTGAGGTAGAAGTTTAACATTGGCTTTATGGATGGAAACCGAAAATGGAGCTGTTGTAAGAAAACTGCAAGACCGAATTTGCTCAAACCATAAGCGATTAAGTTTTTCAGAACATTCTAAATTTTGTAAAATTTATTTCATTTGATTCTGTCATAGAAAAATATTCTCTGACTCCAGCAGTAACTGAGATTCATCATTAAAAAATATTATTGGAACTTCTTTTATAAACACTGATATTTCATTCAGTATCTCACACAAGACCTTTCAGGTGACATAACCTTCAGGTTAACGTCCTGTGACGTCACGCGGGTGTCTCCAATAACGTCACGAATGTCACGAGCGAGCGGCAATTAAAGAGCGTGTCCCCAACAATGTTTCTGATAAGAGAGTCGTGTAGCAGCCCGGAACTGCAGAGATCAAGTCAACGAACACAACAGTCTACTTACTTTTGTATCCTCACAGGAAGTTGACTAGTTTTTGGATTTCCGGTTTATAAAAGAGATTTGTTAAGATGTTTTGATAAATATGAGAAATTTTAATTTTGAAATACGAAATGGGAAGCTTAAATATTCTACGTTTCTAGTTATTTCTGAAAGGTGTTTTTAATTAATAAACCGATCTGTGTTCACTGAGTTCAATGTCATTGAACGGGATTTGATAATATTCTTTGTTTTTTTTAATGCAGGCTTTCCTCGTTTCTATCAATTTAAATTTTATTTTTAATATCACAAGACCAAAATATAATGCAGAGAATAAGACAATTCTGTCAAGCTTTTGAAATGATCACATATAAATGTTATATACGAGTGTATTCTATCTCCCTGTCTCACATAAGTATTATAAAATACCAATTTATATATTAGTATTTGCATGCATGCAACAAAGAAGCATATATTACATCTTTTTGTTTTAGGACGGGTAAAAAAATCTTTGTTCTATAGATGTTCATAAACAGGACAAGATGGATTTCTTAATAAGATTCCTTCTTTAAATTATGATAAATAATGTGTGCCAAGCTGTTTCTTTTCGTTGCGGTTTTGTCCTGCGCGATATTCATATTTTCATAATTGTATTTAATATTTTTCAATATTTTTATTCCTTAAATTTACTAAGGTAGAGATAACGTCGAACAGCTGTTCGACGTAATCCCCTTTGATTAACATGTAAACCTTAGCAAATTGACAAAAATTCTGAAATTTTTTTGAGGGGCAGATATTAGAGCCTAAAAGCCATAGCAAAAGTTTCAACAACATTTAACGAGCCGATTTTTTTAAATTAATTTTTTAGGAAAGCCCTATGCTGAAAATTAAAAAAATTAATTAAAAAAAATCGGCTCGTTAAATCGTTTTGAAATTTTTTCTATGGCTTTTAGGCACTATAATATCTGCATCTCAAAAAAATTTCAGAATTTTTGTCAATTTGCTAAGGTTTACATGTTAATCAAAGGGCATTACGTCGATCAGCTGTTCGGCGTTATCTCTACCTTAGTTAGAAAATATGCGATTACGAAGTAAAAAATATTAAAAATTGTTGCTGTAAATATTAAATTTTTAATTTTGAACATTATAATTTTGTATGAAAGTAATATTTTGTTTAAAAATAGTATTATAAAATATTTAAAATGGAAAAAATTTATTTAATATAAAAATAAAAAATTGTGAATTAATTTTAGTTAAATTAAACATTAACTAAATGTTACTGGGCCATCCAAATGATACACCAAGTACATCCGGTCGTGTGCCAAACGATAACAATTCATCTGTTTGGATTTGATTAGCAAAGTGCGCGCGTGGCGTGTATTTAATGGGGCGAAATTAAGGGAGTCTCGTTTCCTTTATAGATACATGCTAATCTATTGCTGGAATTATTTTGTTTGGAGAACTATATCAATATTCTGATAATTATTAATGTGTTGAAAATGTGCATTTTCCTCGTTAGATTAAAATGCTTTTAATTATGACAAATTCCATGAAAATATCTTGTGCGAAGATTTATTACTATATGTTTAAAATATAAAATGAATGGAATTTTAAAACTAAATAAATCAGTTTAAATCATATAATTATATGGTATAAAACTATTTAGAATTGATTCGTTGAATTTTTAAGCCATGTAATTAAATTATTAAATACTTCATAATTAAATTAGCCACTCTAATTCAAAATTTAGATTTATTCAAGCAATATTCACAGTGCTGCCCCCCCAATTAAACAATTTAATTGTTTAAATTAAACAATCTTATCAAAAAGCGAATACAATGCTGATAAGTTATATACCTTATATTAGAGCTGTGTTCACTTCATTATTCAAATAAAAAAATAATAGCATACTAATAATTTAGTGTATAGCACCCAAAGCCGAATTCGGACTATGTTGCGCATGACAAATATTTCAAAGAGTTTACTTAAACAAAAAATTCATGATTCATGCATAATATTATTTCCTTTAACAATTAAATCTAGTGTCTCAAATCTGCATTGTGACCTTGTTATTGTTACTTATAGGGGATGTGTTTAAAAATCAGAGTCTTAAGTTAACCTGCGGGTCCCGTATTATTATTTTAACTGGCTAGAACTGCTAGAACAAGACGGTGTATCATGAGAGCAGCTGGACCGGGAGGCTGTAGAGATCAGGAGATAACTTGATGTTGTTTTGATCATTTTTGTAAAGAAGGAAAATACATTTGTCCAGTGAAACTAAATTTAATGGAATATTATACATATCTGACTTTTAAATTTAAGTATCTATTAATTATTAATACAAAAATTAAAAAAATATACATTTTTAATTAAAATTAAAATAATAAATAAATAGCAATAAAATAACAATTTGAACTATTATAATTTTAAGTCCTACCACTTTTAACTGCATGCATAATATACCTTTATTTCTAACTTCAGGGAGTTTTATATATACTATAAGCTATTTATAAATCGAAAATGGAATTTAGGGAGTTTGGAAACCTTATCATAAGATAAAGCTTCAAGTTAATTATGTGTGCAGGTTTATGATTAAGAAAAGCATAGTTGTAGAAAACCATATGTTTATTGTAGTCAATACAAAAATGGTTTGATTTTTTTTTTTTCAATTTCTAAATCGATAAGATATAAATATACAGAATATACTGTGAGATATATAATACACATTCGGTTGTAATAATTAATAACGCTCGTGCTATTTTGAGGTGTATGAATAATAAAAAATTTAAATTGTCACGTATGTTTATTTTTCAATTTGCAACGAGTGCATTATGTAATTATTGAAAGAAGATCAAATTTTAACAACAATTTCAGAAATCTTTTCGATCCCATTCTAGTGCATACTGCCAGTATATACAGAAATGCCTATACGTCTATTGTCATAACCAAAAAGAACCCTCTCTTTATGGGAATGCTATGCTAATCATATTACAATTATTACATTTTTATTCGTTTTCTGATTTTTTCTCATACCAAAGTCATATCCATTTAATCTTTGGTTAGACGTCAAGCGACCCTTTTAACGTAAATCAATCGGAGGTCAAAGTTCACTCAAGGTCACCGTATGACACTTTTTTTTTTTGGGGGGGGGGGGGGGGGTCCGCCAAAAAAATTGATGCAAATCATGTTATTAGCAAGTACTGAAAATTTCAGCCCGGTATCACCAATAGCGCGATTTTCGTGAAATTTGGTTGTAAATTTCCTGGCTATTTTATTATATTATTGTATAGGAGGACAAAGGAAAAATTTCATGACGTCAAATCCATAATAAGTGAAGATGACTTTAAAGCCTATATTACACGATACAATTTTTCTGATTATTGTATACAATTTTTCCTTGCAAGAAAATTTTCTCTCCATACAAACAAATGGAGATTAAGTTTTCTTGTAAGGAAAAATTGTTTATTTATTATATTTATTCAAAAAACAGACTACAGGTTAGGTAATCCGATTATAAAGAATACAATAGTTCATACAAGGGAGCATTCACAAAGCCCTAAGGCCACATTTAGGGCTCGATAATTTAAAGCTCGATTTTAGGCATGCTTTTTAGACCCAAAATTTCTGGTCTTAAATTATCGAGCCCTAAATGTGGCCTTAAGACTTTGTGAATGCCCCTTACAAATTCTTAGTTAAAATACACACATACATATAGAATAATTAGAAAAATTGTATCGTGTAATACCGTCTTAAAATGCTCATCTTCTAAGATAGCATAGAACAGCCGCTAGACGCCTGCACTACATCCTTCTGGAGAACACAACACCATCATGAGCGCATGTCTGTGGAGGCAGCTGCTCTCAGGCCGGCTGCCACGCGACCTTCCCCACCTCCTCCATCAGGCAGCAGTAGCACCTTGTCACCCGGGGCCACGTGGACTGATGGCGCCTAAGTCGCAAGTGCCAGGGGGGCGTGATTCTAGTTCGTGGAAAATCTAGATATTTTTAATATATTATTCATGTTCTTTTTTTTCACAGAGGTTAAATTATATATTTAAACTTTATGGATTTTCTGTATAGACTTCCTTATGTGCTATGTACTTCTCATTGATAATTTAAATTATATGGATGGTACTCAATTTTTTAATGTGCTGGAATATATTAGTAATGAATTACTGGTTGTAGAAAGTGACTATACTGCATGCTGGGCACTCTAGACGGGGTTTACAAATAAAATTATAGCTTCGTCATTTTAAAAGAAAAAAAAATCAATATAATATACAGTATATCAACGTATTGATTACATAAAAAATAGATATATTTGTCTGCAAAGTGATGTAATGTACAGAATATTATATTTATAGACAATCCTCAATATTTTCACATCAGGAGCATTTTGCCTTTAATGCTACAGATTATAAAAATATTTGTATAAGATAATTAAAAGTAAAACAATAATATTATAATTAATCATATTTACAATATTTTCTTTCCATGAAATTTGCCACCGTCCACTCGCCATCCTCACAATCGAATTACTACATTAACTGTTATCAGTTCAATGAATTTGTCTTTGGTAAAATAATATACATAATTAATTTAAATTTAATATAAATATTTTATTTTTAAATATAAAGATTTGCATGTAGTTATAACCATTATTTTTAGATTTAAATATTTTTATTTAAATTATTTAAAAATAAACGTTTTATTTTTAATTTAAATTCAAAAAATTTATAACATGAATATTTTTTTTTGTTACTAGATTTCTTAATAAAAGTATATTGCTTCAAACCGTCGTTATAATTACTAAATATAACTGAGATTGAGAGAGCTAACAAGCCCCCCTCCAATCCACTTGGGTCAGCTGTCGGGAGAACACCTTGCAGCCTTGGATTGAAGATTCAAGTTGGCACCAGACGAGGTAACAAAAACAGACGCGTGGTCGATAAAAAAAAAAAGAGGAAAATCAGAATCGTAACCGTCAAGTTCATCGAATCAAGACGGTTGTTTTCAAGCTGGATTTTTATATTTGTTTTCCGATGATAATTACTATTTATTTACCGAATTTGAGACTTATAAAAGAATGATGAATTTTTATAACATTGTACGTTCCTGTGGTACGTTCATACTTATTATATTTTGATTTAATATTTTATTCCATTTTAATGCTCAATAATATGGTATATTGTGCAATATGGGAACATAATATAACATACATTGTATATTCAGTCAATAGTTCAGGAAAAAAAACAATGGAGCATTATAAAAAGATTATTATCTTTTATAGTATATTATAATATGTGTAAAGTGTAATATATTGTCGTTTATTTTTAACTTTATTTAAAATATATAAAAATTATATAAATTTTTATAATTTTTTTTTTTTTTAAATAAAATGAACTGAAAAATGCAAGAGCTAAAATAAAATATGTATAATACCATATTAAATTTATAAAAACTAAAAATTGATAGCATTGTATAGATAATATCAACTTATGCTTTACTGAATTCGTAAAATTATTTTTTAACACTTTTAGAATCAGCAATGCATTTACAATAAACGTATAAAACCCACCTTGTACTTCAACTTTTCTTTGAAAAGTATTTTGCGTCAAAGAGAATTAAATAATTAAATAAAAATTTGACAAATGTATACCTTCCTTGAGTGAACAAACCTCTTGAATTACAAACACTTTTCCTCGAGAGCTTCTGATTGATAGAGCCATCAGTTGTATATCAACCGAGCCATCAAAACCGTCTCTTCATATAGATAAGATATATACATGGAGTGGTCTTTTCAGCTGTCAGCAACCTTTTCTAATTTCACCCTTTCAACCATTGAAATCATTAAAATATGGTTGGTTTGGATGTTGTATTATCTTCCCATTTATTTAATACAAAAAATATATCCATGCAGGAGCTTGCAATTTATTTTTGTCACTTATCCTTCATTAATTGCCATGAAAATTTAAAAATTATAGATGTAAACGAGATTTATGAAGGACGTTATCCATGCAGGTTTTCTCACTATAACCACGGTAAGTGTTAATGAGTTAGGTTGGATTGCTATAGAATAGTGAGAAACCTCCCTATATCTTTGTGAATAACACTAATGAATCACGTTGATATGTTGTATACACAATATAATATATTGTAATGTATAATGTGTATAATATATAAAGTCACTGATCAATAAATTAATAATTATAAATAAATTATTATAGTGATATAGGTGGCTTATTTATATATATCAAATATTGTGGTGTGATTCATGAAAATGCATGCATGTTTTATCCAGAGCTACATATAACTCAAATGACAAATCGCTAATAATAAGCCTAATCAGATACGTATTATTTGTGTTTTAAAAGATTATATGCATGTATTAAAATTATGAACACTGTGATGAGAGAGCATGAACATTATCCTGATGCATGCTCTGATGGTAAGGGCAGTTTAGAAAGAGAGAGAGAGAGAAAAAAAGAGAGAGAGAGAGAGAGAGAGAGAGAGAGAGAGAGAGAGTGCATTTTGAACTTATGAACTTATACTTTTGGGAAACATACACTTCATAATTCAAATTTTTAAATCTTCATATTTTTTTCCTCCATGAAGCATGCACGGGCAACATATATTCATATATCCTGATTCGTCTATAATTTTTTTAAAAAAAGAAGTTTTCTACTAAGAACTGAGTCATATTTAAAGCAACAACCACAGAACTATATATTATCCTCCCTTCCTCAATATTCCCGGATATACTTTATATTGTGGTTACATCGAAACATGCACGTGTTGTTTGTACGGGAATGCGTGTTACGACGTCACGATCTGGATGTCAGATGTTTGTGTCACGTGCCTGTGTACTTAAGTACCTTACTTAAGTCTATAGAGACAAATTTAAAGCATAATTAAGTTGAAAATTATAAGGCGGAGTTGAAATATAAAGATTGAGTCGCACTGAACTAATCTGATTATATCATATCTGAGAGCATCATTTACTACATTATTATTATATTTACAAGCATACACCCATGATACACCCCTATATGAGCTTGGAGCTCGATGTGGGGTAATATATGGATAAGGGAGAAAAAAGGATGGTGGCCACGACCTGTTTGTTATTATACGCATCCCAGAATTCACTGAAGTGCGACTGAGGGAACCGTGTAAAACTTCATTCAGGATGGACAACTCAACTTTTTATCAATGGAGCAACGTAATTTTTACTTGAAACGGTCACTCATCCAATTAATAACCACCCTAGACTATAGAGTGATTCATACAGTTTATTATAGAAAGATGCAAATAAAACTCCCTATTTTAAAGACTAATATATATTTTAATATATAGAGGACATCGACGCATCTACTCTACACATATATAACCCGCACGATAACTGTTATATACAAGAGCATAAAAGTATAACCATTGCAGCATACACATTTGTTAAGAAGAAGAAATCCTTATAATACCGCGAAAGATAATTGAAAACTGACAATAAATAATAATAATATACAATCACACAAATGAATAATGTAAAAAAAGATCTCTAAATACGGTATATAGTATTCATTGAATTGATATCTTATTTTCCTCATATAACAGTTCTATATAAAGTTATAAGATAAGAAACCTCTTCATATAAAAACTATTATAACAATGATTCAACAATACAGAAGAACTTCTGGTTGATAATCAAACATTGTAAATCAACAGTCGATAGGATTACTCCTCCTCAAAAGGTGCTATACAACAGCTGTGATGATCTTGTAGCTCTTGTGCTGTGGGTGATACAGACGCGTGTAAGACCAGATGTCAAAAATGACGTCACGAAATTCCATCAACATGCTGCATATGTGGAGTTTTTTTTACTTTGGTTTAATTCGTGTATGGTCTCTTTGTAGACTGTACTAATTAAATTTGTCATTACATTAATTCTCATTAATTTGTCTCACTCTTTCTCTCTCTCTCTCTCTCCCCCCCCCTATTATGCCAAAATGAGATCATATAATATAATTATATGCATGGATAGCTATTGGTTTAATGGAAAACCTACAGGACATTTTATCTGCATATTCAGAAGATTTTTTATTAATTCCTATAAGTTTAAATTGCAGATATTGTAAGATACTATCTAGCAGAGATTATAATAATAATAATTTCTTTAGCTGGAGTTAAGTTTAAGCTGAAGAATAAACAGGATTAAATAATAATTATTAAATTTTATTGCATAAAAGGAAAAGAAAGTTAAACGAACATAACTCGTACAATATTGATTTTCCTTTTGGTGAAACAAAAACAATTTTAACTAAATATTTTTTTTTTAGTAAATGAAGAAAAAAACAAAACAATGGTACAAAAAAAAAAATTTAAATAAAGAATCCAATTAAAAATATTTATAAACAGTGTATGTATTGTTATGTCTTGTTCTTTAGTGTCAATTTTTTTAACTATTTTTGTTATAAGTCCCTCAAAATCGTGCTGCAAATGCAAATACGTCATGAGCTTGTAGATAATGTAGATGTATAATTAACGTCCTGCTGACGTGTTAAATATTTGCATGACTATGACGTCACAGGGTATACAATTCATTTAAAAATATATTTTTTTAATTAACCCAGTTCATAGAGCTTATTACGTATATCCCATGCAATTCTAATCATTCATGCAAGCTCTATAATTATACAATTTATAAACGTATAGCTTCAGAAATTGTTTGATAACGAAACTCATTTGACAATAAGCCATCAAGCATAAGTGAAGTATGCAAATGAGGGGATAGTTAAGGATCAATCCCCTCTTCACTCTTTAAAAAAAAAAAAAAAAAAATTTGGAAATAAATAATGAAAATGATAACCGTTTTTACCCGTTTCTAAAACCCCTCTATAGAAAAATCTTTTTTTTTCTGGCTATATACATTGCAGTGAGTTCAATTTTCCACTAGCTAGTTATATTTGAAGAACAGTACACATCGATACATTAGGAATGTCATCCTTGCTTGTTTCATTGAAATACTGCAACTATAGCTCCATAAGACAAAAAGACACAACAATTTTGGTATCGTAAAAAAATATCATGTAGCGTAATTAAAAAGCTAATAATTTTACTTTTAATGAATTACAGTACTGAAAATCAGAGCAGGAATAACGTTTATAGTGTTCCTAGATGTACAGGTATTGTGGTGGAGCGGAAGTATCCGAGTAGATTGCTCCACATTAAGTGCGGACACGTGTGCTCGGCACGTGTCAGCCACTCGTGACAAAGGCACGCCCTCACATCTGCAGCAGTACGGCACGTGTGGGATTACTGCTGTGAAATTGGAGTTCAGAATGTTTGTTACTTGATGGAATCTGTTATGTAGTGATTTAGTATTAGAATCACTATAAATAAATATACTATGGATAATTATAATTGCCTGAATAGATATATAATGAAGTATAACTACAAAATTTTATTCATTATTTTCCTCTTGAAATGTATGTCCATCAAAGTAATAGTCGTAGGTTCACGCTGGCATTATTACCAAAGACTGCATTGATCAATATACGGTTAAGTCTCGCTTTGAAGTCATAATTGATAAATTTATGTATATATATATATATCATATATATTTGCTGAACTAAACGAATTTATTACATCATACAAGTACTGTATTAGCAAAAATTATAATTAATAATTTTTAATGTATTTTAATTAAATTTATTTTTTTATTTTATTATTTAAAATATTTTTATTTTTCTATTAATAATTACTATATTGTAATTATAAAATGTCATATAATAAAAAATTGTATTAATTTATGTTTTTAATTATTTTAATTCTTGTAACTTTAAAAGAGGAATCGTTAATAATATACATGTTTTCCTTTTTTAAATGCATGAATTTATATTTTAATATTTATATTCTCAATAATTTCGAATTAATTTCTTATATTAATGTTGAAATCGCCAACAATTATTTTTAAATGCAGAAAACTGTGACTGCCCCTTTTTTCTTATATTAAAAGTATATAGAATACACTCAATTTTGAACTCATAAAATTAAAAGACCAATATATTTCTGTCGTTAATTTACACAAGACATCTGATCTCAATAAATTGTGCTGGATAACAAGGTAGTTTCCTCCCCCATCCCCACCCTGCTACAGCTACCCTGATGCTGCAGATCTGTTGAACACACCACCCTGATGTAGACAGCTGGCACGCGACCGCTGCAAAACACCTTGTGCTGACAGATTGCAAACTTTCTCGATGATCAACAGTTTGGGTGCACTTTCATCCCTTAGAAGCCCTTTAAATATGTTTTCAATTTCGTACTACTGGACTCAATTTCAGTGTGTGTACGTACTTAAGGGTAAGATAACGCCACCAATGTTAAAAAAAAATCCCTCACACAAAAATTCTGAAAAAAATTTAAAATGTTCTCCTCTACACCCCCTATCAGTAGCTAAAATATCAGGTATACATATACGATCTAGTTTTTGAGTTATTAATTTTTAAAGTTGACTACTTTAACATGGAGAAATGAAACTCCCATGTTAAAGTAGTCAACTTTAAAAATTTATAACTCAAAAACTAGATCGTATTTGTACACCTGATATTTTAGCTACTGATAGGGGGTGTAGAGGAGAACATTTTAAATTTTTTTCAGAATTTTTGTGAGGGATTGTTTTTAACATTGGTGGCGTAACCTTACCCTTAATTGTTTTATATTGACTTTAAATTTTAATTTATCAATATGTTCTACAATTCAGAAACAATTATATACACCTTGAATATGTCATACAATAGTAAATTCTCTTGGAAAAATTAATTATTATACTTCCTCACATTTGGAACCAGGTTTTATTTGGTGCTTCACCTTTGTTTGATGATAATGATAATTTTTTTTATAAATTATTCATTTAATTAAAAATATTTAATCTATATAAAAAGTACAAATTATTAATTTTAAACACTAAATCTAAATAGTGAAGTAAACATTATTAATATTCATTTTAGTATATATTTTTTTTATTTATTTATTACAAATTTAATTAATAATATAAGGTGAAATTTAAAACAAACCATAAATAGCGTTTTTGTTAAAAAATTGTATTTTTGTTGAACAATATCCCTATTATCTCTCTTATTTCACTCTCACATTTCATTGAGAGCACATGCGCGCATTATAATATATCGCAATGCGGCTGCCGCTGTGCAACAAGCTGGTGTTGAGAATCACGCTAGTAGCCTCCCGAGAGATCTCCCTCGATACATCTGCCACGCGCCTGTTGCAAAAACACCTTGTGTGCAACAGCCGCCCTCCAACACATTGTGTGTGTAGGGAGCAGGGTGGTAACTAGATCACGGATCAGAAAACAGACGTACAAAAATCAAGCTGTAAGGGAGAGGATGTCTTTGTTGAATTTTTGCAAAATTTTGCGTTTAAATTTAGTGAAAGCGTTTTTGACAAAATAAAATGTGTGTCCAAACCAGAGCGGCCAATGGCTAATATCAATTCATACCAGCGTTCACCTGGTTGTGACTGAAGAAATTATGAAAAACTCAATCAAGATGGTTAGCAATTGATATCCCGGATTTCTAAATTATTATACTATCTGCATTATTAATTTATGTTGAAATAATACACATTATTTATCATACTGTTTCTACGGAAAACGATTATTTCCTTAGAGATAAAGCAATAAATACAAGCCCGTTCCATCTATAAGTGTATTACAAGTATAGCAGAATACGAATTATCAGAATAGTTATTAAATTGTTTATTTTAGTAAAATATATTAAAATAAATAATATAAAATATTTAATAAATTCATATTAATTAAACAATTATTTTTAATTTTTATTTACTCACTGCAGCTGCATTTCAGAAAATATAAAAAATCGTGTTGATTTTAAACATTTTGTGGTGTTACAAAACAGTCTGTTGAATGAAATTTCTGCTCCATTATCAGCTACAAGGGATGAGGGTGAACCCTTTCTCGCCCACGCCCTCCCCACAGGGTGCTTCTGAGGTAGATATGAGGAACCATCTGCCCCCAGGTGGTTCCTCAATGTGTCACTCACAATTGTATTGATGGGGATATGATATTTTATCGACAAAAAGTACATAAAAAATTGGAAGATTGTATATAAGTCCACGAAAAGGCTCCATTTTTTTTTACAAATAATTTATGGAAATTTTCTGGCAAGCCTCTTATTGAAAAGAAACAATTTCATGTTACCTTAAAGGGGTGAGGTCCTTACTTTCAATTTTAAATATTTCTCTCATCCCTTTAAATTAAACAAGATTAATTATTTTGTGCCACAATAATTTGGCAATTTTAACAAATTTAATAAATCAAAAGTTTTCCATTTGCCCATGCATCAACAGTGTTGATATATTATACTTTTAGAAGGATGGAATAGTATATAGGTGTGTCAGATACCAAATTTACTTTTGAATGCAACAATTAAGGGATGAGGGTGAACCCTTTCCCGCCCACACCCTCCCCTGGGGCTATTTTGTGAACAGAGATGTGACGAACCATCTGCCCCCAGCAAGAGTGACTCAAATGTTGATCAAAAAAGACATTCTGATTTTTATTTAGATGCAATGTTTGTTAGCTTCACCCTTATAAACTTATTTTAAATATTTCTTCATGAAAGAGATATAAAATTACGTAACTTACATTTATATATAGCATTACAATAATTATTACCCATATAAAGGCTCAAGGCCAAGGAAAAAAGGGGTTCAAATTTAGATTTTTTCCATAGTACTGTTACTGCTTAGTATTTTAGTAATATATATTTGTAACGTTTATTTTTATTTTTTAATAGTCAATTATTCTGATATCTTAAAAACTTTAAAAACGTTAAAAAATAAACACTGCAATAATTATAGTTTTATTAATAAAATATGTATTTTTAAATATTTAAAAATAAAAAATTAATAATTAATTTATAATTATTTATAAATTTGTAATTCTATAATAATTTATGATCACAATGTATATTAATAAGTCAGATGGCAAAATAATAGATTACATGTTAAATTGTTCGTAAGTCTATATTACAGTATTCTATATGATATAAAAGTATTTAGAAAACTCCTTGTTTCCATTTATTTTGTCCAAGTAATATATATATTACACTTATTTGCATGTCACAATTTCTATGATTATGACAAAGCATTTCTTCTGTAATATAATTAAATAATTACCTAACATATTTTGTAGCAAAATTTATTTTTTTTCTATACAAACATACAATAACAAAAAAAGAAGGCGTTGCAAGATATTATTTTTTTTATGGACAAACACTCGAAATGCAAGGCCTTCTGTACACAACAAAAAGCCGGGTGTCTCGCGAGCAATCTGTTGCAGTGTGTCAAGGTGCATATGGCGTGGGCGGAGGACGAGGCAGATGGCAGCACAGGAAGGTGGGAAAAGGGTTGAGGTGCTTCCGTCTTTGTAAATATAAAGAAGGGTTGATTTATAGGTGAAAAAAAAAATGTTATAAAGAGATAATAGTTCATTAAAATATGATGTATTATGGATTAATTTAGTAATGCCAGGTGATATTATGAAGATGGTGTGCATTTTTATTTATTTATAACAATTTAATTTAACAATTGTTGTAATTTAGTGTAACATTTTTAAGACATGCTGGGTAATATTATTTAGTTTAGATATATTTTACTTTTTATAACACATTTTCTTTCATTGAATGAATACACAATATATTATACAAGGTGCCATGATAGTCATAGAAAACAGAACAGTATTATTAGTTTTTAACTATATAGTTTATAATGATAGCCTTATTATTTATTAAATTTTGAATATAACTACAGTATATATTACGAAAGAGTTGTACTACAAAAATAAAATTAAAAATATTGTAATTTAAATATTTTTTATTTACTTTTCTTATTTTATTTTTTATTAAACTAAAAATTTAAAATTAACAGGAATTATCACATTTTTAAATATTTCATTGCTTTATAAATTGTTAAAAGTAATTTAAAAATTACAAACATGAAATTATCGTTCGCTTACTCAACGAAGTTATAACTGATGATAATTTATAATCGGATTAATGAGATACAGGTAGCATAAGGTAATTCTTATTATTGTTTCTCATCAGGGAGTTGTATTTACGAAATGACGTTATTAACTCTCGTTTAAAAGCTCATTAACAATGCTGATGTAAAATTTTCTAATGAACTAAGTGTACGTCTAGCACCTGTGTGTCAAGTGGATCATTTTCATGTCATCTGCCCAGGTCGGCACACGACATCTTGTAAGCACCTGATGATGCAGGTGGGTGGACCTTCTGCTTGATCTTTATATGACATAAGGAGTGCGGAAAACCATGATTTGATTAGAAATGGGGGGCATCCAAAAAGCATTTTAACACCCACTTTAGCCTCAATTTTTATCCCTGGTGCTAAACCAGGGACTAACCATGTAAAACTCTTTTAGTTTAGCACCAGGGATACAAACTGAGGCTCTAAAGTGGGGGTTAAAGTGCTTTGTGAATATCCCATCAATGGTATTATTTAGTTAAAAAAATTACATCTTATTCAACTCATCCTCTATATGTCTAAACTTCATCTAATAATAACACAGGCCCATTTACTTTAAAAACACACGAAATCTAATTCTTCCTATACCTCTCGAAGAGAGGATGAAATGGAGACTTTTTAATATATTATGCTATGCTCAATAAATAAGAAGGAAAGAAGACGTAATCTCATATTTTTTCCTCGAAAATGGTGCAAAATAGAAAAAAAAGAACAGACACATTATTTACATTGAATAAAATATGAAAATTACTTCAACTCTGATTAATTGTATAATTACTGTTTCTTGTCCTGAATTCTTTTGTTTATTTATTTATTCTCTGACGTGATCCACGTTGTCTTGTGTAACTAGCAAGTTGTTTTAATAAAATTATTAATATTGTTAGTACAATGACATTTTATTATAAAATTTCTGATATTGCTCTAATTTCAACGATCCACTGGTGTATCTGGAGGAAAATTTCATTCTGGATTACTCCTTGAATCACTCCCCATGTACACATGCAACTTCACAAATATTACATTTATTGTGCTGTAATCTCTAACAAATAATCAATTCAGTAAAATAATATTTAAATTTAAATATTAAATATAAATAATATTCAATATTCAGTAAATTTAATATTGAATTAGTTACTTGAAATGTATGCCTGCTTTAAAAATTAGTTTTTTTTTTCTGAAAAATTGCAGTTTTCATGTAAATTTTTTTTTATTGTGTTCATTTTCACCATGCAGAGAGAGGTAAAATACGACGAGACAATGATCATCTATTCATGTATTATATACCACGGTAAGCAATTTTAACATTTACGGGTTTATAGTGAATGCAGTGAAGCACAAAAAATGACAAACTCCCTAATTGTTAAGAGTATTTTAAAATATGCTGTATAAACAATATGTATTGATATTATTATTATCATTTTTATACGTGTAAGAGTCCTTCAATGTAACGAAAGGTGCTTCAGATCGTGACTACTCATAGTATAACGTACATCTCCTTATTTTATTTATAAATTAAATTGCAAAATAGTACACAACATAAATTAAAAACAAAATGTAAAAATAAACGCATTTTAAATTACTTCAAAAAAACGAAAACTTTAGCATTTAAAATAAAATTAATATTATTTAATTTTTATTTAATTTAATATTTCATCAATATTTTCAAAACTACACCTACAGGTGACATCTGCCCCCGGCACACGACATATTGTCATCACCTGCAGTTATAACAGACTGAGTACGAACACCCACACTCGACCTGAGGATCATATTGGAGCCAGGTGAGACAGCACCTTGCAGGGGATTTGTTGTCACTGTCGCCTGTTGATTTACTTCAGAGGGCCAGTTTGTGAAATTTACCCCTGCCCTTGCATTTAGTATTAGATACCTGTATGAATAAAGAGGGAATACATAGATCTGTATTTTATGATACAAAAATACATTAACGATTAATCTCAGTTACTGCTGGAGTCAAAGAAGATTTCCCTGCAAACGAATCGAATGAAATAAAATTTTAAAAAATCGAGAATGTTCTAAAACTTAATCGCTTATGGTTTGAGCAAATTCAGTCAGGGAGTTTTCTTACAATAGCTCTCCATTTTCGGTTTTCGTCCATAAGGCCAATGTTAAACTTCTACCTCATTTTTCACAAAACTGATAGAACAGATTTTCTTCAAAATTTGTATGCCACATATTGATGGTAAATTCTCAATCCCCTGCAAGTCTAGTTGCATTCAGGCGGTACGATTACGATATCAATCTACTGAGATTCATTCTTAAAAATGAAATCAAAGATTACAATTTTTTTAAATAACTGACGTGCATCACCATCCAATTTTAAAAGAGTATAGTTTAGTGAAAAGGAAATAGTAAGAGAAAAGTAGACCACAGGTGGGCTGGAGCCCCCTTCCCCCCCCCCCCGAAAATTTGGATTTAACATGGACAATATAGGCATTTCTCCCACTCCATTTTTTTTATTAACATTGACCTTATGGAGGCAGCCCCCCCACCTGAATTTTTTTTCTGGATCCACGCCTTCATTGCAGGTGGGACTCAAACCTACGACCTCCTCTATAGGCTGCGTACGCTAAAAGCTCTATATAATCATCTAAAAATTGAAAAAGAGTAATTTGCTAGGAAGTTTGAAAATTTGGTTCTAAAATTTTTACTCAGTATTATCTTCTATTGTCTTAAAATTTTAGTCTATATAACATTCTGTGGGACCATTTTTTTAATCCGTAGCCTGTAAAGTAAGCTGAATGCAGAGCACATGTATAATACTCTAGGATAAGGTGTGGTGCATTGCATGATTACTAAATAAGATGTCGATGTATAGAGAATAATATATACGAAGATGCTCTTGCAACTAGAGAATATACTGAATATAAATACGACAAAAGCTATGTTCTGTCTCAACTCCCACAAAATTCTATGCAAAATGAGCGTTATATAATGAATCAGATAGTTAAAAGCTGCACTGCATTGCATAATCTAAAACAGCTTTTTGGAATAGTAGCCAACTCTTATGCAGATTCTATAATTATATTATAGCTATTTATATATCTTATTTTAGCATTAAAGTTAAATTTTAAAATTTGTTAGAGAATAAAATTTTATATAATTGACAAGCTATAACACAAGATTCAATCAACTATTTAATCATTTTTACGAATGATTTTAAGATTATTTTGATCAAAATTAAATAAGCTAGTAATTTAGTGCTTCTAAATTCATCCATAATTACCTAATATTCATTTTTATCTAATTTCATTTCACTCTTACCATTGATATTTTTAAAAATTTATTACATGAAATAAATCATAACATTAATTAGACCTCTGCTTTGATTTTACTATTTTTATAATAATAATCTGGCTTGAAATATGAACAATATTTCCTCCCCACAACATATTATGCTGCTGATGCAATGCAGACTGTTCAGGGATTTCTACACACCCCATGGAATAATATCTCACCCCTCTGTACTTTTATTTTCAACCCCTAAACATCTGCCTCAACTATACCTTAATCTGACATATGATAAACTACCTCAATTGAAAATTTTATAGTACTTATGTTAAAGAAATTAAAATTGGGAGTTCTCATTTTATAGGACTATTTATAAAGATGCTGCAGTATTTTTATATTGTTGAAGCGATGCAACAGATTGCATAGAGAAATGCGCAAGTTTTTTTTTATTTACAGCACCTTAGGGCTTAGGGCTTTGTAATAAACTTTGAAATTGTCTGTAATAATTTTATTATTATTAATTTCTCAAAATTGGTGTTTTAATCTATAATAATGATATATCAGTTAAACTAGTGGTTAATTATTATGAAGTAGGTCCAATTTTCGCACTTTTAATTTTAAATTTCACCCTAATAACCTCGATGGTATTATATTTATTTTACAATCAAGGTAATTTTTTGTGACAATATTTATTTATAAAAAATACAACTTATAGTAATAAAAAGTAGCAATAATTAGCGAAATATTATGTTTAAATCTTAATTTAATAAAAGCAGTAAAACAAAATAATATATATTTATTTAAAACTATAATATAAATTTTTAAATATTTAAAAAAAATAACATTTAAAAAAATTATTAAATTTTAATATTTAATAACATTGCAATAAATTTGTTTTAAACTCCCTATATTGAAAGTGACGTTAGGTTTTAAAAATGGCGTAAAAAAGAAATTGATTGAAGGGGAGTTCTATTCAGTGATATCATATTTTAGTAACAAAATTAGTGAAAGTGTTATGATTAATGTACCTGCTAATAATTGGCTTTTTTATTTATTATTATATTTATAAAATGGTTAAAATTTATATTGATTGTGCAATTTTTTATGTAATGTTTTCAGTGTCTGACGTGAACCAAGTAGTATGTACAACCAGTTCCAAAATAAAAAAACAATAATTTTAATCATGAAGATTTCACTCTGAATTTACACTAATAATCATTTTACTTCCAATCTAACATGCATAGTATATTTAATGCACTGACATAATTATGTGAGATATAACAATTCTGGCATATATATAGCACTATATACAGTATACAGAACATTTAAGAGATTGTAATATTATTATTGTCTGTGTAAAGGTATTATACGTACACATTGAAAGCAACTAGTGGTATCTACGCAATAATATAAAAACTAGTTCAAAACACAAGACATAATAGATGAGGGTTGATAGAACTACACTACTAAGGGATTTTCATCCCCTATATTCCTGTGCACATTTACTCTCTATATGCAGCTGCTGATGCCGCGTGCATGCATCAGCCAGAGTGTGCTATAGTAGGGGTAGGGGGTGCATGTGTTACCATAAGAGAAGGGAGAAAGTGCATGTGGTGGTGGTAACGTCTACACGTGTATAGTTTAAGTTAAAAATTAATTTAAAATTTAGTTATTAATTAAATTTTTATTATTTTTTTTTTTTTTAAATTTAAAAATAATTTTATTAATTATATTTTACATATACAATTATATTTTATTTCATAAATAATTGATCATTATTATAAATATAAATATTTTCTTGCATCTCCTGTGTATGTATTCTATAAAACCAATTTGTCTATTACTTTTCAAAGTGTTACATTTAATAATATAGTTAATTAAAATTATAATGGTCATGTAGTTATGTTGGTTTACTTAATTCTTTGTGTATATAACTAAAGGTTAAACAGTGTATATTAAGAAAGGAAGAAATACTGCAAAAATATATAATCTGCAGAGAGTTTGTCGAATATTTTAATGATGGTATATCATATCCGGGATGTGAATTAAGTGAAAATATTAAAAAAATAATATATGCCATGCAGATTACTTAAATTCCTCATTTGAACAATTCGTGCTCCTGGCAGAGGTTTCTTCATTTATTGCGTAATAAAGTTACCATGTTCTAGTGAAACTTAGTCAGTGGATTTGATGTATAATATAGAAGATTCGAATTGTGTTCAATAAGGTAGTTTACTTAAATTCCTCGTGTAAACGGTACATAAGGGGAGGGGGTTACATGTGCTGCAAGGGGTGGGTTGCATGTGCGGCTGCAGTTAAGAGGGAGGGTGGGGGCACGCGCCAACTGGACAAAACACCGACCTAGGAACTTCCTTCCTGTCCATGTGCAACAGATTGTTGTTGTGCTAATTTTAGAACTAGAGCTAGGTGTCCTATATGTCATCAACAGGAGCTCAGTTGAAGATTTATGTCCAGAAACAAATATTAGAACCGCTGGAGGTCATAATTAGTGAAATTAGATTGGAAAATGACCTTTGAATCAAAAGCAGCTGTAGTACTTGAAGCTCAGTATTGATATTTTCGTAATTATTTTTGTTAATTCAAGTTTTTTAGCAAATCAAATACAGTATAAATCTTAGCTTTACTATCGTACTAGGCTTATAGCTTAATAATATTATCAGAATATTGAGTTTTGTACGATTAAATCAGCAATACCATAGAAAGTTAAAAATTAGTAATTAACTCTTCGTGACTATATTATATATATTAACAATATTAATTAACAATAACAGTATTATAAATTATTTGCATAAATTCAATTCATCACAGCGGAGAAATATGTACCAACACCTGATTTTGCTTTCACATTTACTTTCGTATTTTTTAGGAAAAATATATATAATTAAATTGGGAATTATGAATTTATAAAACTCCCTTTAAGTATTAACGGTATTCAACCAAAATACGACCAAAAAATATTTTTAAATGCATTTTTATTTTACAAAATAAATTCTAAAATAAAAATAGAATAAATTATAAATAAAAATTGAAAAACTTAATTTTTGTTTTAAAAAGTTAGGTACTAAAAATTTTTAGAGTAAACATTTCACATTTGTGGACACTTTCGATTCATACAGGTCTGTCAATAGTATCTTTTCTATTTCAAATACACATTACATTATCTATATTATATAAAAGAGATAGGTCAGGGATATTTTTTTTCTTTATAAAACCTTTACAAGAGAAGTATAATAGAAACTGTTGCTGTTTCAAATGTAGAGGGACTTGTGAGAGTGCCCTGGAGCTAATAGATAAAGGTAGCAGTCGCGTGGCAGGACCCTAGCAGCTGTTCTCTCATCTCTCACTAAAAGATGTTTGCTCCATCTTTTCTCAAGTAGACTTTCCTTTGTTATACATTTTTCTGTAGGTACTCGAGACTTTTTAATATTACATAATAACCGTGTACAATTTACTTTAGTTAATATGTTATTTTCTTTTCTTCAAAATTAAAAAAATTAATATGGTTTATTATTTTTTTACTTTTTAATTTTGATATTATAAATAAAATTATTTTTGTTATAAAATATAAAATTGAGAATATAACTAATAATAAATTCTAAATTCATAAATATAAATATTGTTCACAACCAATTACGGTTAAAACACACATTAAACACCAGTATCCATCTCTGCAAATGATTTGAATGATGCAAAATACATATTATTATGAAATATAAATGAAAATATGAAATACTAAAGATATTATGAAAATGCAGAAAAGTGTCTTAAAATGTATGAAAAAAGGGATAAAATTTGAGAAAAGTGACAACGTTTTTTTATATTGGAAAATATTGCCGGTAAAGTTACAGTCTAAATACTCACTTATTGTGGAAAAATATTTTGATATAAATCATGGTGACTTAAGGGTACATAATTATCAGACTAGATTAATAGATAATGATCCATTGTTAACCCCTTTTAGAACAAATCGTTTTATGGAAAGAACATGGGATTATCTGATCCCAAGATTATGGAATGATATGCCTATTGAATTAAAAAATATTGTTTCCAAGAATGTAGTTAAAAAGAATATTAAAGCATGGCTATTAACGCTGACAAATTGATGGCAAAAAAAAATAAATAAATAAGAAAATAAATTATAAAAAATATATCTCTTGTGCTTGTTGTCTCAGCAATACTTTAATTTAACGTAGCAAATCTTATGTAATAATTTTTTAAATCAAAAAGGTTCCATTTGTACATTCCTAATTAATTTCAGACAACTTCTTTTAGTGAAAAATTGCTGCAAGTTAAAGTATAAGAAAAAATATATGATTTATTATTTATTATTTTTTATAACATGAAATTTGATGGTCTTTTTTATTATTATTATGAATATATATTTTATTTGTATACATTACATAAAGTGCATGTATTGTTTTATGTTGATATTGTTCATGAAAATTCATAATTAGTATTAAATAATCTTTCATACAATGGTTATTTTACTGTGATGATTGTATGAGATGTAGCTTCGTTAATATTATTTTTGAATTTTCCAACTTTGTATTCCTGTACCAAATTTAATTTGATAAAAATTATAAGTTATTTTTTTTTTTCTCTATGTGAAATTGTTTAAAATTCATAATTAGTATTAAATAATCTTTCATACAATGGTTATTTTACTGTGATGATTGTGTGAGATGTAGTTTCGTTGGTATTATTTATGACTTTTTTTTTTTTTTCATATTGTATTTAAAAAAGAAAATTCATAAATAGTATCAAATAATCTTTCATGCAATGGTTATGGTATTGTGATGGTTGTGTGAGAAGTAGTTTCGTTAGTATTTTTTATGAATTTATTTTTGACTTTTTTTGTGTCGTGGTAATATAAGATAATACAATTGTTTCATATCCATTTGCTATGAGCTTGATTGAAAATATTATTCTGTATATTTAATTTGCACCAGCCGGCAAGCTTTAAAAATATAAAGCTTTGGCTGGACAATAATGTATATGATTAAAATGAAATAAAAAAAAAAAAAAAAAAAAAATGAAATGTGCTAAAGCTAAAACTGCTAGAAGTACCATATTTATAAAAATAGCGATATTTAATATTTTTATAAGTTCAAGAAAAATGTTTGGCGTTAATTTATTTAGGTGTATGGGAGTTGTAAACATTGAGGTATATTTCTTATTAATTTAATTATGTGTTGCAATCACTCATAAAATATATACCTATAGTGCAACGAATAATATATGTGGTGAGATCTTAATATTTTAGACGTATTTATGGTTAATCTAATTAATTAATTACGGTAATAAGCACTTATTTCTTCTTGTCAACAACACCCTAATTAAATCTAACAAAACTAATACAAAAACCAAATATTATTAATTATTAAAAAATTACATCGTTAATTTCCTATGCTGTTGTAAATATGTACTGTAAACTTATGAAAATTAATTTTTATTATTTTATAAGATAAAAATATTACTTTTAAATTTTGTGGTTAGTGTTTTCAACATTTCCTTCACGGTTTTGAAATATATAACATTATATATTGTAAAAAAGAATATGACATACAATTTTTATAACAAAATGCAGCGACAACAATTTTAAATCTTAAATTTTGTATTATAAATTAGGGCGTTATTATTTTAAGCGATCATTTAATTTCATTAATAATGTTATTTAAAATTAAACAACCATTATTAATTAAAATATAATTAATCTTAATTTAAAAACATATAATTTCTAATAAAACTGATATAAAAATCTAGTGATTTTTTTTTTCCTTATAATTAAATTAGTCAATTTTATTTTGCTATGGTGTTTGTTATACAAGTTATATAGAGGGTGTGTATCTCAGGTAAAAAGGTGCTCCTTCTTCCTTGGTCACGGTTTCCGCTCCCCTGAGCCAGAACTTCCTGTGCCACACGAGATATTACCAAGACAGGGGGACGAGGACCACTTTGCTTTGCAGTTCAAATTATTTTAAATTTCCCGCCGGAAGTAGGAGATTTCTAGCCTTCCTATTCGAATTTACATTTTGAAATTTTGGCTTCAAGAAGAGACTAACTTGTTTGCAAGTTTTCAAGACTCAGACATGAACAAGACGACCAAAAGCCTCTCACTTCCGGCTACTTCCGGCGGGAATATTACATAAATTTGAGTGTACTTTGCTTGCTCTCAAAAAGCATGTTCTCTTTCTTGTTGTTGCGGGATCCCGCGATGCCACGCGACCTATCATTTGTACACTTTAATACATAAGAAATGTCACCATTCAATTTAAAAGTTATAACTACAATGTTATTATGGTTCAATAATGAAGTTGAAAATTTAATAATATGTTTCATGATTTTATTTTAATTATGCAGTATGGCGCTATGGCGATAATCATATATAAGGAAAACTTAAATTTTAGAAAATATACTACAAAATATCTTATTCTTACTTTTCCTTGTAAGAAATAAATGTAAGAATTATTTTTTCTGTCGGTAAATCTTATATATTATGCAACATGCATGTAAGAAATTTTATTTTCAGTTGGTTGGTTGGTTGGTTGGTATTTTGGGGCAATTGACACATTTGGGTCATGTATGCCCCCAGCGCGGCCATTTATTGGCCGCAAATTTTCTTGCTATGTTTCTTTATTTATTTTCAGTAAACGGGACCCCTTCTGAACTTATGATTACTTATAGGTTCAGATTTACTTCAGTTATTCTTCGAAGCAAATTTCTCCATGTATACATTATTTATTTTATTTTATTATGTATGGTGAATGCTACCAAATTTTCTACTGCATCAAAATTTTTAACCGGAACAGTGAAAATTTAAAATTAGTGTATATCAGTTGCAAAGGTTTTCGCAACATTTTTGTTTAGAGTTTTTATATTTAAAATTTTTAAAGTCAATATATTTTATAGTATATAAATTATAAATTTTAGATCAAATTAATTTTGAGCTGCACAAAAATGTAAAATAAATTTCAAATTTAAATTGATTTTTTTAAAATTATTTAAAAAAAAAAAAATGTTTAGAAAAAAATGTTTGCACTTTCCTGTGAATTACAAAATTTTTGTTGTACAAAAAAGTTCTCATAATATTTCATTTTAAGTAATAAAAATTCATTTTTAAACAAAACATTTTTTTTCACACAACACAATCAAATGCAATGTTTTGCTTTAACGGTATTATGAAACAAATACAGAAAACAAAAAATATAATCAATTATCATAAAGGTTAATGACTTTATAATGTTCCCAACTTGATATATTTTTCTTATTTTAGTGCAATTCATTTTATAAAGGAGTATTATTCAATGAGTTTGATATAATTTGCATAATTATATTTTAATATATATTAAACATATATACAGTACTTCAAGATAGAGCAAGGAAGATTATTATTTCATTTTGATTATAAAAGTGATACATTATTATACTGAATGTATTTTGCATAATATATAAGTAGTAAATGTAATAAATATAATATAATATAATATAATATATATATATATATATATATATATATTGCAGAGATTCAAAACAGGACAAACTATCAATAAAGGTGAACTTTAATGTATACAGATATTACAGATATATCAAATTAATTCATATCAGAAAGTGCGTTTTTTATTTTGCAACTTATGACTTATGACAAAAAAATAGTCAAAATTTACACTATATAAGATCACGTGTTTAAATAATTGATTACTGCATGCATAATTTAAAGTTACATTTATCTATTATACATATTCATCATATATTTAAATTATTTAATATTTTTCTTATTAAGGATACACCCCTATATGAGCTTGAAGCTCAAGGCGGGGTAATGGCTATAGGGATAAAGGATGATGACCACGGTCTGGTACACGTCCCAGCATTCACTGAAGTGAGACTGAGGGAACCGTGGAAAATCTCAGTCAGGATGGACAACTCTACTTTTTATGAACCAAAGTTATCCAAAGCCTGGGGAAACACTAATAAAAGTGCATCATTGCATTAAATGCACTAAATGCACTAATTACGTTGCTCCTTAAGGTGAAAGTAACGTAATTTTTAATTTAAACGGTCACCCATCTAAGTTCTAACCACGCTCGACGCAGCTTTAGTTATGATTTGAATTTGCCTGTAAATCATATATCATTATATAAAGTATAAATATGTCATACAAAGTTTTTATAATCTTGACCGCAGCATAGCTGATTTACATGCAACAGCTTGAAGAGACAAAAAAATATGCATAGATTTATTATTTGTCTGTATAGGACAAGAGCATTCAGTCTACAGTCATATTAATTTAAAATCCCCTACGGAAGTGCCCGGAAGTGAAAGGTTTGTGGCCTTCCTATTCATATTTACATTTTGAAATTTTGGCTACAGTTTCGTAAGAAGAGTACTAATTTGTTTGTAAATTTTCAAGACTCAGACACGAACAAGACGACCAGAAATCTCTCACTTCCGGCTACTTCCGGTAGAAATATTACATAAATTTGACTGTACCAATGAAAAAAAAGTCACCACTGCTTGACAAAACCCTCAAACATGTCAGGTTCATACTGTCCCGAGGTATATACACGCATTCATAATTCATGTTTTTGTTTAATGTACAGTGAACTTATCAACATGTACATACATGTGGGTGGTTATATGAATTAGTTAGCATTTCATTTACGTCATACCAGCAAAAAGCATTTAAAATTTACATACTATTCTGATGGCACCAGCAAAAATAAAGATAATTAAATGCATAATGATAAACTATAATTGCAATGAATTATATAGCATTCGGAAGTACTTGTAATTTTTACAATGCTTATTTTTTTATTTTTTACTTTAAAAGCAAAAAATGATAATTTTAATCAATTTCTTGATTGATTATTGAATGAATTTTTTGTTTCTTTTTGCTAAAATTTTATTTTATAACACCATGTTTTGCATTGCAAACCGGTATGATACATGCAGGGAGTTTAAATATTTTATGAAAGAGCAATACATATTAATATAGGCATATAATTTTTGCTCTTGTAGTAAGAAGTAAGATAATATCGTCAATAATGAACTTTTTTTTTTATTTTAAAAATTTTGTCGTAAAGATAATATGAATGCATATTATTTTAAATCATCTCAAATGCACAAAATAGTTGTTAATTTGAGTCAAAGATTTCAAAGTAATTTGTATCGATCATACTTCTTATTATTGGATGTAATAAGTTTATCTTAATTTTAGTTAATGCCCGAGATTTGCGTTGTCAAGATATACAAAATTTGTATCATATCTACGTCTAAGCTTCAATATTTAATAGCATTTTTAATTAAAAAATGTATTATTGTTACCACATTTTTAATTTCATTTATAAAATTACAAACGGCAATAATTTTTGTTATTTCACCCTAGTTACACACATATGAACAAAAATAATGGGTGAGGGTAGCAAGCAAGGCACTACGGCACCATATCACAGTTAAGTAGCTGCTAAATTTATATTTATAAAATGTAACAATTATAAAATATTTTAATAATAAATAATTTAATTTTTAATGAAATAAAATTTAAAATATAACTATTAAGATTAAGCTATTTATAGAAGTATTAATAATTGATTTAAAATATGTATCTTCAAAAAACGAACATAAAAAACCCTCAACCCTTAAAACTGTAACAAATATAACATGTACATATTTTTATAAAGAGGTAAATGCAAGCATATGTATATAACTTATACCTCATTCACGGCAGTCATAAGAAGAACATAGCACGCTTCACGAAGCAAAACTTTGTTTCTTGACCCATAACAAGATGCGCTTGGGGAGACGTGATCCATAAGCAACATAACTTAACCTTCAAGTTAATAAGGTTGAAATTACTATCCTAATACATTATAATTTAATCATAATGTTATGATGTATTATATATAACGGTGGAACGGAAGTCATTGCAAGAAGGCGCGCGCGGTAAGGGGCTAAAAAACTTTAAGAAAAGATAGATAACAGTCTCTTATCCTTCTGTATAATATGTATATCTAGAAAAATATAATTTATATGTAACCTTGAAATATCTTTATTGCTATTTTAATATTATTCATATGTATATGCCATGGTATGGCGTTATATAAAAATGTGACATTACAAATTAAAATGTTCAAATTCCATATGGTATGTTATTTGTTCCTATACGGTATTTTATATGTTGTATTAATTTATAAATTTCTTTTCAATATTCTTTACTGCATTCACTTCATTTAGAAAATTGCATGCCAGAATAAAAAAATTAGAAATATTAGTTATAATGAGCAATGTGTTAGGTACATATAGATTACATTTTACTTAAATATAATAATATAAAAATAATTAATTGTATCAAAATATGGACTAAAATTAATAAAATAACATATTTCAATTTTAAAATGCGGCATTAAAACAATTATTGCAATATTATATTATTATTTTTCAAATGAACCCTGCTGCTGACAAATATATAATGTAGCTCTATAATTTTACCTTAATTCCCTTCCAGAGATTAAAATTTAAAATAACAGTAGAAGAAGTTTGATAATTAATCACTTAATGTCTAATTTGATGTTAAAGAATAGAGTCTGCATGTCTTAGAATGACATGGCCTTTGTTTCCTTTAAACTAAATTTAAAAATTTTAAACGTAAAATAACAGGTTAGTGTTAACTAATTTATTCTTATGTATAATATGAGGCATGTCACGCAACTACGAAATTTGCATTTCCACCTAGTCTAACTTCTATAATTGCAATTATTTTTACGACAAATTATAAAACTAGAGGTCATTGTACTTAAAATTAATTCATGTATTAATTATGTTAATTATTAAATTTTGACATGAAGATAACAAAATAAGATGTAATATTAACGTTTAAAAAAATGGTGTAAATTGCATCATGTAAAATGATTTTTATTTAAAAAAAAAACATTGGTAATAATTATTTATGCCTAAAATTATACATTTGGTGAAAATATTTCAAAATAAGGCCAAATACTAAATAACTATTAGTATTTTTTTATTATCTACTTATATTTCATGAATGCGAGTCGCCTACTATTACTCGAATCCCTATAATCATATCATATTATGTTTAACAAATTGAATAATTTATAATATCATGTAAGAAAGCCGAAACCCTGGTGACTGGTGAGGGACTTGGAAATTTCCAGGTGGAATTGTGTTGACATTACTTGATATGAAATAAATTTATTTTAAATATCTTTAAAAAATTAATTTTAGTAAAAATATTTTTACAATACAACATTGTATAATTTTAATACAACAAATAAAATAAAAAAATGCATTTTTGAAACAATAAATTTGTTCCTATTTTAATATTTAATTGTAAAACATATTATTAAAAATGCAATTTTTTTAAATTACCATATATAACAGTAAAATATCAAAATTAAATTACCTTTCTCCTCCCCCACCTGAATTTACAAAATTATTTAATAATGTTTCTCATTGATATAAATATTGGAATACTGAATTTTTTTTAAAATTATATATTTGTATACATTTTCAAAATATTCATTCCATGAATCCCAATGCAAATCCAATTTTATAGCATTTTTACAATGCGTACACTCGTTGCCTGTGAAAAGTTCCCTTCTTCAGCCTTGTTAATCACATTATCACCATACTCTGTGTTATTCTTACGGGACATGGTGATAAACAAGGCTACAGAAGGGAAATTTTCAGAGGCGTAAAGTGTATATTTGACGTCTTTCTGTTTGCAGCCTTGTAAAACCCCATGCCCCGTAACATGGTGATTAAAGCTTTAAAAAAACTTTAAAATGGGAATTTTCAAGACGAGTATACATTGCAGAAAAAAACTCTCTAAATTTCATATGCTATCTTCATACGATTGATTGATTGGTATTTTGGGGCAATTGATACATCGGGGGCATACATGACCAAAACGTGTCAATTGCCCCAAAATAGCAACCAATAACCAACCAACCAGCAATTGACACATTTTGGTCATGTATGCCCCTACTATCTTCATACATTTACATATTAATAGGTGAGGTATTTCTATATAATGTATATTATAGCGTGTTACAAATGAATTTATTAAGTGACATTATATAAAAATTATTAAATCAAAAGATAAACATATTAATTTGAAATAACGCAGGAAACGTCATTTAAAAATGATATCAGTACAAGGTGACAGGTCTATTAACTTGTCTACGTTATAATAATAATCCACAGTTTGTCTGATAAGGGGGATTGATAGCAAAGGGAACAAATTTAATATTTATTTTATAATGTTTGTAAATGGATTTGGATACTTCCTATTGTTGAGATCATAGTAAAATTTCTTCAGAGTTTAATTTCATTCATTGAGGCGTTTTAGGCACGTGATATTTGTCATGCACTTCACAAATATAATGCTTCAGCGGAGGCTTTTTATAGTGCCGTCATGTCAAATTAATTTGTATTTTCTATATTCACAAATACAATCCATTAATTTCAGCAACCACAATAGGATATTAATTTTGTTTATTTTAAATAATAAATATTTCAATCTTTATATTAATTTTTATTTTAATAAAATGGCTTAGGGAGTTTTCTTTCAAAATTATATTAAAATTAACAAACACAATCCAAAATATAATATTATCAAAAAATAATAATTTTAAATAAAAGTTAAATTTGATATTTAATTTTATTAAAAACAGTTATTATTTAAATTAACTGAAAATTAAATTTTTATATTTAATATTGAAGAAATAAAACAATTTAGTTTACCATACATATTATATTTTATAGTTGTATATTAATATTATTACATTTTTTGTTTACTTATAATTGATTAAATTTGCATTGCGTTCTAATATATTATTTTATTAGTATTAGAAGGTACTAAATAAATTCAACGTTGACTTAAAAATGAATCAATAACATTCTTAATATTAACCATTGAAATTATAAGTATAATATCAATCACTCGTACATGAATTGAAAACTGTCTTCACCAGCATATTATTTAACTTTTAGTAAAAAATTATACACAATAGACAATAATGGTTGCATTTTTTTATTTCATATTTAGAAAATATACCTAAAATTATGCTTTTCTGAATTTTATCGGATTTTTTGGAGTGCGGGAACTAATTTTAAAAAAATATTTAAAATATCTGAATTTGGGTGGTACATCTGATGGGACAACCGTGACGTCATTTGTCGTGCTGTGATTGGCTGTTGATGATGTCACGGCTGCTGTGATTGGCTGTCGATGACGTCACGGTTGTCCCATCATGTGTACCACCCAAATTCAGACATTTTAAATATTTTTTTAAAATTAGTTCCCGCACTCCAAAAAATCTGAAAAAATTCAGAAAAGCTTAATTTAATGTATATTTTCTAATTATGAAATAAAAAAATGCAACCATTATTGTCTATTTAATAACTGAACTGAAATTGATTTGCATTAAAAATATTACATCACTATTTTATATATTATAATTGTTGTTAATTCTATATAATAAATATACGTTGAAAAATCAACATATTATAATACGATTATTGATGTTATTTTTAAAAACAAAATATTGGTATGAAAGTCTTTTCCCCTGTCTGGTTCGATAAATGATAAGGGAGATTGATAGGGATTATTATTGGGGCTAATTTTGTTTGTTCAACACTCCAACCCTTATCAGAACATTGGGTGGTTTGTTATCAATATTAACAAAAAGTAAAAATGCAGTAACGTATATCAACTGACAGAGCTCAGTTAAAAAAGTAAAATGATCGTTTGTACGATTTACTATTTGTTATAATACTTATTATTACACTTACTATATACGAACAAATTAGTATATTTAATACTGTATAAATAGGATATTAAGAAAGAATTTGTATTGTACGATTTAGAGATGAAGAAACATTGGAAACCAATGATTAAACAAGGTTCGAGTTTTATTAACTGATTTATTTAAATATTATTATAATAATTAGTTATAATTATTCTTACACACCTATATTACTGGATCATTTGAGGAGAAAGGTGTTCGTGGCCTATATGTAACACGGTAACCGCCGATCTATAGATAAATAAATGTGGAAACCTCAATCAGGAGGGTCATTATAATCTCTTCTTTAAATAAATTTTATTTTAATTTGCTGTTTATAATATAACCAACCACTGCGTTAAACTGTATGAAGAAATAATTTCAAGAATTGGATTGGCAGATGGACAATCTATTTCAAAGATCATTTTGACAATAAATAATATAGAAGATATAACACTATATCTTTTTATCGAATTAAACATCGTATTTAAGGTTTATAAAATGTAAGAAAATTTATTTTAAAATATTAATTTGATTAAAAAATTAATTTTTATTTATTTGAAAATTACTTTTTTTATTATTTATTTTTTAATAAAATTTTCAATGATAACTGTTAAAATTTTAAACCAATAATTCTATTTTGGAGACTATTGAGTTTATTAACAAAAAATTTGATTATTAAAATTTGCACAAAATAAAAATTAATGTTTTTATAATATTTATTAAAATTGCTAATTATTTCCGAAAGTACATACTTTTAGATCATACATTGTAATATTTTGATATTGAAGACAAAAGAAGAGGCATCTGCTTTCTCTAGTCGGCAGATGGTTCATTGGACCTTCCTTCACATGCTGTCATAAAAACAGCTGCTCGCATGGCCCACCATTTACCTGTAGATTCTTTCTAATCCATCAGGCTGCCGGGATAAGGTGTAACACAGCAACAGATTCACAGAAAAAAAATATTTGACCTGTTTAAAAAATAAGAATTACTGTAATTTTTATATACTATTGACTTGTTGATTATTTGCAATGATTGCAAAGGTAAAATAAATGTTTATTAATCATACTGCTATACAGGTAAAAATAAAAATTTATTCGTGTTTCTCAGTAAAACTGTACACATAATATAAGTGTACCTATTTGAGCTTATTATTGATTTGAATATGTTTAATGCAGAAATTATTGTAGTTAGATGTGTTTTTAAATTTTATATCACAAAATAATTGTTTTATTTATATAGTTTGAACTGATTACAGAACACATATATTTTAAGAGCTAGTTGATATTATTTACAATAAATGAACCGTTCCATCTTTAGCATTTAACTCTTCAAAGTAATGACATGCATGCAGGTATGGTATAATTACATTATTCACATTAAAGTTTTGTTTTTTTAATTCCAAATCAATCAATAATATGTTTATTTTAAAGATACAATAAAGAAGTATAAATAAGCATGCCACCTTTTAAATGAACTTTTCATCAATCAAACGTTTTGTTTAATATATATCTGAATTAACCTGCAGATCTGATCGAACTACTCTATATAATCTATAGAATGCATATATAAGGCTTATAAATTTATTTGATGTATATATTATATATTACGTAAAGCTGAAATTTATCATTTAATACAAAAATATGTAATCAAAACACTTATTTAAATTTTAGACATAAATAATTGTTATAAACATGATATTAATGCTGCAGAAAATTTAAATGATTATTATACTATAAAAGTAAACAGAACCAATTCAAAGACGACAAAAAAAACGTACAAAACTATACAAAAAATCACCCCATGTTGCTGATAAAAGGATACTTTGCAACATGCAGACTCTGGGAGGCCTGTTATAAAAAATACATTGAAAACATAATGACGTAGTGGCGTCTGTTTTGTACCCACAAGTCTTGTGATCGAATCCTCTCTGTACTTTTTTTTAACTTTGCAACAAAAGTTTAGTTACTTTAATTATTTTTATCAAGAAAAATCTAAATTAGGTTTCCATGGTTCCCATAGCAAATGCAAAATTTAATTTAATGCGGTGAACTATTATGAAATCCATGATACTATCAGGTGCGGATCCAGAAAAAAAAAATTCGGAGGAGTGCTGCCTCCATAAAGCCAATGTTAAAAAAAAAAAAAAAAAAAAAAAAAAAATTGGAGTGGGGGAAATGCCTATACTGCCCATGTTAAATCCAAAATTTCGGGAGGGATAATAATAATAACAGTTGTTTATTGAGAATCAATACAGAATAAAACACAGTATAACAACTCAATGGAATGGGGGTAATGCCCCCCCCCCCTGTATCTGCGCCTGGATATTGTACATATCCAACCTTAGAAAATCTCTTAACTCAATAGATGGCTTGACAACCTTGTTGAGAGAAATTATTCGAGTGAAGTGTACAGTACAGCGAGAGTCAACTGCAGTAAAATTAATTTGATATCTCTTTGGAAGTAGCCAGAAGTGTGAATTTTGTGTCTCTTTTGTTTATAATTTAATTTTACAACGTTTTTTAATTCAAGTTCTGACCTATGTGTGAAAATATAACGATGAAATATGCAAGAACTGAAAGTTCTTTGCCTGAAATATGAATAGGAAATCCAGAAACACATCCAAAAATAAATAAATATATTCTATTATTGCAAAAATATAAAGGAATCTGCACAAAAAAAAAATATCTCATAAAAAAAATAGAGAATATTAAACAAAAAAAGCACCCCTACATAGTGATACTGATAAAGGAGGCCCCCCAGATTGTGATATAAAAACGATCGGGATACATGTGACAGTATAGACCACGTGTTCAGCACGTGTTGCCGCACATGCGCGAGTAAAACCACATCGAGTTTCCGGTCTTAACATTACCCTCTATTTAGTGTGTTCAATGTATCTTATATTAGTTTAAAAATGTATTTTCGTATTTAGGCCACTAGTATCATTATTATTTTTAACTTTTCATTCATAAGGGAGTTGTTTAGATTATTTCAATGTCGGGTATGATATATTTTTTTACTTGTTATTTTTTTTTTCTAAATTTTATACAATTATAATACTTTTAATTAAATTGCCGAATTTTTATTTAATTTTCAAATGTAATATTGTAGCAGAAATAGAACCATAAGAATGATTTACTCAGGAATTCATTATTATTGTATTCATGATTTTGTACAAATAATATTATTTAATTAATAAATTAAATTATATTTTATTAAAAAACAATAAAAAAATATTTATATCACGTAAAAAAATAATGCATTTTTTTTATTTATATTAAATTATAAAATATTATATATTCACACATATTTTTAATATAATAGAACACTTTTATATTAAATTATTCACACTAAATTACACATAAATAGACTATATAATTCTATTTTTATAAAAGTTAAGACCACATTATTTTCTTAACATCTTTTCTTTAAAAAAAAATAATAATACCACACAAAAATTATAAGATGAATATGGTCCTAGAATTTATACGGAAGACTGCATTACCCTTATAATGCTGCATACTATACATATATGGTATATATATAAGGTAAAAATTGTGTATGCTTTTCATAGCAGCTGCTCACAGATATACATGCATGGCCGACAGACCATACAAAATTTGAAGCCACGCGTACTTTTGCACCTGGTTTTGTATATGACCTTAAAGCCAGGTGTAACATACGTTATAAACATATTAATATAATCTCTATATATATTAATGCTTATTTTATTACATTAAATCATAGGAAAATGAGCTTTAAGTATTAGTTATGTTTGAAATATTATTTTGTTTAAGAGCCACGCGTCATGCGTAAATTTTGTGACGTAATAGACGATTTTTTTTAAGAATTTAAAAGTTCTAACTCCAAATTAAATTTTCTAGTTTATTCTTTTTGGAAGTAATTTTAGAAAATATAGTCATGGATGATATCCCTATATGGTTCTAAAGTTTTTACTGTAGAATACGACAGCAGTATATTTTTAGAAATAAATATTATATAATTTAATATTTAATGTCTAGTATTACTGCAAATACGAGAATGAAACGATTTCAAATGAATATTTATCAATGGTGAGCAAGTACACCTTATATGATAACTTGAATAATCCCTAAATAATTTGCTATAATAGCGTAGCATGCAGCTCCAGAGATTCATATTTTCAATTTCCGGAGAGGTAAACCGTATATATTACAATAAAAGCACCAAGTCTCTTGTAACATCTTAATTAAATTAATTATGTACAAATGAATTATTCATCATAGTATAATATACACATATTACAGTTAAATTTACATGATATTCCTTCCGGAAGTAGCCGGAAGTGTGAAGTTTGAAACTCTTCTGTTTAATTGTAATTCAGTTTTGAAATTTTACAGAGTGATTTGAAGTTAAAGTACTGACCTATGTGTGAAATTGTAACTCTGAAATATGAATATGAAAACCAGAAACCTTACACTTCCGGTTACTTCCGGAGGGAATATTATGTAAAATTGACTATATATTTATATAGATAGACAGAAAGAAAATGTCCAGGATACATGCGCCTGCAGTGGTTATAAGTATGTAAAATTACATGCACTCGTGTAGTGCAGTTTGCATATTGCCCCTAAACTCACAGAAACATATATATTTTATCATTTTTATTTTTCCTATATGGTGCTTTAATTAAGATCTGAGATGTAAAATAAATACAACTCTTTATATATTGAGGCCATTAGAATCAAAACAGCATAAATACCATTGCAGGTAAAGGCTATTGTTGCAGCAATGTAAATAAGAAATAAGAACTTTATCTGCAATGGTCTTGATTATGGTTGCAGTTTTATACAAGAAATATAATAACAACGTACTGGGTATAATAAAAGTGCTTATTAATTTTTTAATGCATGAATTGGTATATGCTTTTAAGAACTTTGAATAATTACAATACACAACAAATCTTAATTTAATCCAATTTATATTAAACTAGATCTTCACGTAAAAATATAGATGCGGTTAATATTTTTTAAAAAAATAAAATTTGCATATTTGCCATTTAAAAACAATGCATTTTATTTTTAATAATCACTTATCATTGTTTGAAATAACTGTAAAATATGACGACATGAATAAATATTAAATAAAAAAACTGGACATCCTAAATTGTCTAAAATTTTGATTATAATCAACATTGGCCTAACAGTTTATCCATCCATTAAAAATATTCAAACATTATCGTAATTACAATAACTTCCTGTACCGTTTAAATTTATCTTCAATGTATATATTTATGTCAATGACATTGTAATTAATATAATAAAATTTTAACGGGATATTATGTAAATTATGGTCAAATATATTATAATTATTTCATTGTTTTAAATTACACTTAATATTGAAGAAAATGCATTTTGTATTATATAAAGTAACAGATTTGATGTAAATACTATATTTTATGTATTTATTTTTTTTACTATATATCGTTTATACTTAACATTAATTTGGATCCAAAACTTGTGGAAATTTGTAAACAAATCAAATAACAAAATATATAAAATTCATTACATAATATGTATTATATATATTAAATGTATAGCAAGTATACATCACAAGGGAAACGAGAATTTCCATATCATATGCAGCTTAAATTTTCTGGATGTAATGATTGTAACATACAGTACAGGCATTTTTTTAAAGTTGCAAACTTAGGAGAGTAGAAATGCTTTCTTTCTTTCACTTGCTTGCTTTCGCTTTACCTTCTGTACAGAACCATAATTATATGCCTAATATTCGACAATGTTCAGTAAAATTAAAAGTTCTTCAAAGTATCTCCCAAAACTGTTTTTTTTTTTTTTTTTTTTTTTTTTTTAAGTTTCCCCTTTTAGCAAATCAGGCATGGGTAAAGTTCAAGCTGTATCCAGATGCATGATTTAAATTTAATACTTTTTTAAGTATAACTATTATCTGAAGATGCGTGTTACACCATAATGGACCATTATATATGGTGTAACACGCATCTTCAGAATTGAGCAATGATATTTTCCAGAAAAACGACATAGAACCACTCAAGTGATCGCTTATGACACATATGAAAAGATAAAAATACAGCTTATGAAGTGTCTTAGATATCAATTTTAGCTCGCAGCATATAGCTCAAGACAGCATGAATCCCAGCCTAATTTGCTAAAGCTGCAGCTCTAGAAACACAGGTTTGTACTTTTTTGAAAAGATAAAAAGTGCATCCATCATTAAAAAAATATATAGAGGCTTCAAGTGTTCCCCGGCGGGAAAATTTTCTCCGTAAGCAACCATGTTAGAAAATTTGAATTTTTTCTCAGTAACTATTAAAGCTATTAATTTCTACGGTTCCCTCAGTCTCACCTCAGCGAATGCTGGTACGCGCAACAGGCCGTACGTGGCCACCATCCTTTTCCTACCTTATGCCTATTATACTTATACCCACTACCCTGCCGCGAGCTGTAAGCTCTTAGGGGTGCATCCTTGTAAAAAAAAAAAAATGTTCGTGTTGTCTGTATGCAGAGGTCTGCATCTTATAAGAATTATGTTAAAATGCAACCCCTAACAAATTTTCTTACATACACCATTTTCCACTACTTCTCACAAAACTTTCCCATTACTACTATTACTGGACATACAAACATTATAATTATGTTTCCATGATAAAAATGCACATTTTTAGGCGGGTAAAAACAAAAACCGGAAACAACTTATATAGCACGCGCTCATGCAGGTCTTATATATACGTCGTGTGCCTCAAAATGAAATGCGATATAAAAAGGGGAAATGTGCATGTTGGAACTTCTAATGCATAGGGAGTAGATAGGAGCTGTTGGGTCATGTGGTTTTTGGGGCAGCTGCATTCTATACTAGGATTCATATAACTTGGATTATTATTTAGATATGTTTAATTTGCGTTATTATATGGTTGGATAATTATTTATATCAAATTCTTCTGCTCGTTGTTAGTAAACAAAGTATTGTTGTGTAATGTCTGTCGCGTGAAAGGAAAAACATGGGACAGTTGTTGATTTACATGTTAACTTATGGAAAATGACAGTTAATTTTAAAGTTGGAAGTGTCTACTAGCGCCAACAATGCCATTACGTTCTCTGCTCTGGTGGCAAAATCAGGCACTACGTCATCCCATGTTTTACAATGAAAAAGGCTTCATGTGACAGACATTATAAACAATGGTTTGTTACAACCATTGCGAGTAGAAGACTTTGATTTAAATACAAAAATATGTTTAATTTGCGTTATTAATTGGAGACATTGGTAATTAATTTAAATCATTATTTGAAATCTGAATAATATCTCATTAATTTTTTTATAGCAAAATTAGCATTTAAAATAAGCAACATAAATATATATTTTATTTAATTTATTAGGATTTACATTTTCCTAACTATATGATTCATTTAATATATTATTATTTAATTAATAAAGTAGAAATATAAATTGTGTTCTCAATGAAATGAAGTCGGCCTTGTTTAAATTTATTTATTTTTTAACAATCTTTACAATATAATATTGTGAAGACAACATAAGAGCTGAGGAATTTACAGTTTAGGTACAACTTGTGAATACGGCAAAGATGAATTTTTTTAATTTATAAATTTAAAATATAAATTTAACTCAAATATGTTTTATTTTATATTATTATTATACATTATTATTATATTTATACACAAAATATAAAAAATATTAAAATAAAATAATAAAATTATTTTATATTTTTTTTTTAAATTATATTCACAACAAAAATATAAAATCAAACAAAAACAACACGTGACTTATTACGTACACCATTCATACAATTACATCTATACACACATATGAGCTCATACAACTCTTGAAACATGAATCATGAACTAGATTATAATATTATTTTTAAGAATGATTTCTTCAATGAATATTTTTGCACGTGGACGGATGTCTATTAAATTCTAAACTTCCGTTGATAAAAAAAAAAAAAAAAAACTTTAAGAAAGAAAAAAAAAATAATAATATATTTTTCTTTGTATTGAGCGTTTCCGGGAGGAACAATTAGAGGGCTTGTGTGTGAGGGTGGATTTTTTGGTATAGTGGATAGACCGGGTTATATAAGAATGAACATTTTATATATAACAAGACATGTACGGCATCTTATTATTATCATTGCGAAATAGTATACCTAGAATTTTACTATTGTTTATTATATGCTTCGTTTTATAAAAATTAAAATTAAATATTGTCATCAAAATATATATTAAAAATTAATGAAGGATAATTTTATAAGTATGGAGGATTTTTACGTATTATTATAATGTAGCCATAATTTTATTTCAAATTAAAGAAAAAAAATCTTAATAATTGCTACACATTTATACAAAATAATGTTACAATTTTTTTCCTCTGTTTAAATTTTAAACAGGTAGTATTAAAAATCGAAATATAAATTACATTAAAATATTATTTTATAATTTTGTCCCTAAATTCAGTAAAATCCCTAAATTTAACAATATTTTTATTAAATTGGTATCCCTGGGCACGCTTACCGCCAGATGTTCCGGTCATGAAAGCAAGGGGCCTACCAAACAAATGCCATTTTCATCGTGTGCCACAAAAACAAATGAAGCTCTACTTTTAATGACGTGACATAACAGCGGGGGCGCTGGTAGTAAATGGTACTAATTACTTGAACTTTTACTCGTCAGAGTGCGCTACTGTACAGAAGCTTAACCGCCTCTTCAGGACAAAATTGAAACTAAATCGAAGTTAGGCAACCCGCCAGACAATTTAGACGCGCAATTTTTAAAGGGTCAATTTGTTTTATAAGTTAGTAATTATATACAAAATAAGGCCTTTTACAATCATTCAGCTACTTCAGTCAGCAACCACATAACGTGTTCAGTTATTAAGAGCTTTACTAGCACTGAATCTCATTTGAAAACTGCTGAATTAAAGAAAAATCGCACAAAAATAATTTAACTGCAAAAATACATTATTTTAATTTGCTGATTTTTTATTCTTGTGAAAGGCTATCATTAAATTTTAGTACTTACATTTGAAAAAATATTTAAAAAGAACACATTTTAACACATTTCAGAGCTCTGGTCCATGAAATACTGAAATGAGATGGTTATGCGTTTTTGGTTTTTGTTTTTAGTCTTGAAGAAGTTTCTGCAATGCGCAGTCCAGCTAAAAATGCTGTTTTACATTTTTTTATGACTTCTTTATTACTGAAGCAATAAAAATGAGTTTTACACCAAACGATTTATTATTAAATTTTGTGTAACTATTGCTTGAAACATTTTTTTTCCCATTTTGTCCGAAAAAAGTTATTATCGAAATTGTTTGAAAAATTTCGGTTAAGGGGCGTAACAGTTAACTTGGCGCCAAAATGACCGAACAGCTGTACGGAGAGAAGCCGAGTCCGCCGATCGAGTCTCGTTTTATTAAAAATGTAGTGTCTTTCTCGCTGCTGCCTTTAAAAGAGATACAAATATCAAGAAAATAAAACATATTAAATGTGAGTATTACGTTTTTTATAAGAAGTGTAATGTTTTTCGTCTATAACCAAGCTAGCCAAGTTCACGGTGTGCAAATGGCTTTTCCTTCGTACTGTAACTCTTTTTATTATTTATTAATTTGTGTTGTGTGTATAATATAAGATTTTTATGTTTATGCAATATATAATATGTACACTGTAAGAGTGTTCAATAAAAACTTTAATAAAAGTAACTCTTTCAAGTCTTTCATCAATATGCATACTTGTGGATTATTTTTTACTTGCCCCGGGCCTCTACCACAGACAATATTGTTTGTGCCCCTAATGTTAAAAAAATTTACACTTAACTATGTAGAGAGTATCCTCTATTATACTGAGACTTATATTTATACATATAATTTACAGCGAAATTTACTGCCTGAGCTTTTTCGATCTGGAGCGTTTCAAAAGGTGTAAAGGTTTTTGGCAACTTCTGGCTCATTTTTCCAAATTGCCTTTTTTAAGGAAGTTTATAAAATTATTATTAGAAGATGTCACTAAAAGACTGTGGCAATTTGTAGGATGTTTTTATTTTAATTAGTATGCTTATCTGCAGAGCTGTAGCTGCCATAGTAATTGTGGTGATTTACAGTGGTGAAAGTAGTTTCAATTTCTTACCAGTGCGCTTCAGATAGAGGCCTGAAGGGCCCGAACCCCGCCGGAGGCGCGATTTTTTGGGAAAAAGGGGCGTGGCTTAATTTTTTTCATTGAAAAGTTGCACTGAAATTTATTTATAATATTTTCTTTTTTTTTTTTTTTTTACAAGGATGCACCCCCAAGAGATTTTTCAACTAGAGTGAGGGGTTATTTTTTTTTTTAAAGAATTTGTTTTCTAAAAATATTTTAAAATGCCCTCTATCTAGAAATTAAAAACAAAAAATACCCAAAGTTGGTGTTTTGGAGGCTTAATTTTTTAACATGCAAATTTATGGCACATAAAGCAGCATTTTACTGTTTACTCACACTTCATCTGAACTATGGAACCAATTAAAAAATATCTAACAATAAGTAATCTATGATGAATTTCTTTAATAGATTTTCGATTTACAAATAAAACATTTTTTTACTGAGTCATTTTTCTGGATATTGTGGAAATCCTTATGAGAATTAACCCACAAATTAAGTAAAATTAAAAAGTAAAATTACTTTTTCAAACTTTTTAACCGTGAAAAAAAATATAGTGTCACACTAAATTTATGAAAAAAATATTCAAAAATATTTCCTGTGCTGCCTACTGAAAATTTAAATATAAATTTTTATATAAAAAAAATCACAAACAAATTAAGCACTTCGTTGTTCGTTGTCTATGCATGTCTGGCAGCAGTGTTAATACTGTAAAAATATTTTAATTAACTGTTTCACAATTTAGAATGTTTTATTTTTTTTAATAAATGTTAATAAATGTTAATATTGTTTTAAATGTCTCGAAAATTAGTTTAAACAAAATATTCCAAAAAGATGAAAGATTACAATTTTAAAAAAGTTCTAACGATTTTACCACTTCCATGATCATGTAATAAAACATCATGATCACTTCATATAAAAATTGAAGAAAAAATAGTAAACAATTAACCTATACAGATATTTAAAAAAAAAGAACTTTTAAAAATATTTCTTTGATTTAAAAAATCTAAAAAAAAATAAAATAATAAATAAATCTGCTCTAAAAGGCTCGCCATAAAAAGTGCATTTATGATAAAATATTATAATTAACTTTTTAAACATATAGTCTTTTAATTTATAATAATGTTTGACTGCAGCACTTATTTACTATTTATTTACAATGCAACAATTTCATACCTCAAATGGAGTATTGACCTCAATTTTTTTTATTGCAGAAATGGATAGAGGGTGCAAAGTTATGCTACCCTGATTTTTTTCAGATTTTTTAGAGCCCGGGAACTATTTTTAAAAAATTATTGAAAGTTATTTTTGTGACGTCACGAGACGCCGCTCCTTAAGAAAAAGATAAGGACTTGCTGCCGCGTGACGTCACAAAAAGGACTTTCAATAATTTTTTAAAAATACTTCCCGGGCTCTAAAAAATCAGGGTAGCATAACTTTGCACGCTCTATCCATTTCTGCAATAAAAAAAATCGAGGACAATACTCCATTATTAATTCGTTTTTATTTTTTACGTAATGAAAAAATAAATATAAGTGAATAGATCGAGTAGATTTCAATTATTTTTTTAGAACAAATTTTAAAAGAAAGTGCCATGCAAGTTAAAACTTCGTGAGAGAGAAAAAAAAAATACAATAACTATCATGCATTGAGCATGATTATAATGTTTTATAATGTTATCTGTTCACACTTGCAAATATTACTTTTTTTCGTTAAAAATTGTTGATTTTTTTGGTAAATTTCGATCAGTGTCTTATCAGTGCGCCGCACTGGCGTCAAATGTCTTACCAGTGCGGCGCACTGGTGCGCACCGGCTTACTTTCAACACTGGTGATTTATATAAAAGAATTCAGTACTGTGTTCTTATTTTAGCTAGAAATAAAATTATTAAAAAACTTTTAAAATTGGTGTGAGATCTGCAGCTATAATATGCAACCACATCCCACAGCTGAAGGAAAAACAGAGAAAAATATGTATTTTCTGATGACTTCATGTTTTCTATCAAGGCATTTCTATAAATAATGAACCCGTTGTAATTTACTGTTGAAACACAACATTAATTTTCTATTATTCCAGGTGCATACGCAGTGCTGAATTCTCACTACGAGTAGTGTGGCTTCTCGAAGCCTAGTCTTCCCATGCTCATCTTACCAGCAAAAACAAAAGCGACTGTAAGACCTTCCTCAACTCTAGCGTCTTAGACAGGTCACTGACCCCATGTTCTTGTGACAGGTACCAAGCTGAAGACACTGATCTTGTCGGACAAGCTGCGTCCCAAAGAGTGGATGCCTCGCTATCTTGAGAACAGACCACAGCCGCTGACATTGCAGCCTTCGCCAAGCTAGAAGGCTCATCAGAGGTCATGGCATAGTCAGATGCAAATGCCGTCCTGCTGGCACCAGCAAAGTCTCTAGGTATGTACCGTGACTTCTTGTTGCTATAATGTGATATCCTTTTTGCAACTTTTTTTTTATCCAGGAATAAGTTTTTTTTTTGTATAACATTATATTAATTTATTGTCTCTAATATTGTGCTAATTCTACTTTTTAATGTAATTTAAGGGGGTATACACAAAGGACTTAGTAGTTAGTACCAATTTTTTGCAGTTGCTGCTTGATTTAGTATTGGAATTTTATTTCAGATTTTGGTTTAGGTTATACTGTATACTTATGTATGGAAACATTTTAGGTTATGCCAAGTTTTTTCTAAACACTCACTGTAATCTCTTTCACATTCTCCATTTAGCTAGTCTGATGAAAATAGTATATGAGAAACTGTATTATTTGTCCATCTAACACTAACGTAAGTACATATGTAGTTCTAAAAGCTGAATTGAAATATATATACAGTATTTGCAATTTTTGTTTAACTGTGATTACATTCAAAGAAATTAATATATTTCCTGAACCTATATCATACTTTCACAGACCCTACAGAGACCTCCGTGTCTTATGGCCAGGGATTTGATCAGAGCTTCACTGTAACTAAGAGTGGCGGCGCTGCTAAATGTTCGGCATGGCCCGGTTCTTTCTGGTTGCTGGCAGCCCGCGCAGCCAGCGAGAACCGGGCATTGCTGCTGCGATTCAGTGGCGCCGCCACTCTCAGTTACAGTGGCCAAGCTGGTCAAATTTCTGGCCATAAGACGTACACGGAGGTCTCTGTAGGATCTCTGATACTTTCAGTTCTCCCAATTTTACCATGTATTTGATTGGTTCCTTTTTTTTGTCATCAGAAGGAAGCAGTAGCAACTCTTGTCTGGGAGATCTACGGAGTGGCAGAGCTTTCAACACGGGCTGCACGTGTTTCGAGACTCACCGTGGCATGGTCAACGAACTTTGGGGACACAAGACCAGCTGCATCTGTTGGTGAGTGGTTGATTGGATCAATTAACCATAATTTATGTTCCCATTGTGAGGGTAAGCATTACAGAGTTTTTCAGGTCAGTTTCAGGACTATTAGGTTGACCTTGAAATAACACAAGGTCAAAATAAGTGGGTCGTGAGACTGAAACTGATAGCTAATACAATATGGCAACCTTGACGTTTTAAACCTTCAGTTTTTTTGCAATATACGTACTGTAGTCAATAGGAATAAAATAAGTATGTATGTTACAGTATTGTTAGTCTTTTTATTTGTTTGTTTGTTTGTTTATTATTTTATTTATTATTTCATATATATTTTTTTTTTGTGAACAATATTTTACAGTAATTCACGTTTTTTTTTTTAACTAGGTTTAGATAGGATGGTGAGAACACCAAAAAATCAGCTGACTTGAAGCCTCTATTATGAAACTTTATGGCAACAGATACACAATTATTTTGTGCCCTGCTTGAGAAAGCATAGTAATAAGATTTTTTTGATTTTTTTTTTTTCGTGTATTCTTTTTTTCTATGATAAAATAAAATGAAGTATCATGACACTAAATTTCTCCCCCCAGGCTCCGCGGCTGGAAGGGGAACTCCACTTTGTGCGGTCTCTGTTCGCCATTGGTCACCTCCTCCCCGGCCTGGCGGGGGGCAAGGAGGCTCAGGTGATACGACTATATGCAGAGCTGGACCAGATCAACCTGAACCTGCCTGCCAGAGTCTAGCTGCCCATCCACTCGAGCACCCCCCCCCCCCCCCCACCACGTGCTGCATCTCCGTCATGTACTCGTCCGTGCTCAACAGCAAGGATAAGGTGGGTGCCTTCATTGTAATATAAAACAGTAAGAGATTTTCACAATGAACTTAGCCTACAAAATTTTAGTAATGAAATTGATATCAAATTTCAGTAAAGCACTAAAAAGTTCAAGGAGCAAATCAATTTTCAATCAATCAATATATATATTGTATATATTTTAGTGCTTTACTCTTTACTGAAATTTGATATCAATTTCACTACTAAAATTTTGTAGGCTAAGTTCACTGTGAATATTGTTATTTTAATTATTTTAATTGTGGTATTTTGATGTTTGTCTATGATTGTATTACTATTTTTTTTTTTGTTTTTTTGTTTTTACAGCCTTTTCAATTTTGCTTAGTATGTAGTCACAATGTATCAACTGATATTTAATGTGAAATAAATAAATAAATAAATAAAAAAAAAAAAAAAAAAAAAAAAAAAACAGAGCAGGGTAACATTCATGCTGTCCAGAGATGTAGTATAATATATGAATTATTATGAACACTGTGAACTTTGACCTGGCTCTGTTTGTCATGGAGGTGAACTTACATCAGAAATGTTTTATTTGTCAGAATTAAAAATCTGCATCGTTTCTTCTCAGCAAGTAAGACAGTGTTAAAGTTTGTGGGGTTCAGAATGAGGAATTTGCATGCGTGAATCTGATTGGCTTAATCGAAAGAGGGGGCTGAGAAATACATGTGTGAATTTTATGCGAATTTTTTGAGCACTGCAAGTATGCTCAAATGCATATTTAAAAGATGCACTTTACCTGGAGGCGATGGCGCATCGCCAGTGACGTCATCGCTATGTCAGGTTCGGTTCACTATAGATATGCATACCTGTACGCACCTGCATAACAGGTAGCCAATCAAAAACAATCTAGCCAAAATTCAAAATTTCAAATGCCTAGCTTATGAGTTTTAAAACTTAAAAAATGCACATTATTCCATATACGCGTACTGTAAAAACACACTGGGAGATAAGTAATATTACAAACGTACCTTTCATCATATTTAAATAATAGAAATTGTTTCGCAAATAGTTTCATTTAATTGAAGAGAAGATGCAATCGATGCAATATCAAGTCCTGCCACCAACTTTTCTGTTTAAATTATTGGCGCGTCATGCATCAATCAGCCAATAAAAATGTGTAAATTTATCATACTGGACTCCTTCCGTATCTGCTGATTATCTATTGAATTATTTTATTAAACCTAAAACTGAGCCTCTTTTCTTATCTACGAAGATAGTAGGATGCCGTAGGATTCAATATTTAACTTTATTAAGACCCTTGAATCATAATTTATCAATGTCTTTTCAACCCCCTGTTTGCTGCTGCTGAAACCAGTAACGGAAGGATTGAAAAATAAATACAGTTTTAATTTCAACTTTTCCAACACGCCTATATGTGGTCGAGTGGAAAAGCACTCGCCTTCCATGCAAGAGGTGAAGGGTTCAAATCTCCCCCGGTTCAGTTTACATTTTTAGTAGCACGAAGAAGTTTATTTCATATTTTTAACTCAAACGGGGTAAAATAGTTTTGTTTATAATTTCTTATTAATTTTTCTATCATTGAATGAAACGCTTTTTTTGTTTGGTTTTTGCTTTTTTTTTTTTTTTTTTTTTTTTTTTTTTTTTTTTTTTGCAAAGTTTTTGTAAGTGCGTATTTATATGAAAAAGTGTGACTTATAATAGTATAACATGATTATATTGTAAGAAAGAATAAGATTATTTTACCCCGTACGTTTGAATTAATTCTTCGTGCTACTAAAAATGTAAAATGAACCAGAGGAGATTTGAACTTTTCACCTCTTGCATGGAAGGCGAGTGCTTTTCCACTCGACCACGTACAGGCGTTATAGAAATGTTGAAATTAAAACTGTATTTATTTTTCAATCCTTCCGTTTCTGGTTTCAGCAGCAGCAAACAGGGGGTTGAAAAGACATTGATAAATTATGATTCAAGGGTCTTAATAAAGTTAAATATTGAATCTTACGGCATCCTACTATCTTCGTAGATAAGAAAAGAGGCTCAGTTTTAGGTTTAATAAAATAATTCAATAGATAATCAGCAGATACGGAAGGAGTCCAGTATGATAAATTTACACATTTTTATTGGCTGATTGATGCATGACGCGCCAATAATTTAAACAGAAAAGTTGGTGGCAGGACTTGATATTGCATCGATTGCATCTTCTCTTCAATTAAATGAAACTATTTGCGAAACAATTTCTATTATTTAAATATGATGAAAGGTACGTTTGTAATATTACTTATCTCCCAGTGTGTTTTTACAGTACGCGTATATGGAATAATGTGCATTTTTTAAGTTTTAAAACTCATAAGCTAGGCATTTGAAATTTTGAATTTTGGCTAGATTGTTTTTGATTGGCTACCTGTTATGCAGGTGCGTACAGGTATGCATATCTATAGTGAACCGAACCTGACATAGCGATGACGTCACTGGCGATGCGCCATCGCCTCCAGGTAAAGTGCATCTTTTAAATATGCATTTGAGCATACTTGCAGTGCTCAAAAAATTCGCATAAAATTCACACATGTATTTCTCAGCCCCCTCTTTCGATTAAGCCAATCAGATTCACGCATACAAATTCCTCATTGTAGCTTTTTCTCAAGACCATTATTTCATTTTAATGAAATTTATTTCATATGTAATTTTGAATATAAACTTAAATAAAAAATTTAAATTAGGGAAATATTTAATAAAATAAAAATTGTACCCGTATGAAATAAAAAAGTTTTTTTATTGACTTTTTTTATTTCATAGGAGTACATTTTTTAGTTTATATTTTAATTATTGAATACTGTATTTCCCTCATTTAAATTTTGATTTAAGTTTATTATTAAAAGAACATACAATTCAAAGATTTCAAAGGAAGGACCTTTAATAACATATCACAAACGTAATGGTTTATTTTCCTTAAATTGAATAAATGTAAGGTTGATTAACAAATACTCAAAAAATGCAACTCGGTAAACACATGAGTAAAATAAGCTGGACCAGTATGGAGGCTTCAAGTCAGCTGATTTTGCGGTATTCCCACCGTTCTATCCAAACCCATGTAAAAAAAAAAAAAAAAACTCAAAATTGATCTTTTGGCATAAAATAATTTTTTTTTTTTTTTTTTTTTTTTTTTTTTTTTGAGAAAAATGAGTCCTTGATTCATTATCAGAATATTCCTGAATGGGGGATAGGAGATGGTTTCAAATTAATTGCTTTAATAATTGATGAGGAAAAATTCAAATTTTCTAACATGGAGGCTTATGGAGAAAATTTTCCCGCCGGGGAAAACTTGACGCCTCCATTGGCCCAACATCACTGGACCAACTGTTTGTTGACAATAACTACTTTTGTTTGCAGACTTTGTATCTCAGATGACCCTCATCTCCAGAGACTCTGTCTGCGTCCCCCCCTCTCGTACGTCCTGACGATGACCGAAGCTTGGACGCCCCACTGATGCTCTTCCCCCTTCTGCACAGCCCCCCTGCCTGCTGGCCGAGCTTGACATCAGCCAATCAGCAGCCAGCGTTGGTCTGGCACTCACCGCGCTGTTGGCAAGACTGCATCAACATCGCCTCGCCCTGCTGAGTCTGGCACTGAACTACGAGAATGCGGGAATGAGGGCTCTGGCAATTTACTTGATAGGTATGCTATGTTTTTACTCTACTTCTACTCGCAATGGTTGTAACAAACCATTGTTTATAATGTCTGTCGCATGAAGGCTTTGTCATTGTTAAACATGGGACGATGTATTGCCTGTCTGGAAGCTCTTCTAGTCTTGTTTAAAAATTAATGTCACCGTGGTGGCCATTGCTCAATAAATTTTATGATGATGAAGTATGCATTATTATTTTTTTATGTATAATTTTAAGTCTCCATTTAAAACAATACTAATCTTAAATGCTGAATATCTAAAAAAAAACTTCACTGAATTTGGTCTATTTTTTTTTTTTTTTTTTTTTTTTTTTTTTTTTTTGGTAAAATTATTTCATTATTTCATGGTGTCAGGAAGGTTTGCTGAAATTTTCAGATTAGTTCACCATCTACTAAGCCCACTGATATTAATCCTTTTAGTTCCAAGTATTGTTAAAATACCAATTTGTGAGGAAAAATTTGGTATCAATTACGAAAGGGATTGAAATATAAATGTGGAGAAATTTTGTACTGATCTTTTTTATTATTATTATTTATTAAAAACAATGTACTGTAATTATAATTATTGTGAATGATAAAAAATGCTAGTAAACACATTAACGTCTTTAACAAATTAATTATTAGAAATTCCAAAGCAAAGGAAAATAAAAGAACATTTTTTGTGACTTCATAAGAAGATTTCTTTTATTTTTTATTCTGATCAAAATAATTTTGGTTTTTTTATTGTGAATTATTAACTCACATATAGGCAGATTATTCTCAACAATTTTTATCATAAATTTTAAACAGTTTTAAATACAGATTTTTGTACAACCAATTCTAAAATGAACACTGGTCACCTTGGAAAATTTCCCTATGCAGCCTTGTTAATAATCATGCCCTGTGTTATCATTTCGGGGCATGGAAATAAACAAGGCTGCAAGGAGAAATTTTCTAAAGTGACGACTGTACATTGAATTCCTACATGATTATTAGAAGTAATTAAACTTTGTTGTACAAAAAAAATGAATGAATGAATGAATGAATGAATGAATGAATGAATGAATGAATGAATGAATGAATGAATGAATGAATGAATGAATGAATGAATGAATGAATGAATGAATGAATGAATGAATGAATGAATGAATGAATGAATGAATGAATGAATGAATGAATGAATGAATGAATGAAATACAAAATAACAAAAATAATAATTCATCAGTTTGTGATGTAAAAAAAAAAAAAAAAAAGTGTAGATTTTGAGTAATTATTATTATTATTATTCTTGTGAAGGTACTGATTTGACTAAAAGCCACAGCAGTCCATATTTAAAACAATGCTAATCTAAAATGCTAAATATATCAAAATTTTTCCCGATGTTAGTCTATTTTTCATGAAAAAAAGTTTCCATGAATTATGAATGTTTTCTACAATTTTCAGAGAGTTGTCTAAGCCTATTTCTTATACCACTGACATCAATCCTTAACTCTGCTGTACCAAACTAATGCTTGGTTTGTCTCCAGCGTTTCACTCTTGCCTCTGAGCATCTTCTCAAGCTGCTTGCCAGACAGGAGGGGAGGAGAGGGGCTGCGGTCTCTCGTCAAGGAAGCGTCACTCCGAGCTGCAGACCGACAAGCTGGCCGAGGCTGCCGTCGTGTGTGACCATTCCGCCACCAGCAAACTGCCGCTAACGGTATGTCACCTAACAAGCACATCGGTATCTACCAAGTCAGTGTGCCTCGCGATGCTCATTTGTCCAAGGTCAATCTTACACTTGAAAGTGATTTTTTTTTTTTTTAATTCTTCTTGGTTATATATGGTGTAAAAATATAAATATTGCATTATCCACTGTTTTTTCAGTTTGGACTAAAGTTCCATAGAGGAATTTTTACTAACAAATCTTGTTATTGTTAGTAAAATATATATATATATCGATGTTCTCCCTGCTTTTTTACCGATCTGCATTTGTTTTATTTAACTTTTTTACCTATCTGTTTTTTATTTATCAAACTTTTTTACCTATCTGTTTTTATTTTGTCACACTTTTTTACCTATCTGTTTTTGTTTCTTCAAACTTTTTTACCTATCTGTGAAAAAGTGAATTGTTCAGGAGAAGGTTTAAACTGTTTATTTCTTTATTGTTGCGATTATTTAAAAATACACTAAGCTTTTTTTAAAGGTAATATTATTACTCGTTGTTAAGAATTTTTTTTTTTTTTCAAATTCCGTAAATTTCTCGCGTAAAAAAATATAATCGGGATTCAAAATTCTGCTCAATAAGTTTTATTACTTATTATTACGCGTGTAGATATTAATGAAGTTTACCATACATAATATATAATTTTGGTAATTAAGGAACATTAATAAAACAGTAATTGATGATGCATCAATCGGCATATATAGTTATTGTGAATACGAAAAAGATGCTAATTAATTATTATCCTCGGCATTTTTGGTAAAGAATAAAATTGTAACATAAAAGAATTAAATTTATTTTTGTAATATTTATAAAAGGCCTTGGGAATAGGGAATTTGACTAAATAAAAAATATAATTATACTTTTTACATTCTAAGCAATCATTTAGGATTAAAAATGTATGTATCGATTGTAATTAAGATACTATAAACCTTTAATTTCAAAGTCACTACAGTATATTAAAGTTTACATAATTGATTTTTTTTTTTTGCATATTTTATAGCCTACAGATAAATAAAACTCATCAAATTAATAATTATTAATTTATATTAATATCAAACATAATAATATATCAAATTAATAATAAGTATAAATATTATTATATGTTTTGCAACAATTTTTGTATAATATATACAGTAATATAATATAAATGAAACGAAAATTAAATGAAATATTCTTCATGTAGCTTTCGCTGTTCAGTACAAAATATGCTTAGTTTATAAATATTCTGTGGGGCCATAAAATCTTCTGATGTCCAGTTTCTAATTGTTTTAGCAGACAAGCAGAGTGTATTAGTATACATCATTTCACAAACTTTAAATTACCACTCTCAGTCCTAAGGAAATACTGCCGTTGTACTTGTTTACGTAGCTTTACAGGGCTACTCAATGTTCTACGTTTTGGTGCAGCTGTAACGACAGAGTCTCGAACAAACACTTTTTTTTGCATATTTGTCAAGTGAATAAAAATAATTATGAATTTTTTCTCTATCCTTTTCACTCACATTAGCACAGAATTTTAATAACTTTTGGGTGTCCTTCTTCTCACTGCATTTACACCCAGCTTTCATTACCATCGCAGGCTTGTTGTCAGGTGAAACAATATAATACCAAGTTGTGTCTTCGTTCCAACATATGGTTTCCCCTGCTGGCGAAGATTTTGGTTTGTGAATTTTTCAAATGAAAGACGTCTAATATTACTTTTAATTTTTGTATATTTCTTTTTCATTCTCTGTTAACGTTTTAGAATTGTTTACTTCACGATTAATATTTTGCTCTACATCTGCCAAGTCTAATAATGTAACAAAGGAATTTCAAGTATCAGTACATTAATACATTGTTCTTCAATCGTCAAAACTGACTCGGCTTGTTCAGAGCTCCGACCACTAATGCTTTTGGTCCAATCTCCATGCTGAGAAGCTGTAAAAACAACAAATTGTTACTATTGCGATCATTATTATTACGTAATTCACTCTAATGAATGTAAATATTACTTAGTTAATAATAGAATATAAAATTCTTACCTATTTCAATCCTTATTTGCATGTAAATTCAGAAGAAAAGCAGAAATAAACGTCGCACGAGGTTTGTTTTGGTCTGTCAGCTGATTTTTCCGGATTGTTCTTATTTAATTTAAATTATAAAAAAGCCGCGAAACACTCTGAAATTTTAACAGCTTACGTACGGTGGTGCACTCTATATTTTTCCGCGATAAAATTTTTTTTCTCAAATTGACAGATAGGTAAAAAAGTTTGAAGAAACAAAAACAGATAGGTAAAAAAGTGTGACAAAATAAAAACAGATAGGTAAAAAAGTTTGATAAATAAAAAACAGATAGGTAAAAAAGTAAAATAAAACAAATGCAGATCGGTAAAAAAGCAGGGAGAACATCGATATATATATATATATATATATATATATATATATATATATATATATATATATATATATATATATATATATATATATATGTATATATATTTCATCTTATAGGTTTAGCCACAATAATATATTGTAGCATTTGACTAATTCAATCAGGGAAATGTAAAAACCTCAATCAGCATGATGACCATTAATATATAACTACACATGAGAATGCATCATTATAAAATATAGTGTTCCTAGTTTTCAGTATCATGTAATGTACTAGAAAATCAACATATTCCTTCTAATTTTGTGCATTGGGTTAGTTTATTTCTTTGACGTAAAAAAAATAAATAAATAAATAAAAAAAAAAATGAGAATTTGCTCTTGTGCCTTAGTATAATGTGTTAAAATTAATTTTTATTTACCTTTTACTGTTATACATAACATTATATAGATGAAAAAAATGTGCATTTACTATTATACATAACATTATTATTCTTTTTTTTTTTATCAGTTATATTTCAGTTATGTACACTTTTTGTGTTTAATAAAAGACTAATAAATTTCAGTTATATATCACTCGCTGATGACCCAGCTGCACGAGTGTGAGCTGAAGTATGAGCACACCATGGCGAAGAGGTGCTACATGGCTCCTGTGCTCCTCCAGTACTACATACCGGCCACCAGCATTGGTAACATTGGCCCCGCTGATAAGGATGAGCACTGTTGTGGAGGGACTGTGCGCTACATGTGGCTCCTCGCAAGTTCCTCCAGTACTCCCACAGCTACAGCATTGTGGGTTTCTGTTAAACATTGTTTGATTTTTACTGTAATAAAATTGTTTTTCAATCTCCAGTGAAACTTGAATTTGGTGTAAGTAAAATTTCATTATCATTATATAATTAATTATAATTAATAAACATAATATATAAAAAAATGTTACTAAAATATAATGATAATGAAATTTGGCTATGCCAACAAAATGCATGTACATCCAGCTATATATCTGAAGCAAAAATGTGTGCAGTTTAAGGTTTTGCTGTGTGTTAATTAGCTAAATTTTCTCATGCAATTATCCCACTGTATTACTTGAATTGTGTCTGTTGGTAAAGAATGCAATGTTTAAATATCATTTTATACTGCATGTAATTATATATGTTAAGGGGAAATAAGGTAACAGGCTCAATGTTAAAAAAAAATCCCACACATTATGAAATTATGACAAGAATTTAAAATGTTCTCTACATCCCCTCTATCATTATATGCAGTAGCTAATTATAAAATACACATACAAATTCGATTTTTTTTTTTTTTTTTTTTTTTTTTTTTTTAGTTATGAATTTTTATACCTGCAGATATTTTAGCTATAAATGCCATGATAGCTAGGGGATGAAGGGGAGAATATTTTAGTTTTATTATTATTATTTTCACAATTTTCATGTGTGGGATTTTTTTTAAATGATAATAAATAGTCCCATTTGATTAGCATAAACCTCGATCAGCAACCTCATAATTCTGAATTTTTCTTGAGACAGTTCTTAATAGCACCAAAAAAAATTTCAAAACAATCGGACGATACAAATTTTTTTAAATTAATTTCTTAGTTTAGGTCTCCATGGGAAAGCCCCATACTGAAAATTTAAAAAAATTGGATCGTCCGATTGTTTTTAAATTTTTTCCACATTTTTTTGGTTAATAAGAACTGCCTCTAAAAAAAAAAAAAAAAAATCAGAATTATTATGAGGTTGTTAAGGTTTACATGTTTATCAAATGGGACTACAACAATCAATATTTCGTGTTAACTTACCCTTAAGAAAAACATAGAGGGGACTGGACATATATACAGCTGTATGATAAAATATGTAATATATTTACTGTTTTTATTTTATAATATATATGCATATACCTACTTTATATATATATATATATATATATATATTATTATATATAATAGTAATTAATTAAATCAAATTAATAATCCTGATCACTCGATCATTTCTGAACTATAATATATATGTAATTATATATATATTATAATATATACACATAGCTAGCCAGAGTATATATAGAGTAAATATATTTTACTTATTTCACATTAATTAAATTTCACTTTGATAAATTTAAAATTAATATTGCCTTTCAATTCCCCCCCCCCCTATAATAATGGAGATTTTACAGCGTTTTTACAGTTTCATGATTTATAATACTGTATATAATTTTAAATTTTCCTGTATTACAATTAATGGACGAGTATCGACCTTAAAAATTTTTATTGCAGAAATGGATAGAGCGTGCAAAGTTATAATGCTATCCTGATATTTGTCAGATTTTTTTGAGCCCAGGAACTATTTTTAAAAAATTATTGAAAGTCCTTTTTGTGACGTCACGCGGCGTATATATACAGTATAATCTATTTACACGGCACTAATATATATATATATTCTGAAACGTTTGTGACTATAAATTCTTAGAGGGTAAATTAAATTTCTGTCCCTTAATTTTTACATGTGGAATATATATATATATATATATATATATTTTAATATATATATTAAAAGTGTAAGAATATTAATTAAATTTCTAAAATTATTAAAAGTGAGTCTCTTGAATATATTATTATGCAAAATTATATAAGTATTATAATGCATACATTTATTTATAGTTTTTTGTTGATTGGAATTAACATAATTATGTATATTATATTCAATATATTCTGCTAATATTATTTGAATGGTTTCATTTTATCCCCCCTAAACATTGCTTTCTGCAAATAGTTCATAAACTTTTTTACCAAGGGCAGCACTGTTGACCGGAAATGGCCGCCATTTTTGGCACACGATGAAAATGGCATTTGTTTATGTAACCCAAAGCAAGCGACGCTGCAAGCAACCAAGCGGTGTCGGGCCTGCAGGGTGCGAGGCGGCAGATGCGACAACCAGAGGGAAAAGGGGGGAGAGGAGGGGGGTTTAAAGGGCTCTTTGCATACAGGTAGCAAAATAACGTATTTTTTGTGCACTAAGGATAAAAAGTTATTTTTTCTTTTTGCGAAAAGAAAAAAAAAATTATGTCTGGGGTTTCTAAGTAAATGGTACAGTACATCGACTACATCCGCTCTTTATGATCATTTTAAGTCGGCTGTTGCATGCTGTGATGGTGCAGGGTGCAATTTACAAACAAAATTGTTTATACTTTTAATAGCAAGCATAATATATAATGCATTGAAATACACGTAAATATAATATACTCATAATTTAATTATATTAATGAACATATTACACGACTATTTGATATTGTTGTTTCTTATTTTTAATAGAAATTAATAATAAATCAAATAATAAAATATTAAATTTATTTTCTCGGCGTTTCTACTTTATTTTCAGTACAAAATTAAAAATATATATTTTTAAATTTTATATTAACTAAATAATAATTTAATAATATTAATGTATATACAATTATTATAAATTATGATAATTTTCCCTATTTACAAGAATTTAAAAATAATTCACTGTGATTTTTTCACATTAATTCTACAATTATTGTAACATCACACTGAAAATAACAATGAAACAATGAAAGACCATAAAAGTATTTAATTCTTGTTTATGAGATGCAAATAGATCGTAATAAAAACTTCAGACAGACAGCTTACTTCTCTTCTCGCATTTATTTTGAAATACACAGTAAGAAATACATAAACTTAAAATATCAGACTTTTTTATTCTTTATAAACAATTTTATTTATTGAGAAATAAGACATTATAACGAATAAATAAACATGTATATATGCAGGGAAGTAAGATTGCATGATTTGGAGATCAGATATCAATCTGCAACATGCAACTTCTGAATAACTGAATGACATGCACCTTTAAAAATACACTTTTTGTTAATGAGTGCACTGACAGAAATGCCTTGATAGTTTATGACTCGACCTTTGCCTTTATGTGGACTGAGGGAACCATGGAAACTTTAATAATTGTGTCTAATTATCACCAAACTTAATCAAATAACTCAATTAATTTTATAATAAAATAAAATGCCTATTTTGTGACATTTTGTCAATGTTCGATTCCCTCCTCCTGCATATTTAACTCATGGCATTTTTATTTCAAACTTTATTGATGTTGTTTGATGATAATGTATTATTTTGCTCAGTTATAATGTTAATAAATAGAACATGTACTTTATATCGTTGAGGGATGTAAGAAGTATATTTTTTTTGGGTAAATATAAACTCAACATTTTGCTTATAGTAAGTAAATAATTACGCTGCATTAACCGTCAAATTAAATATGATTTTCTATGTGTTTATAAAATGCCTTGCAGTAGGCAGTTTGTAACGAAGAATCTCACTATTTGAAAACGAATACACCTGAACATATTATTATATACGACGAAAAGCAAGTTGAAAACGACGCCCCTCAGCTATATAGCTGCCTTAACACCCTTAATTAAATTTGGCTGAATGTCCGTATATTCTTGATGCTTAATTAAATTGACATCTAATAAACACCTTTATAAATCTTGATTTTCAGTTGTTTCGTTATGTTTTTTCAGGAAATTTTTAATTTATAATTAAGATCCCCTGAATATAAGATTAATTTAAGCATGATACCCTGAAATTTAGTCAAATTTTATTACGAATGATATTATATATACATTTTGCTTTTTACTGTGTACTATTTATACAATATTATAATAATACATGCAGTATATAAGAACGAACGTAACGTTACGAACAAGAATATAATAAGAAAGGAAGAGAGTCAAGGTAAAGATACGCATTTAGCGTTCAACGGAAGTACAAAATCACTGAATTGGAACCAACTACAAGAAGTTGCTAATTACTTTACATTGTTGCCAAATTTAACATCCTTGCAAAAATCTAATTTTTATTACACCTTTTTCATTCATAGGATGACATTGTAAAAAAAAAAATATATATATATTATGTAATAATAAAATTTAACTTGATTTGTATGTTAGTGTCTTTTTATTATCATATTTGTCGTTTCATAGAATAGTATAATAAAAAATATATTGCACCTATATATGGGGGATATAGTTATATTAAAGTGATATAATAAATCTTGGGTGATATATAACAGCTTGATCGATACTGTAACTTTGGGATATATAGCGGCAGGAAAAAATGTTATATATTATTATTATTATATATAAAAGCATGCATGCATGAATCCTTAAAAATGTAAAGGATTTTTCATTTTAAGATTTTATGTGCTGTGGTCTTTCCGGTCTCTGAAGCGAGTTTTAGTGTTAAATTAATTAAAATATTTAATTTATATATAATAATTATTTAATGTATTAAAATTCCATGGTTCCATGGATTTAAGATTATTATAAAAATTAGCACCGTCTGAAATTTTTTACTATCGTCAGAAAAAAAATCACAGATTTTGTTACATTTTACTTTCTACCGAAAAAAAAAAAACAGACAGAGTTATGATTAAAAATAATCAAAATTTAAAACGAACGAAAAGAAAATTAAAAAAAAAAAAAAATCACGTTCTCTCCTAAAAAATTCAACAAATTACTTATAGCTATAAATATTATATAAACTATTTTTAATGCATCTATTTTTTTTTTTTTTTTGAAACCTCTAAATTATTTATAAAAAAACATAAAATCACATTAAATCAATGTCATGTAACCGTAATTAAATAATAATTCTCATAATGATGTTTCTATTTTTATATCAGACGTAATCAAAGGTCCTTCACATTTCGATCACGTGGTTACACGCTAACATATAATTATACGACTGACGCACTTGTTAAAAAATGTAAGAAAATCGACCAAAAGTTAAAACACCAACAAGTGCATTTTATATAACTGCATTATAAGTACCTGCATATTATGATATTGTACGCCTTTTGAGACATAATGAATGCACTTTGCTGACGCTGCTGTTTCAACGAGTCAAAGAGATGCAGATTTGCATGCAATTGTAAGAGATGTTATACATAGAAAGAGCATTCATACATCAGTCTATTTGAGTCTATCATATCAATACTAAAAAGAAATTTAAAGTTAAATACATGCTTTCTTATAGCTCACCTTGTTAGGTGAGCGAGGTGAAGTATACAGGCTGGTATATTTTAAAATAATTAGTAAGACGTTCAGTAACTTGTGATTATAATATATCCCTGAAATCTTCATTGCAAAATGGAAAAAAAAAACAAAAATGTATACTCTTCAATATTTATGCTATTTAATTAATAAATAATGTACTCTGAAGTACCATCAGTAAACAATTCAGTTATATGTTTCAGTTTTTCGAATTCATGTGAATAAATAAGATATATTATATTATATCATGTAATAAATAAAAAAAAAATGTGAATTAAAAAATTCCAATTTAAGAGTATAAATTCCATTGGTAATTTAATTTATATCACATGAAAATTAGACTTATTAATGAGTTTTCTAAAATCTTCAATTTTTTTAATACATAATAAAAAATTTCAGTATTCTAGTATCCAGTATACTATTTTCTTATAGTATAATTATTATTTGCAGTAAAAATAAAGGCAGTGGTTCGTTACACTTCTTGGTAAAAAAAAATACAGATAAAGAAGAGAAAATGTTTAATTTCGTTTCTTTAGAAAAACTTTATTTAAAAATCATTAATTAACAGACCGCTTCAAATGATCAAGGTCTGCTAATCAGGCTTACAAAAAAAAGCATTCAAAATTTCAGTGCCTTAAAAAAAAAAAATGAAAATACAACTATAGACATCTAGTGCTTAAATATAGAACTTTAAAACCCGAGAAAATCTATTTTGGCCATCTATGGTCACATTTTATAACTAAATGAAAATACCGTACCCCCGCTGAAAAAAGGCTATTTTTTAAATTATAAAAAGCCAAAAATAGATACTTTTTTTATACCTTGCTTCTTTTAAGTATTGCGTACCTCTATAATATTATACACTAAATTTTATAATATATTTAATGTTATTCTAGTAACAGTACAATTTTTATTAATAATTTAATTGCGCATAAGAATAAAAAAATGTATTTTTAATTTTTTTTTTCCCCCTATATTTTTTCCTCACTGCAGAGTACGTGTGCCAAAAAGTCCATTCTATTGTCGCAAAGGATCAATAAGAGCTTACTTCATTAATTAGTTCTATTGTACTAATTATGAGCAATTAAATGTACTTAAATTCTTGCTAATTAATTAAAATTAACTTAATTAAAGAATTTTTAATTTTACGTCAAAATTTGTCATGCAAAAATTTAATACAATATTTTATTTTGCTTTGTTGACAGTGTTTTTGTGAATATTTTTGTGGTTTATTTTGATTATAATGTTTGAAGTATAATAGTCTACTTATTCGTTTTTTATGTAAAAATATTTGCAAATTATGTATGCAAATTTTCCGGCTCATTCCTTCCTCCACCCACAAATAGTAAATGGGCCCATCCCCCTTTCCGCACTGAATTTCAATATTAATAATCATAATATCATATAAATAGCTACTGAAAATTAAAGAGAAATAATTCAATTTTGATCTTACCTTAAAAAATTCTTGAATTATAACACTATTATTCACAAAAGTTCAATTTTATTGTAAATCCGTCACAAAAACACATTTTTTGTAGCATCTGTAGAAAATTTCACTTGTTTTAAATAATCGTGAATCTTCGTAAACTCTCGGATAATTTCGGATAATTGTACATAAAAAAAATTACTTGTTTGAAGATGGCGGCAGAAAAAGGGAAGAAAACTACTAAAACTGCTGGTAAAACTGCTGAAGAAATCTTTCAAGGGTTTCAGAATTTAAGAAATGAGCAACGTAAACTTGCAAATAAAATTTCAGAAATGGAAATGGATCTTAATGAACACAAGTAAGTTATATTTGTAAAGGAAATTATCTGTCAGTGAGTGGGAGTCGATTTCGGTCACATGGCTTTTCTAGATGTTTTTCTTCGTTTATATTATTATCTGTCATAGAATATCACTTCCTTACATTAGATAACATTAACAAATAAAGAAAACATGCATTTTTTTGTCTACAACATCTTGAGTTAAATTCGTACCGGTAAAATAATTTGGTACGTTTGGTAGCCGGCAGGTTGCATTGGATTGGATGAAGCAGGGAGGCAATGAATTCAGTGGTTCAAATGGCTTTCAGCGCCAAATTTTCTGTGAAATCCTGAGTTTTATGTTGTATGTATTAATCCACAATTTTATTGTAGAATCGTGGTGGACGCCTTAAACAACGTGGCTGAAGATAGAAAATGCTTCCGATTGATCAACGGGATTCTCGTTCAGCGGACGGTGAAAGACGTCAAACCAACTCTTACCACAAATAGAGATCTCGTAAGTGCTTTAAAGAGACGGTGATAAGTTATTATACATATCATTGTTTCTGATGTGTGCATATGCATACTACATTTCATGTTGCTCTAGTCGTGCATGATGGCAGTGGCTGTATGCATAGTACTGTATGTAAAATATTCTGCACAGAGGGGAAGTCGGTCAGTGGTGCAGTGGATGCGTGCTCGTCTGTCGCTCGGGAGGCTCGGGTTTGCTCTCAGGTGCAGGTGGCTTTTACATTGTAAATGCCTCTGCGCTTCGAGTGTGTGCTCGTGCTTTCCGATTGATGGCGCTTGCATGTTCTTTACTGTGCTACTGATACGACTAGGATCACTGTGTAGGCTTGACAGGTCTATGCATGGCTCCGGCTAGTCCAGGCCGTGGTTGTAGTGGCCCACACCATAGAAGGGAAATCACGGGACAGTTCACCATTCCACCGCATGAAATTATCCATTCAATCACATGTTATTGGACTTGCCCGTTGTGTGATATAGAACTCGTTTTCATTTTCTTTTTTTTTTTTTTTTTTTTTTCATTTTCAAGAAATTCAAAATCAGAGACCCATCCCCTTTTTCTAAAAAAAAAAAATCAGCCCAAGGGAAATGCCACTTTACCGGTATGCATACCCTCTCTCTGGCAGCTTGTGTAGTGACAGTGACGTCTATATTTCGCTGGGGTGAGCTCTGTACCGCGGAATGTTGTATTCAACATACGTGCTACACTAAGAAACAATATGGGGTGTCAGGCATACAGACTGGGTATTATATAGGAGCCACAGGGTGTAAGGTCTGCCATTGGTAAACAACAAAGGATGTCATATCACTACGTAGTCTTAGTAGATGGTGAATCACTCTGAAAATTATACTTCCTTACATTATACTGTAATAGATATATGCAGCCAAAACAATGGAGCAATACAGTATAACAAATCTTAGTTTACCTCTAGACAGTTCAGTAGACTAGACGGCGTCAGATATATCAGCCAATGAAAAGGCTTTAATGACAGCTGGCCACCTTTTTATACGGGTCTTTCACCATACGTCACAAAACAATATGACGTCATAATTGTGTAGGCAAAACATTGTCAGTGGCATAGCAAATACGTGTTAAAGTTGGTCTCGAAATTAATTTCTCCTGACGATTCGTATCATTTCTCGTAGAAATTTCTTTCATAAATGGTGACAAGAAGAACCAATGCTAGTGAAAAAAAATATTTGGTGACCAAAACTGTTATGAGAAAAGAGGTGTTGTGAGTTATGTTAACACGCACAGCATAGGATTTTAGGGTTTTCTGCCTACATCCCGAAGCTCTTCGGGCGGCTTCGGGCATCTCCGTGCTACCCAAAATGTAAACATGAAATTCCTGTATTGGCTGATATATCTGGCGCCGTCTAGTGTATAGCGTTGTAAAAAATGTAAAAAAGCGAACGTTCGCAGCGCATTTTAGAAAATGCGCGTTAGAATGTGCGGTCGCGCAATAGAAAGTGCGTTTTTTAAAAAGTGGCGCGTTCACTCTGCTTGCTGATTGGTCACAGCTAAGTACCTTCTTAAAAATAATTAAAAATGTTAAATATAAATATGAAAACTAATTTAATCACTTGATATGCAATTAAAATTGTTCCCAAGATTAAATAGTTCCAGTTTTAAAGTATTTTCCAATAAATTTTTTATAATATTTTTGTTATGCAGTTATATTAGTGAATTTAATTTTTAATGCACTTTTCATAAGTAAAAACTTGTTTAACGACTTCATTAAGCTTAAGTGCTTGCAGAATATTGAAATTTAGGGTTCTTTTAAAATAAGAAAATGCGCTAAAGTAAAGTGCGCTTGCGTTTTTACAACACTACTAGTGTACCGGTACTGAACTGTCTAGAGGTAAACTAAGATTCGTTATACTGTAGTCGGTCTAGTTTTTGAGGCTCACAGGATATAAATACTGTAGTGAGAATATATTTGGAAGTCTGGCGGCCATTAGTCAAATCAACATTTTTTTCATAATTTTTCAACTAAAAAATTAATATCTCAAAAACTGGACCGAATAATTACTTTTTTTTTTTACTTCAGAAAGTGAAAACTCATTTTGTTCTCTATATTCTGATGTAAATTTTATATTTTTTACCATAAAAAAATAATTACTATAGTAACAATAATCCTTAACAAATTTTAACAGCATACTAAAATAACAAAAATTCTTGATATTAGATATTTTAATTAACACTTAACAATATAAATCAATAATTTGTCAAATTTTATATTCACAGCTAGAAGAAACGATAAAAACAATATAAATCAATAATTTGTCAAATTTTATGTTCACAGCTAGAAGAAACGATAAAGTCGTACAACGAGGAACTCTCTAAGAAAGGCACAGAGCTCAACGAGTACAAGGAGAAGTTCAACATTCGCATCCGAGGGGCGTCGGAAATGGGAGGAGTCGACGAGGAAGCCTCTGTCAATCAGAATGTTGCCACCGGAGTGCTCGTCGATAAAGCTTAAACATATGAAGGTGTGATACCAGCTTTCAGATAACATCACATTTTAATTTTTATTATTATTATTATTCATTCTAAATGGTAGGGTACATGCCACACGGTGGCGAGTGCCTGAGGGTTAACGCCCAGCGAGTAACTAAAGTGTGGATTGCTGACGTCAACAATCACGAAAGGCAACATTGCTGCCTCTTTTCCATGGAACTCACTCCTCCCGCCCAGCCATGCTCAGTGCGATGTTGCCTGTGCAATTGCTCTGCGGCTGTTTATATTTATTTAATTTTTATAAATTCGGGGGATGGTCCGAAAACGAAAATTTACTAATTTCTTGCATTAACATATCTTACATAAACTTTTCTTTTTATGCATTCATAATTTTACTGTCCCAATGTTTTTTAACACGACATATATATATAATAATTATATTAAAATCTAATATGGTATTATCTGAAAGCTGGTAAGAAAATATTTAATTAAATGGTATAAAGGACTCTATGCCTTATGCACTTTGTATATTTTTTTTAATTAAAATTAGGTCCATTTTTGTTTACATAGCACCTGAGTGATTGCTTTAACATTAATTAATTATACTGTATTTAAAAAAGTATATTATCATACAGTATAGTATGATTTTTTTTATAATGTTCTGCTATGTTATTTAATTTTGGCTCTTTCTGAATACAAAGTGCATATAGAATGCTTATTATTTATTTTCATCATTTAGTAAAATATCAGGCATAGAGTCTAATTAAGTTTAAAATGTCTATGGCTTCACAGAAAAAAATGGTGATATTGAATATTTTGGTAAATTAAATGGAAATTAAATTAAGATAATTTGTGAAGAAAAAATGTAATTAATAAATATTTTTTTGTCCGAAATTGGAAAATCTTTGAAATTTCACCATGGAATTAAAATTTAATTAATATATTTTTCATCTGCTGTGCTAAATGAAAAAGTGGTGTTCAAAAAAATGTTTACAGCTTTGGAACACTTTAATTAATTGATAAAAACATAAATATACTCTACATGCTTATTTTAAGTTAGCATTTTTTCAACATACAGTAGTTATTTATGAACGTCTCAAATGTTGAATGCCACTAAATTTTGGTGTAAGTGCTTGTCTATTAAATAAAAAAGAAAAAACAAATTAAGCTGATTGACTAGTTATATCGTCCCTAGTCCGGAATAATGAGCTATCTGCCTACCATGATTTTATTACAATAATGAGCTGTCTGCTATTTCAGGTGAGAGCAAAAACTGAGCTTTATTTTATACCAATTTACAGTCATAATCGTGCACACCTGAAATAGCAGATAGCTCATTATTGCAACGAAATCATGGTAGGCAGATAGCTCATTATTGCACACGAAGGACAAAATGTTCCCTAAAAAAATAACTTAGGGGTAAGGTAACGCCACCAATGTTAAAAAAAGTCCCTCACACAAAAATTCTGAAAAAAATTTAAAATGTTCTCCTCTACACCCCCTATCAGTAGCTAAAATATCAGGTATACAAATTCGATCTAGTTTTTGAGTTATGAATTTTTAAAGTTGACTAATTTAACATGGGAGTTCCATTTCTCCATGTTAAAGTAGTCAACTTTAAAAATTCATAACTCAAAAACTAGATCGAATTTGTATACATGATATTTTAAAAACTGATAGGGGGTGTAGAGGAGAACATTTTAAATTTTTTTCATAATTGTTGTGTGAGGGATTTTTTTTAACATTGGTGGCGTTACCTTACCCTTAACTTGATAACAATGGAAATATTTAACCTTATACTTTGCAATTGCAATGCAGCAGATTTTAAGTTTGTCTTTTTTTTTTTTTTTTAATTTCGTATTTAAATATTGTTACTGTCAGGGTTAGAGCTACCCTGTGATGAGCCGCCCTTTGATAGCTGCAATGTTCCAACTAAGGTTGCACTACCCCAATCATGGCAATATTTAGGTTTTAAGAGAAAAAAAAACACTGTGTACAGAAACTTTTCCTTCAATACCATTCAAAATATTTAAAACGTCACCCATAAAACTTTGAATTTTTGAAATATTTATTAACAGATTTCAATAGGAATAAATGACTCGTACCGTACCCCACATTATTTAAGTATAAGCTTTCTAATATTTAATTTTTCTTATGCTTAATTGACAAAATACACAATTTTCTTTTTATAAGCGTAATAATTGATTGTAAAAATAATAATAATTTGTTTTTCAAATAAAATATTTTAAAACAATAAATATTTTTTTAACAAAATTCACCTTATTATAAAAACAGTAATATAATTTATAAGATATTATTTTATAAATTAGAAGCAATAAACAATACAGAAACATGTCTGCTACTTCTGCTAGTGTGCAGCTTCTAATTAATTTTCTCTATTTATAAACGTTATTTTAAATGAAAGAAAAAAACACAGGCTATACTAGCAGTTATTTATAAGCTAGGTACTCCTCTTGTATCTTTATAAGTTTGGTAAATGTAAGTTATATTTAGTTCAGGAAGTGCAATTAAGGTATCTGCAAGTCTTTTTTCTTTTTTTTTTTGGGAGGGGGGGGGGGGAGGGGATGTTCTTTTTGAATAGAGGACATTGGTCAACAAGTTACGTATAATAATAATATATTGTCAATTTAAGGTAGAGATAACACGGATCAGCTGACCCAATGCTAAAAAAAATCCCAGTCATGAAAATTATGAAAAAATTTAAAATGTTCTCTACTGCATCCCCTATCAGTAGGTAAAATATCAGGTATACAAAAACGAGCTAGTTTTCGAGTTATTAATTTTTAAAGTTGACTTACTTAACATGGAAGTTCCATTTCTTCATGTTAAATTAGTCAACTTTAAAAATTAATAACTCGATCGAAAACTAGCTCGTTTTTGTATACCTGATATATTTTAGCTAGTGATAGGGGATGTAGAACACTTTTTAAAATTTCTTCATATTTTTCATGACTGGGATTTTTTTAGCATTGGGCAGCTGATCCGTGTTATCTCTACCTTAAAAAGAAAAACTTCTAACTTCCTTAAAATTGTGCTGCCAACACATTATATGGTGCTGCTCAGCATTGTGATGTTATAGTCATGTATTAAAAACTTTTCATATTTAAATATAGGGAAAAACGTCAACTGACTTAAAAGGTAAAAAAAAAAAAAAAAATCTTTCCAAATAATATTTGAAAAAAAAAAAAAGAAAAAGAGACGGGAACCATTTTCAAATAATAATTATTGAACTTTTATTACAGAGAGAGGCGTGTCAATAGGCGTCACTTCTTAATAAAAAGAATAATAGAGGGATTAAAAGGCGCGGGTTGGTGAGGTGTGGGTTCAAACTTCAAACCTGAACTTTGAATTATAGCCTTTATAGTTTATAGCAATATTTATATAATATAACATATATATAACTATACTTCCCGGTTCCCAGGCTGAAAAAAACATAAAAAAAAATCAGAAATCAGAGAAGTGCAATTTGGATATTAATTTATTTCGTTTTCTTTAAAAAATTGGAAAACTTCAGTCAGGACGCATGTGCACCTCTAATTTTATCAATGGACTTTATCATGCATGATTTCCAAAGCCTGAGAAATCACACACATCATGTTAAAATGCGAGATGAATTTATATTAAAATTTACTCAGCTAGGGATCGAGCAGCGTAATTTTTACTTGAAACGGTCACCCATCCAAGAGAGTATCCAACTTGAATTCGGTATCTAACGTGAAACAGTAAATGCACTGCGCCACGTACGCTCAACCTCTTTGATACTATTCTATCTTTATACTTTTATACATGACATTATATATACAGTTATATTTACATTATATTCTTTCCGGAAGTAGCCGGAAGTGTAAGGTTTCTGGTCTTCCTATTTGTATTTCAGTGTTAAAATTTCAGTGTTGTATTTCTACTTAAATTCAAACTATTCTGTAAAATTTTAAAATTGAATTAAAACCAATATATCTGCAATCTTCAAACTTCCGACTACTTCCGGAAGGAATGTTAAATTAATCTGACTATATAGTTAATATCTTTCATGATCGCAGTCGATCGAATCATCTCAATAATAATATACATGATTCAAATTTAAAATAAAAATAACATATATAATTAATATACGGTCATTACATCTGGAGATTAATTGCTACAAGACTATAATATAAAAATTAACTTATTTAGCAGCCACCACGTGAATATTTTATTATTAAAATTAAGTTCCCGCGCGCCGGGCGCCTGGATGGGGAAAAATTATGCAACTTGCTAGGCTTCAAAAATGAAACAGTTGCCTAGTTTAAGGGGCTAGAAACTTGAAACTAGATTCGATTTGGCAAATCGAATTACTTTTACAAAAAAAGGGAAAGGGTAAACATGCCATTTCTATAGATTTATAGAAGCTAGTGGAATAATGTGATTATATAATTAATCGCCTATTGTAATTAAATTATAATTTGCATGGGAAATATAATTATAAAATATCATCTAATAATTTATTTTAATAATTATTTTATTTTTATGATTATACTAATTATAGTAAAAATATTATAATAATTAAGATCATCACTTAATTTAACATATAATACATGCAGTATTATAATATGGAATATAGATGGTATATATTATATGCTTTTAAAAATAAAAAAATTATATAAATAAATTTAATGACATAATTAATACGTCATTATAAATTATAATTAATTATGATATGTCATGTATATATGATATATGCGTGCATGGCAGTTCAAACTTTTTTTTATATAAAAACACTTTATAATATTTTAAGCGAGAGGTTATGAAAAATAAACTTACGTCATTTTTTTTAAATTAATTTTATCTTTTTAGGAAACAATTTTTGGAACAAATTAAGGATAATTATATTAATTATACTGAAATTATAAATATATAATTATATGTTTTTCTATTTAATTGAATGTGGCATTGCGGCGATTGTTCTTACATGTAACCGTGACGTGATGAATGAATTGCGGAGTAAAAATACTATATGTAGCCGTGCCGAATGGATCGTAAATTTAATAAAATACCGCCGCCGCGTCTTATCATTTTTATCATACTGATAAAAAATATGACTCTTATAAAAAAAAATGTGAGGTGTGTGCAAAAAAGCTGGCGTCAATAATTTATGATATGGTTTTATCACACCTTTAAATTAAAAACGAGAGTTTTATGCATATAATTATTATTTATACTATATAAAATATATCATGGTTTTTAATTTGTAATATAATTATATCAATATTTAATTAATATTTAAAACAATTTAATTAACTCGTTCATTTTTTATTATTTCCTGAAGTTTATAAAATATTTAAAATGAATAAATATAATAAATAAATAAATAAATAAATAAATAAATAAATAAATAAAATATATTTATTATAATGAAATAAAATTAAGCATGCGCGCGCGGCGCGCGTATACATTATATGGCACGTACATAATTCATGTCAGTTATAATTTAATATATATATTATTATGTATCATATATCATATATATAATATATATTATATATATATATATATATTTAAGACTTTAAATTGTATTATTTTAGAAATTAATTTTTAAAAGTTATATAAATTTATATATTAATTAATTAATTACTATAAAACGAATTCATGGAAATTTTATTAAATAAAAAAAAGTCAATAAATTGTTTTATAATTTACAATAAATTGACAATATTTTAATTAGGTCAAATTCATTACGGAAATTGCGGTTTTCCTTTATTTTTACAGTATAAAATATTAAATTATACATTGAAATAATTAATTATTAATTAAATATATTTTTGCTTTTACGTGCAAATATATTACATTTATATAATATATATCATGAACACTATAAATAATTATATAATGTCTATATTATAAAAATTATATAATATTAATTAAAATATAATTATATAACAAAATCACTAAATTATTATAATAAAGATATATTAGAAATTTCAATATTTTATAAAATTAACTCAATATTATATTAATTAATTAATCACTCGAGACTATGTCAAGTATACTCAATGAATTACTAGGAAGTCCGACAAGTTGTTTGCGCAGCATACGGCATTTCAATCAGCTTATCAGCAGGCCCGTATGGGCCCGTATGCAGCGTTTTCGCGCATTCGGTCCGTTTACCAGTTTACCACAGCGTCGACAACGTCGTCAAGCGTCGCAATGCAGGTAACACTACAACCAATCAAATCACACGTAAGAAATTATGGCACTGACGTCAAACCAATCAAATTACATGTAACTCGGCTTTAGCAATTGTGTTGTCAAATTTAAATTTCATTCCTCCGCGATTTAAACTAAATCCCTTAATTTCACTAATTATTGTTCTATAAGTCTCTTAATTTATAAATTTGCAATTGAAACAATAAAAACATGTGAAAATATAATTACAATGCCAATTAATTATAATTATGTCAAAATTTTATAATTTATTTATTGGCGGATTGATTTTCATTCAATGTCTTCTGAACTATTTAATAAAAATTTAGTTTTCTCAGAGCGTTCGTAAAGAGAGGTTGTCTCGTTCCGAAAATCCTTGAAAAACAATGGTAAGAGAAACCATCGGTATTAAATATTATTATATTCTTCATCTATGTATTTCAGCACATCTTGAGCGGTGAATAGTTTGTAATATAACAACGTAAATACAGAGATATTAGCAAACCTTCGGATCAACTTTACATTGCGTATATTTGCTAATTTACGGTATATTTACTTTTGTTTTTATGTTACGCCTATTATTTTAGGTGTCTGTTTCAATTTGAAATCGAAATATAATCTTTGGAATATGTATTACATGTAGAAACTTATTATGAACGATCAAGGTGCAAAAAGTGGGTTTGGTCGTAAATTATGTTGACGCGGGAATTTGAATTTTTTTGCGAGTTCCGTCTCTGCAAACGCTAAACACGGAAGTTGGATTTTAAAGTGAAATTTTGGTTAATTTTTTATGTAAGTTTATAATAATTTCACAACAAAAACAATATGCAAATGAAGCTTGCGTGTTTTTCTTTTTTTTTATTAAACAGCTGAAAAAAAAGTAGGCTATGAGGCCAACTTTTGGGTAAGGATAATTATATCATACTCTCTGACTTCATCTGTAAGGCATGTTGTTTTTATTACGTCTTTATTGCGTTTTTTTTTTCCTTGACTTCAAATATGCATATTTTTTTAACGAAGTTTCTTCTTATGCCGGTATTTTAGACACGCCCACAAACTTATAATGAATCGCACGTATTTTTTTTTTTTTAGCAGTGACTGCTTTGAACTGGTTATCTTTATGAGTTATAAAGTAGTCATAATTTAATTAAAATTTGTTAACTTTCAAAAGTCTTGTTGACATAAATTTCGTTGAGTCAATCATACAACCACAGTATTTTGATTGAAGAGGAATTCCAATTTAAAAATTTACAATTTCCTTTTATGATATATCGTTTTTGAAGTATGATAGGCATACTGTATGAAGGAAAGAAATATGAAAAATAAATATATATATAATATAGTAATATATTTGTCTATTTTATGCTAAATTGTCTTAATTAACATAAAATTTTAATACTATTAAAAATGCAAGTCTTAAAAAAGCTCTGCATAGCGTCATTTTGTCTAAAGACTTCTTTTACTAAATAAATAAAACTTTGAAAAATCTCTAAATATCAGAGACTTCCCTGATTTATCATCAGAAATTTAGCCAAAATTTCAAAACTTCACAAGATATGAAGACATTTCTGTCACTGTTACGTTTGTATATAGAGAGTTCTGCACGGGCTAGGGCCAGGAATCGGCATTCTGCAAAAAAGCTAGCGACGGGTCTAATGGCTCTGAGAATTTTGGTAAAATTTCTAGCTATACAGCGCAGAAAGTCTCTGAAAACAGTGATAATATATCCATGAAAATAACAGTTCAACCTTTTACCAAATTAAATACCCAATCTTAGCCTGTATGTTCCTAAATCAAATGATAATTTAGAATCAGTTAAAATGTTCCTGTAAGGTCTCTCTTAATTTAATTGCAAACGGACAAAATAATCCAGCTAAATCTATAAAGTAGATAGCTAATGACATCTGGTATATTTTTCTTATCAGACTGGAATTAGAGCGTGATGGTTGCCTAGAAAGCAACATGTTTTAGAGTAGACATACCTCGTTAGCACCAAGTGCTAAACAATGTGAGGTAGTGTCTGATTGGCTACAGCTGTTTTGCTAGAATTGTCCACAAAGTTTACCAATCTCAAACTTGTAATAACAAACTGACAAGTCAGAGATGTCAGTCTTAGTTTTAAGTATTCATGTTCAAGTTTCATATTGACTCTGTTTTTTTGTTTTTCAGTTTTTTTTTGTGGTCAATTTGAGGATAAAATAACAGTGTTTTGTTTGATGAAAAAAAAAGTCTGTTAGATCCCTGATTTTCACAAAATGGCATAGTAGCGAAATTTTATTTGTGAGTTAGAAAAGATTAAGGATGAATCTCAGTAGGTTGATATCTCGTAATCGTACCGCCTGAATACAACAAAACTTGCAGGGGACTTAGAACTCACCATCAATAGGTGGCATATAAATTTTGAAGCGAATCTGTCTTATCAGTTTTGTGAAAACTGAGGTAGAAGTTTAACATTGGCCTTATGGACAAAAACCAGAAATGGAGCTGTTGTAAGAAAACTGCCAGACCCAATTTGTTCAAACCATAAGCGATTAAGTTTTAGAACATTATCAATTTTTTAAAATTTATTTTATTCAATTCGTTTGCAGGAAAATATTCTTTGACTCCAGCAGTAACTGAGATTAATCGTTAAGAAGTTCGTAAAAGGTGCCACCTGATATCAAAATTTCCCTCTCTTTTTCTCAGGCAGACCAGCTGACCGAGGAGCAGATCGCGGAGTTCAAGGAGGCATTCTCGTTGTTCGACAAGGACGGAGACGGCACCATCACCACCAAGGAGTTGGGAACCGTCATGAGGTCGCTAGGACAGAACCCCACTGAGGCCGAGCTCCAGGACATGATCAACGAGGTTGACGCTGACGGTAAGACAACACACACACCTGTCAGCCCTAGCGTTACTGCAAAGAATTAATATCTACTAGAAGACTTACCGCCGTGTTAAAGTTTCGTCTCTCCTATTTTAAAAGAAAAACCTGTTTGCGCTTTTGAAGTGAGCTAACGATGACATGGACACTAGATGTCTCCTTTGTCTGAGGCTATACAGTTCGGCAGGGCTAGGGTTGACTTAACGTCACGTGACTCCTATTAGTATTGTATTGGAAAGTCCGTGACGCCAATCAACCCTAGCACGGCCGGAGCACGGTCATAAAAACTGAAGAAAAGGAGGGGAAGTTAGAGAAGGGTGAGGTTAGAAGGAGGGCTACTCAGCAGAACAATAGCAGATTTTACCGAGGCAATATTGTTATCACGACCGTATTGTGTATTTATTGTTGTCGTTGTCAACAGGGAATTCCTTTAAATAATTCTTTAACGAGTTGAAATAAAATCTTGTATTCGCTACCAAGCTCTCCTCTCGTCTAATTTCCTCTCATATTAAACCATTTTAGAGGAAATTAAAGAAGAGAAAAAGACGAGATTACATATTTTTTCCTCTACTCTCTACTTGAACATAAAAATGTTAGAAATTTTGTTGTCAAGCACTTTAAAAAAACTAATGAAGTGCGGATAATTATATTTCATGATTATTTTTATTGCTTTACTTTTCGATTGTACAAAACAATGTCAGCACTCATAATAACAAAAATAATCACAGTATCACATGACATTATATTGACTTAAATTAAAAGAAGCATGCACTGTCGGGGTCCACCTAATAAACAGTTTTAATATTCATTTATTTATTTTTTTACAATAATTTTTATTTTTTAAAAATAATTTTTAATTTTATTAACGTCAGGAAAATAAAATAAAACTATAATATTATACATATACACACATATATAATATATATATATATATATATATATATATATATATATATATATATATATAATATATATATATATATATTATATATATATATATATGTGTGTGTGTGTATATATATGTATCATGACTATGTATGTATATATTATTATGATAGTACAAGAATGTAGAATTGTATATGAATTGTTATTTTACGATAATACGTAACATTCGTAGGATCTTTACTGAAAATATAAATTTTAATTTTACTTGTGAAATATTTAGAAGAAATGACTTTAGTCATTGTTATCCTCTGGCCATTCATCCCTAGCATACCTTCCCCCCACTCCGGCCAGCTAGTTCTGCCCGTCACCTTCTTTTACTTCCCCTCTCTGCTCTGAACAAACTCGATCCGTCGATCGCGACTGTCGCGATACCTTGCGTCCATGTCTTAAAGCTTTGTGCTAAGATAAAGTGGACGAAAGCCGCCATAAGCGGTAAGTCTTCTAGTAGATATTAATTCTTTGGTTACTGTGCGATGAAGGGGGTGGAGAAATGGTAAAAATTAAGGAAGGTGTACAAAATTTGCCTATTGATTTATTTACAGTACCTGTTTTGTATTAATTTAATCAGTTCTTTTGGCTATATAAATAGCATAGAACAAGTCATAAACATTCATAAAACAACACAAAACAAAAATATGTATTAAAAAAAATGTATATATTATATACACTAATAATTAAAGTTAGCCAAGTAGCAAATTACTCTTTTTGTAAAAAATCTTTCACATTATAATTGTCATCTGTTAGCTACCTATGCTACAAGAATGAAGCAAAAGGTACATGTAGCAAGTAGTTAATAGTCTTTTAACACAAAGAGTTTGGTTCGAGCAAATAAATATGTAAAAGCTGAAGTTCGAAAATTAATTCACTTTAAAAAGGAATTTAAGGAGTCAGTTTTGTTTGTAATTACATAAATGAAAAGAAACAGTAGGAAAGTAGGAAGAAAAAATAATTATCATAGAGGCTTATTTTATTAAGTGAATTTTATTGCGGCTTTCTGGTCATATCCAAATTTAAAAAAATCATCTTCATAGTTTAAACTGGGAACATTTTAATAAAATTAACATGATGATTTATTAAGGGCATTGGGTGTAGCACCGGTAGTTGGCAACACTGACGTATCTTCACCATGCTAATTTTTTATCATTGCTCCTCAGAGTAATTTTTATGCTAGAGCTAAGCTGATTGCTGTAGTATCAAGATAATTAGTAGCCCAAGTGCACAATTTGGCTAAATAAAGCCTGATTTAAAGAAAAGTATTTTTTAGTAATTTTATTAAATTTACATGCATTTTTCTAAATTATAAAAAAAAATACTTTTCTTTAAATCAGGCTTTTTTAGCCAAATTGTGCACTTGGGCTACTAATTATCTTGATACTACAGCAATCAGCTTAGCTCTAGCATAAAAATTACTCTGAGGAGCAATGATAAAAAATTAACATGGTGAAGATACGTCGGTGTTGCCAACTACCGGTGCTACACCCAATGCCCTTAAGATATTTTTCTTGTCAGAGAATTCTCAGTAAAACAGGTCAATATCTCCATGGCTTTGTGTACTTTGATGCTGATGATGTTACTTTTGTGTTTGTTCAGCAATTAGGGTGTGGGACATAGGAAGGGTGGAGTTGTTAGTAAACAATAGTTTGACACACTCTGTTAAACACACACACTGAATCCTGCCATCTTTACTAGCAGGGTGTTACTTTAATTTTAAAATAACTATCATTATTTATTAACAAAGGCTTTTATTAAAATTACTTTATTAAGAAATATTTTCTTATAAAATTTTCATTGTTTTTTTTTTTTTTTTTTGTTAGGAGGGCATTAACGATAGCAACAAGCAAGGATTTTGTATGTTAAACCGTCAGTTGTGATTAAGTAAACAATCAAAGACAATGTAGGTATTGATTTTATTGGTAAAGTTGCTATAGATTTTATTGGAAATTTTTATGATAAGAAATTTTGGTACATCAACATTTTTAAAGTAAAATCTATGCTACACCTTTATTTTTCCAGTCTAAAATTTTTTTTACCAATCTAGCGAATGCACCCTGTAGTATTTTAATTCTGATATGCACAAAACTAAGAAAATGTGTCAGTTCACTTTTTCTGTCATAAATAGATATACAAAATCAAGAAAAAAAGTTATAAATTAATAATTAGCAGTTGGTTGTTTAAGAGAGTATGGGGGGCATTTACAAAACACTTTAACCCCTACTTTAGTCTCAATTTTTATCCCTTGTGCTAAACATGGTGCTAAACCAGGGGCTAACCATGTTAAGCTTCTAGTTTAGCATCAGGGATAAAAATCGAGGCTAAAGTGGGGGTTAAAGTGCTTTGTGAATGCCCCCCTATGTTTAAGTTTTCTCCCGATACTGACTTGTTGATTGGTTGCCAGGCAACGGCACGATTGACTTCCCGGAGTTCCTCACGATGATGGCTCGCAAGATGAAGGACACAGACTCCGAGGAGGAGATCCGAGAGGCCTTCCGTGTCTTCGACAAGGACGGCAACGGTTTCATCTCCGCTGCCGAGCTCAGGTGAGGAGACGCAGGACGTTACTAGGGGTGTGAAATGTCATCATAGCTTCTATTTCTTTTTGTAACTCTAGTTTACCTTTACTTCAATGGTTCACAGAGGGGTAATCACAAAGACTTTTATAGCAAACTGTAGCATGCAAATTTGTCATTGATTCATTGGTTCTAAACATGCTCTAATATCTTTGATAACAACAAATATTTACAATAGATTTGTTTCTCACCCTTTTAATATCAATCACTGTCAAGTAGTTTGACAACAAAATGCACAAGTCAAAAGTATTAATTTCCTTTACATGTCATTCTGTAGCTGTTCTTTACTAGTTTGTAAATTTCATATTACACTCTCAAGATTTTGATCAGTTGCACTTAATAATTAATAATTACTAATTAGTGATGGGTTAAAAATAAGTCTTAACATGATTATAGGCCTGTTCGTAAACCCTGCTCGGTGTACACTTTCTGCACCCAATCGACCTTATGTACATGAGATATAAGGTCGATTGGGTGTAGAAAGTGTACACCGAGCAGGGTTTACGAACAGGCCTAATATTTCCTGTTATGACGTTAGCACCTACTTTTGTATCTGACAACGTCATTTGTTCTGACAGGCACGTGATGACCAACCTTGGAGAGAAGTTGACGGATGAGGAGGTTGACGAGATGATCAGGGAGGCCGACATTGACGGTGACGGTCAAGTCAACTACGAAGGTGAGATCCTTAACTGTGGTTACAGCTGTTGCCCAGGAAAATATATTTTGTATGACCTGTTTTTTGTATCAAAATCCAGCTGGATAGGACTACAAAATATATGTCATTTACTGTCATTAGTACCATGTTCTATTGATCCTACTTAATTTTGATACAACAAGCAATAGATGGAACAGCAGGTTAATAACTTGTCCATACAATACCACTTTTATTGGTCAGGATTATTTTTTAAGGTGATAGCTGTAAGACACAGAGGCCTTGATGCCAAATTTCTAGTTAACTGATGTTTAAAATTAAAATGAATGCAAAACATTTATTTAATTGTAATATGTAGTTAGCTCCTCTAGCTATAACTTGCTTTATGTATTCAGATTTCCATGGGTGCATAAATTTTTAATATAAGAAGGCGTGTCACTTTGATATTTCCTTTTTGCTCACAAAAGTTGCTACAAAAGATTTTGATAAAAAAACATTTTTCTCCTGAGACTTCACTTTAGTGTGCGCTGACTATTTACTCTCCTATTTTTATTAATATCGAGATTTCCATTTGATCCTTTGAAGTATGTCGTAGAGTAGCTCACTTTCCTATGACTGATGACATCATGATAATGACAATTAAAGTCAAGTTCCAATCTCAATCGATAAAAACGGGGTAAAAATATTGTCAATATCTGGTGAAAGAGAAAATGATATATCTTTTGTCCAAACTTTAAGACTCCTTTAAATTCAGGACTATTTTGCAGATCACAGCCATTTTATTTTATGTGTGCTCTTGATTTAAGATAACTCTAGTAAAAAGTTTATTGGCTCTGCAATATGTTCCTTATCTTCTTATTTCAATAACTGTATTGACTAAGCAGTTTACTAATCTAAAATACTTAAAAGATAATTTTTGTCTGACGATAAAATATTTTTCTGTTTTCAGAATTCGTCACAATGATGACCTCAAAGTGAAGAAATTAATTCCCAAATATTTTAAAAAGGAGGAATTTTTTTCTATTAATTATAAAATAAAAATCCCTTGTTTTTTTTTAATACAATTAAAAGAGGGAGAGATACACTTGACACTTTAAAAAATTGTAAAAAAAAAAAGACAAGGAAAAAATCAGGTATTTTTTCCTTAAAAAAAAACTAATTTTTTCCTTAATGTGAAATTTGCCCCTCCATATTTAAATTATGTTTTTTTTGTGTCCAAGTGTTTAATAAAAAAATAAAAAATGTAATTTATTTCACCACACAAAGTTAATAATGGAGAATTTTCGTTTAAATCAAACGGTACAGAGCTTAATATTATAATAAAAAAAATCTAATTTTAATACAATATATTGGCCATGATTTTCTTTCTATTTCTTGTAATTTTATTTTAAAAAAATTAAAAAACAAAGTTCTCCATCCATGCTTTTTTTTTTTTTGTCAATTTAAATCTTAATTTTTAAGTTATTGCATAATTAAAAATAAATAAATGGTCTTTGCACATATTAGAATAGGGAACATATACACTGTGTCGTGCCTATTTGAATTAATACATGTAATTTTTTTTTTTCAATGTATCTATGACTCCATATAGCTTTTTCTTTTTAAATTTGAATATATTTTAAATGTGTATTATTATTATTATTAAAAATATATACAGATTTAAAATTAATAAGTTACATGTTCGTGCTATTTAAAAGAATTGGTTTACAATCTTCGTAAGAAAATACTATGAAAATTTCCTAATTAAAAAAAAAAAAAAAAAGCCTAAAAAAACCATTTCCAGCTGTTAAATGTTACATGTTTTTTCAAAAAAGAAATCTTATACGTAAATAATAGTTTTTTCGTGTTGTAAGACGTGACATTTGTTTAGTTAAAAAAAAAACAAACAAACAAAATTTATACAAATGTCAATTAAATTTGGAATTATGTGTTCTAAAAAAAAAGCTGTCCACGTATTATTACAAAATAAATCTTTTTTTGATTGTTTTTAAAACATGCAAACTATAACAACAATGAAACAACAATAATAAAACAAAGAACAACAAAAACGAAGCAAAGGTTTAAAAAAAAATACTATATTAAACATGGTGCATTGTAATCATCATGAAACGAAAGAAAAAATAAACATTCCATAATAAAAAACAATTATTTGTTATTTAATTGAATCTGTAACATCATATTATTAATAAGAATCAATAACAAAATAATTTTAGCTAGAATTTCAAGGGATTATTCTAAAACCAGTGTTATAAGATAAAATTTTCTTTTCTCTATGTATTGCCCACTGTCTAGAATTAATTATTACCTATCTGCCTACCATGATAGTGTGCAACAGTACTAATCAGGTCACGTCAGGTGAATGAAATTATAATGAGCATTCTGCTTTACAGCTCATATAATTGTAGATGGCTCATTATTTTAGACAAGAGCCTATAATATTTTATTGCAAGACATTTGTTTGCTTTAATTTTTAATATTAGCTTTTTATATTAAATTTAATATCTTGTGTGGTAATGAAAAAAGAGGAAATTTTCGTGAAAGGAAAGTATACAGCACTATAATGTAATAAAAGCTTGGAGTAAAATAGAAGTGCATCTGTCTAAAAATTAGCTTGACAAAATAAAATAGATTTGCATTCAGCCTTTTAAGCCGGTGGTACACGATACAATTTTTCCTTGCAAGAAAATTTCATCTCCGTACAAACAAATGGAGTTCAAGTTTTCTTGTAAGGAAAAGTTGTTTACAATAGTTAGAAAAGTTGTATCGTGTAATACCGACTTAACACCAATTTTCTAAAGCTAAAGTTAATTATATAGAATTGTTTAATATAATCCCGGCCTACCCAGCACTATAGTAAGTTATGGGAATCACTTACTATACCCAGCACTACCCCGCCAAGAGCTGCAAATTCTGTAAAAGCTTTTAAATTTAAAAGGGTGTATACTTGTAAAAATAAATAAATAAATAAGAATATATATTGAGCTATTTCAGTGGCAGCTATATGGGTGAACTTGGAATATTGCATTTCTGCATTCCAGCATAGGGTAGAGTTTTGCATAGTTTAGATAAAATATTTGTGGTGCAATATGTTTTACATACAGCTAGGTGTCTGCCATGTCTATCTTTGTAATAATTGTCTTGCATAACAGCATGCTGGTTTTATCAGTCGAATCACCTTCAGGGTAATTTTTACCTTGAACAAAATACATACATTTAAGGTTATAAAAGCAGGTGAGAGTCAAGCTGGTTATATAACAAAAGTTTAAAATTTATAGTAAACAATTAGGTTGCTGCATGACATTTTTTTAGTAGTTCAATCGAAAGAGGAGGTTGAGAAATGCACCTATGAATTTTATGTGATTTTTTTTAGTACTGCATCATACCTAAAATAGAGATGATAAGAGGTCACGTGACCTGGAGGCTTTGTCCGCAACGCCTATGACGTCATTACATTCTTTGGTTCAACTATATAATGCTTGTAAACAACCGCGTTGCTATGGAAACAAATAATAATTTTTAATAAACAAGCAACAATGCAATAATTGTTTACATGTGTTATATAGATAAACCAAAGAATGTAATGACGTCATAGGCGTTTCGGAAGGCGCCTCCAGGTCACGTGACCTCTTATCATCTCCATTTTAGGTATGATGCAGTACTAAAAAAAATCGCATAAAATTCATAGGTGCATTTCTCAACCTCCTCTTTCAATTGAGCTACTAAAAAAATGGCATGCAGCAACCTAATTTTTGCTTACAAGAAAATTTCATCTCCACAAAATAAAAATTTGAGTTGTAACTTTCTTGTATGGGAAAATTTTATGTGACAAATTATATATAATGCGCACCATATTGACCAACTATATTAAATATTTCCGTGATGGTTGCATCTCAACTTTTGGTATACCTATATAGAATTTAGGGAGTTAATTTGTCCATCTTATTTCAATATTATATTATTATAAATAAATTTATAGTTTATTTGTTTATTATAACTAAATGATGATGATTGAGAAATTGTCGATCTATGAAAATTCTACCAATTAAGTGGAGATCGGCAAACTAGAGGCTATCATGATGATATATATATAGCTCACAGTATTCTGATATATTTCTGTGCATTCATTGATTGACTCTTAATTAATACCATAGTATTTATGAAAATTATAGAAATTTGAATTGTCAATTAGAAAAAAATATATACATTTTTAATGTTTCAAAAACATAATATTCATGTGAGAATTTGAGAGCAGTATTTTTACTATTATTAATTTTATTATTCAAGATAGAATTTCCCTTTAATGTTACATAATATTTAAAAGACCTTAAAAAACAAAGGTGATGCTGAAATTATATAGCCCATTGATTCCTTATATAATTTAAGAAAAACAAAGCACAACCAGTCCAAAGAGCTTACATTTACATCTTAAATTAGATCTCCTGGCACAATGGGCGGAGTTAGGTGCATGTATATAATAGGTATGTAGGACGATATATATATAATTATAATAATATTCTTTACAGCAATATACAGTATAACAGATCTTAGTTTACCTCTAGACAGTTCAGTAGACAAGACGGCGCCAGCTATATCAGCCAATGAAAAGGCGGCCAGCAGTCATTCTAGCCTTTTCATTGGCTGATATAGCTGGCGCCGTCTAGTCTACTGAACTGTCTAGAGGTAAACTAAGATCTGTTATACTGTAATTTATTCATCTAATATGGGCTAGATCAAGATATATATGTTTAAATCATGGATATCCATGGTTTAAATGTTTAAAAACAATGCTATTATTGTTAATAAAAAAGTAATAAATGCTTGAGGGTATAATACATATTATGTACAAGAGGTTCAGACGTGGAGAAAATTTTTATGTAATTTTTTATAGAAAATAATTTATCCATGGGTTCAAATATAAAACTAGTTTGGTATCCTAGGTGCAGCGAAATAAGGTAAGGTCAAAATTAGCTTTTACCTCCCTTTTGTAATGCTTTTTAAACCTCTTTCATCGCTTTATAACCTTTCCTGTATGTTCATAAAATTGAGAAACTTTTTTTTTTTTTTTTTTTACTGCTCCTGCTATTTTACAAAAAGTTGTAAATATTCTAGTATAGAGAGATAAATTAATATAAAAAATGAATAGACATTTTTAATTTTTTAAAGTTTATTGGTGCTAAATATTAAATACAATATTTTGTAAGGGTGCGTTGTCAATTTTTATTTTTTATTCCTTTTTTTTTCCATGTCTATTTACTAATCATGTTTTAGCACTTCTTTTTTTTATTTATTTTTGTTAAATATATTTCATCAATATTAAACATTTTTCTGGCATAGCATATTATATACATCATAACATTTACGTGCTTCAATAATAATTTTTTATTTAACATTGAAAACAAAATCACCCTCTTTTTTTTATATATAACAAGTAAGAAAAATAACAAACAAAAAAAAAGGTAACTAACAACAATTTAAAATATAAAAAAATATCTACCTAATTTACGCTTTTAAAATCTGATACATATTTTTTTCTAATGATTGAGTAAATCAAAGAAATTTAGATACACACTAACAAAATTAAGTCTTCAAGTTAGTATTTGGTAGAAAATTAAAAGCAAATATTTTGGATCTTTTATGAAAACAGTACGTCTGTTGTTCGTAAATGCAAAATTGAACCGTGAATTAATAACCAGAAAAACCATCTACTACGAAGTGACAAAAATTCTGATTCTTAATTTTTATCTAATTGTGCATTTACGAACAGACCTGATATTTAATTTTCTACTAAATATTAATTAACAAAATGATGGGTATTAATTAATAATTATATACATAAGAAAAATATAATTTATATTGTCTTAAATATTGAAATAATTATTTTCTATGCAAAAAGCTTAATTTTTAAGATTTCAAATAATGTATTTGCTGTTGTATTTTTGGAAACTTTTTTTTAACTAAAATTAGTATAACTATTTCTACAATACAGTATTGCAAAATAGTTGTAGGTAAAAGGACACATTTATGCTAACACATTGTTTATAATAATATCATCTAATTATTATTATTTTTTAATTATTATTTCTGAAAAATTTTCTTTTTATTTCCAAGCCTTATGAAAAAGTTGCATTTTTTAAAATTTAATTGATTTTTAGTGTTTATTATTGATACATGATTAGAAAATGAATAATATTTTAGCTTTTTTTAAGTTTCTGAAAAAAACAAAATAGGCCATTCAAAATAGATTAAATTCCAAATTATATCTAATCAATATTGTAAAATCAATCATTATTAATCATTTTTATTAATCATTTTCTAATCAATATTTTGTTACCATTGAATATAAATGTGGAAACACCACAAATTAATTTCTTGCAACTATAAACCTTATGACAAAAGTTTCATCAAATTTATCAAACTTAAATCACAATGAAATTTTCCTTTATTCAATATCCTAAGCCTGTTTTTTTGAGAAAACTTAATAAAATAATAAATTACTTTGAGAACTAGATTTTACCCCAATTATTTATTAATTAAATGATTTTTAGTTAACATCTATATTGGGATATTAATTAACAATTTAACATACATATACTCAAAGTAAAATATTATTTATATTTTATATTTATTTTAGTCAATCTTTAATAAATAAATTAAAAATCCAAGTTCATCTTAGAAACAATTTTTTTTAACTAAAACTTTATACATAAATTAAACTTCCAAGATTAAACTTTACAATTAATTAGCCAATAATCATTTACAATATTTAAAAGAATTATAATAGAAGCTATGTTGCAAAAAGAATTATAACTACAAATAGTATGGAATAGCATATTTAATTTGCTTCAATACAGAAAAGTGTTGCTTGAATACATATAAATAAGCACAGAAGATATAGGTGATATACAGTACAGTAGTTTGTTTCTTTGCAAGAAGTTAAGCCAAAAACGGATGAGATTTTTATTTTCAAATCAACTTCTATTAATTTCTTATAAATATTACACCTAAATAAATTAATAAACATTTATTTTTATTAAAGATTGACTTTTTGAATTCAACTTACAATTTATAGGACCAATCCTTGTTAATAATAGAATACGTACGTAGGAAAGGGCCCTACGGATGAAAAATAAAGAATAAAGGTTTAACGAAGATCAGGGTTATCGTTGACGGTTTTCTTAATTCGTAGAAGGATGGTGGTGTACCATTGGTCGAGACGAGAGATGCTGTCGTAGTCCTTGACCGCCTCGGTGAATCCATCAACATTCTGTTCCTCCATATGTTCCATAAGGACCTGTACATAAAGATATTAGTACTTTTCTGTAAATAATTATTCAAATATTCATTTCAATCTTTATTATTTTCTTATTAAAAGAAAAGGATAGGAATAACCAGCAAGGCCTTACCGATCGAAAGAGTCACAGCAGGTGGAAATTCTTGCGGTCACAGAGGTTCACTCGAAAGTTTTTACATTTTTGAAACGTTTCGCATCTCCACGATGCGAAACGTGGAGATGCGATTCTACTTCTTCTTGTGACTGAAGAAGCATCTCCACGATGCGAAACGTTTCAAAAATGTAAAAACTTTCGAGTGAACCTCTGTGACCGCAAGAATTTCCACCTGCTGTGACTCTTTCGATCGGTAAGGCCTTGCTGGTTATTCCTATCCTTTTCTTTTAATAAAATTATCACAACCTAAATGGTTTATTTTCCTTAATTTGAATATCAATCTTTATTATTGTTTATTATTAAATAAATAAATAATATTTTATTTATTTATCTAGTCAATAATAAAGAATGAATAAATATATAAAATAAATAAACAATATTTTATTTATGTAATGAAAGAAAAGGATAGATAAGACCCATAAAAACACAAATTATCGAAAGGTGATAAATGCTATATTCAGAGGGGCCAGAGAAAAAGATTGTCAAAATTGGCTGATAAATATAGCATTTATCACCTTTCGATAATTTGTGTTTTTATGGGTCTTGTCTATCCTTTTCCTTCATTAAATAAATATCGCATAGACGATTTTTCATTAAAGAAAACAATATCTTATTTATTTATTTTATTAAGAAAGGCTACTGGTTAGATAGTGCTATTGCCAAGACTACAGTACAATAAATTTAGTGCACTTTTAGATAAACCACCCTCTGATATAACTTGGAACGAGTCATTCATGTAATGCCTATCATCAACACCAAGGACTAGAAGGTCTCACCTGCAGAAGTTTGTACTCGCGAGAGTCCTGGAAGGCCGGGTATTGTTGCACATACTTCTCGAGCGCGTGTTGAGCGTTGAGAACGTCAACACAGAGGTGACACAACGCCGCACGGAAGAAATACTCCTTGGCAGAGTACTTGAGCAGCGAACTCTCCAGAGACGTGGCTGCCACCTGGAGGAGGAAATTTAAACTAATCAGTACAAGGTTTGTATGGGAGATCAAGAGAAAAAGGTTAATTAAGGGTATGCTACTTAATTATATAACAAGTATTTTTTTTTATATAATAATTCTAGCACGTACAGTGTCTACCTAAGTACAGAATATCTGTTGTACCAATTAAACATTGAATAATGTTTTCATTTTTCATATTAAAATTTAATTTGGTAATAGGTAGTATTTGTATTTTTCTTACTAATCTGGGGATGTTTTTTTTTTTGTTTTTTTACAAAGCTAAATCAATCTAAATCTATAAACACAAAAAGATTTTACAATGTTCAATTCCAAAATACTTAAATACCTAGTCTTCTAGGCCTATGGTGCAGTACTTAATTAAGTAATAAAGCCATAAGTTGCTGAAAACAACAACAAAACTAATACACTGCTCAACAGAAGGTACTTTGAGTGCCTTGGAAAATTTCGTTTGTTTAGATATGGCAATGACATCATCAAAATTTGGTGAGGGAAATTTTCTGGGGAATCAACTGTACATAAAGCTAAAGGAGACACACCTAGTACACTTAAAAAAAAAGTGCTGAGAAAATAAAATAAAATCCTACTTACTTCTAGCAATGATACTGAAGCGTCAATAATAAAAATTAAAACATAATTTACCTCTTTAATTACCTGCTCATATATATTAATAGCCTTCTCATAATCTTGCAGTTGAGCTGCATACTGGGCTACTTTCAGGACACACTTGTTAGCGGAGGAGTTTGATTCTTCTCCGCGGAAATAGTCCGCAGCTTGCTCGTAATGTTTCACGGCCTGTTCTAAATCAGGGGCTTCTGTCTCGTAAAGTTCGGCAATGTTTTGGTGGTGTCGTGCAGCCATTGTGAATCTTCCCATGTCAGTGTAGATTTCGATGGCTTTCAGCAAGCAAGCAACAGCCTCTGTAAACATAACATGTTGTAGATTGGAGATCACCAGATGGAAGATGAGACAGTTACACTTTCTGATTATAACTATGATATTTTCTTGGGAGCAATGGGGAATTCTCCTACATTTATTTTAATTTTTTTTCAGATGCTCTATGCCTTGAAACTAAATGTACCAAAACAAAAAAGTTTCAATTTTCAAAATTGGAGACAAGGGAATTTTTTAAAAATCTTCCTTCTTTTGAATTTAGCGCCAAAACGTGACTTAGAAACTGCCTAGCAGGCGAAATTTTCATGCAATAAATTTATATTTTCGATTATCACTCTTAAGGGTAAGGTAACGCCACCAATGTTAAAAAAAATCCCTCTCACAAAAATTCTGAAAAAAATTTAAAATGTTCTCCTCTATACCCCCTATCAGTACCTAAAATATCAGGTATACAAATACGATCTAGTTTTTGAGTTATAAATTTTTAAAGTTGACTACTTTAACATGGAGAAATGAAACTCCCATGTTAAATTGGTCAACTTTAAAAATTCATAACTCAAAAACTAGATCGTATTTGTATACCTGATATTTTAGCTACTGATAGGGGGTGTAGAGGAGAACATTTTAAATTTTTTTCAGAATTTTTGTGAGAGGGATTTTTTTTTAACATTGGTGGCGTTACCTTACCCTTAAAGTAAACTGATATTAGAGACAAAACTATTGATACTAGGGTAGAAAAACACGCTAATTTCGATCGTGTTACTAAAATTTATAGCCAATCACTACTTGATGCTCAAACTATGATATCAGGCAGTTGTTGTGTGTTAACTAGGGAGTTTCTACGTCACAATTCTCAGGTTTGCGCGCGGGTTGCATACTTTGCCCCTATTCTAATTATCCCTTCAGAGTCCCCAAATTTGAGTTAAAAAAGTTGAAACTTAAGTCAAACTTGTTGTTAATATGTAACCTATCATAATATAGTAGATAAATTAAAATTTAAGTTGTAAGAGAATTCCCCATTCACAGAAAAACAGGTTTCTCACTATCCAAAGGTATTAATTTTATTTATTATTTCACCCATAAATACATAATACAATGTATACAAAAGAAAATTAGGGTGAGGATAGCACGCAAAACACCAATAAGGTGCTAAAACACAAAGAAGTGGCAGCTATCCTTTAATAAATTTTATAAATAAATAATAGACCAAACTCAATGCTGCTAGCAGTAGTTAGTGATACAGCAAGTTATTTCCTCTAAAAATTATTGAGAGATAAGGGGATCTCTCAATAATTTTCCAAGAGGTAAGAAGAGCACTCAGTCTAACAATCTTGAAAGGGTGTAGGTTTAACTTTAGCACGCCTTCTGAGAAGAGGTAAAGTTTGATGTGTCCAAGGTTGGGACATCACAAAATTTACCCCTTTACCACACAGTCTATGGAGGCGTGGCGAACCAAAACTCTTTTGATAGTAATAGACTGGGTGCTCTTCTTACCACACTCAAAATTACAAATATGCATCTATTTGTCTCTTGGAACTGCAATGCCAGCAAATGAGGCAGGAGTAGGAACAATAAAATTACATTCTCAACTCTCACCATTAGCATCTGCCTTCTTGTAGCAGTTTGCAGCGTCCACGTAGTTGGTGGCTGCGTCATGCTTGCTGCCCGCCTTGGAGTGAAGACTGGCAGCCTCGACAAACGCCTTGCCAGCCTCGTTCCACTTCTTGGCCATCTTGAACATGTTGCCGGCACGCTGGTAGCATTCTACCGCCTCTTCAACCTTTGATGAACCTCTGTAACATTACAGTAACAAACTGAATTATTGTAGGCCATCTTGAACATAAATTTAACATGACAGGTATAGAAAGAAAATTGCTTTTATTTTTTATTGTAGCATATCGTCCCTCGTCCAGAATAATGAGCTATCTGCCTACCATGATTTTATTGCAATAATGAGCTATCTGCTATTTCAGGCGAGAACAAAACTGAGCTTGATTTATACTGATTTACAGCTCATAATTGCGCACACCTGAAATAGCAGATAGCTCATTATTGCAATGAAATCACAGCAGGCAGATAGCTCATTATTGCGGACAAGGAACAATATACTGACAAGGTTGTCAATAGCATCCTACCACCTTCAAAGGCTTTTCTTAACCTCTGTAACACTACAAATGTTTGTAAATCAAATTAAAAACGTCATAATATGCATTTAGAATAGAAGGAATTATTGTAGACGATCCGCATTGAATACAATGTATTGTATTGCTAGAGTAGATCACCATCTTCTTGGTGTTCCACAACTTATTGAAATGACAAAACAAAAAGTATAAAGTAAAAGGTACATAGACATTGTTGTAGTGTAGTTTAAAGTGTTCAAAGGCATTTTGTCTATGGATGAAGAAAATAATGATTTGGTCTTTTGTTTTTTACATTTGAGACTGACATTTGAAAAGTAGGAGAGTTCCATAAAAAGTTTTACAGAGTATCATACTGCACAATACATGGTGTGCATATATTATACATAAAATATACAGTATTCAGTGTCAAGACTAAGTTTCATTTCATGTTGAAAATATTTGTGATAAACAGTACCGGTATTTGATGAAGTCAAATTACAACTCTTAAGGTCCATGCACATAGTTTTGATTTTTTTTTTTGCAAAACCATGCTGCAACAAATGTACCGCCATAAGAAAATCAAGGTGAGCTGGATTTTTTTTTTTTTTTTTTTGCAAAAGTGTTGCAGCGTTGTGGCGTGATTGCGAAAGAAGCCTTACAGTATGCATACATTATCATAAAGTATGATAAGCATACTGTATGATACAGTTCTTATGTAATTTAATTTAAAGAACGCACAAACAAGGATGATGTCCTTCTAGAAAACTGAAAACATATTTTCTTCTAACTATATGATATGCATACCATAGTTATTTTTAGCTATTACAATGTATGCATATGTAAACATGACAGAAAGCCTAGGGGGAAAAAAATAGAAACCAAACAAGTGACCATTGCGTCCTGGTGTAAAATGGCTCAATTTGTTAATTATATTTCGAGTGGAGGTTTCTTTAGCAAACTGAATTCTCTAGCAAGATGAAAACCTAAATACGATGTATTTAATTAATGCATAACAAGAAAAAAAAAAAAAACAGTATGAGCGTTAAAAGATAAGAATTACAGTACAAACGCAATACGATTATACGATATCAATATATGTCATTAAAATATGACTCATGAATCCTTCAGCTTTCTCCATGGATACTGCGCTTAAAATAAGGCTATTATGACACAATTATATATATTAATTTTCATGCTTTAATAACATTAATTTGTGAATTCTACTTGTGATTTACTATCAGAGATAAGAACACGGATGTAAAACAGGAGATTATTTACCCAAAAATGAAGGCAAGGAACCCAGTTGATTTTTGTAATTTTTGCTGAGCCTCAGCAAGCAACTGATTTGCTTTTGCTTCTGAATCATTCATTTTAATTCCTTATTGAAATAATTATCACAAATTAATAGCTAAATTAAAGATTTAACATGAAAAAATGTCAATATTTATAGAAACGTCACTAGAGTCAAAAAGCGCCATATGTAAAAAAATATCAACATATGTTTTTCCATCGATCGAAAGATCGACAAGATCGAATCGATTTTTTTTCCAATCACAAAACCGCGATATAATTTGAATGATAATTTTTGCATTACAAAAATTAATTAAAATCAAAGCAAAACCTATATATATAGCTACAAAACATATATGGGATTTTACGGACTAAATAAATTTAGACATTGAAAAAAAAATATATCACCTCCAATGGTAGTGGAATTTAATATACTGTACATAATCTTCGATCGCTATCTGCTATATTTATTATTATTATATAATATATAATATGCATATATTTTTTCAGCCGATCGACTTAAATTAATTGTTTTATCCGCGCACACATATTCAGGAACAAAATTAATCATAAACTGCAGTTACTTGTTTTGCTAAACTATTATTACTGTAATGCAAATTAAGGACCTTATAAATTAATTCATAAAAAAACAAATGTCTATATAATATAATATATTATATGTTTATAAAATGTTATTTTAATTAACAAAATTGTAAATCAAAGTCTGTGAGGAAATTAAGCATGCAATTATATAATTTAAATTCTATTGAAACCATACGAGATGATAAAATTATTTAATTAATAATTTTTCATTATTATTTTTTTCCCCAAACACTATAATATAACTGCAGTTTCAGATATGTTAGGGTGCAAATGGGGTGTGGCTATATATAATGTATCTATGTAATATTTTTAATGTACATAAAACATTAAATTTCTTTAAATCAATATTATAATTACGCATGGAAACTCATTTTTTACATTTTCATAATTTTATATAGTATAGCATTCAGCTATAAAAAGGGATATAATTATTTTTTTAATGCAATATTTGCGACAAATTTTTTCTATCCCAAGAATTTACGTAGAATATATATCAACAATATAATGTATATTTCAATCACCAGTCTTTGTATATTTAAATAATGGATGTATATTATACAAGAATTACTACGCGATAAAAATTATATTTCTTACGAAATAACACGTACATCAAGGCATTGTATTTTACCACAGTATATTATATTCATTCTTTACATGTCCTATCAGGCCATTACTTTTGAATTAATGAATATTAAATATTACGTAATAAGTTTCAATATAAATATAATGAATATATTATATCTATAGGTCATTTTATAAAAATATATTTAAAAAATACTATTTTAAGTCTATTATTTGCGAAAAAAAAAACGTATATTTTATAAATTTTCTTACCCAAATAATTGTCCAAAAAATCCATTTGATCTGTTTAACTTCTTCTCAGCCTCGCCAATAAGCTGATATGCTTTTTGTTCCGAGTCTCCCATATTTGGATTTTGTATAAATTTAAGCTTAAAATATAAATTTTATTTTACACCACTGCAAAATACTCCACAGAGAATGTATAGATTTTATCGATTTTATATTGTTTCAAAATTTTCTCACTTGAGGGCGTATAAGAAAACCAAAATTGATTTTTAGAATAAATTTCATACCTCAATTTTAGCGGCAAACCTTTGTTTTCATCCTTATATATATAGAAATGAAATACTGCAACAAATTTAATAAAATAATATATAATAATATAATATAAAGTATAATTAAACCCCTATAGAATATATAGAACATCATGCAGTTGATCAGCAGTGAAAAACTTATTTTATATTTTTTAATGACTCGCTTCGAAATTATTATATAGGCACATTTTTTATGACAGATATATTATATATGGTATGTATTAATTTTTATAGTACGTTAAAAATATATATATTTTATGCAGATTTGTAATATTAGCTAAAAATGTATTCCAGAAATGTAATATCATTTTTAAATTGACGTAGAAAATGTGGAATATAAATGTTTTAAATTTTGATGTAGGAAAAGTTGCATAGATTTCGGGGGGCTATATCTTGTAGCACAGAGCGAACTACACAGAGCGAACAAGTACGCTCTGTGTGTGTAGCATATAAGAGATGTATCGAGAAGCACACGGCCGCGTTTCAGTTTCAAATTAAAACTCCTATATTATACTTAATTCTGATCATGAAATACAAATTAATAATATAATATTGATATTATAAAATAAGCAGTGTATATAGCTATAGGTATCATAAGTAAATAAATTTGTTTTGTCATTTATTTATCATGCAGTGCGGCGCGCGCTATTTATTCCACACATATTATTGTTGCAATGTATTTATATAAAAGCTGCACTATCATAATATGTAATTTAATTATTTTTACTGTAGACTTAATTACCTTAATTAGGTATAATTATTTAAGTTATAATGAATTTTTAAAGTTGACTTATTTAACATAGAAGTTCCATTTCTCCATGTTAAAGTAGTGAACTTTAAAAATTCCTAGTTAACTCAAAAAACTAGCTCGAATACCTTATATTTTAGCTATAATACTGATGATGTCATGTAGAGAAGAACATTTTAAATTTTTTCATAATTTCCATGTGATGTTTTTTTTTTTTAACATAGGGTGCGTTACCTAGCTTCCCCTTAAATCTCTAGCTAATATATATTTTAAAAGCAAAAAAACGAGGATACAAATTAAATTAATCATTATATAATTACAAAAAACTTTTACAACTATATCAAATTTAATAAATCACAAATGTATCAACTGATATTTAATGTGAATAAATAAATAAATAAATTAATAAAAATAATTTAAAATTTCCTAGCATTATAGAAAATAAACAAGAAAACATTTTGTATTTTATCTTTAAATTAGAATAAAATATTTATTTTTTAACTTGATTATACATTATAGATATAGATTACATAATATATTTTTATAGAATTAAAATCATTTTGTTTTTAAATAAAAATAATTAGTCAATAAATTTTTTATATTAATTAATATTCTACTTTTTTATGTACTGTACTTAAGGCCAATTATTTTGAATATTAAATTTTATATTTTTAAAAATTTCAATTAACACAACTTAGCACCAAAAATAAATTAAAACTTGATTAATATTCTTAGTTATTGTGCTTTTTATAATTATAATTTTTACATTTTATAATACTTAAATTAGACAACCTTTTATAGTTACATTGCTGTTAAAAAATAAAGTTTAATTCAAAACATAGAAAATAACACGCACCCAACCAAAAAAAAAAACAATATGCACTTTTCCAAACTTTATATATTGTGATCTGCACAATGTTCATTGCACAAGTAACTGAAGAACTGACAGTGAGTAACTGCCCACCCACGGCAGTATGTCATCAACGTTTCTTTATTTACCTGTGTGATAGAGGCAAACATTGAGGGATGCCAATTTTGCTGAATGCAATATATGGTATAAAATCCCTCGATTTAATTAGTAATCATTCATTATTTTTTTTTAATAAATCGTCCCTCAACTAAAATAATAAGCTACGATAATGAACCACAATCTGTAGTGCAATAATGATCCGAGCTATATATACCTGCTTTATCATCATAATATCATGTGAGTTGAATTAAAATCTATAAATCATCCCTTGTCCGCAATAATGAGCTATCTGCTTATCACGATTTCGTGGCAATGATGAGCTATCTGTTTTTTCAGGTGATGAGCTCAATTATTTTATACCAATTTACAGCTCATATAATTGCGCTTACCAAGAAAAAAAAAGCAGATAGCTCATTGTTGCTACGAAATCATAGTAAGCAGATACTCATTATTGCGGACAAGAGACGAAATATGTATGTATAACATAAAACTCATTGTTTCGTTCACCTGAAATTGCACAGATAGTTCATTATTGCATGTGTTGAGGTAAGCAGATATCCCATTATTCTGGACGAGGGATGTAATGATAATAATACAAGAATTAAATGGATTGTACACTTTCTCACCTTGAAAAATTTCCCACTTCAGCCTTGTTAATAACAATGACCCATAAGAATAACATATATATATCCACAGCATGGTGATTAACAATGCTGCAAGTGGGAAAATTTTTAAAGCGACAAGTGTACAATAATTATTTAGCTGTACTTTTTTTTTTAAAATGAAAACAAGTTGCTATTGAAAAACTGCTCATTAAATTCATGAAAAATAATCCATCACACTCTGCAGTATCGTAAAAAAGGGCATAAGAATATTATTAACACTTAATATGAATCGTCGTTATAAGTATAATTAATATGCTTGTCGTTTAAGGGTAAGATAACACGAACAATCGATTGTTGGTAGTCCCATATATTTGATTAACATGTAAACCTTAGCAACCTCATAATGATTCTGAATTTTTTTAGAGACAGTTCTTGGCATTAAAAAAACATGGAGAAAATTTCAAAACAATCGGACGATTCAATTTTTTTAAATTAATTTTTTAGTTTCGGTCTCCATGGGAAAGCCCTATACTGAAAATTTAAAAAATTAATTTAAAAAAATTGGATCGTCCGATTGTTTTGAAATTTTCTCCATATTTTTTTAATGCCAAGAACTGTCTCTCAAAAAAAATTCAGAATCATTATGAGGTTGCTAAGGTTTACATGTTAATCAAATGGGACTACCAATAATCGATTGTTCGTGTTATCTTACCCTTAAAATAAAAACTTAAGTCCATAAAATGAAAACTGTTCAAAATTACAACAAATATTTCAATATACATTGACTTATACAAGAAACCCTTTTCATACAAACAAGCTACTCCACAGCAAAAGAAGGGGGAGAGGGAGGGTGGAGGTCACAATTTTATTTAAAACATCCCAAAATATTGGTATATTGTATGGGATCTATTAACTAGCACCCCAAAATTAAAACTGTAGGAAAGAATCTTTCCCCCTCTAGTCAAATTTTTACCTTTTTCTTGTTTTGGAAAATGGAAATTTAATTTCTCTTTAAAAACAAACAGTTTTTAAAAAACAGCAATTTTTAAATCTAGCTACACCATAAATAAAATTAAAATTGGGTACGAATAAAACTTAAATCATAAAAATATTTTAATATAATATATTATAGTTTTCGAAAAAAAAGGACGACAGTCCATAAGTTGTAAAAAAGCATGAATATATCTGGACTACCCAATGAACCTAAGTCTTTTTCCAAACACATTTTTTATGTATTTTGCACAACCCATTAAATATAAAACAAAATGGAAATAACACATTTTAAGCACATACATTTCAAGTTGATAAAAATATTCTTATAATAAAATATTTTAAATTATTAATCAAAGATAAGTCTACTATAAAAATTAAATAAGCAATAGAATAAAGGATAAATATCAGTTCAAATTCGTCAAATTATATTTATCTAATTCATATTTTCTATAGAGGAAATATTATTTTGCAGGTTGAATTATTTTACACTAGAATACCATGCAATTTACATGTACTGAAAAATGCATTATGTCAATTCTTTAATCCTTAAAATATAGCTAACTAAAATGACTGAACTAAAATCTATATAATTTACACCCTTTAAATGGTTGACTTCATAATATTACAATTTTTGCAAAAAGTACTCACAATTACTGACCTGAAAACAAACTGCAAGAATTAAACAAAGTAAGCATAAAAAAAGCAATATTTCTGAAAATTCAACAATTTGAAAACATCTTTACCCATTCAAAGTATTATTTAAGAAGACTTTATAAAACTGTAATAGAGTATCAACAAAAGTAAAAATATTGTAAAAACAAATAGAACCTTTTACTAACATTGTTTTATCAGATTTTTTCGGGTCTAGGAAATATTTTTATTTTTCAAAAAATATTAAAACTTCCATATTAACAACCATTCCCTTTTCCCTTTCATCGGCAGAAAAATTCTAACCTTTTAAGGTGAGAGGTCAGAAAGTGGGCATGCATATGGTCTACGCTTACAATAATTTTTAAAAATTACTTTCCAGACCCAAATATAAATCACTCCCCATTCATTATTTTATTTATTTTAGCGCAATATTTTTATTTTATTTAGATACTCTACTTAATTAAATGACCTAATTTTAAGCTACGTGAAATATCAATTAATTAAGTATACAGTAGCTAGAATTAATATTGTCACATATATAATATTGAATTAATAGCGTCACATAATAAATAATTTTTTTCATATGACTTGTTTTGATAATACCACAAATTCAAAGAAACTAGAGAAATAAAATCACTGTTGTGTTTAAAATATGATGTGATACATACTACATCACAATTTTTGCTACTTATATTTTGAATATAGAATTCAGTGCAAAAAAATTAGGTCAATAATTGAGAAACTAAATCTTATTCTAACAAAAACAGTCGCAAATTTAAGCAAATACAATTGCAAAAAGTCAGTAACATTTCCTAGAAAGCAAACCTGCAAAATATTTTCCATCAGCGTCATTAAAATAATTCATTGTATAGGAATTTTGAGACAAAAATAATGATTTGATTTGTTTTTAAGCTTTGCCGTATGTACCACAAAAGACAAAGTTTATAAATATAAATCTGTTATAATTTTGGGTGCAAAAAGTGTAAGTTTTCATAGCTATTGAATACAAGTAACTTTATGTCACCTAACTTTTAACAAAACAGTCTGTACATGTAGTAGAAATGCTCAGATGCAAATAAATTTAAAAGTTGTTAAACATTTTAAAAACATATGTATTTAAAGAAAACAATATTTAGAATATTCTGTGTAATTAGTTTGAAAGATTTTTTTATAAATTGTTTTTAAACGATTTACTAACCATTTATTAAGAGAAGTAATTTTATTTAAATGGCTACAATGAAAACAAAATGTTGTTGGGCAACTGCAATAAAAAATGTATTTCATTAATATTTCAGCTCTTTCAACAAATCATTAATTTACATTTAATTCATTGTAAGCACATTAATAGAAAGAAGTTCTACTTTCTAGCTGGAACAAAAAAGCTTACTGATAAGAAAGTGATAGCAACAAAGCTGTTACAATCAAATCACCATTTGTCTCCGAGAAGAATAATCTATTAACAATTAAATCTTACAGGGACAGTTCTGGACAGTTGATGTCGCTTCTCTTCTGTTTCTCAGATTACCGAACTGAATTCCGGACCCAATTCTGTCCGGGTCCAGTTCCCCGGTCTCTATCTTCGTCACGATGGACTTGGTACATTTGAGGAATGCTTCCTGGACATTTAGACCACTTTTGGCGGACGTCTCGAGGAATAACAGCTCTGTAAAAAGATAATGGGAGTAGAGTTTAGTTTGAGTCTGTGACGAGGGAAACGGTGTAGCAGGAAAGAATAAAACTATGGAAAAATAGGATTTAAAAAATAAATACCGGTACAGTATCTTGTTTCCAATAATTTGTTAATTAGTAAATAATAGTAGGGAACAGTAAAGTGCAATAAAAAATTTTGAGGTCGATAATCTATTGAAAAATTGAACTCACCATTTTCCTGAGCGAACCTGCTAGCCTCCAGAAAAGTGACCTCTCTCTGATCCTCAAGGTCACTCTTGTTACCGACCAGCAAGATGACGATATTACTGGACGCCAGCGTGCGAGCGTCGGAGAGCCAGTTGGCGAGTGCGTTGAACGAGTCTCGTCGAGATATGTCGTACACCAGCAGAGCACCAGCAGCACCACGGTAGTACGAACGAGTCACTGACCTGGGATAATTAAGAATGAGATATTAGAATGTGAAAATTTTAGTGGCTTAATCGAAAGAAGGGGTAAAAATATGATACTGTGAATTTTTTCAGATTTTTCTGAGACCGGGAACTATTTTTAAAAAATTATTGAAAGTCTATTTTGATGACGTCACGAGCGGCACTCCTTAAGAAAAAGGATAGGGCAGTGCCGCCCGTGACTTTCAATAGACTTTCAATAATTTTTTAAAAATAGTTCCCGGTCTCAGAAAAATCTGAAAAAAATTCACAGACCAAATTTTTACCCCTTCTTTCGATTAAGCCACTAAAATTTTCACATTCTAATATCTCATTAAAAAAAAAGGAGAAAAATTATACTGTATTTTTTTTTTTTCTTTTTAAGGATCTTATCACAATCTATGAAGAGTTTATTTATTTTACATATTAGGTATTTCACAAATACATATTGTAATTATAATAAAATATTAATAATATAGGAACGATATAGGGTGGGGGTAACATACAATATTACAAAGCATCATTTGACACTATTTTACAATATAGGGCAGTTATCCATACTAAACTTAAAAATATTTAAATATTTGGCACAATACCAACGTCAACAATACACTTTATATAAAATATACCGTTTGTGTATACTGTTATTGAAGGTAAACAAACATGAGTCATCACAGTGAATACAATAATGGACAACCTACATTGTATGAAAATTTTTTATTGCAGAAATGAATAGAGGGTACCAAATTATGCTACTCTGAATTTTTTCAGATTTTTTTGAAACCCAGAACTATTGTTAAATAATTATTGAAAGTGCGGCCACGCCCCCTGGAGGCGTCAATAGGCGTCTTGGTCCTATCCTTTTAAATAAGGATTCAAGGGTGCCAACTTAAATTACAGAACTTTCAATAATTATTTAAAAATAGTTCCGGGTCTCAAAAAAATCTGAAAAAAATCGGAGTAGCATAATTTGGTACCCTCTATTCTTTTCTGCAATAAAAATTTGTCATGTATGTTGTCCATTCTTACTTGAATCTCTCCTGACCAGCAGTGTCCCAAATCTGCAGCTTGACATTCTTGCCGGCTACAGCAACAATCTTTGAGCCAAACTCAACTCCAATTGTGTGCGACGAATCTTCTTTGACTGTAAACAAAAAAAAAAAAAGAGTATTTTATTGGTCTCGTAGATAAGAAAATTACAGAGATTTTACAGAATTCAACAACAGTATTTCATTATTCTTACCAAAGCAATATTGTTACAAAATTACTGAAAGAGACAATCTAAAAATCAGTTGCAAACAATAAAAATAATGCATATATATTTAAATTTGTCTCAACTGAATAGAAAGTCTCTGCCCAACTTATACCATGGGGCCTCTTTTAGAGATTGATATGCATGGGCCAGGTTTTTTAGGTACGTCCCGGGCCCGTGAAAACTGCTCCACAGCACGGCTGTTTAAGGTTCACCATTGGCTCGTTTCAAAACTCGCATACCGATATATTTGGTTATACTATCATTTAAATTACTTTACACTTTTTTAGTGCGTGAAGTAGAGGTCTGCATGGGCCCGAGCCTGGCCCGCGGGCCGGGCTCGGGTCGGGCATCGTCAGTCTGCGAACGGGCCGGGCATAGCTTTTTCTCGAAATTTCAATACCGTAACGATTTCTTTGTTGTTGTTATTTTTAAGGAAAGAGGAAGAAGGGAAACAAGTTAGCAAAGAAAGCTTCTAAAATGACTTTTTCTCAGTTTTATAATGGGTTGTAAAGCACTAAAATAAAAAGGCAAGCTGAGGTTGTACTACGGACGGGCCACGGGCCGGACCGGGCCGCACTGTGAAGCAGTCTTCATGGGCCCGAGCCGGGCCTAGCAACCATCCGAATGGACCGGGTCGGGCCTCGAAAATCCGGCCCGTGCAGACCTCTAGTGTAAAGTATGTGTGCTCTTTATTTTATTAGTGTTATACAACCCATTATTAAACTGACAAAAAAGTTGTTTTAAATATTCTATGATCTAGGCGTGCTTACATTATTCCCTCCTCCACCTCTCTCTCTCTCTTAGGAAATAAAATTTTCACATCACCATTGAAAATTCAAAGAATAGGCTTGATCATCTTGGTAGGCCCAGCCTAGCCCCGTTGCAGACTACTGACATACGGCCCGATCCTGGTCCGCTAGATCTCTTCATATTCATGCACCTATTTAAAGTTTGCCGACTTTAAAGCCCCTTCCCTCTGTCTTAATTTTGTCATTTTGTATGCTAGATAAAATTTTACTGCACTCATGCATAGCATATTTATTTTTCCTCTACAGTATACTGTATTATTATATTTTTAAGAATTTATAAAATATTAGACAATAATATTTTATACTTACATTTGCTTTCAATAAATTGATGAAGAAGACATGATTTTCCTGTGCCAGCTGATCCAATCACCAAGAACTTGAAGAGATAATCTAGAAAGAAAAATCAATATAATTATTTGTTTACTTGCAACATTTTTAAGGTCACCTTTTTTATGCAACTTATTGGATTAAAAAATCTTACCGTAGCTTTCAGACATTATGATTGTTGTTTTCTATTGCATTGTTTCTTATAAAAACAATTATCTCAACACCTTAAAAATATTTTACACAACAGTCAAAAAATATAATCTTATAACTGTAAAAAATTATTATCAGATTCTTTATTATCAGTCACCCATAATGAACAATTTATGTAGGTAGATAACACAAACTTTTTTGTAGTTTAACGATTATTAAAATCAAAGAACTTTGTGAGTTATTAATTCTAAATTATTTTACAGTTATAATTTGTTATGAATCTGTTTTTATTTCATATAAATACGACCTAATTATGACAAACTAGAAAAAAGAACACGATTTAGCAGATTTAGCTGTAAATGTCAATAACAGGCTATAACAGCTGATAAGAATACGTGAACCCTGTTCGAGAATTCATAAAGACGTGTGAAACTATGCGCAGAAGTAATTTTTGTAAAACTGCGCAACTTTATGTAATCGATTAATATTTTTTTTTCAGTAAAACATTTTAGCTGAAAAAGCAAAATTTATAGAAGACGTCCTCGTTGGAAGACGTCACCGGGATTTCGGGGATTTGTTGGTAATTTCTTTATGTATTAACCTTTTTGAAATGTTTAAAGGTGTTATTAAGATAGATTAAGAATCAGAGATACTGTTTTTAGTTAAAAATGCACGGAAAATTATAATAACACTGAATTTTGTCCGTTTCAAACGCATGCATAATGCATATTTTTTTTTACCGGTACTGTACGTATGCATTAGCATTGCATTAAAACCTTTTATTTTCATCAACGTTTCTACTTTTTACAATAAATTGAGCCAATATATATTAGCGAACGTTCCATTAAGGTGTTATTTTAAATTATTCTATACTGTAATTAGAAAGGTATTAGATTTTGTATACTAGGAAATAATTTTACAGAAATTCAGCATATTTACATAATTAATTATGCGTGGTTGAATTTGATTGGTCGAGTGGCCCAGCATGATGATTATCCATAGTTATATCAAGTTTATCAAGCTTCTTATTTGTTTTTAATCGCATAATTGTAGTATACTGTATACAGTATGACATAGAAGTTTGTAATTTTGATATATTTTATCCCCCTTAATTTTTTAGTCAATTTCTATCAAAATAACCCCCGCCCTTAATTATATATTATAATTATATATTATAACAGCAAAATAATTTAAAATTTAATCTAAAAATTTAATATCTGATGATAAATTAATTTAAGAATATATCAGAATCGTAAATATTTAAAAACTTAATGAACAATTTGCATCAATTTTTTTTTACTACATATCAATCGAAAGAGGAGGTTGAAAAATACACCTGTGAATTTTATAAGATTTTTATTTGTACTGTATCATATCATGGCTAAAAGAGAGATGTAAAGAGGTCACGTGACCTGGAGGCGGCGCCCGTGACGCCTATGACGTCATTGAACTGTTCGGTCAATCAAACGATCAACTTTCTAACGCTTCTAAACAACCACGCTGCTATGGAAACAAGCAACAATTAATTTATTGATTATAAGCGTTATAAAGACGATGGTTTGCTTGACCGGACAGTTCTGCAATGACGTCATAGGCGTCACGGGCGCCGCCTTCAGGTCACTTGACCTCTTTACATCTCTATTTTAGCCATGATGCAGTACGAATAAAAATCTCATAAAATTCGTAGGTGTATTTTTCGATCTCCTCTTTCGATTGAGCTAATAAATTGATGCAAATTGTCCAATTTATGTTAAAACAGTATAGACGTATAGACTACGCTTTGCATGTGAGCTGGAATTACCCTATATGTTCGAGGCTGAATCGTGTGATGTATAGGTATGATAGCTATGACAGAGCACAGGAGAAGGAATTGTTCCCCTCAAATTCCTCTAGGCCTGGTGTGCTTGCTACCATCCTCGTAGGCAGTGTTGTCACATTACATGGCACGGCTTTGTATAGTGGACACTCGAGCTCATATGCAAAGCGAAGTGTTCCATTTTCATATTACAAAGACTGTACTATTACAATTTGAAATTTATTTTTCTTCTAGGTATAAACAAAATTTACAATGCTGAGCTCCACAATCAAACTGGTACTTCTAGTCTCAGTAATCTCCATCACATTGGGAGCAGAGGGAGATGAACCAAAGAAGAAGCTGCAGATTGGAGTGAAGAAACGTATTGAAAACTGCACGACTCGCTCAAAGAAAGGAGATTTCCTTCACATTCATTACACTGTAAGTGTCGTATCATAGTGTTTTGTTGCACTAGTTATAGAAATGCACCTTTGGAGGATGGACAACATGCATGAATTTTATTTAAACAGTTTTTTCATATGCCTGTGACTGAACTTCAAAAATATATATATATATATATATATAAATATATTAAAAAATAATTCCTTTGCCAAAAAAATAGTAACAATAATAACAAATTTTAAACACAAAAATCAAAACTTTAATGGAGTATTGACCTCAATTTTTTTTACTGTAGAAATGGATAGAGGGTGCAAATTTAAGTTATGCTACCCTGTTGTTTTTTTTTTTTCAGATTTTTTTGCAGCCCTGGAAGTATTTTTAAAAAATTACATATTTATTCCCTTTCCTTTCCTAAAGAACAGAATACATACTGTACTATAGCACTTGCCGCCACAAGACGTCACAAAAAGGACTTTCAATAATTTTTTAAAAATAATTCCAAGCCTGTAAAAAATCTGAAAAAAATCAGGGTAGCATAACTTTGCACCCTCTATTCATTTCTGCAAAAAAAAAAAAAAAAAAATTGAGGTCGATACTCATTGCATAATGTTGTACAGTATGTACCCTTCATTCAATCTCATGCTTCTAGCCATTCAATCTCTAGTTGTTCATGCAATCAAAAATGTTTGTAAATTATTCATTTACATAATAATATATATTCTGTATGGGTCAAACTGCACAAATTTTTCTTGTGTTTATTACAAATACATTCTTAGGTGATAGATTAAAAAATACTTATTATGATCATAAATCAAGCAGCGCCCAAGAGGTCTAAATACTGTGTTCTGATTTTGGCCCGTGTTTTTTTTTTTTTTTTTTTTCTCGCAGAAAGTTTGCGATCTTTGCCAATAATTTAACCAGTTAGGATTTTTTTTTTCCACGCGGAGGATTTTTGGTGAAAAGCTCTTGAGCACACCTTTAAACTTCAATAATACTGTGTCTAATAAAAATCTCTGTTAATTAATGGTCATTATTATTGCCATGTTTCTAATTTTTCTTTCTCAAATCGCAGGGCAAGCTTGAGGACGGTACTGAGTTTGACTCCAGTATTCCACGAGGACAACCTTTGACCTTCACCCTCGGCTCCGGTCAGGTCATCAAGGGCTGGGATCAAGGACTGCTTGGGTGAGTTGAACTTGGGGTATTTTGAGATCATATCAAACTATGATTTTCAAGTAAAATATTTAAGGGTAGCCACAATGGACAACCTGCATGATTTTTTTTATTGGAAAAATGATTACAGGGTGCCAAATTATGATTATCTAAAAAAATTCAGGTTTTTTAGAGTCCAGGAACTATTTTTAAAAAAAATTATTGAAAGTGTGGCCACACCCCCTGAATTAAGGCGTCAATAGGTGTTTAGGCCTTAAACTTTTTATTAAGATCAGGGAGGCCAAAAAAACTTCAGAAATTTCAATAATTTTTAAAAATAGTTATGAGACTAAAAAATGAAAATGAAAATGAAAAAACTCACAGTAATATATTATATAATTTGGAGCCCTCTATAGAGGCTTCAAGTGATGCGCTTTCGCTGCGCAACTGTTTGTCGCTAAGGTTCATCTTGCACTTGAAAATGAAGCAAAGTGTTTTTTTAACTTTTCTCGGTTATAAATCAAGTAAAAAATCTAAATCTTGAAATATCTACTGTATTTTTCAGTTTGGACCATAGGTCCGTAAAGGAATTTTCCCTGAAAAATCTTATTCTTAGTGTAAAAACGAAATCACGTTTTTTTTTACATAGGTTTGGTATAGCGGGTGGATCACCGAAAAATCAGCTGACTTGAAGCCTCTATTCACTTTTTTAATAAAAAATTGTTGTGCCAAAGTTGTCTATTGCAAATTTTGAAAGAAAAAAAAGAGTTAAAATTACATGTATTAATTTATAAGCTATAATTTGACCCTAAATTATGTCTGCCTTATTATTTTTTTATTCTTTACTTGTGTATTGTATTAATATATTTTTATTGTTTTGTTACAGCCTTTGCGAGGGAGAGAAGCGGAAGTTAATAATTCCGTCAGATCTGGCTTATGGAGAAATGGGATCTCCGCCTAAAATTCCACCAGGCGCTACTTTGATCTTTGACGTTGAGCTAATCAAGCTTGAGAGGCGAGATGAGCTCTAAATCAATTTATTATGTGATTGGAGCTGCATTTCCAACGTAATAATGTTTGTCGAAATTTTGTGTCTTTTTGATATAATATGTTGTATGTCAATGTAAGGCTTTGATAAATTTAAATAAAAAATGAAGTTTAAAAATGTACAATGTAAAGTATTAATTTTATAAAACCGTTTATAAAATATTAATAATTTTGAACTAAATTTATATATATTTTGGGAAATTATCCTAGTTTAGGAAAAAAATTATTTGAAATTTTTAGCTACATTTTATGAAAAAATTATGTTGGTAGCCATTGCAAGTTTGGCGGGTTGAGAAAAACCGTTAAGTAAGGTCCAGAAATCTACTTATTATAAGGTAATTTACATTGAATTTTGAAGAATCTATTAGCTTATAATTTAGTTAAATATTTGAGGGATATACTGTTAATTATTTGGCAATTTCTTAATGAGATTTCTTTTATAATGTCCATTTGTTTACATCCGCTATGTGTCCACCATTTTAGATTCATAGTGGAACGCTCGCAATGGTTGCATATTGAAAATACATCTACCTTTTTTTATGCTTTTCAAGATGGCCGGCACATTTATTAGCATTGTATTGCGCTTTAGTAGAAAATAAAGTATTTACAATTTGAACTTATTCTACAATACATCATAAAAAGTTGGCGTCCTTTTTGACTTTCGAAATATTTGCAACATTTTTACCATTTTATTCGGTATTGCATATTGAATTTTAAATTTAATATCAGCTAATCTCAATCATTATTAATTTTGTAAACAGTTTAAAGGTATTTTATTAGTCAATTCATATTAAATTTGATTAAAATGCTAGTTATGTCATCAATTTTATTGCCGCCATGCTGGTAGCGTATGCTGGCGCTGTTTTTGAAAGTTTTTTTCTTTTATAATAAATTTACTAATAATTTTTTAAAAAAAATGTAATTACTCTTTATTTAAAGTTTTAATATAACATCTTTATTTGCAGAATGTCGTTTCCTGTTGGTTCCGGAGTGCTTATTAAAGTGCCAGAGTATGAGGGATTTGTTCCTGCAAAGGTGGTTCATGAAAATAAGTCCGGGACTTATCGAGTGGTGTTACCCGATGGAACAAAATTCACCGTTCCTCGAGAAGATGTGATTGAAGTATGTCTATCATTTTTTTTAACGTACACATGAGGGTTAAAAAAGAAGTATCTAGTAGATGATTAGAAGAAATGATGGAATATGGGGCACATATAATTATATTGCATGCCATTTGTAGAACGATACACTGCTTTAAGTTACCGGTATAGTGTTTTTCTCTACCCAAGTTAGGTGGTTATTCAGATCTATTTGCTACTAATTATAAAATTTAAATGTTCACACAAAATGTATATTGAGGGTGCATTTTCAGAATAAATTTTATAGCCTTTGATGCCGTAATTAAGCATCAATCAAGTAATGTATCGTCGTAGTAGCATATCGTCGCCTCAGAATGCAAATCACGTAACTACAAAAAAATTTGATGCAACTTAAAACCTTATCTCACTAGAACATAAGGGTCAAATTTCTATCATTTTTTTTTGTAGTTACGTGATTTGCATTCTGAGGCGACGATATGTATTGTCGATTTCAACTGAGTAGGATTTACATAGATTACCGTTCTCAAATTTAACACATTACCAGAAGGTTGATTGAGATTGTCAATCTATGCAAATTCTATGATACAAAGTTGAGATGGTCAATATAGATGCTACCACGACAATATGTAACATATCTTTATTTTTAATAAAAAAATTGAACTTCTAATGAAATTAGAGAACTCAAAATATGGACTTACCTTTAATACATCACCCTTTTGTGACACTTCGTAAATGTATAACATACTGTTTTTAATGTCAATCTAAACTACAATGTGTTCCACAGAACCTGGATGAACCTCCTAAGACTCCAGGACGTAGGACCAAGTCTCCAGGACGCGGGAAGGCCCCTGGAAGTCGCGGTCGCAGTCCTGGCAGAGTGCCTAAGACAAAGTCCCCGGCCAGAAAGAAATCTCCCGGCAGGAAAGCTGCAGCATCTTCATTGCTGCCCAAAGTTGAAGATGAAGAAGCAACTGAGCAACTCGGTGAGTTAGCAGCTCGTTTTGTTTGTTTGTATTTTTTTTAGATCTGAAACATTCTCACAAATCTTCCCTAAACAAATTCAGTTTCTTTAATGAAACAGCTCTAGAAATTTAATCTTTAGCTTGTTTGTAGTACCGGTATGTAGTAATCTAGTGAGTTTGTGATAAATAATTATTATTTTATAAAGGGACAATTCCATATATATATATATTATTTTTTTTACTTTTTTTATTTGCTGTAGCAGTGCAGTGTGTGTTTTTTAATAAATTATTATTATTATTTTTGTTTTTAAGAAATTTAGATCTGTTTGTAATCACAGATAAATTCATGAATCAAGAGTTAGATGAAAATTAAGAACACAAGGAAAATCTTATATTTTTAATTCTGTAACCTTCACCTCTGGGTTAACTAGTACATAGTTTGTTATGCCGTAGTATTACTTTAAGAATTTATTGAACGTAGAAAAACACTTAGACAATTATACACTGATGGCGTTAGATGAAGTCAGTATTAGAATGAGTGTCAGTGGTCCAGTTTGAGCCTTGAACTTATTTATTTATATACTGTATATGAAACCAATAACTAAGAATATTCACGTTATGTAAATAGAACAAGTTCCAAGAATTCTTTACTTTACTCTGTAATCATAAACAGATTGTTGTAGATTGAAAGTATTGACGACTAAAATATTAATTTGATTATACAGTATATGCACGTCTGTGGTGTAGTTATTAGTTACTGAATCAAATATCCTAACTCTTTATGAAGATATTGTAAAAACAAAAGATAGAGCACCAAAGATCGGAAGAATGTTTAATTACTTTGTCCAGAAATTGAAAACCTGTTCATTTTCAGTGTCCCCACGCCGCTCTGAGCGAGAACGTAAGGTGGTGACCAAGTACGAACCTGAGGTGGAAGCTCCAGCCTTGAGACTTAGGAACTGGAAGGGAACTCCCGTCAAAGCAACCACCTCCAAGATCAATTCCGTGGTATGTCATTTAAAAGGAAACCAAGAATAATATTTTATTGTAATTATTTTTGTCAGTTCTGTGTATGTAGAGCTCTTTAATATACATAGACAGTATTAGGGGTTTAATCTGGATTTTGTTGTGGTATAATATATCGGGATTTTTTTTTTTTTTTTTTAACAAAATATCAACGAATGATTCAATAGCTAAATTTGTTTTACAGTAAAAAAAAAAAAAGAAAAAAAAATTATTAAATGTGACAAACAGTTCATTGTGATGTTCATTATTCATTCTAGTCTTCTTAATAAAATTGTTATTTGTTTTTGTCATAATACTTGTAATCTGTCCACTACTCTTACTCACTGTTATGTCTCCCAGATGGAGGCTGCCATTGACTCTGACGGTGAAGACGCCAAGTTGGGTTTGACCGGCAAGGCGGCCAAGGTGATGGGTAACGGAGGAGACGAGGTGGATGCTGCTGCCAAGGCGTCTCGCTGCAAGACAGAGATGGGAGGCACAGTTGGGGTGCTGTTCATGCTGCTTAGCGGAACGGCAATGGCCGTGGCTGCACACCTCATCCTGCGTTCGGTGAGTGTTGATTTTTTTTTTTTTTTTTTTTTTGAGGAATTAAACACCAGCGGTGTACATAGTGCGTTTTGCACGTGGTTAGGAGTGCGGCTGTGGCCGGCTTTAGGGGAACTGTCCCAGTATTCACCTACGTCCAGGAAACCACAGAAACCTTTGGACAGGACAGTCCACACCTTTTGGTATCTCCCGAATACACATAGTATAGTAGAATGCACAGGCCATCTCTCGAGAACTCCCCGAACTCAATGCCCACCTCCTGTGAAAATGACCTTCACGTGAGGTAGGAAGCGATCCTGGGATTCCCAAGTGAAAGGCAGAGATACAAACCCGTAGGCTACCTGCTCGGTTGAGTGTTGATTTAGATGGTGGTGGTTACAGTACGGTGTGTTGATAACGTTGATTTATTTCTGCAGAATGTAGTCACATAGACAGGTTAATTTGTTGCTGTATAGAAGAAATATGTAGCAAGTGGGTTCACCTCTACCCCATCTACTTGTTATAATTCCCCACCCCCTTTAGGTTGAAAACCCCCCTCTGAATATTTTTCTTGGATACAGTACATCACGTACTGGCTGAGTGATGCATGTTAGTACAATATATTGACGTCATAAAGACAGGTATGGACATCTGGTGGATTTTACCTGGGTGATTCTAAAAGTGTCATTGTTTTGATATCTGAGCTCTGCTACTGGCTAAAGTACACGTGTAGTTGAGTCATACTGATTCTATCGAGGCTGTTTTCAATGCCATCTCTTGGTACTTTATGAGGTCAATAGAACCAGAGTGTTGCTACTGACTAATTAAAATGTGAAGATAATCTTAGTGAAATACATAAGGAGATTTTTAATGTCAGCTGTTGGTGTTTGAATGATACTGTATTAATTTTATATTTATTCTAAACTTAATAATAATGTCTCTTTGTAGTCAATGAAATGGAAGTAATAATACAGATCTATCCAAATTATAAGGTGAGCAATCTAATATTGTATTAGCATCATAAAGACAGGTATGGACATCTGGTGGATTTTACATGAGTTACTCTAAAAGTGACTTTGTTTTTATATCAGAGCTTTGCTACTGGCTTAAGTACACGTTTAGTTGAGTTATACTGATTCCATCGGGGAGGTTTTCAATGCCATCTCTTGGTGCTTTATGAGGTCAATAGGGTTAGAAGAAATGTGCTTTTTATATTTGATTTTGCTATATTTTTAAAGAATGTCAACATCTTATTCTGCAAAATTGCCTTGATTCTTAAAATAAATGTCACATTTTTTTGTTGTTTTTGTTAAAATTATTAATGTATGCATTTATATAAGTCACTTTTTCCTCTCCCCTTAGAACATAATATGATTGCATTGTATTGAAATATTAAAATTTATTTATGGAATTATCTTTTAAAGTAGAGTGAGCGAGTTCATTTTTTTTAATATTTTATTTTTTAAAAATAGTTTAAGCTGCCCTCTATTGAAAAATGAAAATTAAAAAATTCCATCTCAAATAGTTTCACCACAAAAAATTCCCAAAGTTGGTGTTTCGGAGGCCTTTAACGTGCAGCCTTATGGAACATAAAACCGCATTTTACTCCAACTTTTTCTGAACTATGGTACCATTTAAAAAATACTTACGTAATCTATGATGAATTCTTTAATGAATTTTCGAATAAAAAAATTTTTTTACGGGGTCGTTTTCTTGGAAAAAAATCATGAAAATCCTTATGGGAATTAACCTGCAAAAGCTTAAAAGATTTTTTTCCAAAAAAACGGCTCCGTAAAATTTTTTTTTATTTAAAAATCCATTAAAGAATTCATCATAGATTACGTAGGTATTTTTTAATTGGTAGCATAGTTCAGAAAATGTTGGAGTAAAACGCGGTTTTGTTCCATAAGGCTGCACGTTAAAGGCCTCCGAAACACCAAATTTGGGATTTTTTTGTGGTGAAACTATTTGAGATGGAATTTTTTGGTTTTCATTTCTCAATAGAGGACAGCTTAAACTATTTTTAGAAAATAAAATATTAAAAAAAATGCAATCGCTCACTCTACTTTAAGTATTTAAAAAAAAAAAAAAAAAAAATCTCTAGGAAAAAAGGTGAGCTAAATCTTATCCAAGCAGTGTGAAAACTCTTCGTCCAATAAGCTAAGAAGTAATTATTATTTATAGGACTGCATTGCTAGCCATGAAGGTAGGGCAGTGTCCTCTACTCTGTTATATAACTGGTTTTGTCAGACTTGTAAAAAACTGGTTTTTCAACTTTGTTGTTTAACATGATGGCATTACCAGCTGTACTCAGATTACAGTACAGTTCATTCTTCATTATTTTTATGTCTCACAAATATTACGAAAATAAACTTCTAATTTTGAATTACAGGAAAAGGGAGGGTGGGTTTAATCAACTACATTTTTTTTTTTTTTTAACTTTTTGACTACAAGGAAGAAAAGATAAAAATAAAAATAAAACGGACATGGGATTTAAGGAGGGGGATAGAGATGAGAAGTCACTGTTATCAATGTTATTACAAGCCTTTTTAAAATATTATTCACAATCAAATTTAATAGCTTACTATGCTATTGATGCTGTACACTTCTCGCAATGGACAAATTTCCTCATATAAGTATAGCAAATATAGTAATAGTAATAGTGTCAGTGTAGTATGTTAAAACAATTTTATTTTTTTTTTATTTATTTGTTTATTTATTTTTTTATTTATTTATTTATTTATTTATTTATTTATTTATTTATTTATTTATTTATTTATTTACTTATTTATTTACTTATTTATTTACTTATTTATTTATTTATTTATTTACTTATTATGTTTCCCTCATGAATACATAAAAAACAATTAAGAGGCAATACAGTGACACTATGGCCAACTACTATTGGCGATATTTTTTTAAAAAGGTGTAAGAGCACACTCCCTACAAAAAAATCACTTTTTAACGCTATGTGAATAACTTTTGTTGGTAAATTTATTATTTTGTCGTCTAAAATACATTTCAGATAACTACAAAAAAAAATTTATAGAAAAATTACCTTTAAATACTAAGGTCATAAATGAAGAGTAATTATAACATCCATATTATTTAAAATTTATTCGAAGCAGCTACGTTTAGTTAGCTTGAATTTTTTTATTTTTTAATACTGTGTTACCTATTGCTGTAAGATGTTGCTGGTATTGTATGTAATTTGCTATCTTTTTTGTCATAGATTTTCTTACACCTATTACAATTTTTAATATTATGTTTTGAACTGTAGTGTATTATTTTCCCCTGTATTTTTCAGAGCTTAAGGGTAAGATAACGCCACCAGTGTTAAAAAAAATCCCTCGCAAAAAAATTCTAAAAAAAATTAAAATGTTCTCCTCTACACCCCCTATCAGTAGCTAAAATATCAGGTATACAAATACGATTTAGTTTTTGAGTTATAACTTTTTAATTTTTTTTTTTTTATTAATTAAAATTGAGTACTTTAACATGGAGAAATGAAACTTCCATGTTAAATTAGTCAACTTTAAAAATTAATAACTCAAAAACTCGATCGTATTTGTATACCTGATATTTTAGCTACTGATAGGGGGTGTAGAGGAGAACATTTAAATTTTTTTCAGAATTTTCGTGTGAGGGATTTTTTTTAACATTGGTGGCGTTATCTTACCCTTAAGTTTGAAAATGTATTTTCTTGATTAGTGATTGACGACGCTTGCCTTGTATTTTCAGGCAAACCAAGCCATTGCTGGCTTCAAGCCAAATCAGACGGACCTTATCACGCTCACCGCAAAGGTAGAGTGAATTTCACTTGTGTTGTGAATGTCCTGTCTATGTTTTTGCATGTCATATAATCGTCTGAAGTTGCATGGAGTCTCTATCTTAGAGTATTTTCTTTATATGCTCTACGTTGTTTGCAAAAAACTTTTAATATCATACATGTTTAAATGGCAGCATAAAAGAAACTCTATTTCTTGGTGCTTTTTCAGCCCATGGACCAGCCCTTTGCCTCTAACTTTTTTATTTATTTATTTATTTATTTATTTATTTATTTATTTATTTATTTTATTGACATTGCATCAAATAACAAACAATTCAATTTTTGGTTGATGCATGCATTTATTTTTTATTAAGTACACACTAAAGATTAATTTAAAATATTCCCCTCTTTCATTTGAGTTACATTTTCACCTTCAATGTCAAATATCTCATGTATTATCAGCAAAGCCTTTTTGTTTTACTTTGAATATAAGATACTGCACTGTATGAAATACGAAAAACCGTTTTATTATTAACAGTTATGGTGGTTATTGCTAAATTATTGACTTATATATTCCTCCTTATTAGTTAAGCAATTTTACATGAAGGCGTTGTAGATTTAGTTTTTTTTTTTCTCTCTTGCTTGATGTTATTAATTTTTCTTGTGTGCCCACTCTTAACCCCTATTTTTATTGATATTATAAAATTATGTAGATATTAGAATTACTCTATATCATCATGACGTCATCAGCCAACCGAAAAGATTGACTTGATAACGTCATAACGTCAAAGATTCAAATTCCAAACTCTATATAATATATGTGAATGTATGAAAATTAGTACTATCATATGAAAGAAGAAAAATTATTGTACCTTCTCCTTTTGTTAAATTTTATGCGTCTTAAGAAACTCATCATAATTTTTTCCTCAGACGAACCTTGACTTCCGCACGCTGGACCCTCGCAAGCTGCTCTTCTCGTTCCCCAAGTTCGACCTCCTGGCCGTCGAGATCTACTTTGGCTTCCTGCTGCTCCAGCTGATCTTGAGTCTGCTGCCCATCGGCCGTCGTGAGCCTGCCCTCCCGGGAACTCAGGGACCGTCGTTCTACCGCTGTAATGGTGAGGAGTGTTTGGAGGAAAATGTACTGCTACTTTAAAAAATAGTACTTGTTTTCTGATAAGGACTAGAATAACTGATAAGCAAAGCAACAATAAATTTTTTTGATAGTGAAAGGCAGTTTAGAGTTAATAGATGCGAATGATCAATTTGTTACAATTGATTTTAGTAGAGATGGAAAATTTGGGCGAAATGTTTAAAAATGTTTTCTATTTTCAACGATAATTCTTCAAATCTGAAGTGATATGTCAATTAACCAGAATTAAATCAATCAACCTTAAAATCTTAGTCACAACAACTTACAAAATCCTAAGAAAACTGTAATTTCTCTCGTTTCTATTTCTGGCCTAACTTAACTTATGTTTTTCTAACCTTTAGCAGGCAATAGAAACAGTTGTTTGCAAGAAAGACTGTCATATTATGAAGTACATATAAAATAAGATTGCTACTCCATACATAATAATTGATTACCCTGATTCCTGTTCCAGGTATCTACAACGTCTTCCTCACCCTCGCGCTGGTGTACGGTCTCAAGTTCTACGGTATCGGTCTGTCTCGTGTTCAGCTCAACAACTTCCTGCTGCAGTGGTTCGTGTGTGCCTGCGCCACGGGCGTAGTTCTGGCCATCATTTGCTACATCAAAGCCTCTCGTCTGCCGCTGTCGCATCATAACCCAAGTCTGGTCAACACCGGAGGATTCTACAACTTCTTGATGGGCAAGCAAGTCAACCCAACCTTCGGACCCATTGATCTTAAGACTACCCTCTTCAAGATTGCTTGCAACACCATGGTAAGTAAAATGATTTTTAGGTCAGCGGATATCCTGGATTTTTAATTTTCTCTTGAGTTTTTTAAGATGACTCTATCACCCTTAAAATAAAGGTTTTCTTCTGTGCCTTTGATGTTTCAATTGCCTCAGAATACTAGGAATGAACATTGTTACATACATCAAAGTCATATACAATGTTTACCTATGTGGTGGCTTCTTAATTTTAAGGATATTCAAAGCTTAAAAAAATATTAGGAATAAAAAAAAAAAAAATGCAATAGCTTCTCTATTCATATTTGCCATAAAAAATAAATTTTTGTTTTAATTGTAATTACAGTATTACCATTCAAGCTTATAGAATCTAAAATTGGACGACACTTGATTCTGTCTTACAGCCCTTTTTCTGATTAAAAAAATAAGATTTTCCCTTGTGTGTACATTACGAATTATAAGGGGTTAAAATGCTGATTATTATCGTAATACTTACATTCAATTAATGCCCCTCCGTTTCCTCCCCACAGCTGACTCTGCAGCTGTTGACGTTCCTGACCCTGGACGAGTCTCAGCGTACCCCCACCCTGATGCTCTCCATGGGGATGGTCAACTTTTACCTGCTGGAGGTCCTGCTGTTCGAGAAACACTTCCTGACAACGTTTGAGTGCACCACGGAGGGTACCGGTCTTATGGTCACCCTGGGATACCTCACCTTTCCGTTCTACCTCATCATCACCACCAACTACATGGTCGTTTCTCGGTGAGATACTTGTGTTCTGGGAAATTTTATTTAGTTTGATTAATAAGAGAGGTAGGAAAACAACGAGCCTTACGACGATGAGATGTCAGTAGCAGGGGTCTTCAAATAACACAAACTACAACAATCCTAAAATTAAGACAGTCTTAGTGTATTCTTCATTGTTGCGCTAAGACAGTCTTAAGTTAAGTTTAGGTTAAGTGGTGTTATTTGAAGACCCCCCCCCCCCCCTCAGTGTTTTGTGTAGCATGCGGTAAGGCGATTCAAAGAAGTCAAAGAAGAGAGTCGACTTCTGATAAAGAGCTCATTCCATTCAACTGGCTGCTGAATTTTACTTGATGATTCTATGTTGATTGCATGCTCTAATGTGATTAAATATTGTAGTTTCATTTAGTTTCTTTCTACATAATTTTTTATTAATTCTCAAACTCCCATTCATAAATAATAACAATAATAATAATAATAATAATAATTCATTCATTAATACATAACTCCCATTATTATGCTTATATTGACTACTGTATATATTAAGTGCACCTTTACATAAAAAATAATTTTTTTTTTAGCTTCATTCGGTGTAAAAACTGTAATTTGTAGCAACTCTATGTGCATTATTTAATTTAGAATATATTTAACTGTTGTTCTAATGCTAACCATAATTATGTTCGTTGACACAGATTTGACATCAACACGTACTGCTGCATTGCCATCGCTTTCATCTTCTTGTTTGGCTACATCGTCTATCGAGCCAGCAATGCCGAGAAGTCAGAGTTCCGCAAGAATCCCCTCAACCCGAACTGCGCTCGTGAGTGTCTAATGTAGATAGTTTTAGGTGTCACTTGGAAGTTCATGTAGTTGTTGTTAAGCCAGTGGGAACAGATAACTCAATTAATCATTGTAACTACTAGCTAACTAATAAGTTTTCATATAACGTTAGATTTGTCACACCATACAGTGCTCATATATATTTTTTTTTATTATTTAGATTAATGGTAACAATTTGAAACATATTTTATTGTTTTATCACTAAAATAGTTACATTTAACGCTCATATTTTGAAGAGAGTCCATAAAATAAAACTACACAATTTTTCTTTTACAATAGAGGTATAAACTTTTTTTTAGTAATTTCATACCACCAATAATAAATTCAATCTACTGATGGTAACAATCTGTATAAGATAAGAAATTTATACTGTTCATGTATTTTGAGGCATCTAATCTTTTTTACAGTGTAGAAAATTTCTATAATCACGTGTAATTAAAATGGCTGTCGTTTCTTGTTGAACAGACCTTGAAAGCATCCCGACTGGCCGTGGTAAGAAGCTTATCTGCTCAGGTTGGTGGGGTCTAGTCCGTCACCCGAACTACCTCGGTGATATCATCATGCAGATCTGCTTTGGTCTCGTGGCTGGTAAGTTTCAATATGTTCCTCGTCAGTAGAAGTGATGGTTTTCTTATTTTCATCTTAGAAGGTTCTGTGGACAGTTCAATAGATTCCTAGCGACAAGCTAGATTCATTGGAATAGAGGCTTCAAGTCAGCTGATTTTTTGGTGTTCCTACCATCCTATCTAAACCTATGAAAAAAAAAAAAAAAAAGTGAATTCATTTTTTCACTAAGAATAAAATTTTTTAGGGAACATTCCTCTACGGAACTTTGATCCAAACTGGAAAATACAGTAGATAATTCAAGATTTAGATTTTTTACTTGATTTATAACCGAGAAAAGTTAAAAAAACACTTTGCTTCATTTTCAAGTGCAAGATAGACTTTAGCGACAACAGTTGTGCATCGCGGGCGCACTCACTTGAAGCCTGTATGGCTATGGAATCTTCCATGAAAGAATTAAAGTAAATGCCTAAAACTTACCCACCAACCTGCCACTGGTTCTATATAATCATACGATTATATTAACTGAAGAAAACTAATATCTGCATAACTTAATTCATTATAAAATTTAACATTTTTAATAAATTATCTCAGAAATGAACCGAATCATAATAAGACCCAGTTATCAGTAGATTATTATTTTAATTTGTGAATGCCTCCAATGCTCACCAACATCTTCTCGATTCCAGGATTCAACAACCCTCTACCGTGGTTCGTGCCCGTGTCCACGGTACTACTGCTGGTGCACCGAGCTAGCAGGCTGGACGCTCGCTGCCAGGCTAAGTACGGAGACTCTTGGACGAGGTACTGCGAGAAGGTCAACAAACGTATCATCCCCAAAGTTTATTAGAAACCCTCGTCGGAAACCCCACTAAACAAATATTACAATCTGAAAAACAAAAAGAAATAGTATAACAGCAGGTTGTGATAGAGTGACTTAATAGGAATACCATAAAAGAAATTGTCGTAGAAGTTTCAGTAGCCAGTTAAGATCAAAATCAGGCATCTATTGAACTGGCTACTAAACTTATCTTTCCATAAATAATAATTCTTTTGCAAGCCTTTTTTCACTCCTTTTTCAACTGCTGCAAAATTTCTTACCACAAAAAAATAATGCTAACTGTAAAAAAAAAAAGTGTATTTTCATGATAGATATTTCATTCGTTAATTAACTTTAATTAGTTTTTATAATACCTGAAATAGATTATCTATGAAAAGTTATTTGTAAATTGTAGTAAAAGGACTGCCAATTTTTTAATATAAGATTTCACTTGCATGTTTGGAATATCTAATTAAATATTTTGTACTGCCGATATAAGCTAGCATTTTATTTATTTTTAAAACTTATTAGAGAACTTTAACTTTAAAAGTGGTTAAGAAATTATTTCTATAGAAAAATGATTTTTCATAGACTGTATCAATAAAATCTGAAATTTAATGAGACTTTAAATAAATTAATTGTATAATCTCAGGTGTAAATTTTATGGATAAATATATCACTGTTTTGCACCATTTTCATTATATTTTAAGATAAGCACTTTTTGCAATAACATTTTATTAATGAGATAATTTTTACTAACTATCTGAAATTATTGTAATTTTTCATAATAGGTCCGTTCATAAATACACAATCAGAAAGAATCGATTATTTGTGATGAACCTTCTGTATATGGAACATATGGGTCCATATATGGATTATCACAAATAATCGATTCTTTCTGATTGTGCATTTACGAACAGACCTATTGTCTGTATTTTTTTTTTTTTTTTTTCATCTTAACATGTGCTTGCCATCATTAAATGTTTGTAATTAAAAAAACAAAAATGTGAAAGTCTTTATTTTATGTTCAGTTAGTAGATTGATATGTTTGGTGGGGTACATGGACTTTTATCTGCACAGATATTAAAAAATGGTGTGTCATATTTTAATATTGTAGTAAAAAAATATCTTAAATCTGATAACATAGGTCTGGAGTTCATTTTTCTATATCATAATTCATCAGATCTTAAATTTAAAATCTCTTGTATAATATTTGCGTGAGTTAATTTATGTTTCTTTCTTTTTTTTAAAAAGTATTGTCTATCTGTTCATTTTTGTTCATTTTATTTATTTTTTTTAACAGCAGTTTAATGTAGATTTGTATAATGTGTATTTATGTCACCCTTATACATGCTTTTTCCTTGCTTTGTTTACTAACATTGCACCTTTTTTTAACAAATTTGAAATTGATGAACATTTTTAAATAAATGTCAATTTTTGAGATTATTATAACATTTTGTAAAAAAACAATAACATTAAATCAATAATTAACAAAGCTTCTAATTTTAATACTTAATTCTGATCTCAGTTAATTAATCAATCTGTCCGTCTTGTTTTGATTGTTTTAACCATAAATATTTGATCAGAATGTTTTAATATTAATAAATAATTAAATATAAATGTGTGAGTATTTTAACGATTGACAAAATATTTTTTTAATGTCAATTTGTTTTATGCGTTAGTAAAATTAGGTTATTTTTTTTTAAAAAGATTAAAGATTAGAATTGCTTAAAATTAATTAAATTCACAATGCTTCAAAATCATCATCATTTATTATAGGCCTAATTATAATTAAAAATTAATAATTAAGTTTTTAATGTATTTATGGTTTAGGAGAATTTATTATATGTACTAAATAGCACATTTTTTAATATTGCAAATTACTATGGTTTTTAAAGAAAGGTTTCTTATATTTTGGGTGTTTGGAATAAATGTAAAATAAATTTATAGAGATTTTATTAAACAATGTTTAAAGAGTACAATAAAAATATTATCAGAGATGTTATATAAATAATTATAAATATTATATTATAGTAATTAACTTCCTAATTATATCTTAACCCTGAACAATGTGCTCAATAATTAATTTTTTTTTTTTAAATAATTTTATAAAATGATGTTCCAATACTTCACAAAAGTGACAGTAATTTTGAATCTTGCTTCACGGACAGGAAATCGTTGAAAAAAGCTTACTTTGGCTTTCTGATGGTACAAAAACGTACCGGTAATGACATTTTAGAGTTCTGTTATGAAACGACTTTAATTTGCATTCATTTTAACAACATTACCAACTTTTAACTCATAAATGTCTGTAACTTTTACTTTTAAGGGTAAGGTAACGCCACCAATGTTAAAAAAAATCCCTCTCACAAAAATTCTGAAAAAAATTTAAAATGTTCTCCTCTACACCCCCTATCAGTAGCTAAAATATCAGGTATACAAATACGATCTAGTTTTTGAGTTATGAATTTTTAAAGTTGACCAATTTAACATGGGAGTTTCATTTCTCCATGTTAAAGTAGTCAACTTTAAAAATTTATAACTCAAAAACTAGATCGTATTTGTATACCTGATATTTTAGGTACTGATAGGGGGTATAGAGGAGAACATTTTAAATTTTTTTCAGAATTTTTGTGAGAGGGATTTTTTTTAACATTGGTGGCGTTACCTTACCCTTAATCTTAAATTTTAATAATATTGTTTAGTATTGGAATAACAGATAATAACTACAGTAATAACAACAGATGTTTTGATTTTTTTTATTTATATTAATTTTTAAATGAAAGATCTCGGAAATTACTAATAACTAATTCAGTAAAATATTACATAATTGATAACAAAAAAAGACAATAATTAACAAACTAACTTAAATTTTCAAACATCTATGAACATTCTTATGGGTATTTTTGATGATAGGAAGGTATTTTGCAATATATTGGAACAAAAAATATCCTTTATTTTGTACTGTAATATTTTTTATATTCAATATAAAAACTAGATTTATAGTAAATAATAATTTAACATCTCAAGTACAATGAAATTTTTTAAACATTATGTTAAAATATTATAATCCAAACTTTAATTACTGTCTTGCCTTTATATTTATAACATCATCTAAGAACAAATCAATTTACAGACTGTTATTAAATGTTAGAACAAATAATATAAGCTGATAGTTTAAATACATATAATATTCACTTATTCAAAACAAATATGGATGACACAATTGGTCGTAATTTATGAAAGCTGTAACAGACAAATTATTTTAAAAATTTTAATTATACTCTCTGCTTTAAAACCAGAAAATAAAATATTTTTGTCATTAAAATGTATTAAAAATATATATAAAATATCTGGTTTAAACAGCTAAAAATACGATTGCTAATAATAAAAGATCAAATATGTTTATATTTACTCTACAAAACTGCAATATATAACTGTTGTAATTAATCTATATTGAAATATATTTACACTGCAAACTTGCCATTTGCCATTTATAAAATTAATAATGAACCATGACTTGAAAATATGTCAATTATTTGTTTTCATTGTAACTTAGCTCTCTTGTTTTTCAATTGAAATTTAATTTTACAGTAAAAACTCGTTATTATGCAACTTGTTGCTAGGTAAAACTTGATTTTTAGTAAAGGAGATTGCGGTCCCGTCAAAAATAATTAGCATTGCAGGTATAGGAAAAGCTTGATATAAGGTAATACTCGATATGAGGTAAACCTTATTTCCTGGGTCCCTTGATTTTACGTAATAACTAATAATAAGTTTTTACTGTATATTTAAAGAAGAATTTGTGTACATTTTTTCTGTTTTGGATTTAATTGTTGCCATAATATAGAGATTCAAATTCTTAAATCCACGGAACGCCAATTTTAATTGTGTGAAAATATTTTTCTTCATAATCTGTCAGTTCCGTTAACAACTCTTCATGTTTTTAAATGTATCAAAATGTTTTGTTTTTATTTTTTATCAGAATAACTAGATTACTGTATGTTGTGTGCAGTGTTTGGATTGCATGTTTTTGTATACCTAAGAAATAATTAACAAAGTCCAATCTTAATAACAATTTTAGGTTTACCAAAGCAATTTAATAACAAAAATTCTAACGTTTCCAGATATTTTTTGTAATTTTGTGTAAGATTTTTTTTTAACAGTAAAGTTAAGAAACCCAATAATTGTATTTTATTCATACCAACAAATAATTTTATTATACGCAGCATTTAAAAAAAAAAAACACAAGATAAAATATCAGACGCAAGCTACATGTTGTGTGGCAAAATCCAATTTCCCAATTAGCTTCCTCAAAGATGCACTGCTGACGCTTCGTTTTGAGAGGTTTCTTGCAACCTCTCCCCACCAGAAATATTCATTGTCAACCTTAATTTATTTTGTCTGTTCGTAAACCCTACCTAGTATTCACTTTCTGCATCAACTTTGTTAATTTGTGTTTGTTGTACTCAAAGTAATTATGGTTGGGGGGGTAGGCTCAAACAAGACATTTTGATAGTGTTCGTACATTTCAATTTTTTTCTTGGAAAGTTTTCATCTGATCGTTTTGAAACCAACTGCATACCTGCACTATATTATTAGCTATCTACTGTAAAAATCCGATTGAATTATAAACTCAAGTTTCTGAGATTAACTGTCCAGAACAACTCTGGAATTGAGTTACAAAAATTGCTCAAAAGATGGCGCTTCAGAAATTTGTTGAAAGTTTTTCTGGGTTATAATTGAATGAAACTTATTAATTCTTTTTACATTGGTTAGCGGCTCTTTTACTCTAGGACCTCAGATAGTTTCATAATAATTACTGCAAAACAAACGGAAATAATTATTTAATTACTTCCTAGACAATTCCAATAGATGGCAGTTACGGCCTCCCGCCCACTGTTAATGCATTTTACTGTTAATAAACTCAGAGTAGAGCTGCTAGGTGTTCAACGATGTTCAATTTTCGTACACCATTTTCGAAGGTGGGGCAAGAAATGTGGTAGCTGACGGCACTTTTTTATTTGTAAACTTGCTCAGTGAGTCTGTGCTGTCCTTACTTGATGTGTGCCTTGTACCGTCAACACCGCGCAGGGTTTACAAACGGACCTAAGGACTGCTTCACAATCATCACCACTGATTGTGAGAGTAACAAAGCCAGAGACTAATAATAATAATAAAATTAAACACAATTATTATTATAATTATTTATAATATATAGTAAATATATGACGGATCAAACAAGTTTAAAGCAGTTTCACTATGGGTCATATTATAATCAGACTCTTCCGCAGTCTCCAGCATGTAATGTGGCAGTAATTATTTAAGTTCCATCTATTCAGGCTCCCCTATCCTTATAAATACTTCAAAATATAGTGAGGTTGATGGAGGCCACGGTGTATATTACTTTGTATGCCGTTATAATAAAATATGACAATATGACACTTTCAATAATTAAGTTATTGGGAAATTGAACTCATGAGATCTTGCAATGTTATCTGGGTAAACAGAAAAGGCAAAGGCTATTCCATCTTTTCAAGGTTTTCAAACTACGTTTCATAAATTATATCATTTGCATGCCCAAGTGTACCCATCTATTTTTTTAATTTTTTTGTGCTTGAATATAGTTTGAATTGCAGAATGATTCTCTTAATTTTCCCGGTTTAATTCTATTATCCAATCAGAGAGTCATAATTATTTTTATACACCAATCATATTGTAGCTTTGTAAATAAGTAGCCATCATGAATTTTTTGACGAATCGTGGAAGTTGTAACATTTCAATTTTCATCTAACTAGCCAATCAGCTCCCGTGTTCAGGAATTACTTCGAAAATTTATGAAAATTTGCCACAAAAGAAAGATGGCGACTGAAAATGACGTCACAATTTAAATTTCCCGCGTTGAAGTTTGTTCAGAAATGCGGGAAGACGCGTAGTTGTTTCAGTGTAAAAAAGAACTAAAATTATAGGAAAATTGTTGTGTATTTAAGTACAAATTGGTGTTAATATACTTCTTAAAATATTAATAATTGTATAAAATATATTAATAAGTGTATTGTGTTAGAAAATACTCATTAAATTTGAGTTATTTCTAAATTATGAGACTCGGCCGCCATTTTGAAAACTTAGTTTTGTAAATAAAAGCGGCTTTTTGGTGATTATAAACTCTTTTTTGCTATATTATAGTAGAAATTAATTTACTATAATTAGCTTAAAAAATTTTACGTTTCATTTAATGTATTTGTGAAGTATTTAGGTACGTAAATGCTATAAAATAAACAACCGGGTTAATCCCATATCTTTTATCATTGTTGGGAGGTTGCCATTCATTTAAGCTGTAAATGCTCATTATTTTAATGCTCGAGGCAATATTATCATTACTCCATTATATTCAATAAAATCTTTGATGATGATTTAATAAAATAATTGAGTATTTGCGTCTAATTTATTAATTTAAATAGACTTTTTGCCAGCAAGGCAAATGTTGATTCCTAAGCCACTCAATGTTTACCAGGGGGTCTGATTTTATAAAAAAAAAGTCCATTGATGCTTTTCATAGCTTCATTTTTACCTCCTTTTTGCTGAAATCAAAGTATTTATGACTGTTTATGAAATTAAGCGTTTAATTGTAGTAAATTATGCATTCTAATTTTAATGCTTTGAAATTTAATGTTTTTACATAATAATTTAGCTTCTGCTAGATTAATTTAAGGACTGTATGCATATGTACAGCTTGCATAATATTTAATTATCATGCTGCCAGATTTCATGGATAATTAATATGTACCATGCATACAAAGGACTTCGTTTTGTATAAATACAGTATGCATACAGTATAATTATTTAGTTCTATCACAGACAATTGTCTGTGGTTCTATATTAAATTCCTTGAAAACATTGAAATTTTTAACCAAACAAAGATAATTTAGCCCAAATTAGCTAATGAATTAGCATTAATAGGATAATAGAGAATAATTAAAACTCAAATGGTCATCACAAAAAAGCATTCTATCTAAATATTTCAGCAAGGCAAAATCATAGCAATTTGTTCCTGGATTAAACGACCTTGAGTTAAATTATTTGATAAATCTTGCTTATAAAATTCTTCATTGTATTTATAATCAGAGAATACCATGACCTTGTTAGAACAATTCCACCAATTCTCAAATTAAAATGACAACCCTTAGAGAGAAGAATGATCTATGGATGTCCTTGCTTAAGTTTTCTAACCCAGAAATATGTTATTATTAATTTTTCCCTGTAAAACTTGACCAAAATGCCTCGTCACCTTCCTACAGCACAAACGCTACCTCAACTTTGTTTGTGGACATTCTATCCATACCAAAAGAGATTCACAACACATCTACATATGTAATACTGTGACGATGCTTACAAACAGAGCGGGGGTAACGTTTGTGCTGTCCAGTGGTGTACAGTCAATAGCAGATAAAATGAACCAAAAATGGTCCTTTGTAGTCATGGTACAAAGTTTAAATTTCTTCCTTTTAGCCAAAGTTTTCTACTCGCAATGGTTGTAACAAACCATTGTTCATAATGTCTGTCGCATGAATCCTTTTTCATTGTTAAACATGGGACGACGTAGTGCCTAATTTTGCCATCAGAGCAGAGTACATAGTGGCATTGTTGGCGCTAGGTAACCGTTTCAACTTCATAATTAACGGTCATTTTCCATATTTATGTTAACATATAAATCAACAACCGTCCCATGTTTTTCCTTTCACGCAACAGATATTACACAACAATACTTTTTTGTTTACTAACAACAAGCAGAAGACTTTGCTTTTAGCTTATCACAGCTCTCTATGCATTTTCACTCCATTAACGATGCCCACTTTATTTATGAGTGGTCGGGCATAGATAAGAGTGCAAAAATTCTTAGAGAGCTGTACCGGTAATTATCTATAGGGAATCGAAACTTTGTAACATGAAAACAAAGGATCATTAATTGTTGGTTCATTTTACCTGTGCATTGAGCATTGTCTTCAAATCTAATTGGCCAAAACCAGCATAGCCTTTATTCTGATTGGCTAAGAGCTGCACTATCCTTACTGTAATTTATTTAAAAATTAAAATATTACGATTTTCTCTCTTGAAGTGACTCTAATGATACTTTTATGTCCACAGCTAACTCACAATGAGTGCTCCAATCGTGAAGCCTACGCTAGTTCAGTCACAGCTGACGTCAGACCCGCCCCCTATGTCTCAGAGTGGACCTCAGATTGCTCCGATGCCAGCTACCATGTCACAAGTAAACCCAATCCCACAACAGAATCAAGTATCTTCTGCGATGAATGTTCAGCAGCAATTAAATGCTACTACAATGCCCGTATTGCCAAATACACAAATCAATCCTATTACATCGTCACCTAGTAAACCAGCAATCAACATTACACAGGTAATATTACAGAAATTATAGACTAGATTCAAGAAAGAATTATCCAGGTTTCCTAGTGTGATTCAGTGAAGCTGGCAGCCTGGTACTAACCATGGTTATTGAGAAACCTGGATATATTCCTTCATGAATCACTTTCAATATTGATTTTATGTGAACTTTTACCGAGAAAAAGGGGGAGGGGCATTACACAAACTTACATTGTGCATAAGAAGTTACTGTACTGTTCAGTAGTGTCTTTCTGAAAGCCCTTGATGAATAACACATTCACTATGTTCACATGACACTGTTTAATACTGTTTAATATGGATCTGTTGACAACGGATAATGAGGCAGCGTCAACAAATGGTACCGTTAATGTATTAAACACCATTATATGAACATAGTAATTCTCATTCATTCTATTCTCCCTTCTGATACATAATTCTTAACTGATTGGCCAAAAATAAACTACCTTTACTGTGATTGGCTCTCTGACTGACTCAAACCCTTCTTTACTAACTTGAGCTCATATTAATATATATCTTCTTGCTATAACTAACTTGATCTGATATTGACAGCCCGGACCAAGCGTGAACTGCGAGGTGAAGCCCCCCGTCGTGGCACCCCTGCCGACAACCAACGGCACAGAAGAGGTGAAGAAGGAGGTGGCGGCAGCCAAGCCTGAGCCAATCAGCAGCCCCGCAGTCACGGCACCACCTCCCCAGCAGCAGACGCCAGTAGCAGGTAGATATTGTTGCCATGACCGTCGTACTGTCTACCGTAGACTCTACAAAACATCATAGGGACCATACAATCTGTTTTCTTTCGTCCCCTTTTTTTGGTCAGTTCTTTATTACCTAGCTAGAACTGCAGAGACCTTCATGTGTTTTGGCCAGAAAATTGACAAACGATTGCAGCAGTTTCATTTTTTTTAAGGATGTTAACGCTTGTTCAGCTTATGGGCAACAATGACGAATGATTTCTACTACAATTTTTTGGCAAATTTCTGGTCGTAAGACACAAAGGTCTGTTATAAAACTTCTGAATATAATTAAAAAAAAAGAAGATTTTATGCAGTTAACAATAATAAGAATTCTTCTTTTCTTATGCCCACGTATTGGTTATTAAACCATTTTACTTCTAGCAAGCTATTAGAGAAAAGACTCTTTCTCTTCTCTCTTCATGTTGCCAGGCAACAAGTCAAGTTCTGTAGTTAATGCAGAGCATCTAAACAGATGCCCTCTGTCTTGAGTTTCATTTTTACATAATTTACATATGTCACTATCCTGAATTGAAATTTATTATTTTCATTAGTAAAAGAGTAGGACAATTCTCATTACTAATTCCAAATTAATCTCCACAGCTCCTCCGACAATACCGGCTGCTGTAATACCTCCTGTTCAAGCCCCCACTCCTACCGTAGCACCACCAACAACCCCTGCCGTTAACATTACACCCTTACCTACACCTCCAACTGTTCAACTACCCTCTTCCATCAAATTAGCCACCATCCCCCCTTCTGCATCATCATCTCTGTCATCTCTGAACCACTCGACACCTTCATCATCTTCCCCCGCTAAACCTCCCGTCACTGCTTCTCCCGTCAAAACTGAACCACCTAAACCTGTAGAGGCTCCAAAACCAGTAGTAGAGACTAAACCCGAACAAAAACCAGAGGTTCTTCTAAAGACACCTGAGAAAGTTGAGAAACCAGCAGCTGCAGTGCCAGCAGTGGCGACTCCTGCAGTAGCAGAAAAGGTTGAAGAGAAATCTTCCACGCCAGCTAAACAAGAAAAGCCGTCTCCGCAAGCTCCAAGCAGTACGGTGGCGACACCTACACCAGCTACACCTAAAGTGAATAATAAACGTAAAAGGGAAGCTAAGGTGAGTTCTTGATGTTTTGTCTGTCCTTTTAAACATTTTATCGGAAATTAATGAAGATTGAAAACTAACAAAAAACTCGTCGTAGGTTCTTAATAAAAGCACAATTAATTCAGGGTAAAATATGATGAAACTTATCCACAAAGATCACAAGGTCTACCTGATTTTCTATTATTAACCATTTATCGTCCCTCGTCCAAAATAATGAAGTAACTGACTACTGTACCAAGATGTATGTAATAATGAACTGCTTGCTGTACAAAGTGAGTGCAATTATTAGCTTTATGCTTTAAAAATCAATTTACAGTTAATAATTGCACTCTTTTTAAATAGCAAAAAGCTCATTATTGCTCTTGATCATGGCAGGATGAGGGATAATATATTTGTTACTTTAAGTTTTTTTCTTATTTTTAATCTAAAATTTTAAAGAGGTATTGAAATATATAAACTTAAACTATATTTCTTACTTTTATCAGAACTTTCTAATCAATAGATGGTTCTTATCTTATTTTTAACTCAAAAGCTGGTTAAAACATACGATAAGAAAGAAGAAATGACTAATCAATATCAAAAGGTATCAGAAACGAATTTTTAGATGCAAAAACTCTTCTTTTAATTATTATTAGTCTTTTGTTAAACACAAAAAGTGTATATATAAAATGAAATTAATATAAACATAGATATAGTTACAAAGACAGATAGGTAATTAATTAATTACAGCGAGGGGGGAAAAAAAAAACACAAGTCCATGGACTTTAAAACCCTTCATTTTGCTATCAACAATTAAGCAATAAAGAATAGTTTTTGCATACTTCCTGTAGCACCTCACGTTTAATTTTTTACAGTGTTATAGTTTTGTTTTGGCTACAGTGGGTGTTGTGTATTGTGTTCTATAAGAAATTCTCACCATCACCGTCTCGAAGGCAAGAATCTGCCCAAGACCAGAGGCGATCGCGAGCCCTGGCAAATGTAAGACGTCGCCCTCTAATTAACCTTCATTGTTTCTCTCTATGTTGTTTTTATCATTAGATAGGCACATAGATTTGAACCCATTAGAGTTCAATTTGTTATTTTTGTATGAAATAATATGAGCTTTATGTATGGGCTTTAATGGGTTAGTCTCGTAAAATGCTTTCAGTTCATTTCATTATAAAAAGTAAAACTCCGTTGGTTAATTATATGACAAATAATGCAATGAAAATCTGTTAACAGAATCCAGAGGTCTAACTTTAGGCCTTGCTCTTTGCTATAAATATAAACAGTCAATCTATACAATTGGATGAGAGTTTCGTCTTGCAGCAGAAGAATTTTGTAAGCAAGGCTACAAATCCTACAAAATAATCATCTCTTCGTTTTGTTGGCATATTTTTGTTGCAGTGCTATTAGGCTAACGCATGTTATTTTATGGCATACAATTTTTTTTCTATTTATTTTGCTGAGATAGGTGCTTATTTATAAGCTCCCTTTTTTTTGTTTCGTTGGAAAAACCCTAAAAAACGGGCGTTTTCTTAATAATCCATGTGTTTGTTGTGACTTGTGCCCCATTAGTCGGTTCTCAGTTCTTGTTCTTACATCCAGGTGGCAGCCGTGCCGAAGGAGAATGCCGAGGAGGGTGGGTCATCGACCCCGGGAGAAGACCAGAGAGCCAGACGTAACCGCACACGCACTCAACCGTATCAGGTGCCACTTGCTCCCGCGGACCTCGGATTCCCCACCAGGAATAAGAGAGCAAAGTCTCCAGAGGAGAAACTCATCGTGTTCTATAAGTAAGTTTGATGACACATCAAGTAAAATATTTCTTAACAGAAGTAGCCTAACGTTTCTGATCTTTTATAAGCACCTTTTTTATATAAGAAAAAAAATATACACGATATTAGAATTTGTACTACATAAGTTTATTTTGACATCTGGGCTTCACTCTGAATTTATCTGTTGATAAAAATGATCAAATATGTGATTTTTAAATGTTTTTTTTTAAGCTTTTCTATAGTAAAATTGTTTCTCTATCTCCACTTATGCATACTGATATTAATTTTCAATACCTTTGTCTTACTAAAAGTAAAATTATCTAAAGCCAGAACATGAGCAAAAGAAAAGAAGAAGATGCTCAATACTATGGTATATTTGTGCGTTAGTTTAAGGATACTTCAATCTGAATTTAAAATGATAATAAGTGTAGTTCAGACTTCAGACCAGAAAGTAATGTGGCAAATATCTACAAGACAACATTACATTTTCGAGCAGTTCATAGGTCTGGCTTGCTGGATACAAAAAGACACATAGTTCTAATTTTGAGAGGGATAAGAATATTCAATATTCTAACGCCTTCATAGACTGCATGATGGCTAATATTCTTACTGTCCATTTATTATTTATTAATATTTTTTCTTTGTTCCTCAGGAATGAGTTCTTGGCAGTCCGTAACGCAGATGGAGGTTTCTACGTTTGTCAGGCCATGCAGAACATCTACCGCAAGTCGCCCAAGATCCGTATCCGCTGGCTGAGTCAGGAGAAGGCGGGAGCCACCCCCACCCCTCCAGCCGCAGCAGGGGCGGAGGGAGAAGTGACCGAGACGACAAAAGTTGAGGGAGACGTCTACTCTCCAGACTTCTACGACTTTACCGGTAATTATAGTTGTGGGGATTTGGTCTTTGTATTTTACTAACTTATAGAGTATAATCACAGGCATAAATTTTCATTATTGACTGACATAACAGTGCCTTGCACTTAAATTTTAAAAATGTTAAAGCTAGAACAACATAAGTTAAAATGTTAAGAAGGACAATGGAGAACATTCACAAAGCACTTTAACCCCCACTTTAGCCCCGATTTTTAACCCTGTTGCTAAATATGGTACTAAATCAGGGGCTAACCATGTTAAGCTCATAGCTTAGCACCATGTTTAGTACCAGGGATAAAACTTGGGGCTAAAGTTGGGGTTAAAGTGCTTTGTGAATGCCCCCCAATATGTATTTCATAACTAATGATATTATTGATGTTTACAATAAAATAATGCAGATTGTCTATTACTGATGATGATTGTATACATATACAGTATTAACTTTTTTTAAGAAATGTTGTTTTCAGCTATATTAATAAATAATTTCAAGTACAGTAACATGGAATTTAAGTTGAAAAATTATTTGTTTCACTACCGGTAATCTTTTACAATTTTGTTATTTGGCATTTGAAGAGAATTTGAAAAATAGAATATAAAAATAGTTTCTTTGAGCTTTCACTTACTTTTTTTTATGGTTGAACAATATTATTTTATTTTTATTCAAATCTTCTTCTTGTATTGCAAATTTGTTACTGCAATGTTAGGTACATTATGTGTTTAGCTTTATAAAAGGGCATTCACAAAGTCTTAAGGCCACATTTAAGGCTCGATAATTTAAAGCTTGATTTTAGAAGTGTTTTTTAGACCCAAAATTTCTGGTCTTAAATTATTGAACCTTAAATGTGGCCTTAAGGCTTTGTGAATGCCCGTTATAATGATTAATGATGAAACTAATAACTGTTTACACCATTTCCCAGACTTTGACTGCATCCTGACGAACTTGAGTCTGGTCCGTGTCGACAAAGGCAAGTTCCGCCTTCCCTCTGAAGAGCTTCAGCGCACCAAGAGCATCCTGACACGCGCCATCGCGGTCGAGAAGGGTTCCGAGAAGCCCGAGGTGAATGAGAGTCACCCTGACGGACTCGACCTGAGTCTGTTCAACAACCAGGCACAGTTGAAGGCGGCAGCCAAAGCCAAGAAGAGGGCCAGGGCCTCAGCAAGTTCTGCCAAGTCAGGAGATAGTAGTGAGGAAGAGGAAAGTAGCAGTGAGAGTAGCAGTGATGAAGATGATTCAGAGGAGGAGGAAAATAAACCTGCCAAGAAGAGGAAGGTGAGATAACAACTGTCGGAGGAATATGGTTAAATGGAGAATCAACCTCAATTTTTTTTATTGCTGAAATGGATAGAGGGTGCAAAGTTATGCTACTCTGATTTTTTTCAGATTTTTTAGAGGCCGGAAACTATTTTTAAAAAATAATTGAAAATTATTTTTGTGACATCACGAGGCGGCAAGTCCTATCCTTTTCTTAAAGAGCGGCGTCTCGTGACGTCACAAAAAGAACTTTCAATAATTTTTAAAAATAGTTCCCGGGCTCTAAAAAATCTGAAAAAAAATCAAGGTAGTATAACTTTGCACCCTCTATCCATTTCTGCAATAAAAAAAAATTGAGGTCAATACTCCATTACAGGAGCTTTATAATGTTAATGATACTGCAGATCCAATGGGCATGCCTGAAAAATATAGGAAGCAATTCTTAGTGACTTTTTTTTTTTCCTTTTAATTACCTGTTTAAAAAAAAAAAGCTTCTAAAATCTTAAAGTTTTGTGAATCATTCAAGTCATTAACAGCCTCTAATGCTGAAATGTATGTGTTTGGTTCAAGACACTCAGAATACCAATCTATTCCAAGTTATGGGTTCTCTATTGGTAATGACGGAAACAGTCTCAACATCTTTGTACCATAATTTTTTGTCATTGTAAAATAATAATAATGAATGATGGTTTCCTAATGAATGAACACACAACTAACAAACCCCCATATCTCCAGGTAACCCCCGCCAAGACCCCGAAGGCTGCCGCAGAGTCACGAGCTGCTCGGGCGGCCAAGAGAAGATCAAGTGAAATGAGCGACGAAGCAGCAAGCAGCACGGCCGTCACACCAGCCAAGCGACAGAAGCCCGCGGCCAGCCAGAGTGCAAGCAAGGCCAAGGCCAAGCCTGCCACCCCAGCAGTAGCCCCAGCAGCAGACAAACCCAAGCCCAAGAGTGAGTAGCAACAAGGAAAAAATAATACTTTACATTTTTTTTACTGTGTATTTAGAGAACCTCGAGTTATGTATTGTCAACTTTTTTAAAATATTTTTTACCCTTGCACCCTTAAAATCATATTACAGAATGCTGTGAAGTCATGATCATACAAATAATTAACACAGAAGCATAGGAAAAGGTGTTTAGAGATGCCACAACGTTTTGCATCATAATTTTTATTTTACTATAGCTAGTTTCCTTAGCTTTTGTCTTAGGGTGTATGAACTACTATTTTAAAACTGCTCTGTTTTAAATTAAATAAAAATATTTACTGATTTATAAGCCAGTTATTAATGAACCTTCTTGAAAATACTGCACATCACATTTGATTTGGTTTTCGTCATATTTGTAACGTCTTCAATCATTGATAAACAATTTTGATAATTTTATGAATTATTGTTTCATTTTAATGTTGTTTTGTGTTATGTAATTTTATGTTATTATTAGGATTGGCGTAATCCATGTTGTACCTGTACAGCCAGTTGATTGAATAAACGAATTGAATTGAATTAAATTTGTAACAATACTGACCGAACGAAATCCAAGTTGAATGTGTCATCTAAACTTCCCCCCTAACTTGACGTTTCTCGACAGGTCTGAAGGTGGCTGCTTCCCCGGCAGTAGCTAAGAAACCCGTGACAACGGCAGCGGTGGCTCCCCCCGCTCCCGCTCCGAGAAAAGCCACCGAGTTTACTGGTAGGGTTTCTCGCTCACGAGCAGCACTCACCGAAACAAAACCTGAACCTAAAACCTCTGGGGCACGCAAGAAACCTGGCAAAAGGGCTTAATTTAAAAATACCTAGATCTTAGAAAGAAAAAAAAAAATAATAACATTCTTGGATTTCCAATAGAAAAATGCATGGAGTTTTATACTGTATACAATAACAATATTTTGAATATAACTAGTACCATTTTTTTTTCTCTTTTTTTTTAAAAAAATTATATAACAAAAAATGGTAACTATTGTATGGAAATTCAAGAATTAATAATTTATAGAAATATTATAAATTTTCTATTCTAGATATAAGTATAAATATGAAAGAAAAAAAAATGTGTAAGGATGAATTTTTATTTTGTTTTTTCCTCACTCTTTTTATTAACTTTTTTTTTTCGTTTGTTTTTTTTTTTGTATAATATTCACAAGTTAATCAACAGATTAATTTTTTTAAAGTTTTTTCAAAGTTTTTTTCCCTGCAATTATTTTTTTAAAATCACAAAAATGAAATTGTTTTATGTTTTTATTATTTTGGGGGTTATTGTACTGATTTAATTGTTTTGTTTTATATGCCAACATGCCTACATTTTTTTCTGTATCAAAAAAATTATTAAGGTAGAGATAACGCCGAACAGCTGTTCGATGTACTCCCATTTGATTAACATGTAAACCTTAGCAAATTCACAAAAATTCTGAAATATTTTTGAGAGGCAGATATTAGTGCCTAATAAGCATACAAAAAGTTTCAAAACAATTTAATGAGATGATTTTTTTTTTAATTAAGTTCTTAGTTTGTCTCTCCATGGGAAAGCCCTATGCTGAGAATTAAAAAAATTAATTAAAAAAAATCAGCTCGTTATATATGGCTTATATCTCTCTCTCAAAAAAATTTCAGAATTTTTGTGAATTTGCTAAAGTTTACATGTTAATCAAAGGAGAGTATGTCGAACAGCTGTTCGGCGTTATCTCTACCTTAATACAGTAAATTCATTAGCAGTTGACAACTGGTGAAAATTAAAGACCAGATTTTTGTTTCCCTAAAAGCATAACAATATCTAATATTTGTTTTGGCTGTTTGGCCTAATGATAAAAGTTTTGTCTATATTTTATGTTATTGAAATCATTAATAATTTAATTATATATTTAATAAAACCTTTTGATAATATGTTTTTATCTTACAACTCTATATGAATTATATCAGAGTACTTAAAGTGAATGATTCACAAAATATTTTTATTATTAATTATTTTCTATTCAAATTTTTAAATTAAATATTTTTTTTTCTTCAGACATCTTACATTGTAAAGATAAAATAATACATAGTTGTTGACCAATTTTGTTTAAAAGTGCAACAAAGAAAAATATGTCATTTACTACATTTAAAATACATAAAATGTTACACCCATAATTAACATAATATATATAATTAAAAATTGTTCAGGGATATATCACATTTCATGTTTTATATGAATGAATTTTCAATCTTTAAATAAAATCAATTATAGATATTTTATGCATCATTTGGTATAGTAAATGGGGTTCATTTTGTACCTTCAAAATTAGTATCTCTGATTTATTTTCTACAGACAATATTAATTTATTTTGTGCATTTTTTAAAAGCTCCATTTCATTATATCTTGTATTAGACTTGTATACAGGTATTTAAAAATATGCATATTATATTTTTTTGCAAGCTAACATGCAATACAGATAAATCTGAAAACAGTAAAAATGTGAAGTTAATATCATAATCAAGTTGCACAAAGCATAATTTGCTTCGTTAGTTTTAAAAGTCCTGTTCAAAGATTTTATAAAATTTTGATTAAATCTTACTGGGTAATTTAATTTAAAACCTAATGAAAATTATTATATCATTGCAACTTCTTACTGTATTGATATTTTTAATATAGTCAAATGGGTCAGAAATATTAACATTATCCCCTTAAAAAAAGAAAACAATTTCTCTTAAACACTGCATAAAATATCTATTAATATTATAATATGTTTTATTATTAGACCTTTGTTAGAAGTAAATAATAGAAAATAAATCTTAAAAAATAAATATTAATTAATATTGTCGTAAAAAAGTATGACTTATTAATGGTAAATATTATTGACAAAAACAAATGTACGTAAATTTGTGCTTGTTATTATTATGAATATGAAAAACAGTTTTTAAGAAATCAAGACATATAAAACATATGTAATTAAAAACTGCATAAAAAGAAACATCAAAAATATATACCTACTTTTGGTGGTGTGTGAATTATTAACATAACAAAAAACAATCTTATTAGAAAACAAAAAAACTATCAACGAAAAAAGTGTATGGTGTTAAAAAAATTAAAATCAGTGCAAGTTAAGTGTGTATAATAATATATTAATATTGAATATAAGAGTTATTGAAAAACACAAGTGGACATAAAAAAAAATAATGGTGTTTTAATTAAGTAAATTAAAATTAAAAAATAATGGTGGCAGTTAAAAAATAATTAAAAAAAAATATATTAATTAAAAAAAAAACAGTTTTTAGTGAACCGCTATTTACAAAATATCGTATATAATATATATTACACAACTTTTAGATAATTGAAACAAAAATACTTATTTAGATGAAAAATATTTAAAAAAAAAATGTGCAAGTTAATTATATATTATAAAATAAAGATATTGAATGAAAATTTTTGCACCCATTCTCTCTTTTTGCAAAAAATATTAAAATATATATAATTTTTAAATCGATAACAATATAATATATATTTTATGTATTAATATTTTTAATTAATTCACAGCTTTAAATTTTCATAGTAAGAATGTAATAAGTTTCTCTAATGTAAAATTATTATGATCTTGAACAAGAAAAATCACAAATAATACTTATTTTCTTTTTTAATTTTTGTAATTTAAAATAGTGCCATACAATTATTGTTAATTAATTAAAAATATTATTACATGAATGTATATTTTAATTAGTATATTAGAATTCTTGTAGTTATTTGTGAAAAGTGTTTTTTGGGTGTTTTAAGATTACGAATATATTGATTTCTATGCTTAAAAAATAAAAAAGAAAATAAAATTTCAAATTCAAAAAAATTAAATAAATTATTTAAATAATTTTGCTTAACTTTTTTGATAAATGAAATGATTATAAACACGTTTAGAAATTTAATTTTCTTTTTATTTTTTCGTTATGTACTATTTATCTTTAAATGAGAAAAAGTACACAAACTCAAAATATAATTATTAAAAAAGTAAAAACTTAATTTTAGTTTTAAGAACATTTATGTAATTTGATCATTATTGTGCATTGGAATAGAATAAAGAATAATTATGTGTAAAAAAATATTTTTCTGTGTATTATTTCTTAATTAAATACCACACATTTTTATATGATAAATTAATGTATTGAGGATATAATCTACCAATAGATGGCTCTACTGTCATGTGCACAGAATTGTTGGTATTTCTTGAGAATCGCAAAAAAAAAAAAAAACAATAAAATTTTTACATAGAAAGGCATCACGTATGATTAATACTTCTTGTCTTAAAGGTATACAGGCCTCAAATTACAAATTAGACAGACATTAAGTGTTGCTCAAGTTTATAATCAACATTCGTATTATTTTTACCTGCGCGCGGTGCGTCTGTGTGAAGTCGCGCTGTAAAGAAAGTCCTTGCTGACGTCACAACTCACAGCTAGCACCGATTAGCATTGAGTTGTGACGTCATCAAGGACTTCGTGACGTCATCAAGGACAAAATTTCTTACTTTGAACTGCGACTTCGCACGGATGCATCACGCGTGGAAAAAAATTATGCGAATGTTGATTATATACTCTAAACCCACTTGGTGACTGTCTAATTTGTATTTTGAGGCCTGTATGCCTTTAAGGGTATATTATTATAACATTACATAAGGTAACACGCCCAATGTTAAAAAAAAAAAAAAAAAATCCACACATGAAAATTATGAAAAAAATGTAAAATGTTCTCCTCTACATTCCCTATCAGTAGCTAAAATATCAGGTATACAAATACGAGCTATTTTTTTGTGATTAATTTTTAAAGTTGACTAATTTGACATGGGAATTCCATTTCTCCATGTTAAAGTAGTCAACTTTAAAAATTTATAACTTAAAAATAGCTCGTATTTGTATACCTGATATTTTAGCTACTGATAGGGGGTGTAGAGAACCTTTTTATTATTTTTTTTTTTTTCAGAATTTTTGTGAGATATTTTTTTTTAACATTGGTAGCGTTATCTTACCCCTAAATTTTTTATTTTATTTATTTTTTCCCCCCTTTTAAGGGCATTGGGTGTAGCACCGGTTGTTGGCAACACTGACGTATCTTCACCATGTTAATTTTTGATCATTGCTCCTCGGAGTAATTTTTATGCTAGAGCTAAGCTGATTGCTGTAGTATCAAGATAATTAGTAGCCCAAGTGCACAATTTGGCTAAATAAAGCCTGATTTAAAGAAAAGTATTTTTTTTATATTTTAGAAATATGCATGTAAATTTAAAAAATTACTAAAAAATAATTTTCTTTAAATCAGGCTTTATTTAGCCAAATTGTGCACTTGGGCTAATAATTATCTTGATACTACAGCAATCAGCTTAGCTCTAGCATAAAAATTACTCCGAGGAGCAATGATCAAAAATTAACATGGTGAAGATACGTCAGTGTTGCCAACTACCGGTGCTACACCCAATGCCCTTAAGAAAAAACTCAAATTTTACGGCTCCTGCATACGCGATCAAATTAATTAAATCATATAATAATAAATAATCATATTTATAATTTAAGGTGCATTAATTAGCATTATTTCTTATCTTATTTATATGATTAAAAGAGTAACGCAATGACTATCCCAAGGTGTATACAAACAAGTTATGGAAAAAAAAAGAGTATTAAATTATAATGATCACGTGACGACCAAATGATCACCAGAGAGAAATTGTAATAAAAACATGACCTAAATGAGATCCATTTTTTAGTAATTCTATGAGTCATACATTAATTTTTATACAAATAATATAAAAAAAAACACACGACTAGTATTTTTATATAAATAATTATAAAATTTAAAAAACTTCAAAAGAAAATCTCGAAAATTCTAGTCAGGTCTAGTATACGTATTTTTTTTTTTTTAAATTTACGCGGTAAATATACCAGACATAAATAAATTTGGCAACATTGTAATGACACATATGTGGCCTTTATGAGTCACCCCCAAGGTTTATTTTTCAATGGGAAATCGCTTCCTATTTAGTTTTACACTATACGTCAGCCTTGTTAAGTCTCTTCAAGCTAAATTTTTTATTATTTTTATTCCTATCAGAGTTAAACTTTAGTGTATATTAATTTGCCACATGGATAACACGTACTACTAGAGTTTATTGATGAAGCATCTATACTAAAGGTAAGAAAATTTTAATTTTTATTGTTTATAATAATTTATATTTATTATCATTTATAGACTCTTATAATTTTAAAACATGATGGTTAAGTACCTGCATGATTTTTTTTATGATTTTTTAATTTTTTAATTAATTCGTTTATAGAAATTTGTATAGGAATTTCTATAGCTATATACGTAATAGTGGGATGATACCGTTTTAAAAAACGTACCGGTGAAATTTTTGGCTGTTGATGTTTTCCTTTCGTTTTTTTTTTTCTGTCTATTTTTACACAGACTATAATACGAATTATTCTATTCAATATTTCCATGTATCGATAAATTTTTATCTTCGTAAATTAAAATTGCAAAAAAATGTTTATAAAAATTCATTTAACATTTTTTTACTGTACTACCCAGCAAACCAAAACCTGCTGGCCTACAGCTGGCCACAGACCGGCTTGCCACTGCTGGCATGCGCTGGCAAGCCATGCTGGTTCTGCGCTTTTCTTGTATACCGGCCAGATGCTGGACCCAGCGCTGGCATGCCATCACAAAATTTAATTTAATTTGCAATTAAATTAAAATCATTCAGTATCACCTGAAAATTATTTTTATGCTTAATTAATATAAGCAAAATAAGAAAAAATTATCAAATTGAATAAAAAAATTGTCACCACCAGGAATCGAACTCAGGACCATTGGCACCGTAAGCAGGTGTCATATCCCCTACACTTGGGTGATTGTTAGTAAATATTTGATGTTAGTGCTTACTTATTATTCAAAATATTTGAACTTATACGGATATGAAGATTTCAACACAAACTGTAAGAAAAGTAGCATCAAAGTATAATTTTTTTAAAATTTTTAATATTTTCTTACGAATTTAAGTTGAGGGATGTTAGAAATACATGTTTCAAAAATAAAAATTATTTGTCCCGAAAAAATTTCAAAATCAAAATTTATGGATGGCATACCAGTGCTGGCCAGCATATGGGCCTCTGAAGGCAAGCCGCATGCTGTCACTCCGTCAGATGGCCGACTGCTGGCCTCTGCTGGCAAGCCATCTGCCAGCAGTACCAGCAGCAGACCAGCAGCTGGCCAGCTGTAGGCCGGCAAGGCATGGTTTGCTGGGTAGCTGGTTGACTGTAATGACTGCAGTCCTTTTGTTAGCGTGCTGTATGATTATTTTCTCATTCATTTTTATGATAAAATTATTATTTCGACGTGAAAATATTGCATGCGAATTTTACAGTTGCACAGGAAACTTTAAAGATAGGTATCATTTCCTGTAAAAATAATTATTTACAAGCATTTTTTTTATTGCATCCGCAAAAATATTATCTACTTGACAGATATGAAAAGTTTTTTTTTAATGAATTTTTTAAAGAATTATATTTGAAGTTATTTTAAGTTTTGGAGCAAATTTTATATTTTGATACTATAACACATTATAACTATAATTAGAACCCCACGGATCAAACGGGCCGGATTAATGATCCGCGGGCTATATTATGTACATGCATAATGTATTTGTAAATGTACTGTATATTGGATGTTGAGGGTGTTACATACTATACAGCTACGAGACTACGAGACTCGATCGTCTCGCTTCTACTTTGCAAATTTTATTTATTAAAACTCAACCCATTAATAAATATTGACCATTTAATGAATGAAAACTTGTATATTCGCATGGAGACCTGAGAAAATCATCCAGACCATTTAAATTTTCATTTTAGTGTAAAAAACATTTTTTTTTTTTTGTAATTATTGTTAAAAATTAAGTATCATATTTTAGTTGATTAATAAAATTAAATTGAAATACACCTATATAAATTTTAAAAAATAAAAACTAATAAATTATTTAATATTTATTAACATTTTTAATTTACTATAATTCATTAATTGCATGTAAGCAAAGTTATAAAAATTAAATATTTATATACTTGCGATAACAATCGGATAATTACTTAGTTTACTGCATTATATCGAACTCCCACTATTATATATTTCTGCTGTTACACGCTATATAATACTATGAATCATGCACATATGTTGCTTTATATGTAGCCTTTGTATTTGAGTTTTGAAAGGAGATTCCCAATGAACTACGTCACGACATACTGACATACGCTCGTGATTACTCACACACTGTCTCATTTAGTCTCAGGATAGTGCGTAGACATCATTACTACAGAGTGTAAACAACAAAGTCATTAGGGAAAAACCGTACTATGTGATATATGTTAAACATGTGATTTGTTTTTCTTAGAATGATTTTTTCTAAAGAATTAACGTATATATGGAAATAAAAATTACGATATTAGATTTATTAGTAATTGTTTATATACATAAAATAAGTATAAAGAATGCCGGTATATTATGAATATAATCCAGCAGCTTCTTTTTTCTTCAAATTTACGTCACTTCAAAATGCCCTTAATTTTTCTAATGAAGGAAATAAAAGTTACGATATTTAGATTTACGTAATTAAAGAAGGGTGAATCTTTTTCTAATGAAATAACGCATGTTAGGTTTATTAGTAATTGTTTATGCAAGAAAAGTACCTTATTAGCAGCTAATACTTATAATTACAATTTTTTTAAACTTTATTTTTCATCATAAAAATCATTATTTTTCAAGCCGCATTAAAATATATTGTACCAAATTGAGAGTTCTTAGTAAAATTATAATAGCTCAATTAAGAGATTTTTTTATGCGGGCCGTCATATGGAGTTATTTGTTTTACATAATAACAACAAATGAAGTAACATAATTACAATATGCTGTTATGACAAATTTTTCAATAGTTTACATGACTCCTAAACAAAATATTTGGTGCATGCAATTTAGTAGAAAGCACCAGGTTATATAACCACGTTTAATATCATTTAAGCTGATGCTAACCATGGTTTAATGAGAAACCTACAATGGTTATCTTCCATCTTAAATCGTGACCAATTAATTTATAAAACATTTTTTTATATAAAGCTATCATTCAAATCAATAAAATAGTATTTAATTAATTGAAAAGATCAAATGTTATTGACGTAATAATCATTAATTATATTAAGTTCATAGTACAAATTTCATAATTTGGTCATTCAACTTTTGCGCGTGTTTGTGACTCATTAAAATATAGTTATTTTTTTTTAATGACTTTATTTTAAAACGCGCATTTCTAGCCCATGGCGTGTCATTAGCAGAAATAGACTGGTGGTGATGTGTCATCTTTTTAAAAGTCTAGTAGGTCTCTGTTTGATTCAGACATGTGGGTTAAATACCTCTGTTTTTAGCATATATTATGTGTATATTTAGTTCATGATAATTTGTCATTTTAAATATAAAGAATGAAGAGACTTAAGCTAATGATAAAAACCATATCAGTTACAAAAATTTACACACCACACCTTAGGAACAAGACGAACGTTGCCGTTGTATAATTTGCAAAGGTTGCAAAGCACCCAATGTTAATAAAAATGCAATTCATGAAAATAATGACAAAAATTTAAAATGTTCTCCTTTACATACCTTAATTATCAGTAGGTAAAATATCAGGTATATAAAAACGAGCAAGTTTTTAAGTTATTAATTTTTATAAATTTCACTATAATTTAACATGCTGGAGAAATGGAACTTCCATGTTAAATTAGTCAACTTTAAAAATGAATAACTCGAAAACTAGCTCGTTTTTGTATACAGTATCTAATATTTTACCTAACTAATAAGCTATGTAAAGGAGAACATTTTAAATTTTTTTCATATTTTTCATGAATTGGATTTTTATTAACATTGGGCGCGTTATCTCTATACCTTAAAGAAACAAAGAGATGCAGTTTTGTAATTTTTGGGGAGAAAAGAAGAGCACCCAGTCTAACCGTAACAAAATAATTCAAGATCACCACGCCTCCATAGAATGCGTGGTAACGCCTACAAACAAAGCAGGAGTAAAGTTGGTATTGTCCAGTAGATGTTCGTGAGAGATATAAATCTGTTCCCAATGCCAATGCGATTTTAATTTTGTATGCATGGAAAGAAGCAAGTCCGTTTCAAATTAATAAAAAAAATAATAATAATTGAAGGGAGAGAAAGCAAATTTAAAAAAAAAAAAAAAACATTTACGAATGTGTATTTTTTTTTTCATTTCTGCATGCATGGTTTTAGTGACGTATTTTTTTTACCCTAGAAAAATATTTATTTGCATTTCCAACCAATATGTTCATAATAATTTGTAATAATAATGATTTCAGCTTAGATGTAAATAATTTTCTCTATAAAATACATAAAAATCCCCAGAGTAATAAATAATCATGATAACATAAATGAGCATTGTAGGCTCATATAACAAACGCCTGCAGCTAACATATGAATGCAACAGCAAACTGCATCGATTTTTTTACATGCTGACACTATGTATTGCGTGTTAGTCTATTGTTTACATAAAATTGTGCAAACTTGCATCCTGCTTTACCTACGTTGATATTACGTAATTGTGGAAACGTCATTTTTTTTTTGTGTAATTCGTCGCAACAATAACAGGATGGGTGAACGTAATTTATTTTATAATACGAAGGAATCATGACTTAATTTGATGAAGGTTAATTGAATGTCAGTATGTTTTGTGGAATAAATAAAAATTAACAGTAGGCATTGCAATGTATATAAAAATTGTATTACTTCCTTTTTAAAAATAAAATCAATCAATTTAAATTTTAAAGCATTACAAAATTCATTTTGTGAACGTGATGCAGTACATTAAGAACTAGTATACACTCGAATTTTCGGACCTGAAAATTTACTTTCTTCGGCTTTGTTAATCACCATTCACCATGTCCCGTAAGAATAACACATGGCCATTGAGCTCTATACAAGGCTAGAGGGCTAATCAGCTGTTTTAGGCGCGCACGGCGTCTGGGAGGAAAGTGGGTGGTGGTCGGTGCTATCGAATGCCTGGTTGACCAACCTAAGAAAGTTTCCTTATAAAATAAGTATTAAAAGTTACACTGCAGTTGGCAATTCTGAGGAGAATACGTTGGAATGTGTGACGAAAGCGCAATCTCCCACCCCCACTTCCTCCCGCCGGACCGTGCGCACAGTTTAACATTGAGAAGTATAGGGCATTATCCCTCTAGCCTTGTATAGAGCTCAATGCACATGGCATGGTGATGGTGATTAACAAGGCTGAAGAAGAGAATTTTCCAAGGCGACGAGTGTGCTGTAGTGTATATGACACCCTTTGCTTATATAACTATAATATTGTAATTTTAGATAAAAGAATAATATATAATACCTATAATATCGTGATAAATCGTTCCAATTATAACGTTTTAGATAAAATTTTAAACAATTGTTTCTATATTTAAAATTGTTTGTATATTAAAATTAAACAAGATTGTTTATTTAAGAAATCATTAATACGATGTATATCCTTTGTATTTTGTCTAGCAGGGTGATAACGGTCATTTTACTTAAATGCAGCATAAGAATGACACCCTTGTGGTTTTCAGTATACTGTTTGTTTACTTGACATTAATAGATTGAATGTAGTTTACAGTAAATCTTCAGTTCTTTCTATTATTCTCTTCATCTTCACCGTCATCATTACTGTATTTGTAAGTTACGCATGCGTTACAAATTTCCTATTTATTGCATAACATTTTGGAAATTTTATTTACAAGAAAACTTCAACTCTTTTTATTTATGTGAAAATCAAATTTTCTTTGTATGCAATAAATAGAAAAATTGTATCGAGTGATACACTTGCCCTCTCTGTAGCCATTCTTCATTCTTAATTGCAATTCAGTCTATTACACGTAAAAATATTCAAGTAATTAAACTGTACATATTTGTATATACAGCTCGTCAGGCGCAGATACAGAACAAATTCCGGAAGGAGGGGATCTTCATAAGGCCAATGTTAAAAAAATTGGAGTGGGGGAAATGCCTATATTGTCCATGTTAAACCCAAAATTTCGGGAGGGGGGGGGAGGGCTGCAGCTCGTGTAATTTTTCTTATTTTGAATCTTACAATCTCCTTATAAAACTACAGATTTCAAGACTAGTAAAAACTTACTCATAGATTTATTTTTAAAATAGTTTATATTACTACAATTGTTTATTTAAAAATTTCAAACAACCATGCAAGGGATCCCCCCTTTCATGCATGATTCAGCCTCCCATACTTTAGAGCAGATGTCATACGGTAGCAGCATTGTGCTGAGAATAAAAGAAGGCTTGCCATGTTGTGTATAATGAACAAAAGAGGAGATTCCATGTATACAAACTTTCAAGCGTCACAACGTACGTAAATGTATGAGTCATACTCTGTAAGACAACTGTAATTGTTGATGCAATTGCGTCGTTTACAACAGAGTATACTGACTGAGATCATATTTCTTGTTAATATTATTATAAATGTTATTGCGTTAAATTTATAAGGAAAATTTCATTAAATATGTAATCTGATATTATAATATTTATTTATTTATTTATTTATTAAATCTTTCATAGGCTGAAAATACAATAAAAGATAGAAACATGTGAGCCTATGGGGCAAATAGAAACGGCTGCTGAAACAACCAAATCACAACCAAATTATAAATATAATATATATAAAGGTTTCCTTGTGGTTCCTTTAATAAATTTATACAAATTTTAAATTAATTATTTTTGGTATGTTTATGGAAATATAACTTTTATTGGAAGAGATTTTAAATTCAGATTTTTATTTTATTAAAGGAAAATTCTATAAAATAATAAGTAATATGATATAGTAGGGTTTCCTTCAGGTTCGATCCTTCAATAAATTTATAGACAAATCTTGGAGTGGATAAATTTATACATACAATTTTTGCATTATAATATCTATATGCAGAATATAATATAGAAATATAGGATATATATGAAGAGAAATTATAGAAACATAATTGTAATTAAAATAATTGTCATTATTTTCACTAAGTTTAGCTTTTTTTTGTCATGGATTCAAATTATTTTTACAACAAACAAGAGTAAGAAATCACATTTTTTTGTATGTATCGATCTCCCATACTGAAAAAAATCTTATTATAATTTCGTCAGAAATTATGAAATATACATTTTTTTTTTTCAACAAAATATTTAAATAATTTAATGAAATTTACCTATCCAAAAAAATAAAACTGCGTTAACCTCGATCTTAATTTCTTATCAAATTAACGAGGCTACATATGTTATTAATTGGCAAATTTTATGATAAGAATTATTATCAGAAATTATTTATATTCTATAGTATTCTAGAATTAAATCTATTTCATGATAAAAAAAAAAGCGCAGTAAAAATATTTCGCAATAAATAATAAAACTTGAACATGAAAATGGCACTTAACGATTAATCTCAGTTACTGCTGGAGTCAAAGAATATTTTCCTGCAAACGAATCGAATAAAATAAATTTTAAAAAATCGAGAATGTTCTAAAACTTAATCGCTTATGAACGATTGCGAGATATCAATCTACTGAGATTCATCCTTGGTAAATTACATTTAAAAAAAAACTGCTCTTCATTTAACATTAATATAAACATCCGATATTAAACACGAACAAACAAATTACTTCCTATATTAAGAGAAAAATTTACCCAGAAAGATAAGAATAATAAAAAGAAGTACGTACAGTAAATTGATAATAATAGAAATAAACGTTTTTATATTCGTATAAAAAATAAACTTTCCCTAATAAACCATAGTGTGATATATATATTATAACAATATAACAATCCCACAGGAAATAACATAATCTGGTAGGTTTTTCTACATTTTAAATACTGAAATTTTTGCATAAAGGCTTAATTACACGATACAATTTTTTTAACAATTGAATACAATTTTTCCTTACAAGAAAATTTCATCTCAATACAAACAAATGGAGTTTAAGTTTTCTTGAAAGGAAAAAAATTGTATGCAATATTTAGAAAAATTGTATCGTGTAATACTGCCTTAAGGGCATTGGGTGTAGCACCGGTAGTTGGCAACACTGACGTATCTTCACCATGTTAATTTTTGATCATTGCTCCTCGGAGTAATTTTTATGCTAGAGCTAAGCTGATTGCTGTAGTATCAAGATAATTATTAGCCCAAGTGCACAATTTGGCTAAATAAAGCCTGATTTAAAGAAAAGTATTTTTTTTATATTTTAGAAAAATGCATGTAAATTTAAAAAATTACTAAAAATACTTTTCTTTAAATCAGGCTTTATTTAGCCAAATTGTGCACTTGGGCTACTAATTATCTTGATACTACAGCAATCAGCTTAGCTCTAGCATAAAAATTACTCCGAGGAGCAATGATCAAAAATTAACATGGTGAAGATACGTCAGTGCTGCCAACTACCGGTGCTACACCCAATGCCCTTAATTAAGTTGGTAGTTTTGTTGGAAGCCTCTTGAAAAGTTTTAGACTTAAAATTGCAAAAATTACAAATACTTCCGGTTAAAGCTCTCGTATTAATAAAAGTATATCACGTTCCAGATAACACTAACATAAACAGAAGAGGGCGGGGGGATTCCTGTGACGTCACTATAAGGGCTTGTATTGCGCCTGAAAGTGTCATCAGGGTTTAAGCAGTGCATTCATTCTCTCCTTGCATTTGAAAGAGAGCACACAAATCTAAATTGTGAAAAGATTGTGTTTATTTTGTGTTATGAATGGTGTTTACATTTGCAAGTAAGTTACATTTACTTTATTATCGTAGAGGAGAGTATTCAGTAAGATCCAATTTTAATTTAGAATTTTTAACCCATTTTTAAATGAAAAATTAATATATGTTGAAAAAATAAAATACGATGTTAAGTTTTTTTGTGTGAATATACATCCTGTTTTATTATTTATAATATATTGTCCTTAGAGGTTCAAAGTTAAAATATTTAGCATTAAATTATAATAATTTTTAAACACCAGCTATTTGAATATACTTCCTGTTATTTTTATTATTATAATATTTGAAATAAATTACGTTAAAAAACTCCCAGTATATTCCAGATTGCATGCATATAGTTGTACAAACTTTACTACATAATACAATTTTTATATTTATTTCTCAAAAAGAAAATTTATTAGGGAGTTTCTTTGTATGGGAAAATTAAAATTTTATGCAATAAATTGAAATATGTGTAATACTGCATGGCTTACGATGACAAGTTATCTCATTTAATTCTGATTCAAATTGCATGTATGGTATAATAATTATGTATATTTGGCGGGTTCTCATATATTAAGATGTACACTCGTCGCCTTGGAAAATTTTCCACTTGAAGCATTGTTAATCACCATGTCCTGTGTTATTCTTATGAGGTATGGTGATTAACAAGGCTGCAAAGGGAAATTTTCCGAGGCGACGACTGTACATTCAGGTAATATTAAATTATAAATTCGAAATTATTAATTAATAGAAATTGTTATTATTTTTTGAAGTATCAGTTTTGTTAATAATATAATTTTCATCGTCATCAGGTTAAAATAAGGTTCACTCCTCTTTTTATTTGAACCTTCCAGACGGATATAAAGGTTATAAAGGTGTTATTTCACCTACCTTGAAAATGTCCTTGAGAAAAGCTTCGTCATAAAAAAATCAACAGATAAAAATGTTAATAATATTGGTTCGTCACCGTTCCGAACATACACGGAAACCCTCGATCTAATCTTACTCACATATGACACAGAAGGGTGGGGGGAAACGTGGTGACGTCATTAAGGGCTGAATTGCGACTGGAAGCGTCAGGGAAGCGAAGAGGAGAGAGCGCTGCTAATTCAGTCTCTCGTTACTCTTCAAACATAAAGCACGTGGTTAAAGTGTGCGCTTGTTTATTATAAACAAAGTGTTGTTGTATGGTACACCTGTACTTGTGAGAGATTTAACTACACAGCCAATTAAAGTAAGTTTTTTATTTTATTACTATTTAATTAGTACCAAAAGTTCGTATTTAATTAAAAGCTTTAGGTAATTGAGTTTTAAAATAATTTTTGTTTATAGATTTTTTATTTACTATAATTTTCGTAATATTTTAAAATAAGTTTAATTAAATAAATAATATAATAATTATATTTTTATAAATTAATTAAATTAATTCAGATAAAACTCTATAAAAAAAACTACATTGAATTTTAACACAGTCTTATATTCCGTTGTTGCGAACTAAAATACTGATTTAAATATTACAAATATTTTAAATAAATTCGATATTCTTTAAGATTTTTACGAAGCGGAAAAAATCAGAATATAAGTATATTTAATATTTTTTAGGAATTCTACTGATTTATATATTTCTAATTTTGGTTCCACGCGGACAAGCAAATTACCTTATTGAGATCAAGATCCCCATGTACGATGTACGCAATGATTGTATACTGTCCTTGCTAATGGATCTTGATTGAGATTAAATGACTCATGAAAGCACTCAATACACCTGCATATATGATGTAAGTTAAAGCGTATTGATGAAGAAGAAAAATTTTGCGACTTTCATTTATCGGACATAGATTAAAACAAGAGTTTCTGTATTTTGTTTTTATATTTAGAACACGTCGTAGTTAATAATAAATTAACTTGTTTATATTGTTATCTATTAAACTGATTTAGCAAAAATATTATAATGATACAAGAATTTAATACGTTTTAGAATTCTTAAGATAAGTTTGTTTTGAGAAATATAGAGAATTTTGTATAACATTTTAACTGTAATTTTCAAAAATTATTATATGATTGTAACAGCGAAAACAACAGCGAATTTGAAATCCCATACAGGGATTGTATTTTACAATTCAAAAACCAACAGTAAAACTCTCATTATTATATTGTTATTGTTAAAAAAAAAATCGATTTATATTTAATTTTATACTTCATCTTTTAAAAAATATAAACTCCATTCAACATAATTCCCTCTTTACTCCAGTTCTAAAGCAAATAATTCTCGATATATCTAATACTTAATATACAGTACATTACAACAATTACGGTAATTATGCATGTGATGGCTCATGTATTTTTAAACAATACAATCTACGTGACGTCATTTTTGCTCCCTCTTTATCTATTATATGAGTAATCGTCAATGACTTAATAATGAATATATGGAGGCTCCCATGATTTTAATATCTCCCCCCATTTACTTTCTATAGTCCCCGAGGAATAATCATCGTGGATTTCTATTATTCATATTTTGCATGCAGTATACAAGTATAAGTATATTATATAAGGCCTGTTCGTAAACCCTGCTCGGTGTACACTTTCTGCACCCAATCGACCTTATGTACATGCGATATAAGGTCGATTTGGTGTAGAAAGTGTACACCGAGCAGGGTTTACGAACAGGCCTATAGTTTAAAAAGATTATTTATCATTGTATATAAAAATATTTTTATTTTAAATATTTTTTAAATTATTTTGTATTATAATACTAATTTAGGTTGCAATATTATTAAAATTTGCTGATAATTTTGATTTAATAAATATAATAAATAAAAAAGGATTTTAATGTATAATAATTTGTAAATAAAAAAGAAATTTGTTTCAAACATCATACAGACAAGAACTGTAATAAGTTAAAAGCTATATCACTTTCCAATATAAAAAAATTAAAATTATACATTAATTACAATAAACAAACAGGTGGCAACAAAGTTAAAGGAAATATTTTTTTTTCTAAGAATGCGATGATTCATAAATATTAGCTATCATTTTAGTAACAAGTAATATTGAAAATAACATTATATACATACATTAATTGGTAAAACCACAAATTTCCGAAACATGACATATTCATCTAACTAAAAATTGATTTGTACTTAAGATAAATACGTTGAGCTCAATTAGTTTAAATATTATATAGGGGGGAGAAAGAAAATAGTTAAGGGTGAGAATAAGATAACAGATTACACTTACCACCCCCCTACATAACAAATCTACCCCCTTACACTATTTAGTAGCAAACGATGATTCATACCTAACGCATATGTCCCTTTCTATCCCTTATTATAATGCATTTCAATATAATAGACTTCTATATACTTAAACATGACAGTACTTGATGTGTTAGATAGTAGTAGGGGTTGATATGATATTACTCATACCAGGATGACGTCATTTTTTAGAGCGTTGTTTTGATTAATGAGATCAACATATCGCGTATTTTTTTTTTTAATAATCACTGGAGAATATAAAAAAAATGCATTTAGAAAACAAAATGATAGTTACGATTCACGATATCTCATTTTTTTTTTTTTTTTGTAGTGATTTTCTTATTGCATATTATTTATTTTGAATACAACCTCGATTTATATATTAAAAAGAAAAAAACATTTTTTTGAACACTTAAAATCGTGCCGTAGAACGCTGTGACGTCATAGTCATGCAAATATTTAACACGCAAGTATAGGGAAGACGTTACATGATTATGACGTCACAGCGTCTTTCCTGAAAGTATTAGAGGGTTAAAAAAATCTCAAAATTGTCAATACATAACTAAAAGTCCTCTGCAAAAATAATTTTCGTGAAGATTGACCATTTTTGTAACATCAGGATTTTGTGCCACTCCCCTTTATTTTTCCTGATATTTTTCTTCTTCACACGTGGAACACTAATAACTCAATAAGTAATCTCTCGAAGGCTTCTCAAGATTAGAGAGACTAATTAAACGTCATTTTCTGTACCATCGTAATCTCGTTGATAAGGAAGTCAATGCCACGTGTAGTACTTTGGATTAGGATTATGTTGCGTAATTTGTAATCGTGTTTACTGTAACATCTGCTCGAAAAATTAAGAATATTCAGCTTTCCAAATAATATAAAAAAATATGTAGGTACTTCACTAAACCAAAATATTTATTACACATAAAAATAGGTCTGTTCGTAAACCCTGCTCGGTGTACACTTTCTACACCTAATCGACCTTATATCCTATGTACATAAGGTCGATTGGGTGCAGAAAGTGTACACCGAGCATGGTTTACGAACAGGCCTAATGTAAATATTGTTTGATTTAATTGTTATTTATTTGATTATTTCACTCTTCATATTTGAAAATTAATTTTTATAATCTATTTCAAAAGAAAAAAAAAGAGCCCAATCTTTTTTCACAATTTTTTTTAGTTCACTTATCTTTATTCGTATGTTTGTAATATTTTTTTATCATTAATGAATCATCAATATTATATTTACACACAAACCTTGAGTTAAGAAAATTTCCTAAGTGATTTAATTCTATAATATTACTTCCCTATGACCTTGTATTGTATTTAAGGTCATTGAAATGCTAAGATCGGCCATATAATGTATATAATACCGGATCAGCTTTATATAAAAGAACATGTGCAGTTATGAGCTCTAATTGCTTAAAGAGTTAAAGGTCATTGCAGGTAGTAAAAGCCGTTTTTAGTGACTCATTAACTATAACTATTTTTAGGAAAATCATATAAAAAAAGACAAGTCATATTTCTAAATATTGCACACAATTTTATCGTATATGTTTAATGTATCATCGCGTCAATGATTTGTCAATATTGTCTAACTAAATGACGTCATCATATGAGTAATATGTATGTTGAAAATGGATGTATAGGGGATATTCTCCCTTCATTTTGAAGCGTTAAATACAGTAGTCAATTGGGGGGAAATAAAAATACATGATTTAAATAATTCAATTTTATTTTTGTAATGATTTTATCGGAAATTAGATTTATTATTAAAATTGAATTTTAAGATACGTGCTATTTGTAACAAATCTGATAGGATTTTTTCACTCTTTAAACTTAATTCACACGTACAATTTGAGAGATTCGATTTGCTAAAGTGGCAGCTGCAATAGACAAAGAGATACAAATTTGCAATTTTGCACAGGGGTGGGGTAAGGAGAGTTTTCAGAAAATGACGAGGGAAGATGTTTGTGAATATATCAAGGTATGTAGCCAAATAGGTAAATTCGTAAATAATTTATTTTTTATTTAATTATTAAAATTATTGCTTGAATTACGTCAATAATAAATAACTTCTACATTATTTATTACAAATGCGAAGCATCTCGATTGATTACAAAAACGAAGTAATAATGATGATAGCAGAAGCGTTTTCATTTTCTCGTGTCCATTTAGCTCTAATTTTATAAAGATAAATTATTAAAACATATAAAAAAAAATATGATTCACATTTTTTTCTTTGTAATTTTTATGCAATGAATTTCTCAAGCCAGACAAAATATACGCAATGACATAAAGCACATGTCCAGACCTTTTATAGATTACATACAAGTTGATTACTCATACCAAGTTACATATTTAATTGCAATAACATATAGACAAATACATGCAACAGTCATAATTATGACAAATCCTAGTCATGTTTTATACGTCATCTTAACAGGTAAGAAACTGCTATATTCTGATTGGTTATTAATGTTACGTGATTTTTTTTTTATGACAAATCAAATACCGTAATTTTGAGTCAGTCCGAGTTACATAATATTTTGAATTTTTTTTTTATTACAAAATTTACAATAAAGGTTATTTGCAGTATTTATTACAATTATCTTTCAGATTCATGTGTTCGGGATGGTGTACGGGATGGTAGCTACTCTATTCTTTGAAATAGTTTATTTTGGAGAAAAATACTTAAATATAAAATTGGTGATATATGATATTATTATGAGAATAATTTATAAAATTTGGGAATGAATTTAACAAACTTATAATATATTATGTAATGCTAGATTAGCATTTCAGGCATATATTATATCAACTGAATCACATTTATTTTTGTAGGTATGGCCTTTAACCATCAATGTTATTTGTTATTTATACAATAAAGCGCATTTTTTAAGTAATTTTACAAAAAAGGAAATGAAAGTGATTAAATACAAAATAATTTTTTATCGAAAACTTAAAATCTTAAAATATATTTAACTAAATTTTAAATTTTGAAACAATATAAGTAAATTTTTACATATTATCAAAAAAATAACAACACGTCCTAAAAAAATATATATATAAAAAAAATGAAAGTAGTTTAAAACAGTAAATATGATGTCAAAAGAAAAGAATTTCACTTTACAATAACGCTAATAAGTGAAAATATGACGTCATTTTTTTTGTTAAGTCTGAGTCATATTGGTGTATTACGTCATGATATTTTAAATGGGGTGAAAAGTTTGAGGGTTGTTGCATGCCATCTGCATTTAACGTGAATCATTTTACTATAAGGGTGTTCTTTGATAAATAATAAGTGAGACAGCCTATTGTTGTATTATATTGTAAGGTTGGTGAATTATCGATGATTTCATCATTGAATCAACAGATCTTTTCATTTTTACAAAATATTATTTAATTAAATTAAGTAAAAAATAATATTTTTGTATCTATTTTATTCTAAATAATTTAAATTAGAATTTGCAAAATTAATGCTTTTATAGTTTAACATGTTTTAAATATTGGTTAGTAAAATCAAGAAACACGTTTAATGAAAAAATAAAATAGTTACGTTAAATTGAATGAAATTTGTCCTCAATAATAATATTAACAAATTCAGCGAAATTTTAAACATTTATTTTAAAAATACCGTACGTGACACATTCACTTTTTTGTTATCTTCATGTGAATGGACAAAAAAAAAATTGTCATTTTTTATCTTCCTTCCTCTCTAGCAGATAGGAAGTTCCGGGTTCGTTGGTTTAGCATTCAAGGTGGTCTTCTTTTTAACATTTTAAACGCGTGCTAGCCATTAATAAATGTCGCTTCTTCAAAGAAAATACTTCAACATTTTTCTTGAATGAAAGAGAGAAATATCATTTTATATATTAAAATTTATATGAATGACGACAGTTAACTGTTAAATTTTTTTTAATACATTTTCCAGTCATATTTAAAAGCAATTAAGTACTGTACATCAATATTATATAATAATACGAGAAATGAATTTTATATAATATGTGTATGTATTATATATATGCGTTAAACTCGGTACATGCACAAACTTTACCTGCTCTGATTTTAGTCATTGCGTAATATAATATAGACTTGAACCATTTTGGGATAGATAGACTGGGTGATCTTCTTATATAACTCCCCCAAAATTACAAATCTGCATCTCTTTGTCTATTGGAGCTGCAGTGCCAGCAAATGAGGCAAGAGTAAAGTTCGTTTTGTTCTGCAGAGATGTATTTTTAAATAAATAAAAATCATAAAACAATAAATTATAATAACAACAAGATAATATATTTTTAAATCTTAATATTTACTATTATTATATACAAACAAATTATATATAGCTAGCTATTCAAAATCCTGACCATAAATAATAAGACAATCACGTAAGCATGAGGATGAATCATTCTCAACACCTTTTTCTCACCATATAACTTACAACAGGCAGCATGGTTGGTTATTATTATAGCCGCAAAAAGTTCGTGTGTGAAATTTTTACACAGGGAATTTGTGTTCTTTATAATAAAATGAAAAGTAATATTTTCAATAAGTAAAATTATCTTCAATATAAATGCTAATTTAATTCATCTTTTTTAACTCATTTTTTTGCATGCCACGAATACATGAGGTATGTTCATAAACCCTGCTCGGTGTACACTTTCTACACTCAATCGACCTTATGTACATGGGATATAAGGTCGATTGGGTGTAGAAAGTGTACACCGAGCAGGATTTACGAACAGGCCTTATATAAGCTTGAAGACACTCGTATTATTTAGTAAATCTCCATTTGGAAAAAAATCTTGAATCATTTTAAACAGCATGAATTGAGGTACCACATTTACGCAATGACCATAAATTTTCTTAATTCAACATAATAAATTTATTTTAATTTGATAGTATATAATGCTTTCGCTGTAAATACTCATAAGAGGTCTTAAAATAATAATTAAATAAAATATCACCATTTCGTTTCTGTTTATTCATAAATAAATACAGTCTAGATATATAAAATTTTCTCCGAGTAATATAATTAATACAAACAGAGATCATTATTAATCTTGCAGAAACAAATATTAATGGGTGCGATTCACGAAGCAGTTAGCCAGGTTTCTAACCACGTTTAGCTTAACCATGTTTAACTAAGGTGTTTTTACACGTAAAACAGGTATAGTTAAACGTGGTTAAGCTAAATGTGGTTAGAAACCTCGTGAATCGCACCCATTATATATATTTTCTTTCTTTCTGTTTGCTGAATATAATAATTATTACGCAACACCAGATATGAGATATGTAAATAAGCTTTCTGAATCATTATAATTACAGATAATATTTATTTTATGTACTCGATAAAATTAATCTCAAATATTTATTTTAGTACCGCGAACTTAACCAGACTGTTGATATATTCTGAGTCACATATAATTTAATTACATATCTCAGTGTATTTTATTATTACCCCAATATTTGAGTCATTATAATTTTTGATGTAATATTTTCCCAGTGTATGCATAATCTCTAATGTTTATATTTTAACCAAGTGATAATGTTTCGTGAATCATACTGATATAATATAATATTTTCTCAGTGTAATTTAGAAATTTGTTTACTGATGATGCAATGACTAAGCGACGACCGAACCCTAGATGGTCACACCCCTCAAAAAGTCTAATCTGTGATCCCACTGATAGAACATAACGTATGAATCATAGTATGTAGTAGTTAGGGGTGTTGGATAGATAAACAATGCAAAGTTAACATTTCTATATGATTGACGTGTCACTGAATAGCCTGAAGTGTTTTTAGTTATTCAATTTAATGTTGTGTCTGTTTTGTTTGTAAAGTGTTTTTACAATCATCAGAATTGTTTTTTTAAATAGTGTATGGAATAATTTTTTTATAATTAAAAAAAAAATAATGATAATTAAAATTAAATTTAAAAAAATAATAAAAAAATACCTTTACTTAATGTTTAAAAATATATAGAAATATTACTGGAACTTGCTTCTTCTGTTTTCTTGAAATTATTGACCTCTTTAAAAATATGTTGCGGAAATACAATATAAAAAAATAAAATATTAATTTATTAAATTATAGAATTTTATTTTTTTTAACTTACAATGATTTTTTTAACAAAAAAAAATTATATAATAAATTAATTTGAGAAAAAGAAAACATAAATTATATATTTAATTTAGTAAATAAATTTATTTATATTTCGTGCATTCTGAAGTAAATTTGGGCGAATGTCAATTGTTACTTCTCTATGGGTCCTCGTCTTCCTGTAATCCCTGAAATTATTCATTTTATATGTGGAATAAAATTTGAATATGAAAGAACTTTACTTTTAAAATAAAATAGAGTACTACGACAATGATTAATATTAACATATTAACAGCCCCCACTTTAAAAACAAAATGGGACTAAATATAAATTAAATAATATATATTTTTATAATATCTTTAGAAACTCTCAAAAAAGGACGTAAATTTCATCTTTTTTAGGAGCTGCGGCAAAGGTCACCTTCAAAATTTAACCTTGAATTAATTGGAGTTCATTCAATAAAAAAATAAAAAAAAATACCCATTAATAAACTTTGTTCCTAAATTAATACTATTTTAGTCCATATGCCTATATTAAAATGGATCACAAGTACTGTTTTCATCAGGTAAAAGATATATAAAAGGTTCTAGATTTACATTTGGTGAGTCATTTGGCTGCAATAATATAAAACAGACACAAATATTATAAAAATGTCATACTGCTGATTTACTGATGAAGGTAATCCGCTTAAAATTCCACTCAAGGTTTTCTTGTCTTCTCTTTTTTTCCTCAGGCTGATGTAATTTATCAGATAATATGCGGCGTGATTTCATACTTCGAGGAAACCATAAAATGCTGAGGATATCCTTTGCATGATATTGTTAAACTGTACTTTCATTTTTTTAACATAATTTTTACATTTAATTATGTCAATGTGATTTTTATTTATGTTGAAATATATTTATTATGTAGGTTAGGTAATTTGTTTAAAAATAATGTGATATGTCCAGCATTTTTTATATTTCATTTTTGTGTGCTAAATATTGCATTAAAATAACTTGTTTCATGCAATGACATATTTAAACCAATTAATACATATTTTGCTTATAATAACATTCAATCCCTAATCATTTTAACATACAGAAAGTATTAAATATTTTTTTGATAACTAGATCTGTAATAAGTAAAGAAAAAAGCGCACGACTACCGATTCAGCTTTCTATAATTATGTACTGTACATTATTATATTTACAGTGTATATAGAGGTCATTTTCTCTGAAAAGAAGATCAGAAACTGAACTTTAGTGACAATTTGTATATACCAGTAGCTCTGTTATCTCATTATTTGTTAATAATAATTGCATTTCTATAATAAAAAAATTCTTAGAATATAATTATAACAATTTTAGAATCTAAACATAAAATTATTTCTAAGAACATTGACTTGTATCAGGAGGTATCAAGTTTAGCAGACTTGGCCATAACAGGAGGTCTATCGCTCCAGGCAGTAGTCACTTCTATTTTTTATTCTGCAAAGTCCGCTCACGTCATCTGAAGGAAAATCCCCACCACGAGAGACTTCCCACTTACCGTGGTCTTGTTATTTAGACTTGTAATAATTACAACCTATTTAGGAAGAGAAAATAGGGTAAATTGTCTAGAGTTTATCCTTTATTATTGTAGAGAAAAATATAAACAAATTAATTTTAATAATGTCTCAAACGTAAACAAAACTTAACAATTAAAAAAAAAATCAATATGGTATAGTTTGTAAAATTTTTAAATATTACAAATTTAATTTACTTTTAATTTAAAAAATTATATTTAAAATATGAAATAAAATTTTTGTTTTTTTGTTCGAAATTTATTTTTAGTAATTATAATACTAAAAACATTTGCTTTAATTATTGTTTTACAATATATTAACTTTATTTGCTATAGCTAAATTATAAAAATTGCTAAATATTGGTATATTTATAATGGAAAATTAGTGTTTCATTAATGACGTTATCAAAAAAATAAGTTGAACCATATTATAATGAATTTTATTTACGACCAATAGAGGCTTCAAGACTTCAAGTGTTCCCCAGCGAGAAAATTTTCTCCATAAGCCACCATGTTAGAAAATTTAAATTTTTTCTTATAACTATTAAAGCAATCAATTTGAAAACATCTACTATTCTCCGCCCCCCCCCCCACCCTCACCCCCACATTTAGGGGTCTTCTGATAATCAAGAACTTATTTTCCTTTAAAAAATTTCTTTTAAACCAATTTTTTTTTTACATAGGTTTTGATAGGTCGGTGGAAACACCACAAAATCAGATGTCATGAAGCCTCGAACGTAAAAAGAATGAGAGTGATATTTTTAAAAGTGTTGTCACAACAACATGTTCAACACGGTATCTGCTGCTGCCCGTATTGACGACAACACCCACCCTCATATCCGCCCTGAATCACCACTTGTGATGACGTCATTCCATGAGGGTTCTTTATGAACCACCTGGAACTGCAAGGATTTTTAACGTTATTGAAATTTGAGGTGATTATATAGTTCAACAAATGAAAGACTACCACCGGAAGTGAAAGCTATTGGCTAAATTATGAAGATGACTTTGCAGCTAATTCCCTTTTAATATATTTATATTTTACTGTACAAAATTCCAGGACCAAAACTGAAATAGAAAGTCCCAAAACCTGGCACTTCCGGTAAAAAACCTTACATTTTTTAAACTATATACGAATACATTTATTTTTATTGTTATTCATTCAATACTTTCATCATTTATGGATTTTTAGCCGTCCATGAGCTAAGAGCTTTTTACGTATAAATTTAACGTTAATGTATAAATACTTCAACAAACTTAATGATATATGACTTATATGAGACAAAATTTCAAGCCAATAATTTCATGTCTTTTTTTTTAATTCAATTTGTTTTTATTAAAAAAATATCAAAAATATTATAACAAAATTAATTTATATAAACATATAATTAAATTTAGAACAAAACTGATACAAATATACAATAAAACATATCATTGTTATCCCATATTTAACAACAATGATCCCCCGTATTTTAACAACAATGATTCCCCAGTACGCCCTTGATTACGTCATAATAGAGGGCGCTAGCTCGCGCACCTGGCCGCTGCTACTAGGAGCTCTCACCGCCGCATGCCTGGCTAGCGCGGTGACGCAGTCTACGCTGAATGTATGAGTCATCCATTGCCGCAATAACGCAAGTACGGAATTGCGGTAAAGGCGGTAGAGAATGCTTCTGATGTCATTGCGAAGGGGGAAATGAAATTAGTATTATATTAAAGAAGGTCGTATCAAAATCTATAGTATTTCTATAGTAATTTTTATTAATACGTAATTTATTAAGTCTTTTAACTATTTATATGAATTCATTCGTATTATGACATTCGTTCATAGTTACTTTAATTTTTATGTGGTATATTTACGTTTTCAAAATAAATAATTTATTGTACAATTAAATACAAATAAAAAATATTTTATTTTCTATAATTTTTTAATATATATTTTTATTTTTTTATATTAATTTTTCAAATTGAAAATGTTTACATTATGTAATTACATAATTCAAAATTAATAAATTAATCAAATGATTTTATATATTTTTGTAAAATGGAAACATTGATATAGATATCAACGCTGAAAGACGAATTAAATTGTGATTTGAGACGATACCGGCGTATCATTATACAAATTGGATCAATTACAAAATATTAATATTCTTCTCAAATTAAAATTAATATAATATCGCGTAGATTACGTTACATCATTTAACGGGTAATTAATAATAAATTATTCACTTGAATATTTTATAACATATTTTTATGTCATTATTAAATTGATGCGTCAACTTCAATTAAAAAAAATAATTTTTTCCGCTTCCTTCTTAAATTCTTTAACCAAGTGGTGTTCCCCATACATTGCAATATTCTTCAAACCACATCCTAAATAATACGTCACAATATTTCTAGCAATAGACAGGGAATATCTTTAGATCGTCTCATCTCTTTGCTATTTCCTTCATTTTTTTTGTCTCTAGTGGTCCAACTTTAATGAGTCTATTCTTCAAATTGAGGGTGCTCAGTCACATTTTTTCTATATATGTGACGTCATATTGTTTTTAGAGTTGTTTTCCTTTATAGGATATTAGAAAAGGATTCTTGGAAGGATTATTTTTAGGGGTGATTTTTTTCCTACGCCCTAAGGCAGGACCAAAGATGGTCCTGCCTTAAGGTGATGAGAATGGGTTTATTTTTTGTTTTGTTTCTTGGGATTTTGTTCTTTTTGTCGTCTCAAAAATTTGAGGTATAGAAATTTTAAAATGAGCTTTCGAATTAAATATCAGGTTTTATTCCTTATATAATCCTTAATTTATTGTCCAGGTTAAGATTTTAATTAACACTAACGATTTATTATTGAATATATACGGCAATACACAGCCCTATATAGTTGAAAAATTACGTCTTCAACTCATCCTTTACACGTCTAAACCTAATCTTTTTACCTCTAAAACACATCATGATATTTCCTTTTCGCTCAAAATGAGGATGAAATGAAGACAATATTTCTAACATTTTATGCTCAAGAAGAGGAACAAAGACGTAATCTCGTCTTTTCCTCTTTTTTTTTACCTCTAAAATGGTGCAAAATAACAGGAGAAAATACGAGAAGAAAGCTTAATAGCGAAGAAAAGATTAATGAATTTTATATATTTCAACTCGGGAGTATACTTATTATTATTAAATTAAGTTGAATTACAGACATATTCTTTAGATTAAATAATACATCATAGATAATTTGGGTTTACAGAATCTACTTTTTTTGTCATCTCTCTCTCTCTCTCTCTCTCTCTCTCTCTCTCTCTCTCTCTCTCTCTCTCTCTCTCTCTCTCTTCTCATATCCTTTGCTCCACCCCTACAAAATGATTCAGAAGAAAGAATTCCATTGTGATCACTAAGTCAAAATTACTATTCCAAGTCAGGTGCTAGAAAAGTCACACCTTAACTATTTTTACAGTAGCAAGTTCATTGAAATATTTGGCAACTTGCCTTGAAATTATTACTGTTTATATACATGTCACATCTATATGTTTGTATCCTCTATATGTTGTCTATTTTTATGTTATAGTTTTCATATGCTCATTTTTGTTCAATCAAGTTCATTCATATATATTGATCACCCATTTAAAGGGAATACAATTATACATAATAATTTACATTGAGCATAATATTAGGAAAAAAAAATCATAATTTTATATGTAAGTCGAAATAATGTGTCCACCTTGATACTTTTAATATAGCCTCTCTTTGAGATTTATTGTAATAAATTTCATGGCAGAATCATATAGCATTATAGAGGCTTCAAATCAGCTGATTTTGCAGTGTTCCCAACATCCCATCGTCCTATCCAAATCTCTCTAATGAAAAGAAAATTTCAATTGCGTTTGGCATTACAGAAATTAAGTTCTTGATTCATTATCAGAAGACCTCTAAATGGGAGGGGGGGGGGGGTTCAAACGTTTTCTATGGAAATTCAATATAAATATATTTTTTTAAGGATGTAATAATTACATCTCGAAATTGCAAATCTGCATCTCTTTATCTTTTGGAACTACAGCTCTAAAAGGGGTAAATTTTGTGCTGAACATTTAAGAAATTATAGAAACTAATCGGAAATTGTATATTAAATAAAAATATTTTGCAATTTGCATGTATTATGCATGTTCTAAGTATATCATTCGTCGTAATAAATCTTATTTTCTATTGTAACGGAAAAGGAAATCATTATAAATCAATCATAGTAAGATATAATCTTCATTTATTGTAGCAATTATAATATGTACTTCATAATAAAGAATATTTTTACATATTTATTATTTAAGATTAAAACGCGATACAGTAAATCACGTTTTTCTTAAGACATAATTTAATGTTTATGGGTTAGTCTGTCGTAATAAAATCTGAAAAATGATATCATCAATGAGTCATTTAATTTAATATCAACTCCTTTTATAAATTAAGTGAATGATGTCAAAATAAAAAGTATTATAATTTTAATGTGGTTTCATCATTTGATTGGTTATGAATATTAATTTATATGACGCTTTATTTTTAGATTGTATTGTGAATAAATATAGGTGGATCTTTAAGGTTCGTATCATGTGCATGGGAAGAGTTCTTTGTTGTATTTATTATATTTATTGTTAATTTTTTATTAAACAATAATATTTATTTAATATTTACGTTGTAAATACTGCATTGTAAAATATAACAAATGTAAACAGTACAAAATAGATTTTTATTTAAAAAAAACGCAATCTGAATCGAGCTTGTAGTTTAAAAGCAAATAATATTCTCTAGCTGCAGTAATTTGAAACAAGTAGTATTACAAAGGTGAAGATTGAGTGCTTATCTATTCACAAATAAAAATGATGTATATGCAAGAAATCAAATAACATTTTGTACGATAATTATAAAAGTATTTACTTGTCATCAAATAATTTAACTTGTAATTGCAATAATTATTAATTGCAAATAAATGCGGAATAGAAAATGCTTACTTGGTATATAGTCGAATTGATATACCGTTCCCATAATGTGATGAACATAAGTTTGAGAATCAAGTGGAGAACATATTATGTGCTTTATATTAATTGTTAAAAAGGGCATAAATCCATTATAACTATTATAAGGTACATACAAAAAATGTTAATTTTTGGTAACAGACCATACTTTCTGTTTCATACGGTCATGATTATCATCATTATAGAGAAATGTGGCTTCCAATGGACATATTCCCTTTTATATTTACTACAATAACATTGAAAATATAGTACACATGCATATTTCTTAAGATTTTGGCATTTAAAATAAATTTAGACAGTGAAATATGTGATTATTAATAAAATATTAAAAGTAATAAGAGTATAACATTGATTATAATAGACACCAGTGACGTCATGAAAATAATATTACATCGAGTTATATGATGAAATACTTTGGGATGGTGACTCACTGCTACATTCTCTTCCCCCTCTGCAGTCATTTAAACTCTGCTGTGAAATCAGTGTATTAGCTCTGTGCTTCGTATTTTTAATTTAATTTAAGTTAAAATTTGACAATATGTCAAGTTATAACAAGTTAAAAGTTCTATAAGAAATGTTATAGTATTTATTAATAATTTTTGTGATATTTTTTTAAAGGTAAGAATTATATTTTTATTATAATATTACTATAGAAATTGTTTAAAGATTTTTTTTATTAATAAAATTTTCATTCATATAATACTATACAATGCAGTATCTTTCGTGCTTTTACTTAAAATATTTATTTTTTAATGAAAGAAAAATACTCTTATTATTTTTTAATGTCAATCAATTAAAAAAATATATATATTTTTTAAATTTGTTCTAAATTTATGAAGAGAATTTTGAAATTCATTGTAAAGTATTTCTTGGCAATTAATATGTTGCAAATATTTGCTCTAAATCGAATTTAGAAATTTTTGAAAACATGCCAATATACTTTGAAATGCATTGTATTGAGTTCGTATTATCAGGGAATACCATGATCTTTTCCATGGTATTATACAACGCATAATATTTTCTCTATATTATCAATGAAACGTAGGAAGGTTATGATAGCTGTACTTTTAGCATAATTTTTTATATTACGTCCGGTAATTAAAAAATTCATTCAACAACAAAATATAAAAATTCATTCTATATTTTATAAAAGCATGTTTTAAATTTTCTTAGCGAAAGTTTTTCTGTCCAGAAAAATGGAAGAAATTGTTGACACTAAAATGAATGAATTTCATGATAGTGAAATTTTAGTTTAAAATAAATCGTAAATTCTTATTCTCAAAAATGTATTGCTTTATGATATTGGAAAAATTAATTATACAATTTTTTATTATTGTTATTTACTTTTTATTTGCCTGATTCTTTATATTGAATATCATATTTTCATAAAATCAATTTTATTTACTGCATAATTCGGGCTTGACTTTTACACTAAATTTCTATAAATTTCCATGCGCTATTTTACTTTCGATATGCACAATTTGTTCAGCATGCTTTTGACAGAAAATATTTTTCCTTTTTTTTTTTTTCTTTTTTTTTTTCTTTATTATTCTTTTATTAATATATACCCCTCGGGATATCTTGAAATTACTTCTGCTCTGTAGTTGTAGTTTTGCCACGCAGTCTATGATGATCTTGCATAGCTTGCACTTTTATAAGCATAGACTGGATAACCTTTGCTCCCCTCAAAATTGCAAATTTGCATCTTTTTGCCAACAAGCTCACATATTCATACTTCATATCGCCAAGTTGTACATTAATTTGATAAAAATTAAAAATTTTATTATTGACATAAAGAACTTGGTGTCATTAAAGTACTTCAGTGACTTCAGTAGTTATATGATTCTTATCAGCTTTTTGATAAGAAAAGATAAGAGACATAAAATAAACGATTAGTCATTAGGTTTTATCAACGTTTTATTATAACGAAATCATCTATTTTCTTAGAACGTAAAACAGTATAACTTAATAGCAGGTTGTGAACATTGTGTAGCGAATTAGTTGGTGGCGTTTTTGAAAATTTTACTAGCGTTTGTCTTTTGACATGGTACGTATAATGATTATTGTTGTTTTAGAATTTATCCCCGGTTTTATGAATTTTAAGTTAGTAATTTATATAATATACAATTGCCTATGAAAATAACATAAATGATCACATAATTAATAGCTTTTAATATATTCATATTGTTAATATATAGTAAATTTGTTCTGCCAAATAATATGTTGAGAATAATAACTCGTATTTTATAGTATTTTACGAGCATGCATGAAATTTACGAACTAGCGTAAAATAATTATATTTGACTTGTTACTATAAAATGTGTCGTCACAAAAGTCCAATTTCCTATATCTTATACACTAAAGATAGTACTTAATGTTCCAACTGTTATATAACACCATTCATAATATTTATATAAATTTTTATAACAGGCCTAACAAATACATTGTTATCTTGTAAGAAGAATTTATATAACGTTGGTACTTAACAGCAAGTACGTACATTAATGTACAAACATTGACAATTATATTTTACAAAATAACCACGCCTTCTTTAAATTTACTAGGCAAATTTGGCATATTTTATGAAACAAATACAACATTGCATGATTGGATATAATAATATGATGGTTAAAATTATCAAATTAATGTAAATAACTCGTAAACTAAATAATTAAATGTAAAAATGCAGCCGTAATATTCTTGTTCTGTGATTATTGAACTCCCAATATGTTTGTGATTATATGACCTTATGTTAATGGAGGCATGGTGAATTCTGGGGATAGCTAGATTTACTTACATCTGAGTGCTTTCCCACCGTATCTCTCTGTCTTTGAGCTGTCCCTAGTTGAAAATTACGTCTTTAATTAACTCATCTTTTACACGTCTAAACCTAATCTTTTTACCTCTAAAACACATCTTATTTCCTCTTTGCTCAAAGTGAGGATGAAATAAAGACAATATTTCTAACATTTTATATTCAAAAAGAGGAAAAAAGATGTAATCTCGTCTTTTTCTCCTTTTTTCCTCTAAAATGGTGCAAAATAAGAGAAGAAAAGACGAGAGGAGAGTTTAATAGCGAAGAATAGATGAAAATTCATTTTAACTCGGGCTGTGGAAATCAGACAAGGTTAACGTTCGTGAAGTCCCGATGTGTAAATTGTCGTTCTTTGCTATCACCTGGCAGGTGAAATGTAAAGAACGACGCGTGACGGAAAATAACTTTCTCTCAGTGTGATGGCGAGCACCCACGTGATTGGTACGATGAGAAATCGGTGACACTTTTAGATTATTTTTGTAGTGTCATTCAACTATTGTAGTAAAAGTGTATTTACAATAAAAATATATGCGAATTATATTGATTTTCTTTATTTATTTTATTTTTAAATTAAAATTTATTAATTAATTTTTATTTTTTATTACTATTGTAAACATTAATTTTTATGTAAACAGAATCATTGCAACTGGACTGCACTGCATATCAAATGCAAGCGATTTGTTGGTTCTAATGATTTTAAACGAGAAATCATAAAAAAAAGTAGTTTCACATTATTTTTAAGAAAAAATTTTGTAAATGAATTATGCAATTTAATTAAATTTGTTATTTAAAGAAATATATTTATTTGAAATTAAACATAATTTAATTATAATTTGAACTGATATTTTTATAACTGAATTTAGAACATTTGAATTGAATGAAAAAAGAGAAAATATAATTTAATATTTATAAAAATCAATAGGTTATAAGTGACAACTGTTTGAAAGAAAAATACGTCTCCCTTAAAAATGATTGCGAATGAATCGCCATCTGTAATTTAAATTAATTAGATGAATTTAAATCGTTTGGCAAGGTTATAAATGATATAATGCAAGATCAATGCAAAATAATATTATACTTAAGAAGCACCCAGAGTTATAAAGTAGTACAATTACTCTTTCGACTACTATAAAATATATTAACCTTATTCAATTTCTGAAAGTCATGTATATTTTGCCACAGTATTTACCCACCATCATCACCATCATAGTGTTAACATTGCACAGAGTCTCTGCTGACGAAATTAGCCTGAATTAAGAAATCACGTCACCAAAGAAGTCAGTTGACTTTAAAGATCGCGTGCAGTGAGAGAAGCTTCTTGCGTGCATCGTCATATGACTTAAGTACTAAAGAAATATGACCTTTAAGAACTATGTACATAAGGTTTATAATTGTATAAAAAGTAACTACGTCATTAGCATCTACTCGTAAATATATCAGTGTCATACGATTTTCAACTTTATGTTCATGTATAATAAAGATGTTAAATTCATCTACGTGCTATATTTTATTTTTATCATATGACCTTTATGTTAAGATTGATTATAATACAAAAATTATAATATAGCTCTTTTTATCATGACTTGAAATAATATGGTTTATAAATATTATTAGTATTAGTTAAATTTGGAATAGTCAATATTACATTAATTTTATTGTTTTTTATACTAAATATATTTCTTTCAATATCTAAAAGTCCGTCACATTTAATTGATACAAACGGACATAATTCCTTAAATAAGACGATAAAGTACCCTTTAATGCTTTTCTCGCTTTTCTTTGTTGATCTAAAAATGTACGAGAGGAACTATAATTATATATAAAACAACAAATTTACTGTTCTGAAAAATAAAATTTTAATAATTTGTTTTCTTCTTTTGTTACAGAAACTGATGGACTGATTTAGGATTAACTATTTGTAAATATACACAAAGCAGCAACCGCCATTTCAAAGTTTGTTCTAAGGTAATTATCCCATCTTATTGTTGATCAAATCGAGAAACCTTTTAGGATAAAAAAAATAGTGTCTAATATACTCTTGTTAGTTGAGATATAATTTTGAAACAATTTTATAATATTAAATAAAAAATTCTGTATATTTTCAATAGCTTGTTTGATAATAAAATTCAATTGTTAAAAATACGATGATCAAATTGTATAGGATACGTTGTGAAGATAATAATTATCGATGACAATAAGCTAAATAGAATAAATAAATAAAAATATATATATGTTGGCACCCAAAGCCGAATTCGGGCAAAAGCCGAAAAAAATGCTCACATCTAGTTTTGCGCATCTCGAAATGAGCCAAAGCCGAAGTGAGGTTTTTTTTCGGCTTTGGCGCATTTCATTTTGAACAAAACTAGATCTGCTCAAATCGAAATGCGCCAAAGCCGATATGAGATTTTACTTCGGCTTTGGCGCATTTCATTTTGAGCAAAACTAGTTCTGCGCATCGCGGTTTGAGCAAAAGTCGAAATGATATTTTATTTCGGGTTTGGAGCAAAATTTTGAGCACATCTAGTTTTGCGCAAAACAAAGATGATTTTAATGACGAGATGATGATATTAATTTTAATGATTTATTTTAATTTTTTAAAAATAAAAAACTAATCATAATCAAATGTAATCGTATATACGTACGTACATACCTTATAAAAAATATTGTAGAATCTGTTGATTTTATAAAACACTCCACCATTTCTGTCACTTAATTACTATTTGATGATGTTTTTGTTAAATTAATAATTTTTTTGTTTTAAGAACTGCAGCTCAAATAAAATAGACATATATTATACGCCACAGTCCGGCCACACGTTTTAAAGTATTCATTTATAGATTCACTCGCTCTCACCATTAGCAATATTTTGTCATGCACGCGCTTGTAAATTTCATAGTTCTATGTCTTAGAATTAGGCTATCATGCAATACAGGTTGTTATCGGTACAACGAGATAAGAAAGTAGCCTTTACCTCTGCAATGAAGTTTAACCCCATTTGATTGCCGTATGCATATATGTTTATGTATTGTTGCTGCTACCAGGGTTGTATAAGCCTGTGCTGCTACAATGTTCGTAGAAATAGAACTATGAAATTTACAAGTGCGTGCATGAAAATATTTCTATGGTGAGAGCGAGTGAATCTAAAGAATATTACTTTAAAACGTGTGACGTATATAATATATGTCTATTTTATTTGAGCTGCAGTTCTTAAAACAAAAAATTTATTAATTTAACAAAAACATCATCAAATAGTAATTAGAAATGGTGGAGTGTTTTATAAAATCAACAGATTCTACAATATTTTTTATAAGGTATGTACGTATAATAAGAATACTGTTATGACTACATTTTAAAGTTATTATTTTTTCCCTAATTAATTTATTTTTAAAGAGCGTTTGAAAGATATTAGGTCACAATACTATTTTTTATTATAAGTTAAGTCTTAGTTTTTTCTTTTTCTTTTTAAAAAATTAAAATAAATATCATTAAAATTAAAATCATCATCTCGTCATTAAAATCATCTTTATTTTGCGCAAAACTAGATGTGCTCAAAATTTTGCTCCAAACCCGAAATAAAATATCATTTCGACTTTTGCTCAAACCGCGATGCGCAGAACTAGTTTTGCTCAAAATGAAATGCGCCAAAGCCGAAGTAAAATCTCATATCGGCTTTGGCGCATTTCGATTTGAGCAGATCTAGTTTTGTTCAAAATGAAATGCGCCAAAGCCGAAAAAAAAACTCACTTCGGCTTTGGCTCATTTCGTGATGCGCAAAACTAGATGTGAGCATTTTTTTCGGCTTTTGCCCGAATTCGGCTTTGGGTGCTAACATATATATTAGGATAAATACTTAAAAATGAATTTTAAAATTTGCAACTAAATTCAAATTTAAGATCTTTGAACAAAAGTATCTGATTTATACGTAATAAAATCAGCCAATATAATGCAGTGTGAGAAAAATTATTTTCACTTTTAAATTTAACAAAAATTAAAACATTTTTTTAAACAAAAAAAGTATTCTTCGGATAATTGCAAAAATTTAATCTTGAAATAAAAGTTGATAAATCATATGTAATTAGCCAATTATATACGGTCTCGTTTATTCTATCAAATATATATATATATATATATATTATATTTGTAATATTTTAAAATTAAAAATGAAAATCGATTTTCAAATTCAAATAGTAAATCAAAGTTGTGTTATTCGTTATATGATTTCAAAAGTATAAAAATAGTAAAACGAAAGTGTTTGATTTATGCGTAATTATATCATCTTGATTATTCAATCATTTTAATCGTAACTGGATAATAACCATAAATATTAATTAAATGAATAAAAAAAAACGTGTTTTGTATGTATCTAATTTATTCGTAATTAATATTAGCTGAAAATACAAACAATTGAATCGCCTATAAATAATATTTTGATTTTTAAAAAAAGATAATCAAAGGTGTGTTACTCTGTTTGGTCATTTTAAAAAAAAATTGGTACATCTCTATACATAAGTACAACACTTCAATCAATTCTATAAAATAATCATTAATTTTAAAGAAAAACAATTTTTTTGTTAACTAAAGGTATGTTATTTTGTGTATGGTTACAGAAAGATCTACTACTACTACTACAAGATCTTCTTCTCCCCTGGACTTGCTAAGTTTAGAAGAGCAGTCTAATTATATACCACACTAAGATGACATCACTAGTAGCCATACGCACCAACGTAGAAACAGCCAATTCTCCTCAGAACTCTACTAATGCTACTCCAAGCAGAGCAGAAGTTACTTCAAAACTACGTTCAACCCTAAGATTACCCTTAGCAAGAAGTATTTCTGAACCAGGGGTTGATAAATCATCTCCTTTAAGTCCTTGGTAAGTTTTAAGGGTGTAAATTTTTTTTTTTTTGCTTTTGTTTATTGTGTTTTTTTTTTAAAAAAGGGTAGATTATAAAGTGTCGCTTTATAAGTACTTAAATTTTGTTAAAGGTGTATTTTTTTAGTGTTAGAATTGTTTTGAAAAAAAAAAAAACTTTGTTTGATGATTTAAATGTTTCTTTTTAAATATAAAATCTCAGGGTTAATAGGAGGTCATTATAATTTTTAAGAAGAAAATTAAATAAGGGTTTTTATTATAAGAAAAGCAGCTGTATTTTAAATGTGTTATAATTGTGTTTATTCACAAGGGTTGTTATAACCACTTTATAATAATAGGTTGAAGAGTTCTGAATTCTGAGATTTCTATTATTTTTAATGTATGCTTTAGTTTTGAATTATTTTTTTTTAATATGAATTATTCTTTATGAACAATATATTATTTATAATCCAAGTGCTAACGAGGATTCTAAATAGTTAGTATTGATATAGTAGGGGATGGACTTCTTGACTAGGGAACTTTAATTTCAGGTCACAGATATAATATATGTTGGGGAGTTTTTAATTGTATTCAGGGTCATTTTCATCAATATCATGGCTGAATTAAAAAAATATCAAATTAGGGTTTATTTAATACGATTTGGATTTGCTGTATCTAATGTATTAATTCGTTTTATGCAAGTATATTAAAATGTATGGAAAGTGAATAATTTATAGTTAGTGCTAATTACTTTAGAATAAACAAATTATATAATCATAGTGGAGGTGTGGCGCAGTGCGCTTGACCGGGTCTCGTCAGATCACCGAAGTCAAGCAACGCCACGCGTGGTTAGTAGTTGGATGGGTGACCATTTTCAACAAAAACCACGTTTCCCACCCAGGGGTAAAACGTTGCGCTTTTCCACCATGTGGTTCCCCTGGCTTTGGACCATTGCACTTCCGGTTCATTGACAAAAGCTGTAGCGTCCATCCTGGCTGAGGTTTCCACGTTTCCCTCAGCCGCAGGCAAATGCCGGGATGGATTTGCAAGGCCGTGGCCGCCCCCGTTCCAGAAGAGCCCGCGAAACGCTCAAGTTAGGGTTTCGGAAGGTTCGGGGTTTCAAAGTAGTATGTAATTAGTAAATAAAAGTACCCAATAGGGTTTGATTAAAAAATTTTAATAATCATACTAAATTTATTATTTAATTATTAATTTTTTTTTAAATTTTCCAATTAAAATCAATGTAATACATGTTAATTTTATTAATTACTAATATTTTTAAATTTATATTTTTGCTAAAGAAAATTTTAAAATATAAAATAAAGTATTAAAACTGGTAGCCAATTACATTGACTCATGTTGAAATCATCACTGAGGAATCTTTCTTTGCAACCTCTAAATGATACGTATATAATTATATCTAATATTAATATTACTTTAATTTTTAATTGAATTAGTCCACATTAAGCCTATATTACAAGATACAATTTTTCCAAGAAAATTTCCTCTTCATACAAACAAATGGAGATATCGTGTAATATCGGCTTTACAATCTTGCAATGTTAAATAAATGCTAATCTCTATGTAACTTTCCTATGTTTACAGTATATTCAAGCTACCGAGCCCGAGTTTGCTGGCCCCTCCCGAGATCTCGATCAAACGTTGTCGCATAGAGCAAGCCTTCTCCTTACCAAACTCCCCCTGTTGTGACTCCAGCACCCTCCAAAAATCTATCATAATGAGAAAAGTAAAATCCATAGACTGTGAAACTTTGGCTAGAAATTTAAAAAGTTCAAATTTATTATTAATTGATATTAGACCATTTTTAGCATATAATTTAAGTCATATTAAAGGATCAATTAATATTAATTGTCAAGATAGATTTAATAGAAAAAGATTATTAATGAAAAAAGTTAATTTATGTGATTTAGCTACTTCTAAAGAAGCAAAAGAAATTTTAAAAAAGAGAAGTTACAAAGAAATTGTTGTATATGATCAAAATTCAATTGATTTTGATAAATTGAATCCAAGCCATCCCTTATTCCTAGCTCTATCCTCATTGGTCGAGGAGAACAGAGAGCCTGCAATTCTGATTGGTGAGTACATTTTGTCCATAACATTGTCGTCTTATGGTTTTCTTATGGAAGGAGTCATGGTAAAAGATTCAGTAGCCAGTTCAATGGACTCGTTTTGACGAGCTAATTCCATTTAACTGGCTACTGAATCTTTTACATTTAAAACTTCATGAGAAAAATTAAGGCGTACTAAACTACTCTATTGACCATAAGTCAATGTCTATAAGTTCAATTTTTTCCATTAGTTTACTTCATAAATGAGCCATATGAGTAAAATATTTTTATATCTTGTTATTTGGTATCTGTAGCAAATATATAACGTATTGTTTTCTTTCCATGCAAAAAAATTTCGCTAATGATTTTTAGTTTTAATGATTTGTCATTTACACTTCAGTCACCCTTGCTCTCGGTCTTAAAAATACATTTTTTTTAACTATCCGTCATAATTGACTTTTTGTTTTGGTTGTGCAAGTTCGAGAATCTCGTATTCGACCAATGAGATTCTTCGTTACAAAGTATCAACCAATGACGTAAGAGATTACAAACACGACGAAAACCATTCTAAATGTGATTGATTATTAAGATTTTGTCCCAACATGACTATTATATTTTTCGAGGTGTGTCTAGACTGTTTTTTCTTTAACCTCCAAAAAATTTGCATCTATTTTAATATTTAAAACGATTCGCAAGTATATTATTTACATTAAGCTATGTTCGAACTGTCCAAATGTGATTTATTTTTCAATAGTTTTCTATTTAAAAGAAAGCTATAGCATGACATGAGTTTATGGAGATTAACGTTTATATTATTATTATTTTAGACATCTTTAAATTGCTTTGAAATGTGGGTCATGTTTGTTATTCTATTATTAATAGAAGACATTGAGGTCTAAAATGTTTACATTCTATTTTTTATTAGATAGCTACCACTTTATACTTCCCGTTTTTAATTATAAATATTGTCCAAAGCTTGGTTGCATTTATGTACACTTCGTAACTTTAAAGATTTCTCACTAATAAAGAATAAATAATAGTTTGCCATATCTTGAAGGTAATTTTTTAAGACAATAACTGTACATATTTTTAAACTCGAATATTATTTTTTTAAATTGTTACATTTCAATTGCAAATATAAATAATAGTATACATTCTGTACAATTAAAAGTTTCCGATTCGGTCATGTTAAAATATAGCCTGATAGGACATTTTCATTTAAATGTAGTGTACTATGGTCCTTAGATCATAACTATTTTTTGCTTTTCAACAGTGAAAACATATTAATAAATTGATAAGCGCTCATAACTTTGACATTTTCACCTCAAAATATTACACTTCGAAATTTTGAAGTTCAGTTTAAGTATGTTATTTCTATATATAACAATACTAAACAATCAACATTCTATTAGACAACAATATATTATATTGTCAACTCTCCAAAACAAATATATATATATACATGATGTTAAGTATTTAGCTCATTTGGCTCTAAACATTTTATATTCTAATTAAAAAAAAACATGGCAAATTACCAAACACATTTTTTATAAAACTAATACTTAATTTTAATTCTTCAGGTGGCCACAGTGAATTCTCTCGTAACTACAGGGAATATTGCGAGACTACGTTACTTCAACAACCTCCTACCTACCCTGAGATGAGTGAAATCACTGAAGAACTGAACCTTCAGAACTACCCCACCTCACGAATCCTCCCTCATCTGTACCTTGGAAACGCGAGGGATGCTCGCAACCCTGAGCTTCTTACTACCCTGGGGATCTCGAGGATTCTAGCCATCACCACCGAGGATTGTAGTCAGGATTGTCCACAACTGAATGGGAGAATCCAGACTAAGCAGATTCCAGCTACTGACAATTGTAGTCAAAATATTAAACAGTATTTTGAAGAAGCTTATAAATTTATTGGTGAGTAAAAAAAATAAAAAAAAATTATAATATTTTTTGAGTATTTTTTTTTAATTTAATAAAATATTGTATTTAGTTTCTTTATAAAAATTATTATTAATTTTTTAAAATTGAATGAAATACTATATTTTGTTAAATTACTTAATTTTTTTCCTATTAATTACTAAGCAAAACGTCTGAAACTGAAAGACAAACGTCAATGTCATCTAATCCATGGTGTTTTATTTTTTATTCCAATAAATATAATGAAATTTAATGTGTTTGGAAAGATGGTCTTGCATTTAAAGGCCTGCACTCTAAAATATGTGTATTAATTGTGATATAATTTGAACTATGTTGTAATCATTACTTTATTAATTGTTGTGTTTTGAATAATTTAATCTGATTTTCAATTTAATTATAATTTTTTGCACGAAAAATTTAATTTTAAGATTATAAAATATATAGCAACACATTAATTTTTTAAAAATTTAGTTTCGTATTAACATATATTGTAACAAAATATGATACAGTCCAAGATACGATTATTTATTAAAATGCGATCAGATGCACACTAGCTTATATCCTCTTTTCAATAAAGTTCAGTTTCTTATCTTGTTTTCATATACATAACCTTCTACCTAAAGGAATTCGGGGGCATACATGACCGAAATGTGTCAATTGCCCCAAAATACCAACCTTCTACCTTAATGACGTTTATGCCATTTTGAATCTCATAGCAGTCATGTCCTGGGACTTTTAAATTGAAATTATACTTGTTCCTAACCTGTGTAATTGTAAATGTTACAGATACTGCACGCTGTGAAGGAACCAAGGTGTTACTACATTGTCAGGCTGGAGTTTCTCGTTCACCAACCATCGCCATCGCTTACTTGATGAAATCTGAACGAATCACCATGTACGAGGCGTACAAACGAGTTAAATCAGCCAGAAATATCATATCTCCGAATCTCAATTTCGTTGGTCAACTTATGGAGTTAGAACAAAATCTCAGTTCTGAGGGAAAGTGGAGTGAAAAACAAGACTCAAATCTTTTATCTGCGAGCTAGCAAAACTCCATATAAAAAAAAACATTATTCAAGCTTTAATTATTTTATATTGTGTGCATTTTTTTTTTCTGTTGGTAGTTTAGATTTTTAATTTTTAAGTCATTATAAAATTTGTTTAATTTTTAGTAATATTTCAAAGACTTATTTCATAGATTTTGTTTTATTATTTTAATAATGTAACAACATATTTAGAATATTTTTAAACCTTAAAATAGTACTTTTTATTTTCCATATTAAATTAACTCTTTTTATCATAATTGATAATTTAATTGAGTTGATCAATTTTGGATTTTCTGCTTAAAATTTTAAAATGTGATATTTCACAATTGCAACTTGGAGTTCCTTTGAATTTTAAAATTAAAATAATTGTTGCAATATTATAATAATAAACATGTTAAAACCCAAATTATCAGAGCTTTTATAAATCGGCCTTAAAAAAATTAATATTTATGATAGACTATAGTAAAAGTGTATCAAATTCTAAATACTTTTAGGGCAGTTTAATTAAGTTGGGAACTTTTTTTTCTTATAGATTTAACTTTATATATGAGCGTATATTCCTAAAATGCTTTGCAGCTCTGTATATAGAATATAATAAGCTCAATAATTATTAACAAATTTGATGTTGGTGCATAATTATTATTAATTACATAGCTACAGTCAATAATGCTTATTATGTTATGAAAATATTGTATTAAAAATTTATATTTTGCAGTTTCAATATTTTACAAATATTGAGCTGTCTGTAAAATATTCTTATCTTTAATTTTGGATCATCTAAGAAAAATAACTGAAATTTTATAAAAAAATTAGTAATGCAGTCTTAAAAGATTTGAGTATTGGTATTGAAATGGGAAAATTGTATTTACCAAATAATGTAAATCAGAAAAAATGTCAAAATATTTGTCTTAAATTTTCATAATTTTGTTTATCTCAATTTTTAAAATTTATCTTAAAAGTTTTTAGTAATTATTTCAATGTTTTGTTGAAATTAGTAAAATGCTGCACTACCTATCATGGATACTATCAGCCTTTTTTATCATATGAAAGAAGCCTAATAAATCTGTAGCTATTTAACGTAGTAATTAAATGCACCATAGTATAACTTTCTATATTATATCAATATAATAATTTTTGTCTCTCATAATTGTCTTTGATTATAAATTAATTAAAAATAATGATGGAAAGGAGTCGGATTTAGTTGTCATATTTAATATTATATAATATTTTATTCAAAATTATTCAATGTGTAGCTATGTATAGCACAAATAGAATTTGAAATCTTTGAATTTATATATAAAAAAAAATTGTCGTGATTATTTCTCTAGACTAAACAAGATGTACGAGTCTTATGGCAAATTTCTAGTAAAACTCAAAGTCATCTGCTCGTTGTTAGTAAACAAAGTATTGTTGTGTAATGTCTGTCGCGTGAAAGGAAAAACATGGGACAGTTGTTGATTTACATGTTAACTTATTGAAAATGACCGTTAATTATGAAGTTGACACCGTTGCCTAGCGCCAACAATGCCATTACGTTCTCTGCTCTGGTGGCAAAATTAGGCACTACGTCGTCCCATGTTTAACAATGAAAAAGGCTTCATGCGACAGACATTATAAACAATGGTTTGTTACAACCATTGTGCGAGTAGAAGACTTTGGTATAACTACAGTTTGAATTTCCTTAAATAAAGACATGATTGCATGCTTGATATGAACATTGCATATCATGTCATTATATGGGAAGTAATAACAGTTTTTAGACAAAAATTTGTCATTAAGAGTCTTAAGTTCGTGTATTGTCTTTGTTTCATTTCTTCAATATTTTATAATATTCTTCACTAAACTGTAATATTTTTAGTATGGATAAAATCATATCTCTCTAGTCGAGTATAACAATGTATAAATGCATGATTCTATAATAGGGCCTGTATAATCTAGTCCTTAATATAACTAATAATATTGACAATAGTTTCACATAACAAAACAGTAAAATTGGTGCACATGTTGGTGGAATTAACATTGTAATATATGCTAATTTCACCACTAAAAGCACAATAATTTGTTAATCTTTTTTTAGAATTTGGCCAATATAAAAATGCGGGTACCAAAAATTATAATTTTTTAATTCTAATTAATTATAATTGTAACACACTTTTAACTTCAATTCTCCAATTAAAAAAAATATATATGAACAACAAAGGAGAATAAATTAAAAATATATTATCCTAATTAATGTAATTAAATATATCTTTTATTATATATATTACACTTAAAAAAAGTAGTTTGTGTACTTAGTTAATGATTAATTAATTATAATTAATGTATAATTGTAAACATATCACTTATTATGGTATATAATTGCACAATCGTATAATATATTATAATATTGAATTGCAAAAAAAATATTATATATAAATATAAACATACTTATTATATTAAAAAAATAATAGAATTGTAATTTTTTTCCCTTTTTTGAAAAATGGTGTGATTTTAATTTATTATTTATGTAAACTTGTAAATAAACAAATGAAATAGAAATAATGTTGATTTTATTTTAGTAATAAACATGCCAGGGTTCAATAATAAGATTTTTTTAAAAAAATATATAAAAATTATTTGTAATAGTTATAAAAAGTCCAGTCACATTAATAATTAAAATTTATTAACAAAATATTTCTTTTACTATTTCAATAAAGAGTATAATTTATCATTGAAATTATTATATAATTAAATATCATATGTTACAGAATTACTGATACAACCACATCATTTACTCTTTGAATTTCTTCATTACAAAAATTAATTAAACTCCCTATTTATAATGTTACACATAACAAATATACTAATAATTAGTACGAAGAAGAAAAAGCTAAATGAGGGTAATATGACAATATAATTAAATTTTAATAAATGTATGTATGAAGTGTAGGAAAAATTATTAATAAGCCAACTTGTTTAAAATAATTCCCAGTAATTGTATTTAACTTTAAAACTTGCCTTATTTAGGAACGATTTCAATGATGGTTCAGATTCGTTGAAGCATAATGTTGAATCTGCCAAACGTGGGAAAATAATCAGCTTAAAATATACACTGCTCTTCACAGTTAAATCATTGTAAAAGTTTAGGATATTTTAATATATAGACTTACTGTAGAGAAAACAAGAACACTTTTTTTATTATAACTTCACTGATTGATTGACTAATAAGGTAGAAATTTAACATTGAAATTTCAAAATCAGAACCGAAATAGCCTGCAGCATATACATGCATTACAAAGGATCAGTAAGATATTATAAATTTTCCTGAAACCATTTAAGACATTATAAATTTATTATTAGAATTAATATTTATATGCATAATATAATATGTGCGGGACATTAAACTATTTCAATTTTGGGGTGTTAAATAGGTATAATATAATATTTAGTAATTATGAAACAATAAATATGAAACAAATAGTAATTATAAGACATTTCTAAGTAGGAACATACAAAAAATTATGGCCAATACCACTGAATGCATAAATTATTGAACCAATATTGATAAAAAGGTCTATCAGTATGCTGATTTACTGTATAGTATCACATATGAAGCATAGTACAAGATTTTTTGGCGAAATTTTGACTTAATGGATAAATTAGATAATTAACGTTTGCAAAAAATCATGTAAATACGCTGACAAAAGAATTTTATAAATCTGTAAATATTCCTACAAATTATTAATTTAAAAAAAATCATATTAACAAATGATGCCTGTTTAAAATGGTTTTCAATCCCCCCTCCTCTCTCTGCTAATAATTCAAATCAACGTATTGTAATATAATAATAATTATCTGAAGTGAGAAATACAACAAAAAATTTGAATAAGTATGATACATTGTTTAAAATTATTTAGTGATGAAAGTCCCCTACAAAAAATTAACTATGCCAATAGATGGCAGCAGCGTCAATATTTATATTTCAGTCTGAACAATATTTCGATGAATTTCTCTGTTGGTGACACGAATTTCCTCAAGACGATGAATATAATTAAACCTATTTGGTCCTATTTAAATTTCAACATCTTACGTGGATGTGTTTCATCATTATATTATTATATTTTTAAATGCTAACATTACAGTTAATTAAATTGATATTTATATATTTTATTACATATGCATAAAAAGGCTGATAGATGATAAAGGCCCAGCAATGAAATTTTTCGTACAGAATTGATTAATCTGGATGAATATAAATAAAAATATATTATAAATGAAGTTAAAAATATACTTAAATATGTTAAAATGATTTAAGTATAGAGCAAAAAATAATTAATTTGCAAAAACAAATATTTAATAATTAAGTATTCTTTATTTAAATATTTTATTATAATTTGAAATCTTTGATATACAAATTTTTATTACACTAATTTATATTTTCAATATTTATTTTATACATTTTTAAAGCAAGCCTAGATAAAATTTGTAGCTCATGACATTGTGTATAGGCATTAAATTTGTCTTTTTCATTGCACCAATTAAGTTAATTATTGTTATTTTCCTATTAATGTATTCTTTTATTGAAATAAAAAATTATTATTATAATATAATTTAGAGCAAAACAAAATACCATTAATATAATTTTTTCAATGAAGGTGCCAAACGAAAGATAAAGGAAATATATCCCATCAAATAGTATTGTTTTGAAACTCCTGATCTCAATTCCTCATAATTTTATAAATTTAAAAAGAAAAACATATTCTTTTTTAGTTGAAAATTTTACATTTAAGAATCAACAGTTTCAAGTAGGTATGGTTGGTATCTGAAGTCAGGCGCGGATCCAGGAAAAAAAAAATCGGAGGGGGCTGAAAATTTTCGGAGGAGGCTGCCTCCATAAGGCCAATGTTAAAAAAATGGAGTGGGGGAAGTGCCTATATTGCCCATGTTAAATCCAAAATTTCGCGGGCTAGCCCCCCTCCCTCCTGGATCCTCGCCTGTCCGAAGTCTATAATTTGACAGTGACAGTGCGATGACGAAAAGAGAAAAAAGAATTGTTGATTACAAGAAAAATAATAAACCCATTGTTATAAATTCTTCAATTAATCAATCTATAATTCTGTACATTCCTATTTCCATTAATAAAAAGAACTCAGCTCGTAAATACTTGATATAATGGACATGGATTAACGTAATTAAAACGATCATCACATTCAATTTTCATGAAATCTAATTTTGTATTGAAGGCTGAAGGGAAGATTGAATTTTAATCAATTAGTAGATACAAGTGAAGTTATTTACATGCTGATTTGATTAAACTTCCAATTGAATTTTATCTGAGCCATCATGAAATAAATTACAATTTGAATTGTTCATGGCAATCTGAATATTCGATTAGTGTAATCGTATTATATGAGTGTGGAAAAATAATTGTCAAAATTAAAGTGATGGTGACCACTTATATTTTTAAATTCCCTTCCTCTCTGTCTCTCTCTTTTTCCTCCCTCTCTTATGTATGTTATCTAAAAAAAAAAAAAAAATCAGTACCTAATTTAGTGTTTCAAATCGTTTTACAATCTCGTTTAAAAAAAACGCTTCAGAGCATTGTTATGATTCCACAATGTTAGTTTTAAATAATAAAGTTCATTTGACACAGCAGTTCAAAATTTTCAACTTCAAAATTTGTTCCAACAATCTCTTTATATTTTAAAGATTGCTATACTTATTACTCTTATTAGTCATTACAATTTTTAAAATTAATTGAATAAATAATTTAGGTTGTAGATAAAACGAAGATAAAATAATTGGCTTTACACACCGTACAATCGAAAGTATTGTTTGAATATTTTTTTTAACATAATAAATATTATATTGTACAACATATTATTAATTTTTAAAAATTTTATATCAAACGTAAAATATTACTAATATTAAATAAAAATTTAATTATTTAATTTTTTTAATTATTTGTTTATTTTTTAGCAGGCATTTTCTTTTTAAATAACATTTAAATTAAAATTTAGAGTTTAAAATTATAACAACTAATAACAGCATTTTTTTTTACACATAATTACAATATGTATAAATTGTTTATAATTGTAATAATAATTAAATGATAGGGATTTTCAGTATAAAAAATGTTTAATGAATGCACAGATGCATACTGTCAAATCTTATAGTTGGCACAAAAGCTACAGAAGCAAGATTTTGAGTATAAAGAATCAAAAGGTAATAAACTTTTTAATAATAATACATGAATTAATTTTTGGATTATATTGTTGATTTATTATTACTAAAATGAATTCAAGACTAATCCATAAATTGGTTGTTTTACCTGCTTCCGGTATTATACCGGTATTATACGATACAATAATTTTGCATACAATTTTTCTTGAAAGTAAAAATTGCATATAATAATTAGAAAAAATGTATCGTGTAAAGCCGGTATTACACGATACAATTTTTCCTTACAAGAAAATTTAATCTCCATTTGTTTGTAGTGAGAGGAAATTTTCTTGCAAGAAAAAATTGTATGAGAAAAATTGTATCGTGTAATTTCGGCTTTATACCAGCCTAATTGTTTAAAATAATATATTTGTAAAATAAATAGTATATGTATTGTTATTGCATACTTTATGAATAATTCTAATAATTGTAAGCACTTTTGATTTATTTTTAATCACTACCTTATTTTAATTTCATTAATTAAATAAATAAATGAATTATTTAATTAAAAGTTTAGTAAGAAATGTAACAAATTTTAAACATTTTTAAGCAGGCAAAAAGAAAATAATGTAGAGAAATAAAAGCTTTAGGGCGAGAAAAGTAGAAAAGATTGTCACGAAAAAGTCTTTTCAACATTTCCTTGCAAAAGAATTTTTAATTAAAATGTCTCATAGTAGATAGTTGAGAACATTAAAGTTCTATATCTTTCTCTTACATAGCCTCTAGCTAAAGGAACTAACAGTAAGAAGTATATAACTATTATATATATACGTTGTGAATAGACTGAGAAATGATCTTTCTTATAATTATTATTGTTAAAATCTTGTATAACTACGTAGTATTATATGAACTTTTATTGTATTATATTTTACTAAAGTTTTTAAGTAATAATTAAATATCCGTTGTTTTTATTCACGAAGAATACATACAATTTGTTTACAACAAGTAATTGGTTTACAGGTGACTGAGGGAACCATGGAAATCTCAAACAGGACATCTTTACATAACCCATGTATAAAAAATTAGGGGTAACATTTACATGTGTAAAAGAGGACTAATTTATTTATGAGAAATAATAAAGGGGATAAAAAAAAATATCTTTGATGAAGAATTATAAACTTAAACACCTCATTCCATCTCACGGAGAAAATTTGAGATTGATTAATTTTAATGTTTAAACTGTCATATTTAACTGGAGTTAATAAAAATTTTAACATAATATAATTTTACTTAAATCTTCCTGAAATTATTGAATTTTAAATAAATAGTAAATAAAATTGTCTTTCTTGAGGGTGGGGTTTAGATCATATTAGAAATATTAGAATTACTCTTCCATCAAATCAAAGCTAATTAACACTAACATGAAAATTATTTGACGTTCCTATATAGTTGTACACAATTATTTCTATAGTAGAAATAAAGCAAAAGTTGACCGTGAAATTTTATTGGTATTTATTATATAATTGTAACAAAATAATCTCTCTCTCTCTCTCTCTCTCTCTCTCTCTCTCTCTCTCTCTCTCTCTCTCTCTCTCTCTCTCTCTCTCTCTTTTCTCATATTTCCCTCTTTCTTCTATATACCTAAATACTTGGAAATAATCTTTAATCCTTTATATAATTGTTATTGTCAAAGTCTTAAGTAACTGCGCAGTATATTATATTCTGAGAAATTCTAATGAAAAGTTATATATTGTCAACTTGATATTAGAAATTCATGGAAAATCTCTTTCAACTTTGTTAGGAGGAAATTGTAATATAAGTTTTATGGAGTTTACTATGAACCCGTATAACGTTTTATAGATGTTGTTATGTATTTAAGACTATCTTACGTGTATACTTCTTTAGCAAAAACACGCTCAATTCTCTCATACTTATGTGGTTCCTCTGACTATAGAGGACATAAAGGACCAAGAGATGACGCTGATGACGTCTGAAAATTTTGCTCTTTGCATCGAGGATACGGCAATACCTATATAGCATGGGGAGAATCACAAAAATGATTTAATTTTTTAGGAAAGAAATCACTTACGAAGTTGAAATATATATTTTTTTAATTTGTCCGAAAGTGTTTGACAACTAATTATGGTGTTGTCATTTGTGTAAAATTATACTGAGCTGCTGACAGAGCATTTACATGATTTTACAATGTTAATCATATACAGCAATCCTCGCCAGACGCACGTAGTTCCAGCAGTTACCACTAGGTTCGCACTAACTTTATGACGCCAATAGACCATTGAAATTCCAGTTTATTGTCAAAAAGTTGTAGCGTCTATTCTTGACTGAGGTTTCCACATTTTTTTTTTTTTTTTTTTTACAAGGATACATTCCCCTAAGAGCTTACAGTTCGCGGCGGGGTAGTGGGCAGGGATAGGGAAAGGATGGTGGCCACGACCTGTTAAACGTCCCAGCATTCGCTGAGGTGAGACTGAGGGAACCGTGGAAATTTTTCCTAAGTCACAGGTGAACCCATGAAATATAGAAAAAGTTAGTGTTTTGGAAGGTACTGCAGGTAGTAATTAGTTGTTTGATAAGAAGAATTGATTGTCTTTATAGTGTATAAGAAGTTAACATAAATTGGATTGCCAGCTTTCAACTCAAACCCAAATAAGTGACGTTTACTTTCTATTACATAAATTATGTATATTATAACACAACTAACATAAATTTATGTAGTCATGCACTTGTGTGTGGTTCCCCAGGCTTTGGACATCGCTTTGGTCCATTGAGAAAAAGTAGAGGTGTCCGTCCGTCCTGACTGAGGTTTCCACGGTTCCCTCAGTCTCACCTCAGCGAATGCTGGGGACGCGTAACAGGCCGTGGCCACCATCCGTTCCCTACCTTATCCCATTACCCCGCTGCGAGCTGTAAGCTCTTAGGGGTGTATCCTTGTAAAAAAAAAATATACAATCATAATTCAAGTTCATGTATTTGTATTTCTTGTATAATGAAACTCCCAGATTTAGAACAAGATAACTAAAATCTGCAACTAACAAGTAAGACCACTTCAAACGTTGAGAGGCTAGTTCCATTATATATTACATGTATCAATTTTTCTTTTGCACCTTTCAAATTTAGTCAAATATATTTTATTTTATATTCTCTCCGAAATTGTCCAACATATTCATATTTCAGCGTTACATTTTACATATTTTAATACAAACTTCTTTATAAATTTTCAAAACAGAATTAGGAACAAAATAGGTACAAGCTTTTTTTTTGTTTTTTTTTTATTTGTAAATGTTAGAACGATGTAATATAATGATATTTGAAATCATGCACTAAAAACTTCTAGAGCATGAAAAATACTATGTAAATAGCAATATAATTATAATATTGATAAATTCAAAAGGAGTTTCTGATATAACATTTAATTAATACAAATCGATTGTAAAACAGAAATCGAACAAATTTAAACAGGATATTGAAACATTGCTTATTTCCTTTTTAGGATTATTAGATTTGTCTGCAGTCTCTACAGATTACTCAAATTTAATCTCAATAAACTTCCTTCGTTTCATTGATAGTTGAGACATTTCATTAATACAATTACGTTTGCTATTAAGAAGTAAATTGTGAATAAAAACTATAAAAGTATTTTTTAAGTTAGTTTCAAGTTCGGGAACATGCGAGCGTGGAGCAGTGTATTGACGGTTCTCGTTAGATCACCGAAGTTAAGCAACGTCAAGCGTGGTTAGTACTTGGATGGGTGACCGTTTCAAGTAAAAATTACGCTGCTCCCTCCCTGAGGTAAATTCATCTCGCTTTCCACCCAGTGCCGTGATGCACTTGTGTGTGGTTCCCCAGGCTTTGGACATCACTTTGGTCCATTGAGAAAAAATAGAGGTGTCCGTCCTGACTGAGGTTTTCCACGGTTCTCTCCGTCTCACCTCAACGAATGCTGGGACGCGTAACAGGCCGTGGCTACCATCCTTTCCTTACCTTATCACTACCCATTACCCCGCCGTGAGCTGTAAGCTCTAAGGGGTGTATCCTTATAAAAAAATATATAATTTGTTTTGTTTATTTTTTTTTCTTTGTTTATTGAATTCAATAGAATGCATACTTAAATAGTACAGTATTTCCATAAGTTTGGATACATGATGTGGTAAATCTCCAGCCAATAACATAAAAAAATTTTCACAAATATGATACTTCATGTTTTTTTGTGGTTCTCATTATTTTAGATTTGTTAGTTTTTGATGTTTTTTTTAAAGCTACACTTAAGCTCGCATTTTCTTGTCCAAATAACTAGCTAACAATAAAATATTTAATTGTGTTGTAAAACTTGTAAACAAAACTCCCTAACTTTGACGATTCTTAATTTGAATAGAGTATTGTCCTCATTTTTTTTTATTGCAGAAATGGATAGAGAGTGCAAAGTTATGCTACCCTGATTTTTTTCAGATTTTTTAGAGCCCGGGAACTATTTTTAAAAAATTATTTAAAGTCCCTTTCGTGACGTCACGAGACGCCGCTCCTTAAGAAAAATATAGGACTTGCCGCCGCGTGACGTCACAAAAAGAACTTTCAATAATTTTTTAAAAATAGTTCCAGGTCTCAAAAAAATCTGAAAAAAATCAGGGTAGCATAACTTTGCACCCTCTATCCATTTCTGCAATAAAAAAAATGAAGGACAATACTCCATTACCTCGCAATAAACAAAATATGTAAAATGTAATATTGATACTAGCATTTTACATCAAATAATTATTAAGATTATTGCAATTAAGATTTCAGACATAACTTTTAATTTGAAAAATTTCATTAAAGGAAGATGCACAGAATTTAAAGTATTGATATTATTGCAACCAGTGTATTCTGTATTGCTTGATTTTATTATTGTCAATGCATAACATAACTACATTGTCGAAATAAAATATTATTTACTTAATTTTAAATTTTATTTATTAAATAATTTTTATTCATTTATTGCATTTTAAGTGAATTAAAAAATTTGAAAATAATAATTTTTAATAATTAAATTTTTTTATTAGTAAATCTATTATTTTAATTAATATAATTATTTTTCTATTTTACAATACACATTCAAAATAATTAATAATATGTTATTTAAATAATATAATACTAATAAAAATTACACAAACATTAAACATATTTGTATAATATTACCCTTTCCTTTTTTAAAAAACATGAAAATTTGACGTATAATTTTTTCCGTTTTTCATTTAAAAATTTTCACCATTAAAAAAAAAGAAGAGTTTTTAATTACACATAGGTTAAGAGAGAGAGAGAGATGGAATTGTAGAGAGAAATGAAAGAGAGGGGGAGGTGGTGTATAGTATAGGAGTCACGGCGCAGCTCACACATTTTGCATCAGCGCGTTAGGGGAAGTAATACTAAGAGAGATGGAGGGGTGGATGCTGCTATGGAGAGAGCCGGTATGGAATGGTCCTTTGCCAGCCTCCCAGTTAGGCTCTAAGAATCAATATTTTCCGGGCTTTGTATGAGAAACTCCCTTGCCTTGGCTCTCGTGTACGGGGTGTTTCATAGCTCCTCTATACCATAGCAGGCACATTCTGTTATTTGGGTGGCAAATTATATAAAGAACTAGTTGCTTTTTAAAATAAAAATTTAATATTTTTCATCATTTTTATATATTTAATAAAATAAAATAAAAAAGTTATAATAATATAGACTGATGTTTATAAATGTAATTTATAAAATTTAATCATATCTTAAAAAAAAATAGAAGAAAGTGTACTTTTTTGAAAGGTAAGTGAATCTATATGTACTCCACCCTTATTTTTATAATTCATATTTTATTAATGTTTTTGTATTAGTTTTATTCATAATTTTGCTATCATGAAGTATATTTCAATATTTTTTTTATTTCTTTCATTTCTGCTAACGTATAATTTTTATTTCTACCTTTCGTTCATTTGACATGCTTACTTGGTAAATATCATAAAATAATTACTTCATTTTTCTCCCTTATTTAAACTGGAAATTAATAAATTCCATCACAATGTCCGGTTAACTATTGAGTAAATGCGTTGTCTAATTTGTTATTGTTATTATTTCCTATAATTTTTCACATAAGCTCTTTAATATAACACTTAAAGCGAAATTCTAAATTTCTATAATATTACTCGCCATAATTTTTTTTCATTATATTTTGTAAATATTTTCAATAATAATTTATATCAAAACATTGCTATTACTTCCATTTTATAAGTTAATATTGATTTTATCAATAGCTAATTAAGATAAATAAGTTTAAATTATAATTTTAAAACTATAGAAAGTTTTTTTTTTTCATTTTATTTCATTACTTTCGAAGGTTATTGCAAAGAGCAGACAAGTCCATTACAGTTCAATGTGCGGGGTGTATTCCTCCCATATGTTATAGCACGTACAGTACCAGCAACCAGCTAGGCTTACCTTGCTACGTACTATAATCGATGTTTATATAACTTAAGTTGGGAGTTTAATTTACTTCAATTGGAATTTCAACTTTGGAGAATTCATAAAACATTGGAACCATATTTAGGATAATATTTTTAATTATTTACTAGTTAGAGAGGGACCAATTATTTTCGAAAGAAAATTAGAATTATTACTATATTGTTTTATATTTTAAAATTGTATTCGATATCAGTAAAATGTAAAATCTTAATATTTAATTTATTATTAAGACATTTTTAATGCTAGTTTTTAAAATTATAAAATAATTTAAATTTTATTATTATATGAAGCAAATCGCTTAATTTACTCTTTACTATTAAATTATTATTTTTTATTTAAATTTAAATAAATTAACAGGACGTAAAATTGCATTGTGTACACACAATTTTCAAAATTGAAAACATTTTCATCTTATAGGGAGTATCATTGTAATATGTGTTGGAAATTATACACTTATTCAATTTAAAACAAAGTGCGCAGTATTGAATGAATTAGTTTTGCATAATATATAATGATATAATACATGACATGTATTAATTGTATGTATAAATCTATAGGGCCTGATTAATATGGACACATTGGATGCATACATAAAATAAATATCAATCCTCAACATTTAAAAAATATAACAATATAATATGTCTGTATGCATACTCTGCTCGGTGTACACTTTCTGCATACAATCGACCTTATGTACATGGAGGTAAGGTCGATCGGGTGTAGAAAATGTACTGTTGTCAGGGTTTTCGAACAGACATGAGGATCAAAGTAGCATAAAAGCCATTCAGACAGATGGTTGTAACACATCCCTTAAATTAAATATATAAAAATATTTATGAAGTAAATATTAAGCGTTTAATTAAAAAATTCTACACCTTCCGTTATTTACAAAATACGCCATGGAAATTGTTTCTATTTTATAATTTATCATTGATACTGGAAGAAACTCTTAAAATTAATTTTCATTAAAAATAATTCATTAATTTATATTAAACCTGCTGTTAATTACAAGCATGTCTAAATTAAAGCTAATTTAATTGATTATATTAACGCGTGGGAACATTTCTAACTTCGAAATTATAATCAAACTTATACTTACTTGCTAATGAATTTTTTAATTAATTGTAATATATAATTAGGAGGAAAGACCAAAAAGATGTATTTTTATAAGGAAAGGAAATAATAAAAACCAACTCCAAATTAAATATTGAATTTTGAAGTAAATTTGTTTTTAATTCTCTGAAAAACATCTCTTCGATTAAATTGACACTTTTCCTTTGTAGCTTTATATTTCTAATTATTTTAATTTTTATATTGAATTTAAGACAATAATAAATTCTAGGAAATCACAAACGCCCTCTGTGAAACGCTAATAAACAACAGTGAAATATAATTGTCATTAAAAAATATCGTTCAAATTTTAATCGATGAATAGTCTTTATTTTCGAAATAAAATTATAATAAAAAATGTATAATATATCAATGCAATTAAAAACAATTTAGTTTATAAAATTGAAGCAAAATATTAATAATTTAGCCTCAATTTTAACCCAGGTTAAATCGATTTAAATATAAGAAAACTCCCTTATGTGAACATATTAATTTTCTCAGTAAGACATACTAGGGAGTTTTGTAAATAATATCTACATTAAAATGGGACTAAAATGCTTTGTTACTGCTCTCTATTATTTCACACAAAAATTAGAATGACTACGTTTATATAACAGTGTTTATAACGTATTCTTTGACGACGGATAATATTAATGATGTTGTTTAATATATCGATTCGTTGATGACGCCTCATAAGAATAACAACCGTCGTCAACAAATACGTATTTTAAACACCTTGGTGTGAGCGTTATTATAACGCTAACATATACAGTCTAACAGATCTTAGAATACCTGTAGACACTATAAGGCGCCTAGCTTTCCAGACTGTCGCCATCCTATTCTGACTGGGATAAAAAACAAAAGACGATCGCCGCGCGTAGTCGAATCTACACGTAAACTAATAAGATCTGTAATACTGTAGATTAGTTTTCTTATATTTAATTAATCAAACGTTTGAACTGCGTTCACATGATGAGGTTTAATAATACGTATCCGTTGATGACGCCTCATAAGAATAACATTATCCGTCGTCAACGGATACGTATTAAACACCATCATGTAAACGTAGTGATTAATTCATATTAAAGATTACGAAATAATAGACAACCTAGATGTGAAGTTTTTTAATTTAAAAAATAAAATAGAGGCTACCAAATTATGCTACTATGAATTGTTTCAGATTTTCATTGTTCTATTGAACTACAGTATTGTTCTGAAAGTTCTGTTGCACCCCCCCCCCTATTTGGATTCATAATAAAAAGGTTAAGGCCTAAACGCCTATTATTAACGTGCAAAGAAATCATTTTTTAAAAAATTAGAGTAAACACAAATTTGGATTTTATCCATTAACAAAATCTATTAAAATAATTTTTTTAATACATTTTTTTTCTCTTCTACTTTTTTTTTTACCATTTTTTCCTTTTAAACTCTTATAATGGAGGTTATACAGCTGAGTGGAATCGAACCCACGTACTTTCACCTCTAATGCATTCATTATTATATTTCCCAGCTCCTACAGCCCGTCAACTCTCAGCACTCAGGTGCTTAACGGGCTGCATACCCCCATCTTTATTAAAATGTGCCTGGTGACTTTTTGAGCTTCTACAGTTCAACAATCGTGAGATTTCCACCGGTAGACTTTCTACTTTAGTTTTGAACTCAAAATTTTGCAGAGATATTTATTTTAGAGATTTGAAACTATCTTTAAAGTTTTAGAGTTTTCATGTTTATAGTTCAGTAAAAATCATTCCACTTCCGACTACTTCCGGTTGTAATTTTACATTTGTTGGACTATAAAGTGATGCTGAGGTGACAAGCCACGTAGGAGTCTCTTCATCTCTCTCTCTTTTCTTCATCCCTTTTTACTCTCGTAATATTCTCCGTGTATTTGACGTGTTATTTGACGCCTCTCTTTTGCTCTAAAACATCCATATATTCATATTATATTTGGTTAAAACAATATTTAAATTATAATATAAATCTTTTAAGGCAGAGATAATGCGGATCAGCTGGCCCAATCAATGCTAAAAAAATTTCATTCATGAAAATTATGAAAAAAAAAAAAAATGTTCTGCTCTACAACCATTATCAGTAGTTAAAATATCAGACCAAAAACGAGCTAGTTTTTGAGTTATGAATTAGTCAACTTTCAAAAATTAATAACTCGAAAACTAGCTCGTTTTTGTTTATCTGATATTTTAGCTACTCATAATGGATGTAGAGGACAACATTTTTTCATAATTTTCATACATGAATGGGATTTTTTTAGCATTGGGTCAGCTGATCCGTGTTATCTCTACCTTAAGATGGTCAATAAAGAAAATTTTAGTTTCAATAGTAAAATATAATGAGGGCAATTCACAAAAGAGTTATCCACAGTTTTCTCACTAGCCATGGTTATATAGGCCGGCCAGCCTAATTCAATGACATTAAACGTGATTAGTGAGAAACCTGGATAACTTGCTTAGTAAATAGCACCAAATAATTATATAAGCTTTACAAACCTATATTTTTCTTAACTCATTTTACAAACATTCTTATTTATTTTATTTTTTTTTTCTTTCAACTCCTGTTATAGCGTATATTGGTCAACCCGACCTATAGCAATGCTCAGGACTATATTCCAATTTTTACAGATAACGGTAACATTCAAAAGTATACATGATTTACTTTCCTTCAATTCGTATGCAAATACGAGCATCAATGTTCAAATAGTAAAAAAATCCCACACTCTAGCGTTTTAGATACAGGAAACCATGGAAACGTCTATAATAGGAAGTCCAGTACACCCTTTTTATAGTGATGTTATATACCGGATGCGGGACACTTGTTCAAACCCATAAAAAAAAGAGACTTGTTAAAAGATATCTTGACCGGATTCGAACCCATGACCTTCCTTATGTGAGTCTAGCACGTAACTAATGTAGCTAAAAGAAAATTATTCAGCTGTAAGATGAAGTACCTACTGCCCACATATGCAATGCGTTTTAACGCCCACACATACAATGCGTTCTGACACCCACACGCTAACATTGGTCACACGTAAAGCCACGATGAAGACAAATATTTAACATCCGGCCAACGCAAAACACCCACACGTTTCTGTATCGTTTGAATAAAGTAGCGGAAATATCATTGGCATCATCAATTAATGACAGTTTCATATATGAATTAACAAAACATTTTATATTTAAAATTTAATTAATTTTTTGTTGTATTTATACATAAAAATACATATTTTTAGATGGCATTTCACAATTCCATTTGTTTTATAAAAGTATAAATAATAATTTTAGCCTGAAAATGGAGCCTTATTTGCAGATTGTCTATAGTATAGATTATAATAATATGTTTTCTGACTTGATTTAAAACATGGTTAATTTTATATTTAAATCTTTTGAGCTTTATATTTCGAAACCAAAATATGGCCTTTATAGGTTGCGAATGCCCATTTATATATATGTTTTTATAATTTGAAATAATTATTGCTATATTTTATCAGTAAATAACAATAGGAAATTTGACCGCGTTTGAAATTATAAAAATAAATAAATTATGATTTTTATCATAATTTATCATAGGGGAAATTTGGTGGACGAAGGAAATATACGATTAGAAACCCTTTTTAAAAAAAAGTTTTAATTATTCTTGGGTGGTACGATATTTTTCTCATTATCTCTGTTTTTATTCTGGGAGTTTTTACCAGGGAGTTTTATAATATTTTTCATTAATTACATACCCTTTTTTAGTGTGTTGAAATTATGCTATAGTCTCTGCATTTTGTCCCCATCTTCTTTTAGAGGCCAGAGCTAATCCTCCATTGAACATGGTATATATTGGAGTATCGACCTCAAAATTTTTTATTGCAGAAATGGATAGAGGGTGCAAAATTATGCTACTCTAAATTTTTTCAGATTTTTCTGAGACCGGGAAGTATTTTCAAAAAATTATTGAAAATTCTTTTTTATGACGTCACGAGGCGCCTCTTCGTAAGAAAAGGATAGGACATTAACGCCCGTGACGTCATAAAACGGACTTTCTATAATTGTTTAAAAATAGTTCTGGGTCTCAAAAAAATCTGAAAATATTCAGAGTAGCATATTTTTGCACCCTCTATCCATTTCTGCAATAAAAAATTTTGAGGTCGGTACTCCTTTATAATATGTTTATAGGCCTGACAGGGGCATTTACCACATATATATATATGACGTTACATTATAATGCTCTAGAGGTGCATCATATTGGTTACATTTGCAAATTTATAACAATGTCAAAATTCTTGTTTGTTTCAGGAAATACAACGAAAAGAACAATCATCAAATGAAGAAAACCGAAAATAGTTTTTATATAAAATAATTAAAAAGAAAAAAAAAGTTTTAGCTAAATATATATTAATAAATGTATTTTCTATTTTTAATACGTGTTTCATAAATGTATATATTATAATATAATTGTCTAACTATATATAAAAAATATGTCGTCAGGAAACGATTCAAATGTAACATTAGTTTCAACTATAGCTCCGTTTACACGGTACAGCGTTGCTGAGACCGTTCTAATCGCAATTGTAGCTGGAACACTCAGTATATTAACGGTAAGTTGAAGTTTATGGACAACTTAAGGTGGATTTTCATGGGCGACAAAAGCGATCCGGCGCAATTTGACGTAAAAGCTGCGAAATCCTATGCGGCGGCGAATTCACCGGTAATCGCATTAATTTCGATGCTCTTATTATTTTAATCACCAAATATGGCCGCCAATGGATGTTACAGCAAGTGCGCTTTATTCGCGTCACGTCGCAGGCTGGAAATCGCACAAAAAAATCCACCTTTACATATATATACATATATATATGTATATATATATATATATATATATATATATATATATATATATATATATATATATATATATATATATATATATATATATATATATATATATATATATATATATATATATATATATTTCTTCAAATTTAAAGAGGGTCCTACAATATGTATTGTAAATATTTTTTCATTTTTTTTTAAACCTCTAACATTCATTAAATCGTGCTGCAAGACGCTGTGACGTCATAGTCTTTCCTTATACTTGGATGTTAAATATTTGCATGACTATGACGTCACAGTATCTTTCCCCACAATTTTGAGGATGCTAGAGGTTTAAAAGGATTTGAAAACTGTTGCTTGAGGTACACTATCCAAAATTGGCATGCAAAACTTTTATGAATTATTATTCAAACTTAACCTCGATTGTTGCATGACATTGTTATTAATTTAGTATATCTTCTTCCTGAAACACCCACACACCATCTCCAATTTACGACCAAAACATCATTACATACATGCCCTAAATCACAGATACCCCACGCGAATTCTATCATGGCTCTAAATTAATATTGTCTTTATCGTGTTTGTAACGTCTCCATTCATTGGTAGACAGTTTGTAACGACTTTTCCCATTGGTGGAATATGAGCCGAGGATTCTTGAACAAATATAACATTAAATATGTTGCTTTATGATTGTTTTTGTACTTAAGAAACTTTTTATATTATTATTTAATAGCAAATCTACTGACAATATTATAATGACACTATAAAATACAGAATAGCTCATTTATTTTTTGTCATGGTCAAATTACAAGACCAGCCGTCCCTACATAAATTAATTGAGAAAAAAAAACTATCATTCATATTTTATTATCATTAATGAATGAATTTGATTGAAAATATTCTTCTCTTTTCTATAAAATTCCGATATTACTCATTACTATAAGAATTTCTTTATTAATAATACCAGAGACGTTTAACAATCTTAATGAAACTCCCGTTTAAATCTCACGACTCCAAGATAAAAGTTAGAGAGGATATCTTATTTTTATATCAGTTGCTATCACATGTCGTATTCAGTGACGTCATCATGTCGTATTCAATTCATTACTCTAAAGGCGGATTCATATGGCGACAACGGCGATGCGACGAGCTTTTGACGTAATTTATTTTGATAACATCCATGTTTATTATATATTGTTTGCATTTTTTTGTTATATGTTATATTTTCTGACGTGATCAATGTTGTCTTGTACAACCTATATGTTCAAATAAAAAAAAAATAAAATAAATAAAAGCTGTGAAAACCTATGCAGCGGTGAATTTGCCAGGAAATCGCGTAAATTACGATGCTCTCTTTCAAATATGGCCACCAATAGATGTTACAGCAAGTGCGCATTATCCGCGTCGCATGATAATAATCGCCAACTGAATCCACCTTAAGGCGAATTCAGATGGCGACAACGGCGATGCGACGCAATTTTTGTGAAATCCTATGCGGCGAGCGAATTCGCCAGGTTGCGGCAGCGAAATTGCGATGCTATTTTTTTTAATTGCCAAATATGGCCACTAATAGATCACACAGCATACGCATTATTCGCATCGCATGATAAAAATCGCCATGTGAATCCGCCTTAAATCGGTTTTCGCTTCATTACGACTCGTTCCGAAGGTTGACGAAAATAGTCGAGGACTTTTCGTTCAAAGCCATCCTCTTAAATGTTATTATCCTTGAGAAATCATCAAGTTATTATTATGAACATAAAGCACCAAGGCTATCGCACAATAATGACAACTTTTAACGATTATATCTGTACTTGAAAAGATATATTGCGAAACTTAAGATTTATGAACATTACTTTTTTTATTGTTGCAGGCAATCCAAGGTTTTAATTGAAATAAATGTAGCGTGTTGCACTGATTAAAAGATTTCTTGTAACCTATTTTGCGTTCAGTAATTTATTTAGTATTATGTTGTAATGCGAGTATAGGAATTTTACTTTTCATTTATAAAAATAAATAAAACAAATGTAAGTCAAAACCGATATAATTATTATTATTACACCATGTTATATATTCTAATAATTGTTTTATTTCAATACAAGGATATCATATTAACATTTCGAAGGGAGTTGAAATTACATTTTATTATAAATTCATTGTTCACTTGCCCTAATTTCAATATCAAGAACCCACCACAATAGAACTGCATTAAAATTTAATTTTAAATATTTCAAAGGTGCAATATTTATTTATAATTAATAAATTAAATTTAAATTATAATAATTGAGGACAGTTGCATTTAAATTAATAAAAAATATTTAAATTAATACATTAATAACTAATGTTAAATTGAAAGATTTGAATTCGTAAAAAAAAAAAAAATGTGAAAAAAATTAAATTAAATTATTTAATTTAAAAAATCATAATAAATGATATAATGTTAAGAAAAACTAAAAATTTGCTTACAGATTTCTAATTATAACCTAATTTAATTTTTTGATATCCTTATTTAAAAATAGCAACCTTATTATTTATACGAATAAAAAAAATATATTTACAACTTTATTAAAAAAAAAGTAATTATTTATAGCCTTACATTGTAATTATTAAAAAATGCTAAATAAACAAAGGTATATCATAACCAACTTTTTTATAAAACACCCATATAAGCCTTAATTATAAAGTTTCTAATGATAATTCCGTGGTCATATTTTATATTCCAGTTTCTCTTATTCTATGGTGTATTTTTAGTTCAGTGTCAGGGGACTCATAGCTGCCTGGCTACTATAGAAATACGATTCTCGTCGGTGTAACATATCATTATTAAAACGCCTGTAAACTCGGCAACTCTTTCAGCAGCAGAGCACAGCGGGTTGCATAACCATGAGGATACTTTTTAAATGGAGAATTATGGAGAAATAAAAAATAAACCTAACAGGCGGATTCACATGGCGATTTTTATCATGCGACGCGACGCGAATTATGCACACTTGCTGTGACATCCATTAGCGGCCATATTTGGCGATTAAAAAAAAAGAGAGCATCGCAATTAACGTGACTTTGCTGCCGCAACCTGGCAAATTCGCTCGCAGCCGCATAGGATTTCACAGCTTGTGTGACAAAATCGCGCCGCATCGCCATCTGCATCCGTCTTTAAATCACAACTATTAGCCTGGGGCCTGGGTATCTGCCAGGGTATAGAAAGTGGAGGCGGTATCGGCGCAACTTGATTGGCCAATCAGAGAGGGCGTTACTGAATTTGCAACTTCTAGCGACTTACAAAAGCTCGTACATAGCCTCTTTTATAGAATACGGATCATTACTCATTACAAATCTCTGTGCTATATGTACACTCGTCGCCTTGGAAAATTTCCCACTTGCAGCCTTGTTAATTACCATGTCCTGTGTTATTCCTACGAGGAACGGTAATTATCAAGGCCGCAAAGGGAAATTTTTCGAGGCGATGACTTTTGTACATATAAAAACTCTCTTTACGTAGAATTTTTTATTAATAGTAATATATATATAAATTAAAAAATTGTATTGATAATTTCCACCAATCAGAGATTGAGTGTAATGGTCAATTATTCTCTCTCAGCGGGGAAAATATTGAACTTAATTGTTTTCATTTCAAAACTTAATAAAAAGACGTATCTGGTGGTTTCTGTACTACTGCATTTAATTTTGTTTTTATAAATCTCTAATCCTCTCCCCTGTTTTCACCCCCAGGTGGTTGGTAACATCATGGTGATGGTATCCTTCAAGATCGACAAGCAACTACAAACCATCAGCAACTACTTCCTGTTCTCACTGGCGGTGGCTGACTTTGCGATCGGCCTCATCTCCATGCCGCTCTTCACCGTGTACACATTGATGGGGTACTGGCCGCTTGGACCGACAGTTTGTGACACCTGGCTAGCGTTAGACTACCTGGCCAGTAATGCCAGCGTGCTGAATCTTCTCATCATCAGCTTCGACAGGTAAGAGAAGCATGGTCAGGATGACATGATTTCGTCCTTTTTTCAATCATAGATTTTGCATTGAAGTAGTGTTTGTGAAGCTTTGAAATCAAAGTCTTCTACTCGCAATGGTTGTAACAAACCATTGTTTATAGGGTCTGTCGCATAATGCCTTTTTCATTGTTTAACATGGGACGACGTAGTGCCTAATTTTGCCACCAGAGCAGAGAACGTAATGGCATTGTTGGCGCTAGGCAACCGTTTCAACTTCATAATTAACGGTCATTTTCCATAAGTTAACATGTAAATCAACTATCGTCCCATGTTTTTCCTTTCACGCGACAGACATTATACAACAATACTTTGTTTACTAACAACGAGCAGAAGACTTTGATTGAAATGTTAAAAACAGAACTGAAATATTTTAATAATTACTCAAGGTCTCTCTTTTCAAATATGAAATAAACGAAAATACATGATCTCCATTCCCTATTCGACCCAGATATATTTTAATCAGTCTTCTTCTCATTGTTTTATAAACCAAAATAAGGGTGTCAATTAGCGCCAATAAAGTTCTATGCTCTAGTGACGAAATCTGGTACCATCATCGTCCTGCGTTTAATAATAAAAAAAGACTTCAATAGACATTATAAACAATGGTTTGTTACAACCATTGCAAGTTGAGAAGACTTTGCTTTTAGTATTTCTGTCCTACCTCTCTTAGTTACTGTACCATGCATATTTTTTCCTCCACTCTTCATCTTTAAACACAAGACCGACAAAGTAATTATCTCTAGAACATCTGAGAAGGGGAAATTATTCATTACGTACTACCTTCCTATCTCCCTACTACTGTATATTGAGGAAGAAAATTTTGAGACGGATTTAGATGCTGTATATTATCACCGTTTTAACTAAATCTACTTTAATATATGAATTATATGTTATGTAAAATGATTGCTTAAAGTAGAGGTAACCTAGATTGTTGATGATTAAGAGCCACGGATTGGATTTTTAACCAATTAACTTCATTAACTAAACATTTAATTTAATTATATTACGTATTTTATTATTGATATTAAAAAATAAAGAATATTTTATATTTTTCTGTTAATTTTTATCGCTTATTTTATCAACACGATAAATTTACATTTGCAACAAAAAAATAATAAAATAATTTTTTTTTAAAATATTAAAAAAATATAAATAATTTTTAAAAGTATTACATACATTTAAAGAAAAAAAAATAAAAAAATCAGTTTTCTATTCCTTCTCTTCGATGCTACAAGGTTGATCAAATACAGTATACATTTTTTTACACAAGTTAACATACTTTAATTCTACTTTAGGACATTAAGGATGCTATAACCTTGCCTGAGTTGCTATAAAGCTGGTACTCAAATAAACAAATGATGCAGGTTTTAAATTTTTAGGGAGCTATCAAGCAGTGGCGTAGCCACGGGGGGGGGTTTTCGGGGTTTAAACCCCCCCCATGAAGATCGAGTAGTGACTGGATATAAGAAGAAAAAAGGAAAAATTATAGAAATTTGAAAAAAAAAAAGTTAAATAAAAAATTGAAATTTAGGGGTATCAAGTAGTCTTTTCTTTAAAATAAACAAATTATAAGTTAGTTTCTAATTTTAACAGGAAAAAGTGCGACTCATAAATAAATATTTTATTTACCTTACAAACTGCATGTGCATATAACTACTATTGTATAAATTAAAACGCTCTCACGTGTGCCGCACTTTCATTTAATTGGTTGCTCCACGCGCCCGGTGCAGACAAAATTTAACAAAAATAAGAGAAGCAATTCCCTTTTTTATTTATTTATTTTTCACAATATCTTAATGATGTGAACTTGGATTATTAAATAAATTTTAAAAATCAAATTCAATTAAATGACACGTACACTGATTCTATAAAAATAATATAAAGTGGTTACATGAATTACTTGATTTAATTAAAATGATTTACTCAAAGCTTTATTTATTATATGCACGTATTCAAAAGAAATTGAAAAATGGGGTGAAAAAAATATAAAATGTTAAAAAAATTGCATCAGGCCCTCTAATCATCATTTAATAATCATCATCTAAGCATCATTTTACCCTCTAATATAATAGTATTTTTCCATTATTTTACCCTAAAAAAGGGGCGTGTCCTTAAAAAAAACCGCGCCTGCGGCGGGCTATTGGGGGGCTTCGCCCCCCAAACCCCCCAGTGGGCTCTTCTCGATCTTTGTCCTGAAGAACCCCCCCCTTGGGCAAATCCTGGCTACGCCACTGCTATCAAGAGAACTCAGTGTATTCATTCTCAATTAAAGCAACACACCTTGTTCTTAAATGTAGCAGTGGGAACGTTCGTAGGGTCGCAAAGTGTATCAGTCAGTGTATACCTGAGATCAAACACACTTCCCTTCTTTTATAATCCTTTCAAAGGCACACAACATTGGGGACACTTATTTCTAAAAATATGAGACACCCGAGTTGAAATAAATTTCATTTAAGCTCTTCTCTCGTCTTTTGTCCTTTTATTTTGCACCATTTTAGAGACAAAAGGAACTAAAAAGATGAAGTTACGTATTTTTTCCTCTTCTTGAGCATAAAATGTTAGAAATATTGGGCGCGATTCACAAAGCAGTTAGCCATTATTCTAACCACGTTTAGCTTAACCACGTTTAACTAAATGGTTTAACACGTAAAACAGGTATACTTTAGTTAAATGTGGTTAAGCTAAACGTGGTTAGAAACCTGGTTAACTGCTTCGTGAATCGCGCCAATTGTCTTCATTTCATCCTCACTTTCAGCGAGGAAGAAATAAGATGTGTTTTAAAGGTAAAAAAAATTAAGCTTAGACGTGTAAAGGATGAGTTGAAGACGTAATTTTTTTAACTATGACAATACCTGGGATCGAACTCATTCCCTTTTATTTCAGATACTTCTCTGTGACCCGACCATTAACGTATCGAGCCAAGCGTACCACCAACAGAGCAGCGGTGATGATCGGCTCAGCGTGGGGCATCTCGCTGTTATTGTGGCCACCCTGGATCTTCGCCTGGCCGTACATTGAGGGAAAGAGGACCGTTCCAGCCACAGATTGTTACATCCAGTTCATAGAGACCAACCACTACATCACTTTCGGTAAGATATGTGACTGCTTGACATGGTATATATTTACAGTATTAAAATTTTGCAAAAATTATTTGTGAGAGAGAGAGTTGTTTTTAAATTTGGAAATGGGAGAATTTTTAATGAGTACTTTGACTTTTTTTTTTTCGCAATTTCAAAGCTCAGAAATTCCAAAATAGGCCAGAAAGTAATTTTTGTGGGAATATCAAATAACTAATGAAAAAAAGCAGATATGGTCCAGATTATATGATCATGGTACAATACTATCCAAGCTTACTGCAATGCATAGGTGCATTGCTTGACTGCTAGAACTTAGCTTATGAAAATAAAAAGAAATAGAAAAACTGCAAGTATTAAAATTGAAAAACTCGATAAGGTTTTAATAATTTTTTCCTGCCTCTCGGTATAGCATTTTTCATATTCGTTAATTCTTTTTAATAATGATGATAATAATAAATGTTTATTGAGCCAAAAAAAAAAAAAAATGAAATGAAATAAGTTATATTATGTTATAGTTCTATTTTCAACATTGGTAATTAGTATGGATCAACCTGGCAACATAAGCATGCTTTGCAAAAAATTAGTTTTTTAACAATTTATGTATCGTAGCACAACAATTTAATTAATAATAATTACAATTAAGTAATTATAAAAAAATAAATATATTGCAAATATTTTACAAATAATTAAACATAAACAATTAGCATATATTTTATGTTTTATAATTTAAAACAATTAAATATTTATAAATTTTTAAACTAAAAATGTTTTTTATTTATTTAATAAATAAACGTTACAAATTTTAGTAAAATGTGCAATGCGGAAATTACTACGTATTCATTATGAAGCACAACGAAAATATAAAATGAGTGTGTGATTAAATTTGTAAATACAGAAGTGTTTTAGCAGAAGAAATTTTTTATGTACTATTCTCAAACATGATTTATAGACGGTAATTTCAACTATTTATGAATGCAAACGTTCTTTTATGTTCCCAGGAACGGCGATCGCCGCGTTCTACGTTCCAGTGACGGTGATGATAATTCTGTACTGGCGCATCTGGCGAGAGACGGAGAAGAGACAGAAAGACCTGCCCAACCTCCAAGCAGGAAAGAAAGAGTGCTCCAAACGGTCGAACTCCAGGTCAGAAAAATATCCAGAAATTTAGCTTTTTAATTAATTTCAACGTTTCTTCTCGTCCTTTTCCTCCTATTTCAAGAGAAAACGAGATTACGCAATTTTTCATCGTATTGAGTATTACATTTTATATAGTCTCCATTTCATCCTCATTTTGAGCAAGGAAGAAATAAGATGTGTTTTTTTCGCTATAGAGATGTAATAACATTAGGTTTAGACGTGTTAAGGATGAGTTTAAGGTGAAAATTTTCAATTGGAGGTACCTTACATACCCATAAACCATCATATTTCTGTCTATTTCTGTCTGATTTCTAATTCTGTCATGCATTTGCAGTAAAATCATCTATACGTTACAATTCTATCCATTATAACTGCATATGCACAAATAAATACGTTATAGTCGTTGTGTATGAAGTCTACTTGCCTCTAAACCAAACTCTGCATGCTTTCTTGCAGCGACAACAATCGATTTGCAGCATACTCCTTACCTATGTTAGTACAGAGACCTCCGCGCTTGTCTTATGGTAAAAAATTTGAAGAAAATTGCAGTAGTGCCATCATTTCAGGGTGTTTGGGGACGCCCATAAGTTTAACATTCGCGACAGTTGCGCTAACGATGCTTGTAATAATGAACTACTGCAATTTTTGTCAAATAGCGTGGTTCCCCAGGCTTTGGACATCGCTTTAGTCCATTGATAAAAAGTAGAGGTGTCCGGCGTCCTGACTGAGGTTTTACACAGTTCCCTCAGTCTCACCTCAGCGAATGCTGGGACGTGTAACAAGCCGTGGCCACCATCTTTTCTTTATAACTTATCCCTACCCATTTCCCCGCCGCGAGCTGTAAGCACTTAGGGGTGTATAATTTTTAAAATAATCTTGTCATTACACATGGAGAACTCAGGGAGTCCCTACACTAAAGCCGGTTTGCACGATACAATTTTTCTAATTATTGTATACAATTTTTCCTTGCAAGGAAGTGAAGAAAACTTGAACTCCATTTGTTTGTATGGAGATGAAATTTTCTTGTAAGGAAAAATTGTGTTCAATAGTTTGAAAAATTTTATCGTGTAATACCGGCTTAACATAATGAGTCAGCTACATAATATCGACTGTGGTTACACGAACATTTTCACTAATGTTGTATTGTTTTAATTGACAGAACATAAAAAAAAGCATAGTAGAAAACCTATTTTCATTACAACGAGATTTAGGCAAACGCATTATATTGTACCTTACTAATTTTAGTATCAGTTTTATAAAATTAATTAAAAATTTACTAATTTTTTCAATTTAATATAACAGTTTATTGTTCAAAATTAATTTATTTATTATTTTAAAATTATTGAATATTTAATTTAGTTAAATGTTAGATTTAATTTTACTTTTTAAGTATTGATTAATATTATTAAAAATTTATTATAAACTAAGTAAGCTGAACAACGTAAAACAGCCTAAAAATCAAATCAAGAGTCATGACGAGACACCTCTTACATGTGTGGAAATAATATTTAGTAACAAATTACAAAATATGCTAAAGCAAACAATGTAACTCCCTAAATCATGATTCTTTTTAAAGTTACAATAATGTTATAAATTATATAAAGTGTATTTGTTACAAAAGTTTTACTATATTTCTGCATAATTATTAATTCCTGCAGTACGTGTTGATAGTTTGTTATGTCAGAGTTTTATTTTATTTTTATTGTATACTGCGCGTGTTAAAAGTGAGAGTGAAATTCTAGTGAATGTGATGTTGAACTATGTGATATCTACGATAATAATGATAGCAAAAACATTTTTCAAGAAATTATTACATCTTTATAAGTATAAGCATTGGACCTGTTGTTTAAGGGCATTGGGTGTAGCACCGGTAGTTGGCAACACTGACGTATCTTCACCATGTTAATTTTTGGTCATTGCTCCTCGGAGCAATTTTTATGCTAGAGCTAAGCGGATTGCTGTAGTATCAAGATAATTAGTAGCCCAAGTGCACAATTTGGCTAAATAAAGCCTGATTTAAAGAAAAGTATTTTTTAGTAATTTTTTAAATTTACATGCATTTTTCTAAAATATAAAAAAAATACTTTTCTTTAAATCAGGCTTTATTTGGCCAAATTGTGCACTTGGGCTACTAATTATCTTGATACTACAGCAATCAGCTTAGCTCTAGCATAAAAATTGCTCCGAGGAGCAATGACCAAAAATTAACATGGTGAAGATACGTCAGTGTTGCCAACTACCGGTGCTACACCCAATGCCCTTAATTGATGTGTATTATGTGTATATAATAATCGATGAATACATGTTTTCTTTTCAGTTAAATCCCATTTGTATTCTTTTGGCGGTTAGGTGTAAGAATGGGCTTGCCTAAACCTCGCCGCAATAAAGCACATTTCTATTCTATTCTAAATCTGACACATCACAACGTTTGTTTCTTACTTTAAGCCGGACTGTTACAGTGATGAAGCGATGGACTTGGAGGACTGGAAGCGGACTCGAAGTGAGTCCAGCACGGGTCCAGATGAGATTGACAGCGCCAGCTTCATTCCAATTTCAATATCACAGTCACACGGATACATCCCTTATGCAACGCGGACGGTAAGTCCTATAACTCTTTAGTATCAAGATCTATTAAAACCGTAAAACAAAAGGAGAAAATGTATATAAAGTGACGGGAGCAGAAATCATTGGTTCTTAAATCGTTCAACTAATTTTGTTGAGCAAAAAATGCATTTACAAATATGTACCAATATGTTCATATTTTTTTTTTTTAACACAATATATAAAGCGATGAAAAAATATTTCAACTTTTTTTTCATATAAATTTTTATGTAATATTCATACAATTTATATAAATTTTGTAATTTTTGTGATCATCCCCATACTATTGAGTTAATACACCAATAAACGATAGCATAACGAAAATCGCATCATTAAAGAACAATCAAAACTATTTTTTGTTTCAATTTTTTTTTTATCATTTCTCCTATCCAATGCCATAGTAGTTGGACCTCCACTTTCTCTTTTCTACCCTCCTGACCGTCCATATACCTGCTATGCTATTTTCCCTCGTAAATAAAAACAGTAAACAACTCGAAATTGCCGCATCCTCGATGCAAAGAATCAAAATTTCTGCACGCAATGCCATCTATTGGTCCTTTAAGTACTCAATTTAGCAAGCCACGTTAAAGGCATACAGGCCTCAAATTACAAATTAGATAGTCACCAAGTGGGTTTAGAGTAAATAATCAACATTCGCATCATTTTTTTCCACGCGTGATGCATCCGTGCGAAGTCGCAGTTCAAAGTAAGAAATTTAGTCCTTGATGACGTCATGAAGTCCTTGATGACGTCACAACTCAATGCTAATCGGTGCTAGCTGTGAGTTGTGACGTCAGCAAGGACTTTCTTTGTAGCGCGACTTCGCACAGTCGCACCGCGCGCATGTAAAAATAATACGAATCTTTATTATAAATTAAAGCAACACTTAATTTCTGTCTAATTTGTAATTTGAGGCATGTATCCCTTTAAAATGTTTCAGTGCGCGGTCCATGGCAACATCAACCAGCAGTACCACGCCCCATTCACTCCGTCTTGGATTCGATACAAATGTGACATGATGTCTTCTTACCTCCGGTGTTGCGTGTCACGAGCTTTGTCCAGCGTGGTCGAGACTCCGCACCCCCACGAGAGGGAGCAGCCACACAAGTTCTGGTAAGTACATAACCGAACGTGGTGGTGCAATGATAGCGTGTCTGGTTTATAACCAGAAGGTCGTGGGTTCAAATCCTGGAGCAGTGACTTTTAGTCATTTTTATTTATTATTATATTTATTATATTTCCCACATGTTACATACATAACAGTTGGCAGGTGACACTATAACAGTCCTTTAAAGAACAAATCACAACGAGGTTGTGAATAGTATCCCTTTTAGCGATTAAAATAATAATATTGAGGAAAATATAACAATAAGATAACATGGGTGTAAATAATTATAATAATTTAGCGTGCAAGCATAAAACACATACAAAAAAAAGTCATTCATTTGAGACTGGTGCATTCAGAAGGTAATTGATGGCATTATATAATGACTATAATATCTTGACTGAGGTTTCCACGTTTCCTGAGTAAATTTAGGTAAATGAATACTTTCATGAACAACTATTTCCGTCTATATTCTCTATATAATGAGAATCCGGTTTCTCTACAGTAATTTATTATTTTTCATTGAAGTCTGCTAATAATGCAATTGAAAATTTTACTAATATAACTTACTAAATTTCTTTAAGCGCATTATCTCCTGATACATCGTGGGAATATTCAAGCAAGCTGTGCGTGAATCTTTCAAGTAACTTTACCTGAACGGTTCACGCAAGCTCTGTGACTACTTTAGCCCGCGTAATTTCATTCTTATTTTACGATTTTTTAACATTAAATTTCACTAAATAATAACATTGACTTTAATATGTGAATATTTTCTGGATATAATTAATTTTTTATATGTATTATCATCCCCCCCCCTTTTTTTTCCCCGTTGGATATGGTGTCTCATAATTTTATGTAGCCTTTTCATATGAATTCACGTCATTTTATTTAAAAATTGCAATATGAAATTTCAACTGTGAAGTAAAACCTGCTTATCCAGGATAATTATTTTGTTCCTTTATTTCTTATTATAAAGTACCGATCTTATTTATAAAAAACTACCAAACCCTGACCTACGATACTTTTCTTGATATTTATGATCTCCTGATTCTGTAAGAAATAACTTGTAGCGTTACCTGAACTGTTCAAGTAACTGCTCAAACCATTCATGTAATCTTACCTGAACGATTCACGCAAGCGCTGTGACAGATTTAACCCACGGTGTTACGTAATTTCATTATTATGATATTTATTATTTACATTATATACTGCTACTATATTTGAATTACATTTTAAATTAATTAGTAATAAATTATGACATGATATAACACATTTTTAATAGTCATTATGGATTTCCAATATAAAACATGAAGAATATATTATAGTGCAAAGATTCCAAAGAACTTATTATATATTATTCTGATTGGTATATACTGTAGTCACTTGTATTAGTTAATTAGTGTTTTGCATATTATTTGTTTTAAAATAATTTTTTATTTAAATTCTTTTTTAAGCATGCAATAATAAATTAATGACAAAATGTTTCGTATTATTTATTAATAAATTTAAATAAAAAATATAATTAATTTTATAAAAAAGTTTAACATAATAAAATTATATTACGTATCCGTGTTATGATAAACAACAATTTTGAATGTCTGATCTAATTAAATATATCTAAGAAATTTTACTGACCGTGCACTTTTGCACTTTTGCCTCCTCGTCGTCTCATGAACTCCTGATATTTTCTTTCTCTTGTGAGTCGACTTTAGTTGGAACAAAAAAAAAAAATGTTTTGTTAAATTCAACAAAATTATTTTGTTGGTGATACAAAAAAGGAAGAAAAAGGTTATTTGAAGTGTTTTTTAATTACATTTTTTTAAAATATAATAATGAAGTAAATTTAAAACTTTTTTCGAGGTGTGATATTTTTGTTTATATTTAAGTTATGTTTAAAATGTATTTTTCTCGAAATCGAAAAATATTTAACATTTTAGTCACACAACGTTCTAAATTTCTCCAAGTGCATCATCTCCTGATACATCGTGGGAGCTGTGCGTGAATTTTTCAAGTAACTCTGCTCGAATCATTCAAGCAACTTTACCTGAACGGTTCACGCAAGCGCTGTGACAACTTTAGACCGCGTAATTTCATTCTTAGTTTATGATTTTTTAACATTAAATTTCATTTTTCAATAAATAATAACACTTATACTGTAATTGAATTTTTATGTGATTATTTTCTATATAGAATATACTACTTAATTCTTTATTTATTATTATCAGTTATCACCCCTTTTTTTCCCGTTGGATATGGTGTCTCATAATTTTATGTAGCCTTTTCATATGAATTCACGTCATTTTATTAAAAAATTGCAAAGTGAAATTTCAACTGAAGTAAAAACTTATCGAGCAAAATTATTTTGTTCCTACTTCTTATTATAAAGTCTCCATCTTATTTATAAAAATGCCAAACCCTGACCTACGTCACTTCTCTTGATACTTATGATCTCCTGATTCGGTAAGAAATAACATGTAGCGTTACCTGAACTGTTCACGTAATTCCGCTCAAACGCGTAATCTTACCTGAACGGTTCACGCAAGCGCTGTGACATATTTAACCTACGGTTGTTACGTAATTTTATGATGCCTTTAATCCTATAACGAAATTACGAAATTTATTATTTGAATTATATTTTAAATTAATTAGTAATTAATTATGAAATGATTTTACACATTTTTTTATAGTCTTCACAGATTTCCAATATAAAACATGAAGCAAAGATTCCAAGGTACTTCTTACATTATTGTGTATTTATTTATTAGTGTTTTTTATTTGTTATAAAATTATTTTTTTTTATAAAAATTTTTACTTTTTTAAGCATTCAATAGTAAATTAATGACATGGAATGCTTCATATTATATTATATTTAATAAAATTAAATAAAAAAATAAAATTAATGTAGTAAAAAAACTTTTTTTTTTTTAAATATTATTAAAAAGAAGTTCCAATTAAATTTATCAACAATATTTTACTGACCGTGGGCTGTTGACTCCTCGTCGTCTCATGATCTCCTCCTGATATTTTATCTGACTTTAGTTGTAACAACAAAATATTTGGTTAAATTCAACAAAATTATTTTGTTTGTGATACAAAGAAGAAAAAAAAGGTTATTTGATATGTTTTTTAAATTACACTTTTTAAATTTTTTGTAATGTTATAATGATGTAAATTATAAATTTAAAATTTTTTTTCGAGGTGCGATATTTGCGTTTACATCTTTGTATTAAAAATTATATTTTTCTCTACTGAAATCGAAAAATATTTTTTTTATTGAACATTTTCTCACATAGTAATAAATTTCTTGAAGTGCATCGTCTCCTGATACATCGTGGGAGCTGTGCGTGAATCTTTCAAGTAACTCTGCTCGAATCATTCAAGCAACACTACCTGAACGGTTCATGCAAGCGCTGTGACAGATTCAACCCACGGTGTCACGTAATTTTATTATAACTTTTAATAGTATAACGCCGCGATATTCCGATATTTATTTATTGCTTAAAATTATTAAATTAATAAATATTTATTTTAAATTATAATATATTTGTTTAGCATAATTTTAGTAAAATAATATTATGTACCCATGCTATGATAAAAATTTTTGAATTTCTGAAGTTCATTTATTCAAAAAAATTTACTACCCGAGGGCATTTTTTTTTTTTTTTACAAGGATACACACCCCTAAGACCTATGCCTCTTCGTCGTCTCATGAACTCCTGATATTTTCTCTCTCTTGCGAGTCGACTTTAGTTGGAACAACAAAATGTTTTGTTAAATTCAACAAAATTATTTTGCTGACGATACAAAAGAAGGTTTGGTGTCTCAAAAACAAAATGGACGAGCAAGTCCTTTTTCCTAGTGAATAGTCTTATATTATTATTATAAAATGTAATTATAACTTATATATATTTTAACATTTCAACCTTTAAGGTAGAGATAACGCCGATCAGCTGTTTGACGTAGTCCCCTTTGATTAACACGTAAACCTTATAGCCAAATTCACAAAAATTCTGAAACTTTTTTGAGAGGCAGATATAAGTGCCTAAAAGCCATATAGAACAAATCTCAAAACAAATTAACAAGCCGATTTTTTTTTATTAATTTTCAGCATAGGGCTTTCCCATTAAGAGACAAACTAAAAACTTAATTAAAAAAAATCGGCTTGTTTAATTTAAAGTTTTGAAACTTTTTCTATGGCTTTTAGGCACTAATATCAGCCTCTCAAAAAAAAGAAAAAAAAAATCAGAATTTTTGTGAATTTGCTAAGGTTTACATGTTAATCAAAGGGACTTACGTCGAACAGCTGATCGGCGTTATCAATACCTCAAATTTATCCAAGAAATTTTACTGCCCGTGGGTTGTTGCCTCCTAGTCGTCTCATGATCACCTGATATTTTCTCTCTCTTGGAGTCGACTTTAGTTGGAACAACAAAATGTTTTGTTAATATTTTGCTGGCGATACAATCATACAAAGAAGTTTTTGCGTCTCAAAAGTAAACAAAATGGACGAGCAAGTCATTTTTCCCAGTGAATAGTCTCATATATAATTATATATTTTATATAACTTTAATTTACTATAATTACTTTAATACTTTAATATTACTTTAATTATTAACATTTTTTAAAACCTCCTCAACCCTGAACTAAACGTAATTATTCTTTATCTATTATTATATAATCTCCTGACACGTTGTAAGTTGTAAAAGCCTGTATTTCACGATACAATCAGAGAAATTTTTTCTGATACTTTAATTAAATTTAATATTCATTAATCATTTTACTGTACAATTATAGCGTAATTAAAAAAAAATAAAACCTCATATCTGCATAATATAATTTATAGAAATTTTTTATCAAGTTTTCTTATATATTAATAGCAAAACAAATACAATAATAAAGATTTATTGGGGGTATATATAAATGACCAAAATGTGTCAGTTGGCCCAAAATACAAAACCAAACAACTTTACCAAATTATTACTGATGGAAACTTTACAAATAATATTGTACAGAGTTTCTTGACATGCATGTTCTCCTGTTAGTTTTCTATATAGAAATCTTCATGTAACGTTTTACTTGAATCATTCAAGTAACTCTGCTCGAACCGTTCATGTACCCTAACCTGAACGGTTCACGCAAGCGCAGTGAATGATTTATCCGTTCTGGAAGCAGCATGCATGAAGAGTAAATTATATATGATGTTTTTTAATTACAATTTCTGAATTTATAATTTGCAAGTTAAATTTAAGACATTTTTCCTTATTAAATTTAAAATTTCTCTTTTCCAAATAACGGATTTCAAATAAATATTTACAAACAGAAAACAAAAACATTTTCTATACAAGTAAAAAATGTCAATGTGAAATATAGAGCTTAGAGGTAATAGTTATTTACTTTTTAATCAAATTTTTTTTTAAGATTTAATTATTTAATATGTAATGTTATTAATTAACAATTAATTTTTCTTATGAAAACACTCACTGGGAATTTTGTTTAAAAAATTTTCGTAAAAATATTTTATGATTTTGTTATTTGTTTTTTTTCTTATTTTATTTTTACCACATATTACGTTATTAAAATATATGTTTTATTATCAAGTATTTTGAAATGTTTTTTAATTACAATTTTCAAAAAATTTTAAAACCCTTTTCAACGTCTGTGCTCCAAATATTTTCGTTTACTGGGAATCAATTTTCTCTGTTGAAATCGAAAAATATTTTTTTAACATTTTACTAACACAACGCTTTCTTGAAGTGCATCATCTCCTGATACATCGTGGGAATATTTTCAAGCAAGCTGTGCTTGAATCTTTCAAGTAGCTCTGCTCGAATAATTCAAGCAACTTTACCTGAACGGTTCACACAAGCGCTGTGATAACTTGAGACCGCGTAATTTCATTCTTAGATAATGATTTTTTATCATTAAATTTCATTTTTCTAAAATTATAACGCTTATACTGTAATCGTATTATTACTTGATTATTTTCTAGATAGATTTCATTTGTTTATTATCATCCCCCCATTTTTTCATTGGAAATGGTCTCATACGTTTATATAGACTTTTCATATACGACATTTTATTTAAAAAATTACAATGCAAAATTTCGACTTTTTTTTAATAATATAATGAAAATACCACACTATGTCCCACGTTACTTTTCTTGATATTTATGATCTCCTAATACAAGTTGGTAAAATGACCACCTTTTAGGGAAAGTTTTAAAAAACCTCCCTCAATTTAGAAAGTCTTTTGACCTCCTCATACGAGGTGAAATCACCCGCACAAAGGTAGAAAAATGACTTCTCTAAAGGTGGTCATTTTACGATCTGCGAAGAGGGTGTTTTGCGTGCGTGGCGCTAGTGTAGCAACTTGCTGCGACGGTGGTCTTTTTAAGGTAGAGATAACGCCGATCAGCTGTTCGACGTAGTCCCCTTTGATTAACATGTAAACTTAGCAAATTCACAAAAATTAATTGAAATTTTTTTGAGAGGCAGATATTATTGCCTAGAAGCTTTAAAAAAAATTCAAAACAATTAAACGTGCCATTTTTTTAAATTAATTTTATTAATTTCCAGCATAGGGCTTTCCCATTGGAGAGACAAACTGAAAACTTTAATTTAAAAAAATCGGCTCGTTATATGGTTTTTAATTTTTTTTTTTTGTAGCTTATAGGCACTAATATCTGCCTCCAAAAGAAATCAGAATTTTTGTGAATTTTCTAAGGTTTACATGTTAATCAAAGGGGACTACGTCGAACAGCTGATTGACGTTATCTCTACCTTAATTCTGTTATAATGCAAAAAAATAACCTGCTTGATAATTATAGTAAAACGAACAGCTTAGATTTTTCCTTCCTTGTTAATGGTTAATTGTCATCTCGCAGGACTTTGCAGGAGTTAGTTATATTAATTATATGACAATAATATATTTTCCTGCACTGACTGCACAAAATAATCCTTCAGGTTCCTCCCCTCATGATACAGTACAACTCCAAATGAAATCTCAGATTCCATTTCACGAACGTCCAGCAATTTCATTTAGAATCATTTCACAGGACGCGCCAGGATTTTACTTTTATGGACAAATTTTTTAACTTTCTTCACCCTCTTCGTCGCCTGATCTCCTGATATTTTCTCTCTCTTGTGAGTCGACTTTGGATGAAATCAAAGTTCACTCCTGTAAAATATTTTAGAGAGGGTACTTTAATTCTGTTCACAGACATTTCTTTAATATTCGACACATTATACAAAAGTATCAGGAGATTATGAACTTGAAGGAAATCTTATATGGTTCTGAATGCACTTCATCATCTAGTTTCTTTGTTTCTAGTTTCTAGTCGACTTTTATTGTATTTTGTCATATCAACAAAATATTTTCCTAAATTTCAACAAAATTATTTTATGGGTATGTGAAGTGGAAGTTTCACTGATTCCAATCTGACAAAATTATTTTAAAGGATAAATGAATGTTTTTGTTCAATAAGAAATAACAATAAAAAAATTACTAAACGAATATTACTTTAATATTATTATATATTCGTAAACCCTGACCTGCGCAATATTTCTTGATTATTATGATCTCCTGATGTTGTAAGAAATAATTTGTAGCATTACCTGAAACATTCATGTAAGTAAATAAACGCGAACCATTCAGGCATCATTACTTGAACGGTTCTTGTATACGCAATAACCAACATACATGAAAAAAAATTATTGCAGAAATGAATAGAGGGTACCAAATTATGCTACTCTGAATTTTTTCAGATTTTTTTGAGACCCAGAACTATTTTTAAATAATTATTGAAAGTGCGGCCACGCCCCCTGGAGGCGTCAATAGGCGTCCAGTCTCTATCCTTTTTATTAAGGATACAGGGGTGCCAAATGAAATCACAGTACTTTCAATAATTATTTAAAAATATTTCCGGGTCTCAAAAAAATCTGAAAAAATTCAGAGTAGCATAATTTGGTACCCTCTATTTATTTCTGCAATAAAATTTTTTCATGTATGTTGTCCATTGCAATTTTTAATTATGTAAATTATACATCCTGCAGATATTATTTATTTATTTATTTATTTATTTATTTATTTATTTATTTATTTATTTATTTATTTATTTATTTATTTATTTATTTATTTATTTATTTATTTATTTATTTATTTATTTATTTATTTATTTATTTATTTATTTATTTATTTATTTATTTAATTGGTTTTTGATATTAATCATTTAATGGTTATTATTTAAACATTCAAAAAAATTAATGGCAATGTTTTTTATAAACACAATCGATTTTCTTTAAAATATTTTTGAACATTTTAGAACTCACATAAGGTAATAAATTTCTTGAAGTGCATCGTCTCCTGATACATCGTGGGAGCTGTGCGTGAATCTTTCAAGTAACTCTGCTCGAATCATTCAAGCAACTTTACCTGAACGGTTCACGCAAGCGCTGTGACAACTTTAGACCGCGTAATTTCATTCTAAGATTATGATTTTTTAACATTAAATTTCATTTTTCTAAAATTATAACGCTTATACTATAATCGAATTATTACTTGATTATTTTCTAGATAGATTTCATTTGTTTATTATCATCCCCCCATTTTTTCATTGGAAATGGTCTCATACGTTTATATAGACTTTTCATATACGACATTTTAATTAAAAAATTACAATGCAAAATTTCGACTTTTTTTGAATAATATAATAAAAACACCACACCTTAACCTACGTTACTGTTCTTGATATTTATGATCTCCTAATACAAGTGGGTAAAATGACCACCTTTTAGGAAAAGTTTTAAAAAACCTCCCTCAATTTAGAAAGTCTTTTGACCTCCTCATACGAAGTGAAATCACCCGCACAAAGGTGGAAAAATGACTTCTCTAAAGGTGGTCATTTTACGCTCTGAATGCGAAGAGGGTGTTTTGCGTGCGTGGCGCTAGTGTAGCAACTTGCTGCGACGGTGGTCTTCTTAAGGTAGAGATAACGCCGATCAGCTGTTCGACGTAGTCCCCTTTGATTAACATGTAAACTTAGCAAATTCACAAAAATTATGACATTTTTTTGAGGCAGATATTACTGCCTTAAAACCTTAGAAAAAATTTCAAAACAAGTTAAAGAGACGATTTTTTTTAATTAATTTTTTTAATTTTCAGCATAGGGCTTTCCCATTGGAGAGAAAAATCAGCTCTTTAAATTGTTTTAAAATTTTATCTATGGCTTTTAGACACTATTAATATCTGCCTAAAAAAAAAAAAAAAAAAAAAAAAAAACAGAATTCTTGTGAATTTTCTAAGGTTTACATGTTAATCAAAGGGGAGTACGTCAAACAGCTGATTGACGTTATCTCTATCTTAATTCTGTTATTATGCAAAAAAATAACCTGCTTGATAATAGTATAACGAACTGCTTAGAATTTTTCCTTCCTTGTTAATGGTTAATTGTCATCTCGCAGGACTTTGCGGGAGTTAATTATATTAATTATATGACAATAATATATTTTCCTGCACTGACTGCACAAAATAATCCTCTTAGCTCCTCCCTTCCTGATACAGTACAGCTCCAAATGAAACCTCAGATTCCATTTCACGAACGTCCAGCAATTTCATTTCACAGGACGCGCCAGGGATTTCACTTTTATGGACAAATTTTACTACCGTGAACTTTTGTTAACCTCTTCGTCGCCTGATCTCCTGATATTTTCTCTCTCTTGTGAGTCGTCTTTGGATGAAATCAAAGTTCACTCCTGTAAAATATTTTAGAGAGGGTACTTTAATTCTGTTCAAAGACATTTCTTTAATAATCGACACATTATACAAAAGTATCAGGAGATGATGAACTTGAAGGAAATTGTATGGTTCTGAATGCACTTCGTCAGGGAGTTTCTTTGATTTTAATTTCTAGTCGACTTTGATCGTATTTTGTCATATAAACAACATTATTTTTGCTAAACTTCAACAAAATTATTTTGTGGGTACGTGAAGGGGAGAATTCATTGATTTAAAGTTGACAAATTTAATTTATTATTGGATTACGAAAAAGCCTAAATTATATACACCATTCAATTTTTCTGATTATTGTACACAATTTTTTCTTACAAGAAAACTTAATCTTTGTTTGGAGAGGAAATTTTCTTGCAAGGAAAAATTGTATACAATAATCAGAAAAATTGTATCGTGTAATATAGGATTTTATTATGAATTTTCTTCAATAACAATACAATAATATAATAATATAATTATATATTTTTTAAATTGCTAAACCCTGACCTGCGCAATATTTCTTGATATTTATGATCTCCTGATATTGTCAGAAATAATTTGTAGCATTACCTGAAACATTCATGTAAATAAACGCGAACCATTCAGCAGGCATCATTACTTGAACGGTTCTTGTAAATGGAATAGCACTTTCAACCATGTACTGTACGTATGATCAATATATTTTATTATCTGTGTAATCTTACAGGCTGTTTTCTTAATTTTAAATTTTAATTAGAAATTAAATTAATTAAAGAAATGCTCTCAGTTGCACTACAAAATTTTTAACAATGAAAAATACTTTCTATCGGCATATTTTTATTATTTTAAATCTAATTCATTGCAATAATTTAACTGCATTCAAACAAGATGCATATCGTGGCCTCAGAATATAAACCACAGTATTTTATTGTAATTATAGACCTTACGCTATATATACATAAGGTCTATAATATGCAACATATTTTCTTGCAATAATATATCGATGTTCTCCCTGCTTTTTTACCGATCTGCATTTGTTTTATTTAACTTTTTTACCTATCTGTTTTTTATTTATCAAACTTTTTTACCTATCTGTTTTTATTTTGTCACACTTTTTTACCTATCTGTTTTTGTTTCTTCAAACTTTTTTACCTATCTGTGAAAAAGTGAATTGTTCAGGAGAAGGTTTAAACTGTTTATTTCTTTATTGTTGTGATTATTTAAAAATACACTTAGCTTTTTTTAAAGGTAATATTATTACTCGTTGTAACGATTTTTTTTTTTTTCAAATTCCGTAAATTTCTCGCGTAAAAAAATATAATCGGGATTCAAAATTCTGCTCAACAAGTTTTATTACTTATTATTACGCGTGTAGATATTAATGAAGTTTACCATACATAATATATAATTATGGTAATTAAGGAACATTAATAAAACAGTAATTGATGATGCATCAATCGGCATATATAGTTATTGTGAATACGAAAAAAGTAATGCTAATTAATTATTATCCTCGGCATTTTTGGTAAAGAATAAAATTGTAACATAAAAGAATTAAATTTATTTTTGTAATATTTATAAAAGGCCATGGGAATAGGGAATTTGACTAAATAAAAAATATAATTATACTTTTTACGTTCTAAGCAATCATTTAGGATTAAAAATGTATGTATCGATTGTAATTAAGATACTATGCAAACCTTTAATTTCAAAGTCACTACAGTATTTTAAAGTTTAACATAATTGAAATTTGTTTTTTTTTTTTTTTGCATATTTTATAGCCTACAGATAAATAAAACTCATCAAATTAATAATTATTAATTTATATTAATATCAAACATAATAATATATCAAATTAATAATAAGTATAAATATTATTATATGTTTTGTAACAATTTTTGTATAATATATACAGTAATATAATATAAATGAAACGAAAATTAAATGAAATATTCTTCATGTAGCTTTCGCTGTTCAGTACAAAATATGCTTAATTTATATATATTCTGTGGGGCCATAAAATCTTCTGATGTCCAGTTTCTAATTGTTTTAGCAGACAGGCAGAGTGTATTAGTATACATCATTTCACAAACTTTAAATTACCACTCTCAGTCCTAAGGAAATACTGCCGTTGTACTTGTTTACGTAGCTTTACAGGGCTACTCAATGTTCTACGTTTTGGTGCAGCTGTAACGACAGAGTCTCGAACAAATACTTTTTTTGCATATTTGTCAAGTGAATAAAAATAATTATGAATTTTTTCTCTATCCTTTTCACTCACATTAGCACAGAATTTTAATAACTTTTGGGTGTCCTTCTTTTCACTGTTTTTACACCTAGCTTTCATCACCACTGCAGGCTTGTTGTCAGGTGAAACAATACCAAGTTGTGTCTTCGTTCCAACATATGGTTTCCCCTGCTGGCGAAGATTTTGGTTTGTGAATTATTCAAATGAAAGACGTCTAATATTACTTTTAATTTTTGTTAATTTCTTTTTCATTCTCTGTTAACGTTTTAGAATTGTTTACTTTACGATTAATATTTTGCTCTGCATCTGCCAAGTCTAATAAGGTAACAAAGGAATTTCAAGTATCAGTACATTGTTCTTCAATCGTCAAAACTGACTCGGCTTGTTCAGAGCTCCGACCACTAGTGCTTGGTCCAATCTCCATACTGAGAAGCTGTAAAAACAACAAATTGTTACTATTGCGATCATTATTATTACGTAATTCACTCTAATGAATGTAAATATTACTTAGTTAATAATAGAATATAAAATTCTTACCTATTTCAATCCTTATTTGCATGTAGACTCAGAAGAAAAGCAGAAATAAACGTCGCACGAGGTTTGTTTTGGTCTGTCAGCTGATTGTTCCGGATTGTTCTTATTTAATTTAAATTATAAAAAAGCCGCGAAACACTCTGAAATTTTAACAGCTTACGTACGGTGGTGCACTCTATATTTTTACGCGATAAAATTTTTTTTTTCAAATTGACAGATAGGTAAAAAAGTTTGAAGAAACAAAAACAGATAGGTAAAAAAGTGTGACAAAATAAAAACAGATAGGTAAAAAAGTTTGATAAATAAAAAACAGATAGGTAAAAAAGTAAAATAAAACAAATGCAGATCGGTAAAAAAGCAGGGAGAACATCGATATGTTGATAACACGGAAATTTATTATATTATAAATTATATGAAATTCTTAATTATTATAAATAATTATTATTTTTGATTTTTTTTTAGTTTTTAATTTTAAATTCATATTTAATTTCAAAATTTTATTTACTATCTTCGTCTGTTGAAGCCGCGGTTTCAACAAATTGTTGAAATTATGCAGGGGAAGTAAGTGTGTGTTCTGAAATAGTCACAATTTAATCAACGCACACATACATACAAATAAATATCATTTTCTGACTTCGGTATAATCAATAATTAGAGATGATTAATTTTAATTACATTTATAGTTAACATCAAAATGTTTAACAAACGTTACAACTTTAATGCATCATGCATGATATTTTATTTTGTTACATTTCTACTTAACTAGATCAAAAATTAAGATTAAAAATTAATTTTTGAAATATTTTTTTTAAATCTGAGCAATTTAAAATAATATAATATTTTAAAATTAAAATCATCCATGAAAAATTACTAATTACTTTGAAATGAATTAATATTTTATCTAATAAATATAAAAAAATATAATTAAAAAAATAAAAAATAATTTTTAATGCATAATTTACTTTAATTAATAAAAATTATTAATATTCAAAAAATTTTGTATGATATACATAAAGTTTCTATTATTTATTTTTTTTTTCAATAATAACTACGCCTTTGTATACCTCACTCTCACGTTTCCTCCTTGAAGTTATGTCTTCCTAATACATTTGATAAAATTTTGTTAAAAACTTCTCAGATTTTACGGAATTTTCCGTAGATTCACGTGAAACTGCACTCACTCACCTACTGTGAGGTTCTGTCATCCTGATATTTATTGCTGCAGTCATACCATCTTAAACTGTAGCAACCCTGTACACTACCTGTAAATTAAATAGCCGGGTTCACAATCAGCGTCAAATTTTTTAGACGCGCGTCAGAAGCTGCAATTCCAAGCTTCTAAAAAATCACACCTTGAAGTAACTCTGCTCGAACGGTTCATGTAACCTAACCTGAACGCAGCAGCTGAACTGAACGGTTCACGCAAGCGCAGTGGATGATTTTTCCTTTTGGAAAGCAAGAAGAGTAAATTATATGTTGTTTATTAATTACAATTACTGAATTTAATAAATTTGTAAGTTCAAAATTAAATTATTTTTAAAATACTTTACATTTCTCTTTTCCAAATAACGGATTTCAATTAAACATAATAATACATTAAAAACAATACCAATATTCTCTATCTACAAATGAAAATGGAAGACCAGAAATTTAATTTTATTCATATGATTTATAGAGCCTATTAACATTATTTATTTACTTTTTAATCAAATGTTTTTTTAAGATTAATTATTTAATGGGTTTTGTTATTAATTGTTATAATTAAAACAATCAAGAAAATTAACTACTATATTTAACTTTAATGTAAATATCCTTTATTTTTTAAATTTCCGATAAAAGATAAAAATTAATTAAATATATTTAATGATTTTGTTGCTTTTTATTTTATATTTACCAAAAATCATGTTATTAAAATATATATCATAATCAGTTTATTTCAAATGTTTTTTATTTACACTTTTCAAAATTTTTATAACGATTTAAAATTAAAACTATTTTCGACGTTTGAGCTCTAAATATTTTCGTTTATTGAGAATCAATTTTCTCTGTTGAAATCGAAAAATATTTTTTGAACATTTCACTCACACAACGCTTTCTTGAAGTGCATCATCTCCTGATACATCGTGGGAATATTTTCAAGCAAGCTGTGCGTGAATCTTTCAAGTAACTCTGCTCGAATCATTCAAGCAACTTTACCTGAACGGTTCACGCAAGCGCTGTGATAACTTGAGACCGCGTAATTTCATTCTTAGATAGTGATTTTTTAATATTAAATTTCATTTTTCTAAAATTATAACGCTTATACTGTAATCGAATTATTACTTGATTATTTTCTAGATAGATTTCATTTGTTTATTATCATCCCCCCATTTTTGCATTGGAAGTGGTCTCATACTTTTATAAAGACTTTTCATATACGTCATTTTATTTAAAAAATTACAATGCAAAATTTCGACTTTTTTTTAATAATATAATAAAAATTCCACACCTTGTCCTACGTTACTTTTCTTGATATTTATGATCTCCTAATACAAGTGGGTAAAATGACCACCTTTTAGGAAAAGATTTAAAAAACCTCCCTCAATTTAGAAAGTCTTTTGACCTCCTCATACGAAGTGAAATCACCCTCACAAAGGTAGAAAAATGACTTCTCTAAAGGTGGTCATTTTACGCTCTGCGAAGAGGGTGTTTTGCGTGCGTGGCGCTAGTGTAGCAACTTGCGCTGAGACGGTGGTCTTTTTAAGGAAAAGATAACGCCGATCAGCTGTCCGACGTAGTCCCCTTTGATTAACATGTAAATTTAGCAAATTCACAAAAATTAAATGAAATTTTTTTGAGAGGCAGATATTATTGCCTAGAAGCTTTAAAAAAAATTCAAAACAATTAAACGTGCCATTTTTTTTTTTTTATAAATTTTATTAATTTCCGGCATAGGGCTTTCCCATTGGAGAGACAAACTGAAAACTTAATTTAAAAAAATCGGCTCGTTTTTAATTTTTTTTGTAGATTTGAGGCACTAATATCTGCCTCCAAAAAAATCAGAATTTTTGTGAATTTTCTAAGGTTTACATGTTAATCAAAGGGGACTACGTCGAAACACTGATTGACGTTATCTCTACCTTAATTCTGTTATAATGCAAAAAAATAACCTGCTTGATAATAGTATAACGAACAGCTTAGATTTTTCCTTCCTTGTTAATGGTTAATTGTCATCTCGCAGGGACTTACATGAGTTAATTATATTAATTATATGGCAATAATATATTTTCCTGCAGTGACTGCACAAAATAATCCTTCAGGTTCCTCCCCTCATGATACAGTACAGCTCCAAATGAAACCTCAGATTCCATTTCACGAACGTCCAGCAATTTCATTTCACAGGACGCGCCAGGGATTTCACTTTTATGGACAAATTTTACTACCCGTGAACTTTTGTTAACCTCTTCGTCGTCTGACCTCCTGATATTTTCTCTCTCTTGTGAGTCGTCTGTGGATGTAATCAAAGTTCACTCCTGTAAAATATTTTAGAGAGGGTACTTTAATTCTGTTCAAAGACATTTCTTTAATTTTCGACACATTATACAAAAGTATCAGGAGATTATGAACTTGAAGGAAATCTTATATGGTTCTGAATGCACTTCATCATCTAGTTTCTTTGTTTCTAGTTTCTAGTCGACTTTGATCGTATTTTGTCAAATCAACAACATATTTTTGCTAAAATTCAACAAAATTATTTTGTGGGTACGTTAAGGGGAGAATTCATTGATTCAAAGTTGATAAATTTATTTTATTATGGGATTACGAAAAGGCCTATATTACACGATTCAATTTTTCTGATTATTGTACACAATTTATTCCTACAAGAAAACTTAATCTTTATTTGTTTGTATGGAGAGGAAATTTTCTTGCAAGGAAAAATTGTATACAATAATCAGAAAAATTGTATCCTGTAATATATTAGGATTTTATAATGAATTTTCTTCAATAACAATACAATAAATATAAATTCTATATAATGTAATTGTATATTTTTTCAATTGCTAAACCCTGACCTGCGCAATATTTCTTGATATTTATGATCTCCTGATGTTGCAAGAAATAATTTGTAGCGTTATAACCTGAAACATTCATGTAAATAAACGCGAACCATTCAGCAGGCATCATTCATTACTTGAACGGTTCTTGTAAATGAACACATTCAAGCATGTACGTATTTTCAAAATATTTTAATATCTGTTTAATCTTACAGGCTGTTCTCTTAACTTTAAATTTTAATTAGAAATTAAAGAAATTAAAAAGAAATGCTTTCAGTTGCACTACAAAAAATTTAATAATGAAAAATACTTACTATCGGCATACTTTTTTTACTTTAAATCTAATTCATTGCAATAATTTAACTGCATTCAAACAAGATGTATATCGTGGCCTCAGAATATAAACCACAATATTTTGTTGTAATTATAGACCTTACGCTATATATACATAAGGTCTATAATATGCAACATATTTTCTTGGAATAATAATTGTTGATAACACAGAAATTTATTGTATTATAAATTATGTGAAATTCTTCATTATTATAAATAATTATTATTTTTGAAATTTTTTTAAATTCATATTTAATTTCAATTTTTTATTAACTTCGTCTGTTGAAGCCGCGGTTTCAACAAATTATGCAGGGGAAATAAGTGTGTTCTGAAATGGTTTCAATTTAAGCACGATACATACATATCGTTTTCTGCAATGACTTCGGTATAATCAATTATTAGAGATGATCAAATTTAATTACTTTTGTAGTAAGCATCAAAATGTTAGACAAACGTTATACTTTTAATGCATTATATGTATGATATTTCATGTTACATATTATCTACTTCACTTATAGATGAAAAATAAGATTTAATATTAATTTCGAAATAATTTTATTTTAATATAATATATAATTAAAGAAATGAAAAAAAAAATTTATAATGCATAATTTACTTTAAGGTAGAGATAACGCCGAACAGCTGATCGACGTAATGCCCTTTGATTAACATGTAAACCTTAGCAAATTGACGAAAATTCTGAAATTTTTTTGAGAGGCAGATATTAGTGCCTAAAAGCCATGGAAAAAATTTCAAAACTATTTTACGAGCCGATTTTTTTTAATTAATTTTTTTAATTTTCAGCATAGGGCTTTCCCATGGAGAGCCAAACTAAAAAATTAATTTAAAAAAATCGGCTCGTTAAATAATTTCGAAACTTTTGCTATGGCTTTTAGGCACTAATATCTGCCTCTCAAAAAAATGTCAGAATTTTTGTCAATTTGCTAAGGTTTACATGTTAATCAAAGGGGATTACGTCGAACAGCTGTTCGACGTTATCTCTACCTTAATAAAGTTGATTAATATTCAAAAATTGTCGTACTATTCATAATGTTCGTATTATTATTATTTTTTTTTCAATGATAAGTACGCCTTTGTATACCTCACTCTCACGTTTCCTCCTTGAAGTTATGTCTTCCTAATACATTTGATAAATTTTTGTTAAAAACTCCTCAAATTTTACGGAATTTTCCGTAGATTCACGTGAAACTGCACTCACTCACCTACTGTGAGGTTCTGTCATCCTGATATTTACTGCTGAGTCATTCAATCTTAACCTGTAGCAACCCTGTACACTACCTGTAAATTAATAGCCGGGTTCACAATCAGCGTCAAATTTTCTAGACGCGCGTCAGAAGCTGCAATTCCAGGCTTCTAAAAATCACGCGCATGCGCTTCAGTTTTTTGACAAATCAGAGACTTTTGACACGGCGTCTACAAGAAAATTTGACGCTGATTGTGAATCTGTATCATAGCTTCTTCGATCTTCGACACCGGTACACTCATGGTGTTGATATTGCATTGCTTGATAAGTGTCTTATTATTTATTAGGGTTGTAAATTACGCTCTTCAATACTTAAAATTACTATAAATTTATAAGATAATTAAGAGATAATTGAGTTTTAATATTTTTCACCGTGTTATTTATTTTCCCATCATAAGAAGATTCCAACTTTTTTTTTTTTTTTTTTTTTTTCGTATAGTGAATATGAGTTACTTTTGAATAAATCCAAAAACAAAATTAATCAATTTTAAACTCTTTTTATAGCTGTATAATATAATTTATAGAATATTTTTTATCAAGTTTTCCTATTTCATAATAGCAAAACAAATATTATCATAAACAACCATTGGGGGCATACATGACCAAAATGTGTCAGTTGCCCTAAAATACAAACCAAACAACTGTACCTACTCTGATGGAAACTTAACAAATAATTTTGTACATAATTTCTAGACGTGATGATCTCCTGATAGTTTTCTATAGAAATCTTCATGTAACGTTTTACTTGAATCATTCAAGTAACTCTGCTCGAACCGTTCATGTAACCTAACCTGAACGGTTAACGCAAGCGCAGTGGATGATTTATCCTTTCTGGAAAGCATGAAGAGTTGTTTTTTAATTTCAATGTTGGAACTTAATTAATTTGCAATTACATAATTACATTTCTCTTTTCCAAATAACTGATTTCAAATAAATATTTACATACAGAAAACAAAATCAATAAATTTTCGAAGTAAAAATGTCTTCAATAGAACGATTTATGATTTATTAATATAAATTTATCCATGTAAATTATGGTCTAGAGAATTTATTTATTAACTTTTTAATCAAATGTTTTTTATATTTAATTTCTTAATGGGTATTGTTATTAATTACTTAATTGTTATTTTTATTAATTAATTAATTGTTATAATTAAAACATTCAAGAAATTTAATTACTGCATTTAACTTTAATGAAAATATTAAATATTCATTATTTTTTAACTTTTTTTTATTGATAAAAGAAAAAAATTAATTAAATATATTTTATGACTTTGTAGCTTCTTTAATTTTATCTTTACCATGGCACATTACCACATATCAAAAAAGAATTATTCTTTTTAATAACTTGTTTCAACCAATAAGGTTATGTAAAATAACCTTGGTTGATCTATGTAACAAAATGACTAATAAAAAAAAAAAAAAAAATCACGTTATTAAAATATGTATCATAATCAGGTTATTTGAAATGTTTTTTATTTACACTTTTCAAAATTTTCATCACGATTTAAAATTAGACATATTTTCGACGTTTGAGCTCTAAATATTTTCGTTTTCTGGGGATCAATTTTCTCTGTTGAAATCGAAAAATATTTTTTGAACATTTTACTCACACAACGCTTTTTTGAAGTGCATCATCTCCTGATACATCGTGGGAATATTTTCAAGCAAGCTGTGCGTGAATCTTTCAAGTAACTCTGCTCGAATCATTCAAGCAACTTTACCTGAACGGTTCACGCAAGCGCTCTGACAACTTTAGACCGCGTAATTTCATTCTTAGATTATGATTTTTTAACATTAAATTTCATTTTTCTAAAATTATAACGCTTATCGAATTATTACATGATTATTTTCTAGATAGATTTCATTTGTTTATTATCATCCCCCCATTTTTGCATTGGAAATGGTCTCATACTTTTATATAGACTTTTCATACACGTCATTTTATTTAAAAAATTACAATGCAAAATTTCGACTTTTTTTTAATAATATAATAAAAATACCACACTATGTCCTACGTTACTTTTCTTGATATTTATGATCTCCTAATACAAGTGGGTAAAATGACCACCTTTTAGGAAAAGATTTAAAAAACCTCCCTTAATTTAGAAAGTCTTTTGACCTCCTCATACGAAGTGAAATCACCCGCACAAAGGTAGAAAAATGACTTCTCTAAAGGTGGTCATTTTACGCTCTGCGAAGAGGGTGTTTTGCGTGCGTGGCGCTAGTGTAGCATGCAACTTGCTGCAAAGGTGGTCTTTTTAAGGTAGAGGTAACGCCGATCAGCTGTTCGACGTAGTTCCCTTTGATTAACATGTAAACTTAGCAAATTCACAAAAATTGCTTGAAATTTTTTTGAGAGGCAAATATTATTACCTAGAAGCTTTAAAAAAAATTCAAAACAATTAAACGTGCCATTTTTTTTTAATTAATTTTATTAATTTCTAGCATAGGGCTTTCCCATTGGAGAGACAAACTGAAAACTTAATTTAAAAAAATCGGCTCGTTAAATGATTTTTAATATTTTTTGTAGCTTTTAGGAACTAATATCTGCCTCCAAAAAAATCAAAATTTTTGTGAATTTTCTAAGGATTACATGTTAATCAAAGGGGACTACGTCGAATAGCTGATTTTGTTATCTCTATCTTAATTCTGTTATAATGCAAAAAAATAACCTGCTTAATAATAGTATAACGAACAGCTTAGATTTTTCCTTCCTTGTTAATGGTTAATTTTCATCTCACAGGGATTTGCATGAGTTAGTTATATTAATTATATGACAATAATATATTTTCCTGCACTGACTGCAAAAAATATTCCTCTTAGCTCCTCCCCTCCTGATACAGTACATCTCCAAATGAAACCTCAGATTCCATTTCACGAACGTCCAGCAATTTCATTTCACAGGTCGCGCCAGGATTTTACTTTTATGGACAAATTTTTAACTTTCTTCTCCCTCTTCGTCGCCTGAGCTCCTGATATTTTCTCTCTCTTGTGAGTCGTCTTTGGATGAATTCACTTCTGTAAAATATTTTACAGAGGGTACTTTAATTCTGTTCAAAGACATTTCTTTAATTTTCGACACATTTTACAAAAGTATCAGGAGATTATGAACTTGAAGGAAATCTTATATGGTTCTGAATGCACTTCATCATCTAGTTTCTTTGTTTCTAGTTTCTAGTCGACTTTTATTGTATTTTGTCATATCAACAAAATATTTTCCTAAAATTCAACAAAATTATTTTATGGGTATGTGAAGTGGAAGTTTCACTGATTGCAATCTGACAAAATTATTTTAAAGGATAAATGAATGTTTTTGTTCAATAAGAAATAACAATAAAAAAATTACTAAACGAATATTACTTTAATATTATTATATATTCGTAAACCCTGACCTGCGCAATATTTCTTGATATTTATGATCTCCTGATGTTGTAAGAAATAATTTGTAGCGTTACCTGAAACATTCATGTAAGTAAATAAACGCGAACCATTCAGGCATCATTACTTGAACGGTTCTTGTATAAGCAATAACCAACATACATGAAAAAAAATTATTGCAGAAATGAATAGAGGGTACCAAATTATGCTACTCTGAATTTTTTCAGATTTTTTTGAGACCCAGAACTATTTTTAAATAATTATTGAAAGTGCGGCCACGCCCCCTGGAGGCGTCAATAGGCGTCCAGTCTCTATCCTTTTTATTAAGGCTGCAGCGGTGCCAAATGAAATCACAGTACTTTCAATAATTATTTAAAAAAATTCCGGGTCTCAAAAAAATCTGAAAAAATTCAGAGTAGCATAATTTGGTACCCTCTATTTATTTCTGCAATAAAATTTTTTCATGTATGTTGTCCATTGCACTTTTTAATTATGTAAATTATACATCCTGCAGATATTATTTATTTATTTAATTGATATTTTCATTAATAAATTAATGGTTATTATTTTAACATTCAAAAAAATTAATGACAATTTTTTTTATAAACACAATCGATTTTCTTTCAAATATTTTTGAACATTTTACTACTCACATTAGGTAATAACTTTCTTGAAGTACATCGTCTCCTGATACATCGTGGGAGCTGTGCGTGAATCTTTCAAGTAACTCTGCTCGAATCATTCAAGCAACTTTACCTGAACGGTTCACGCAAGCGCTGTGATAACTGTAGACCGCGTAATTTCATTCTTAGATTATGATTTTTTACTGTAATCGAATTATTACTTGAATATTTTCTAGATAGATTTCATTTGTTTATTATCATCCCCCCATTTTTTCATTGGAAATGGTCTCATACTTTTATATAGACTGTTCATATACGACATTTTAATTAAAAAATTACAATGCAAAATTTCGACTTTTTTTGAATAATATAATAAAAACACCACACCTTAACCTACGTTACTGTTCTTGATATTTATGATCTCCTAATACAAGTGGGTAAAATGACCACCTTTTAGGAAAAGTTTTAAAAAACCTCCCTCAATTTAGAAAGTCTTTTGACCTCCTCATACGAAGTGAAATCACCCGCACAAAGGTGGAAAAATGACTTCTCTAAAGGTGGTCATTTTACGCTCTGAATGCGAAGAGGGTGTTTTGCGTGCGTGGCGCTAGTGTAGCAACTTGCTGCGACGGTGGTCTTCTTAAGGTAGAGATAACGCCGATCAGCTGTCCGACGTAGTCCCCTTTGATTAACATGTAAATTTAGCAAATTCACAAAAATTAAATGAAAATTTTTTGAGAGGCAGATATTATTGCCTAGAAGCTTTAAAAAAAAATCAAAACAATTAAACGTGCCATTTTTTTTTTAATAAATGTTATTAATTTCCAGCATAGGGCTTTCCCATTGGAGAGACAAACTGAAAACTTAATTTTTAAAAATCGGCTCGTTAAATGGTTTTTAATTTTTTTTTGTAGCTTTTAGGCACTAATATCTGCCTCCAAAAAAATTAGAATTTTTGTGAATTTTCTAAGGTTTACATGCTAATCAAAGGGGACTACGTCGAACAACTGATTGACGTTATCTCTACCTTAATTCTGTTATAATGCAGAAAAAATAACCTGCTTGATAATAATATAACGAACAGCTTAGATTTTTCCTTCCTTGTTAATGGTTAATGGAGTATTGTCCTCAATTTTTTTTATTGCAGAAATGGATAGAGCGTGCAAAGTTATGCTACCATGATTTTTTTTCAGATTTTTTAGAGCCCGGGAAGTATTTTTAAAAAATTATTGAAAGTCCTTTTAGTGACGTCACGCGGCGGCAAGTCCTATCTTTTTCTTAAGGAGCGGCGTCTCGTGACGTCACAAAAATAACTTTCAATAATTTTTTAAAAATAGTTCCCGGGCTCTAAAAAATCTAAAAAAAATCAGGGTAGCATAACTTTGCATCCTCTATCTATTTCTGCAATAAAAAAAATTGAGGTCAATACTCCATTGTCATCTCGCAGGGACTTACATGAGTTAATTATATTAATTATATGGCAATGATATATTTTCCTGCAGTTACTGCACAAAATAATCCTCTAGGTTCCTCCCCTCATGATACAGTACAACTCCAAATGAAACCTCAGATTCCATTTCACGAACGTCCAGCAATTTCATTTCACAGGTCGCGCCAGGATTTTACTTTTATGGACAAATTTTACTACCCGTGAACTTTTGTTAACCTCTTCGTCGTCTGATTTCCTGATATATTCTCTCTCTTGTGAGTCGTCCGTGGATGAAATCAAAGTTGCGTCCTGTAAAATATTTTAGAGAGGGCACTTTAATTCTGTTCAAAGACATTTCTTTAATATTCGACACATTATCATTATACCATGAATCAGGAGATTATGAACTTTAAGGAAATCTTAGGGTTCTGAATGCACTTCATCATCTAGTTTCTTTGTTTCTAGTTTCTAGTCGACTTTTATTGTATTTTGTCATATCAACAAAATATTTTCCTAAATTTCAACAAAATTATTTTATGGGTATGTGAAGTGGAAGTTTCACTGATTGCAATCTGACAAAATTATTTTAAAGGATAAATGAATGTTTTTGTTCAATAAGAAATAACAATAAAAAAATTACTAAACGAATATTACTTTAATATTATTATATATTCGTAAACCCTGACCTGCGCAATATTTCTTGATTATTATGATCTCCTGATGTTGTAAGAAATAATTTGTAGCGTTACCTGAAACATTCATGTAAGTAAATAAACGCGAACCATTCAGGCATCATTACTTGAACGGTTCTTGTATACGCAATAACCAACATGCATGAAAAAAATTTATTGCAGAAATGAATAGAGGGTACCAAATTATGCTACTCTGAATTTTTGCAGATTTTTTTGAGACCCAGAACTATTTTTAAATAATTATTGAAAGTGCGGCCACGCCCCCTGGAGGCGTCAATAGGCGACTAGTCTCTATCCTTTTTATTAAGGCTGCAGGGGTGCCAAATGAAATCACAGTACTTTCAATAATTATTTAAAAATATTTCCGGGTCTCAAAAAAATCTGAAAAAATTCAGAGTAGCATAATTTGGTACCCTCTATTTATTTCTGCAATAAAATTTTTTCATGTATGTTGTCCATTGCAATTTTTAATTATGTAAATTATACATCCTGCAGATATTATTTATTTATTTATTTATTTATTTATTTATTTATTTATTTATTTATTTATTTATTTATTTATTTATTTATTTATTTATTTATTTATTTATTTATTTATTTATTTATTTATTTATTTATTTATTTATTTATTTATTTATTTATTTATTTATTTATTTATTTATTTATTTATTTATTTAATTGGTTTTGTTATTAATCATTTAATGGTTATTATTTAAACATTCAAAAAAATTAATGACAATGTTTTTTATAAACACAATCGATTTTCTTTAAAATATTTTTGAACATTTTAGAACTCACATAAGGTAATAAATTTCTTGAAGTGCATCGTCTCCTGATACATCGTGGGAGCTGTGCTTGAATCTTTCAAGTAACTCTGCTCGAATCATTCAAGCAACTTTACCTGAACGGTTCACGCAAGCGCTGTGACAACTTTAGACCGCGTAATTTCATTCTTAGATTATGATTTTTTAACATTAAATTTCATTTTTCTAAAATTATAACGCTTATACTGTAATCGAATTATTACGTGAATATTTTCTAGATAGATTTCATTTGTTTATTATCATCCCCCCATTTTTTCATTGGAAATGGTCTCATACTTTTATATAGACTTTTCATATACGACATTTTATTTAAAAAATTACAATGCAAAATTTCGACTTTTTTTTAATAATATAATAAAAATTCCACACCTTAACCTACGTTACTTTTCTTGATATTTATGATCTCCTAATACAAGTGGGTAAAATGACCACCTTTTAGGAAAAGTTTTAAAAAACCTCCCTCAATTTAGAAAGTCTTTTGACCTCCTCATACGAAGTGAAATCACCCGCACAAAGGTACAAAAATGACTTCTCTAAAGGTGGTCATTTTACGCTCTGCGAAGAGGGTGTTTTGCGTGCGTGGCGCTAGTGTAGCAACTTGCTGCTATGGTGGTCTTTTTAAGGTGGAGATAACGCCGATCAGCTGTCCGACGTAGTCCCCTTTGATTAACATGTAAACTTAGCAAATTCACAAAAATTAATTGAAATTTTTTTGAGAGGCAGATATTATTGCCTAGAAGCTTTAAAAAAAAATCAAAACAATTAAACGTGCCAATTTTTTTTAATTAATTTTATTTATTTCCAGCATAGGGCTTTCCCATTGGCTCTAGCTGAAAACTTAATTTAAAAAAATCGGCTCGTTAAATTGTTTTTAATTCTTTTTTTTTGTAGCTTTTAGGCACTAATATCTGCCTCCAAAAAAAAATCAGAATGTTTGTGAATTTTCTAAGGTTTACATGTTAATCAAAGGGGACTACGTCGAAAAGCTGATTGACGTTATCTCTATCTTAATTCTTTTATAATGCAAAAAATTAACCTGCTTGGTAATAGTATAACGAACAGCTTAGATTTTTCCTTCCTTGTTAATGGTTAATTTTCATCTCGCAGAGATTTGTAGGAGTTAATTATATTAATTATATGGCAATAATATAATATATTTTCCTGCACTGACTGCACAAAATAATCCTCCAAGTTCCTCACCTCCTGATACAGTACAGCTCCAAATGAAACCTCAGATCTCATTTCACGAACGTCCAGCAATTTCATTTCACAGGACGCGCCAGGGATTTCACTTTTATGGACAAAATTTACTACCGTGAACTTTTGTTAACCTCTTCGTCGTCTGATCTCCTGATATTTTCTCTCTCTTGTGAGTCGTCTTTGGATGAAATCAAAGTTCACTCTTGTAAAATATTTTAGAGAGGGTAGGTACTTTAATTCTGTTCAAAGACATTTCTTTAATATTCGACACATTATACAAAAGTATCAGGAGATTATGAACTTGAAGGCAATCATAGGGTTTTGAATGCACTTCTTTTATTTTAATTTCTAGTCGACTTTTATTGTATTTTTCATATCAACAACATATTTTTGCTAAAATTCAACAAAATTATTTTGTGGGTATGTGAAGGGGAGAATTCATTGGTTCAAAGTTAACAAATTTATTTTATTATGGGATTACGAAAAAGCCTATATTACACGATTGAATTTTTCTGATTATTGTACACAATTTTTTCTTACAAGAAAACTTAATCTTTATATGTTTGTATGAAGATGCAATTTTCTTGCAAGAAAAAATTGTATACAATAATCAGAAAAATTGTATCGTGTAATATATTAGGATTTTATAATGAATTTTCTTCAATAACAATACAATAAATATAAATTCTATATAATATAATTGTATATTTTTTAAATTGCTAAACCCTGACCTGCGCAATATTTCTTGATATTTATGATCTCCTGATGTTGTAAGAAATAATTTGTAGCGTTATAACCTGAAACATTCATGTAAATAAACGCGAACCATTCAGCAGGCATCATTACTTGAACGGTTCTTATAAATGAACACATTCAAGCATGTACGTAGTTTCAAAATATTTTAATATCTGTTTAATCTTACAGGCTGTTCTCTTAACTTTAAATTAGAAATTAAATTAATTAAAGAAATTAAAAAGAAATGCTTTCAGTTGCACTACAAAATATTTAACAAGGAACAATACTATATATCGGCATACTTTTTATTACTTTAAATCTAATTCATTGCAATAATTTAACTGCATTCAAACAAGATGTATATCGTGGCCTCAGAATATAAACCACAATGTTTTATTGTAATTATAGACCCTACGCTATATATACATAAGGTCTATAATATGCTACATATTTTCTTGGAATAATTGATAACACAGAAATTTATTATATTATAAATTATATGAAATTCTTAATTATTATAAATAATTATTATTTTTGATTTTTTTTTAGTTTTTAATTTTAAATTCATATTTAATTTCAATTTTTTATTTATTATCTTCGTCTGTTGAAGCCGCGGTTTCAACAAATGGGGAATTTTCTTACAACTCAAATTTTAATTTAACTACTATATTATCATAGGGTACATATTAACAATAAGTTTGACTTAAGTTCCAACTTTTTTAACTCAAATTTGGTCACTCTGAAGGGATTATTAGAATAGCGGCAAAGTATGCAACCCGCGCACAAACCTGAAAATTGTTACGTAGAAACTCCCTAGTTAACACATAACAACTGCCTGATATCATAGTTTGAGCGTCAAGGAGTCATTGGCTATAAATTTTTGTAACACGATCGAAATCAGCGGATTTTTCTACCCTAGTATTAATAATTTTTTCTCTAATATCAGTTTACTTTAAGAGTGATAATCGAAAATATAAATTAATTGCCGGAAAATTTCGCCTGCTAGGCAGTTTCTACGTCACGTTTTGGCGCTAAATTCAAAAGGAGGAAGATTTTTAAAAAATTCCCATGCCTCCAATTTTGAAAATTGAAACTTTTTTAATTTAGGACATTTAGTTTCAAGGCATAGAGCATCTGAAAAAAAATTAAAATAAATGTAGGAGAATTCCCCATTGTTGAAATTATGCAGAGGAAATAAGTGTATGTTCTGAAATAGTCACAATTTAATCAACGCACACATACATACAAATAAATATCATTTTCTGACTTCGGTATAATCAATAATTAGAGATGATTAATTTTAATTACATTTATAGTTAACATCAAAATGTTTAACAAACGTTACAATTTTAATGCATCATGCATGATATTTTATTTTGTTACATTTCTTATACTTAACTAGATCAAAAATTAAGATTAAAAATTAATTTTTGAAATATTTTTTTAAATCTGAGCAATTTAAAATAATATAATATTTTAAAATTAAAATCATCCATTAAAAATTACTAATTACTTTGAAATGAATTAATATTTTATCTAATAAATATAAAAAAATATAATAAAAAAAATAGAAAATAATTTTTAATGCATAATTTACTTTAATAAAAATTCTTAATATTCAAAAATTTTTGTATAATATACATAAAGTTTCTATTATTAATTTTTTTTCAATAATAACTACGCCTTTGTATACCTCACTCTCACGTTTCCCCCTTGAAGTTATGTCTTCCTAATACATTTGATAAATTTTTGTTAAAAACTCCTCAGATTTTACTGAATTTTCCGTAGATTCACGTGAAACTGCACTCACTCACCTACTGTGAGGTTCTGTCATCCTGATATTTATTGCTGCAGTCATATCATCTAAACCTGTAGCAACCCTGTACACTACCTGTAAATTAATAGCCGTTTTCACAATCAGCGTCAAATTTTCTAGACGCGCGTCAGAAGCTGCAATTTCAAGCTTCTAAAAATCACACCTTGAAGTAACTCTGCTCGAACGGTTATGTAACCTAACCTGAACGCAGCAGCTGAACTGAACGGTTCACGCAAGCGCAGTGGATGATTTTTCCTTTTGGAAAGCAAGAAGAGTAAATTATATGTTGTTCATTAATTACAATTTCTGAATTTAATTAATTTGTAGGTTCAAAATTAAATTATTTTTAATATACTTTACATTTCTCTTTTCCAAATAACGGATTTCAATTAATCATATAAAACATGAAAAACAATACCAATATTCCCTATATACAAATGAAAATGTAAGACCTATAAAATAATTTAATTTTATTCATATGATTTGTAGAGCTTATTATCATTATTTATTTAGTTTTTAATTAAATGTTTTCTTAAGATTAATTATTTAATGGGTTTTGTTATAAATTATTAATTGTTATTATTAAAACAATCAAGAAAATAAACTACTATATTTAACTTTAATGTAAATATCCTTTATTTTTTAAATTTCCGATAAAAGATAAAAATTAATTAAATATATTTAATGATTTTGTTGCTTCTTTTATTTTATATTTACCAAAAATCATGTTATTAAAATCCATATCATAATCAGTTTATTTGAAATGTTTTTTATTTACACTTTTCAAAATTTTTATCACGATTTAAAATTAGATATATTTTCGACGTTTGAGTTCTAAATATTTTCGTTTACTGGGGATCAATTTTCTCTGTTGAAATCGAAAAATATTTTTTGAACATTTTACTCACACAACGCTTTCTTGAAGTGCATCATCTCCTGATACAACGTGGGAATATTTTCAAGCAAGCTGTGCGTGAATCTTTCAAGTAACTCTGCTCGAATCATTCAAGCAACTTTTTACATGAACGGTTCACGCAAGCGCTGTGACAACTTTAGACCGCGTAATTTCATTCTTAGATTATGTTTTTTTAACATTAAATTTCATTTTTCTAAAATTATAACGCTTATACTGTAATCGAATTATTACTTGATTATTTTCTAGATAGATTTCATTTGTTTATTATCATCCCCCCATTTTTTCATTGGAAATGGTCTCATACTTTTATATAGACTTTTCATATAAGTCATTTTATTTAAAAAATTACAATGCAAAATTTCGATTTTTTTTAATAATATAATAAAAATACCACACCTTAACCTACGTTACTGTTCTTGATATTTATGATCTCCTAATACAAGTTGGTAAAATGACCACCTTTTAGGAAAAGTTTTAAAAAACCTCCCTTAATTTAGAAAGTCTTTTGACCTCCCTCATACGAGGTGAAATCACCCGCACAAAGGTAGAAAAATGACTTCTCTAAAGGTGGTCATTTTACGCTCTGCGATGAGGGTGTTTTGCGTGCGTGGCGCTAGTGTAGCAACTTGCTGCGACGGTGGTCTTTTTAAGGTAGAGATAACGCCAATCAGCTGTTCGACGTAGTCCCCTTTGATTAACATGTAAACTTAGAAAATTCACAATAATTAAATGAAATTTTTTTTAGAGGCAGATATTATTGCCTAGAAGCTTTAAAAAAAATTTCAAAACAATTAAACGTGCCAATTTTTTTAAATTAATTTTATTAATTTCCAGCATAGGCATATAGGGCTTTCCCATTGGCTCTAGCTGAAAACTTCATTTAAAAAAATCGTCTCGTTAAATTGTTTTTAATTCTTTTTTTTTGTAGCTTTTAGGCACTAATATCTGCCTCCCAAAAAAAATCAGAATGTTTGTGAATTTTCTAAGGTTTACATGTTAATCAAAGGGGACTACGTCGAATAGCTGATTTTGTTATCTCTATCTTAATTCTGTTATAATGCAAAAAAATAACCTGCTTGGTAATAGTATAACGAACAGCTTAGATTTTTCCTTCCTTGTTAATAGTTAATTTTCATCTCGCAGGACTTTGCAGGAGTTAATTATATTAATTATATGACAATAATATATTTTCCTGCACTGACTGCACAAAATAATCCTCTTAGCTCCTCCCTTCCTGATACAGAACATCTCCAAATGAAACCTCAGATCTCATTTTACGAACGTCCAGCAATTTCATTTCACAGGACGCGCCAGGATTTTACTTTTATGGACAAATTTTTTAACTTTCTTCACCCTCTTCGTCGCCTGAGCTCCTGATATTTTCTCTCTCTTGTGAGTCGTCTTTGGATGAAATCAAAGTTCACTCCTGTAAAATATTTTAGAGAGGGTACTTGAATTCTGTTCAAAGACATTTCTTTAATATTCGACACATTATACAAAAGTATCAGGAGATTATGAACTTGAAGGAAATCCTATATGGTTCTGAATGCACTTCATCATCTAGTTTCTTTGTTTCTAGTTTCTAGTCGACTTTTATTGTATTTTGTCATATCAACAAAATATTTTCCTAAAATTCAACAAAATTATTTTATTGGTATGTGAAGGGGGAAGTTTCACTGATTGCAATCTGACAAAATTATTTTAAAGGATAAATGAATGTTTTTGTTCAATAAGAAATAACAATAAAAAAATTACTAAACGAATATTACTTTAATATTATTATATATTCGTAAACCCTGACCTGCGCAATGTTTCTTGATATTTATGATCTCCTGATGTTGTTAGAAATAATTTGTAGCGTTGCCTGAAACATTCATGTAAATAACCGCGAACCATTTAGGCATCATTACTTGAACAATTCTTGTATATGCAATGGACAACATACATGAAAAAAATTTACTGCAGAAATGAATAGAGGGTACCAAACTATGCTACTCTGTATTTTTTCAGATTTTTTTGAGACCCAGAACTATTTTTAAATAATTATTGAAAGTGCGGCCACGCCCCCTGGAGGCGTCAATAGGCGTCCAGTCTCTATCCTTTTTATTAAAGCTGCAGGGGTGCCAACTGAAATCACAATACTTTCAATAATTATTTAAAAATATTTCCGGGTCTCAAAAAAATCTGAAAAAATTCAGAGTAGCATAATTTGGTACCCTCTATTTATTTCTGCAATAAAATTTTTTCATGTGTATGTTGTCCATTGCACTTTTTAATTATGTAAATCATACAATCTGCAGATATTATTTATTTATTTTATTATTTAATTGGTATTGTTATTAATTAATTAATGGTTATTATTTTAACATTCAAAAAAATTAATGACAATTTTTTTTATAAACACAATCGATTTTCTTTAAAATATTTTTGAACATTTTACTACTCACATAAGGTAATAAATTTCTTGAAGTACATCGTCTCCTGATACATCGTGGGAGCTGTGCGTGAATCTTTCAAGTAACTCTGCTCGAATCATTCATTCAAGCAACTTTACCTGAACGGTTCACGCAAACGCTCTGACAACTTTAGACCGCGTAATTTCATTCTTAGATTATGATTTTTTAACATTAAATTTCATTTTTCTAAAATTATAACGCTTATACTGTAATCGAATTATTACTTGATTATTTTCTAGATAGATTTCATTTGTTTATTATCATCCCCCCATTTTTTCATTGGAAATGGTCTCATACTTTTATATAGACTTTTCATATACGTCATTTTATTTAAAAAATTACAATGCAAAATTTCGATTTTTTTTAATAATATAATAAAAATACCACACCTTAACCTACGTTACTGTTCTTGATATTTATGATCTCCTAATACAAGTGGGTAAAATGACCACCTTTTAGGAAAAGTTTTAAAAAACCTCCCTTAATTTAGAAAGTCTTTTGACCTCCCTCATACGAGGTGAAATCACCCGCACAAAGGTAGAAAAATGACTTCTCTAAAGGTGGTCATTTTACGCTCTGCGATGAGGGTGTTTTGCGTGCGTGGCGCTAGTGTAGCAACTTGCTGCGACGGTGGTCTTTTTAAGGTAGAGATAACGCCAATCAGCTGTTCGACGTAGTCCCCTTTGATTAACATGTAAACTTAGCAAATTCACAAAAATTAAATGAAATTTTTTTTAGAGTCAGATATTATTGCCTAGAAGCTTTAAAAAAAATTTCAAAACAATTAAACGTGCCAATTTTTTTAAATTAATTTTATTAATTTCCAGCATAGGCATATAGGGCTTTCCCATTGGCTCTAGCTGAAAACTTCATTTAAAAAAATCGTCTCGTTAAATTGTTTTTAATTCTTTTTCTTTTGTAGCTTTTAGGCACTAATATCTGCCTCCCAAAAAAAATCAGAATGTTTGTGAATTTTCTAAGGTTTACATGTTAATCAAAGGGGACTACGTCGAATAGCTGATTTTGTTATCTCTATCTTAATTCTGTTATAATGCAAAAAAATAACCTGCTTGGTAATAGTATAACGAACATCTTAGATTTTTCCTTCCTTGTTAATGGTTAATTGTCATCTCGCAGGACTTTGCAGGAGTTAATTATATTAATTATATGACAATAATATATTTTCCTGCACTGACTGCACAAAATAATCCTCTAGGTTCCTCCCCTCCTGATACAGTACAACTCCAAAGGAAATCTCAGATTCCATTTCACGAACGTTCAGCAATTTCATTTCACAGGACGCGCCAGGATTTTACTTTTATGGACAAATTTTTTAACTTTCTTCACCCTCTTCGTCGCCTGAGCTCCTGATATTTTCTCTCTCTTGTGAGTCGTCTTTGGATGAAATCAAAGTTTTGAAATATTCTATAGTGTAATTTACAACATCAATAAATAATAAGACACTTATCAAGCAATGCAATATCAACTCCATGAGTGTACCGGTGTTGACGAAGCTATGATACAGATTCACAATCAGCGTCAAATTTTCTAGACGCCGCGTCAAAAGTCTCTGATTTGTCAAAAAACTGAGGCGCGTATGCGCGTGATTTTTAGAAGCTTGGAATTGCAGCTTCTGACGCGCGTCTAGAAAATTTGACGCTGATTGTGAACCCGGCTATTAATTTACAGGTAGTGTACAGGGTTTCTACAGGTTTAGATGATATGACTGCAGCAGTAAATATCAGGATGACAGAACCTCACAGTAGGTGAGTGAGTGCAGTTTCACGTGAATCTACGGAAAATTCAGTAAAATCTGAGGAGTTTTTAACAAAATTTTATCAAATGTATTAGGAAGACATAACTTCAAGGAGGAAACGTGAGAGTGAGGTATACAAAGGCGTACTTATAATTGAAAAAACTTTTAATAATACGAACATTATGAATAGATCGAAAATTTTTGAATATTAATAAACTTTATGCATTATAAAATTATTTTTTATTTCTTTAATTATATTTTTTTTAATTTATTATAACATGTGTTAATTCATTTAAAAGTAATTAGTGACTGTTTAGGAAAAAATTTAATTTTGTAGTATTATAAAATATTATAAAATGGTTTTATTTAAAATAAAATTATCTCGAAAATTAATATTAAATTTTAATTTTTGATCAAGTTAATGCAAAATATCAGGCATGTTGTATTAAAAGTGTAACGTTTGTCTAAAATTTTGATGTTAACTACAAAAGTAATTAAATTTGATCATCTCATAATTATTGATTATACCGAAGTCAGAAAACGATATGTATGTATCGTGCACTAACATATTATTTTCGTTGAATTAATTGTGACCATTTCAGAACACACACTTATTTCCCCTGTATAATTTGTTGAAACCGCGGCTTCAACAGACGAAGATAATAAATAAAAAATTAAAATTAAATATGAATTTAAAATAAAAAACTAAAAAAATTTCATAAATAATAATTATTTTTAATAATGCCATGGAGAAATTAATGTAATTTATAATATAGTAAATGTTGTGTTATCAGCAATTATTATTCCAAGAAAATATGTTGCATATTATAGACCTTATGTATATATCGCGTAAGGTCTATAATTACAATAAAATATTGTGGATTATGTTCTGAGGCATGATATACATGATATACATCTTGTTTGAATGCAGTTAAATTATTGCAATGAATTAGATTTAAAGTAATAAAAAGTATGCCGATAGTAAGTATTGTTCATTGTTAAATATTTTGTAGTGCAACTGAAAGCATTTCTTTTTCATTTCTTTAATTAATTTAATTTCTAATTAAAATTTAAAATTAAGAGAACAGCCTGTAATGTTAAACAGATAATAATAAAATATTTTGATCATACGTACAGTATACATGGTTGAAAGTGCTATTCCATTTACAAGAACCGTTCAAGTAATGATGCCTGCTGAATGGTTCGCGTTTATTTACATGAATGTTTCAGGTAATGCTACAAATTAATTCTTACAATATCAGGAGATCATAAATATCAAAAAATATTGCGCAGGTCAGGGTTTAGCAATTAAAAAATATATAATTATATTAAATAGAATTTATATTTATTGTATTGTATTTTTATTGAAGAAAATTCATTATAAAATCTTATATTACACGATACAATTTTTCTGATTATTGTATACAATTTTTCCTTGCAAGAAAATTTCCTCTCCATACAAACAAATAAAGATAAAGTTTTCTTGTAAGAAATAATTGTGTACAATAAGCAGAAAACTTGAATCGTGTAATATAGGCTTCTTCGTAATCCCATAATAAAATAAATTTGTCAACTTTGATTCAATGAATTCTCCCCTTCACGTACACGGTAAAAAATTTCGTCCATAAAATTAAAGAAATCCCTCGCAATGTAATGCAAGAGGGTACTTTAATTCTTCACTGCATCTTCAAGTCATTTCCAAGAGGCGACTTTAAAACTGAGGGGGCCGGACAGCAGGTATAAAGGAGGACTGTATTATATTTTAGGGTCGCCTCTTTATTGTCGGTGTATTTCTTTTTGAAACCAAAGAAGTAACTTTACTTTCATTTAGAGTTATGCCTTTAATTTCTGGCATTGTTATATTTTTCTTCTAGTACTTTCTTTTTTCTTCTATATTATAAAACTTAACTATATTTGTATAAAAGTGTGTTTTATGCATTATTATTTTATGATATAAAAAAACTTAATCGTTATCAAACTTACACTTTACTCATCAAATGACAAGACAAAATTAAATATAATTTTAAAATGCAATAATAATGCAAGTAGTAGATGAACGTGTAGTGTGGGCTTGGGGTAGGTTTGGGGCATCCATCTTATTTTATATAAAAACATTTTCATTCGTATTTTTTCACAATTTTTAGTACGTCACACACGCATATGTGGTGGCTATTTACTATTTGATATGGTGTTAAAAAGAAGAGTGATGAAAAACGAGAACGACACTTCAATAATTTTTATTTACATTGTTTATAAATTAGTGTTATTCGGTAGCTTTATTTCATTGAAGCATTTTGGAGCAATTGACACATTATCGGTCTGTATGACCAAATTGCTATTAAAATTCAAGTTCAGTATAACACCTTAATCAACAAAATGTATGATTTAAGTTAAAAAGATAACGAAAATTGATAGAAAAAATACGAATTAAAAAATATTTTATCACTGCAGCACATCACAGTAACTAGTAGACACCTTACAGCAAACACTTCTCAATCTCTACTGCCAAGCAACAAGCCAAAAGCCAAGCCGACTTCCTCTGCTACGTCACTAACCGTCGTTTTTGTAAAGAAATCCCTATGGTGGGGGTGGGTATCGTAAGGGCGTCTGTACCGTCGCTACAAAAAAAACAACCCTCCCATTGTCGGGAGGCAAGAACACGGGGGAGGGGATGGTCCGAGGCCACTGTATCTCTTTCTTGTTTTAAAGTTCACCTCTTGGATTTAAAATAAAGAATATTGCTTTAAAAATAAGGCTAAAGAAGCCCACTATTAAATCATTTCTAATATTTACTTTAAAAATAAACAAAAATGACTAGTTTTTGTTACCGTGTACCCACAAAATAATTTTGTTGAATTTTAGCAAAAATATTTTGTTGATATGACAAAATACAATAAAAGTCGACTAGAAACTAGAAACAAAGAAACTAGATGATGAAGTGCATTCGGAACCCTAAGATTTCCTTCAAGTTCATAATCTCCTGATACTTTTGTATAATGTGTCGAATATTAAAGAAATGTCTTTGAACAGAATTAAAGTACCCTCTGTAAAATATTTTACAGGAGTGAATTCATCCATTTCATCCAAAGTCGACTCACAAGAGAGAGAAAATATCAGGAGCTCAGGCGACGAAGAGGTTAACAAAAGTTCACGGGTAGTAAAATTTGTCCAAATAAAAGTGAAATCCTGGCGCGACCTGTGAAATGAAATTGCTGGACGTTCGTAAAATGAAATCTGAGGTTTCATTTGGATCCGTACTGTATCAGGAGGAAATGAACCTGAAGAATTATTTTGTGCAGTCAGTGCAGGAAAATATATTATTGCCATATAATTAATATAACTAACTCATGCAAATCCCTGCGAGATGACAATTAACCATTAACAACGAGGGAAAAATCTAAGCTGTTCGATATACTATATTATCAAGCAGGTTATTTTTTGCATTATAACAGAGTTAAGGTAGAGATAACGTCAATCAGCTGTTCAACGTAGTCCCCTTTGATTAACATGTAAACCTTAGAAAATTCACAAAAATTATGATTTTTTTTAGAGGCAGATATTAGTGCCTAAAAGTTACAAAAAAAATTTAAAAACAATTTAACGAACCGATTTTTTTAAATTAAGTTTTCAGTTTGTCTCTCCAATGGGAAAGCCCTATGCTGGAAATTAATAAAATTAATTAAAAAAAATTGGCACTTAACTTTTTTGAAATTTTTTTTTAAAGCTTCTAGGCAATAATATCTGCCTCTCAAAAAAATTTAATTTAATTTTTGTGAATTTGCTAAATTTACATGTTAATCAAAGGGGACTACGTCGGACAGTTGATCGGCGTTACCTCTACCTTAAAAAGACCACCGTCGCAGCAAGCAAGGTTGGCTTTATACAGGTTAAGCCACGTGCGTATTTCGTGCGTCAATTTTCCACTATTTCCAGGACCCATTGCACCGCGAAAATTCAAAAATAGCATTGCATCATGGGCGCATTCAAAGTTTCGCGGCACGATGGGTCCTGGAATACTTGAATCTGATTGGCTAAGCCCGTTAACATTGGTCAAATCGGAGGCTTAACCTGTATAAAGGAACGTTGGCAGCAAGTTGCTACACTAGCGCCACGCACGCAAAACACCTTCTTCGCAGAGCGTAAAATGACCACCTTTAGAGAAGTCATTTTTCTACCTTTGTGAGGGTGATTTCACTTCGTATGAGGAGGTCAAAAGACTTTCTAAATTGAGGGAGGTTTTTTAAAACTTTTCCTAAAAGGTGGTCATTTTACCCACTTGTATTAGGAGATCATAAATATCAAGAAAAGTAATGTAGGTTAAGGTGTGGTATTTTTATTATATTATTAAAAAAAAAGTCGAAATTTTGCATTGTAATTTTTTAAATAAAATTACGTATATGAAAAGTCTTTATAAAAGTATGAGACCATTTCCAATGAAAAAATTGGGGGATGATAATAAACAAATGAAATCTATCTAGAATATAATCAAGTAATAATTCGATTACAGTATAAGCGTTATAATTTTAGAAAAATGAAATTTAATGTTAAAAAATCACTATCTAAGAATGAAATCACGCGGTCTCAAGTTATCACAGCGCTTGTGTGAACCGTTCAGGTAAAAAGTTGCTTGAAAGATTCGAGCAGAGTTACTTGAAAGATTCACGCACAGCTCCCACGATGTATCAGGAGACGATGTACTTCAAGAAAGTTATTACCTTATGTGAGTTCTAAAATGTTCAAAAATATTTGAAAGAAAATCGATTGTGTTTATAAAAAAAATTGTCATTAATTTTTTTGAATGTTTAAATAATAACCATTAATTAATTAATTAATTAATTAATTAATAACAATATCATGTAAATAAAAAAATAAATAATTTATATCTGCAGGTTGTTATATACATAATTAAAAAGTGCTATTACCTTTACAAGAACTGTTCAAGTAATGATGCCTGAATGGTTCGCGTTTATTTACATGAATGTTTCAGGTAACGCTACAAATAATTTCTTACAATATCAGGAGATCATAAATATCAAGAAATATTGCGCAGGTCAGGGTTTACCAATTTAAAAAATATATAATTATATTATATTTAAGTAATATTCGTTTAGTAATTTTTTTTATTGTTATTGAACAAAAATATTCATTAATCCCATAAAATAATTTTGTCAACTTTGAATCAGTGAAACCTCCCCATCACGTACCCACAAAATAATTTTGTTGAATTTTTAGCAAAAATATATTGTTGATATGACAAAATACAATCCCAGTCGACTAGAAACTATATTCAAAAAAACTAGTTGATGAAGTGCATTCACAACCATAAAATTTCCTTCAAGTTCATAATCTCCTGATTGATGGTATAATGTGTCGAATATTAAAGAAATGTCTTTGAAAACAGAATTAGAGTACCCTCTCTAAAATATTTTACAGGAGTGAACTTTGATTTCATCCAAAGTCGACTCACAAGACATAGAAAATATCAGGAGATCAGGCGACGAAGAGGTTGAAGAAAGTTAAAAAAATTTGTCCATAAAAGTAAAATCCATGGCGTGTCCTGTGAAATGAAATTGCTGAACGTTCGTGAAATGGAATCTGAGGTTAAAAAAAAATTAAAAAAATTAATTAAAAAAAATTGGCTCGTTAAATGTTTTTGAAACTTTTGCTATGGCTTTTAAGCACTAATATCTGCCTCTCAAAAAAATTTCAGAATTTTTGTCAATTTGCTAAGGTTTACATGTTAATCAAAGGGGATTATGTCGAACAGCTGTTCGACGTTTTCTCTACCTTAACATGTAAACCTTAGAAAATTCACAAAAATTCTGATTTCTTTTGGAGGCAGATATTAGTGCCTATAAGCTACAAAAAAAATTTAAAAACAATTTAACGAGCCGATTTTTTTAAATTAAAGTTTTCAGCTTGTCTCTCCAATGGGAAAGCCCTATGCTGGAAATTAATAAAATTAATTAAAAAAAATGGCACGTTTAATTGTATTGAATTTTTTTTTAAAGCTTCTAGGCAATAATATCTGCCTCTCAAAAATATTTCACGTCGGACAGTTGATCGGCGTTATCTCTACCTTAAAAAGACCACCGTCGCTGCAAGTTGCTACACTAGCGCCACGCACGCTAAACACCCTCTTCGCAGAGCGTAAAATGACCACCTTTAGAGAAGTAATTTTTCTACCTTTGTGCGGGTGATTTCACCTCGTATGAGGAGGTCAAAAGACTTTCTAAATTGAGGGAGGTTTTTTAAAACTTTTCCTAAAAGGTGGTCATTTTACCCACTTGTATTAGGAGATCATAAATATCAAGAAAAGTAACGTAGGTTTAGGTGTGGTATTTTTATTATATTATTAAAAAAAAGTCCAAATTTTGCATTGTAATTTTTTAAATAAAATAACGTATATGAAAAGTGGTCAAAAGTCTATATAAAAGTATGAGACCATTTCCAATGAAAATGAACCTGTATCATAGCGTCGTTGACACCGGTACACTCATGGTGCTGATATTGCATTGCTTGATAATGGCCTTGATGAATGTCTTATTAATTATTAATATTGTAAATTATGCTCTAGAATAGTCTAGAATATTTCAAAACTTAAAATGACAATTAATTTATAAGATATTTTTGTTTTAATATATTTCATCCGTGGTATTTATTATCCATCATAAGATCCAAACTTTTTTATTTATTAATTGAGATATGACTGACTTTTAAATGAGTCAAAAACAAAATAAATTTTTGTTTTATTATTAGAAAAATATGGGGAAGGAGCCTCTGATAAAGTCAACATTATTTATTAATTGCCTTAATTTAAACTTGGATAATTACAGCAACATTATTCATTTGATACATGATGTATAATATATTATATTATTATTGAATTGCCAAGTCAACTTTAAGACACTTTCCAAAAACCATGCATATATTATATTGATATATATCAATATAATTATTTATACTTACATATATATAATATTGATATATTGAGCCTGTGAAGATGCTCGGGTAATGTAATCATTCGTGAATTAATTTATAATTAATAATATTGAAACATTGTTAAAAATTTAAAATAATTGAGCTCAAAATAATTTTTTATTAACCCAATATACACATTAAAAACCTTAGTAGTTCTCAGTACGTGCATGGTGATGAAAATTGTTGTATTTTAATAATTTTATATTGTAAAAAATATACTTTAGGTAAATCAACGAAATATTTTGAAGACTCTGCGTCACCTTTGCGTATTTCCTATGCTGCATTTTTGTTTGATGTCGCTTTTTTTCAGAAACTAATAATCGTACAACTTTGCCCGATACCTTAAAATGTTAAACACTAGTCCATATATTAGCTATGTACAAACGCTCTTATTATTATTTTTTTTTTTCTAATTCAATTTTAATTACAGTTTTAATTTTGAGGATTAAAAATGTTATAAGCTCAATTACATTTTCCTTATAACAAGTTCCTCCCCTCCTGATACAGTATACATCTCCAAATGAAACCTCAGACTTCATTTCACGAACGTCCAGCAATTTCATTTCACAGGTCGCGCCAGGGATTTCACTTTTATGGACAAATTTTACTACCCGAGAACTTTTGTTAACCTCTTCGTCGTCTGATCTCCTGATATTTTCTCTCTCTTGTGAGTCGTCTTTGGATGAAATCAAAGTTCACTCTTGTAAAATATTTTAGAGAGGGTACTTTAATTCTGTTCAAAGACATTTCTTTAATATTCGACACATTATACAAAAGTATCAGGAGATAATGAACTTGAAGGAAATCTTATATGGTTCTGAATGCACTTCATCAACTAGCTTCTTTGATTCTAGTTTGTAGCGAGTCGACTTGGATTGTATTTATTAATTTTTGTCATATCAACAAAATATTTTTGCTAAAAATTCAACAAAATTATTTTGTTGGGACGTGAATTGGAGGTTTCACTGATTCAAAGATGACAAAATATTTTATAGGATTAATGAATGTTTTTTGTTCAATAACAATAAAAAAATTACTAAACGAATATTACTTAATTATAATTATAAATATATTTTTTAAACTGTAAAACCCTGACCTGCGCAATATTTCTTGATATTTATGATCTCCTGATGTTGTAAGAAATTATTTGCAGCGTTACCTGAAACATTCAGGCATCATTACTTGAACGGTTCTTATAAATGGAATAGCACTTTCAACCATGTGCTGTACGTATGTTCGATATATTTTAATATCTGTTTAATCTTACAGGCTGTTCTCTTAATTTTAAATTTTAATTAGAAATTAAAAAGAAATGCTTTCAGTTGCACTAAAAAATATATTTAACAATGAACAATATACTTACTATTGGCATACTTTTTATTACTTTAAATCTAATTCATTGCAATAATTTAGCTGCATTCAAACAAGATGTATATATATCGTGGCCTCAGAATAAAAATCACAATATTTTGTTGTAATTATAGACCTTACGCTATATATACATAAGGTCTATAATATTTATGCAACATATTTTCTTGGAATAATAATTGCTGATAACACAGACATTTACTATATTATAAATTATATGAAATTCTTAATTATTATAAATAATTATTATTTTTGAATTTTTTTTTTAGTTTTTAATTTTAAATTCATATTTAATTTCAATATTTTATTTATTATCTTCGTCTGTTGAAGCCGCGGTTTCAACAAATTGTTGAAATTATGCAGGGGAAATAAGTGTGCGTTCTGAAATAGTCACAATTTAATCAACGCACACATACATACATTTCGTTTTCTGACTTCGGTATAATCAATAATTATACATGATTAATTTTAATTACATTTATAATTAACATCAAAATGTTTAAGGCTGTTTAACAAACGTTACAATTTTAATACATCATACATGAAATTTTATTTTGTTACATTTCTACTTAACTAGATCAAAAATTAAGATAAAAAATTAATTTTTGAATCTTAATTTTTGAAATATTTTTTTTAAACCTGAGCAATTTAAAAAAAAAAATATTTTAAAATTAAAATCATCCCTGAAAAATTAATAATTACTTTGAAATGAATTAATATTTTATCTAATAAATATAAAAAAAAAATTAAAAAAATAAAAAATAATTTTTAATGCATAATTTACTGTAATAAAAATTATTAATATTCAAAATTTTTGTACGATATACATAATGTTTCTATTATTAATTTTTTTTCAATAATAACTACGCCTTTGTATACCTCACTCTCACGTTTCCTCCTTGAAGTTATGTCTTCCTAATACATTTGATAAATTTTTGTTAAAAACTTCTCAAATTTTACGGAATTTTCCGTAGATTCACGTGAAACTGCACTCACTCACCTACTGTGAGGTTCTGTCATCCTGACATTTACTGCTGCAGTCATTCCATCTTAACCTGTAGCAACCCTGTACACTACCTGTAAATTAATAGCCGGGTTCACAATAAGCGTCAAATTTTTTAGACGCACGTCAGAAGCTGCAATTCCAAGCTTCTAAAAATCACACCTTGAAGCAACTTTGCTCGAACGGTTCATGTAACCTAACCTGAACGCAGCAGCTGAACTGAACGGTTCACGCAAGCGCAGTGGATGATTTTTCCTTTAGGAAAGCAAGAAGAGTAAATTATATGTTGTTTATTAATTACAATTTCTGAATTTAATTAATTTGAAGTTCAAAATTAAATTATTTTTAATATACTTTACATTTCTCTTTTCCAAATAACGGATTTCAATTAAACATAAAAATACATTAAAAACAATACCAATATTCTCTATCTACAAATGAAAATGGAAGACCAGAAATTTAATTTTATTCATATGATTTATAGAGCCTATTAACATTATTTATTTACTTTTTAATCAAATGTTTTTTTAAGATTAATTATTTAATGGGTTTTGTTATTAATTGTTATAATTAAAACAATCAAGAAAATTAACTACTATATTTAACTTTAATGTAAATATCCTTTATTTTTTTAAATTTCCGATAAAAGATAAAAATTAATTAAATATATTTAATGATTTTGTTGCTTTTTATTTTATATTTACCAAAAATCATGTTATTAAAATATATATCATAATCAGTTTATTTGAAATGTTTTTTATTTACACTTTTCAAAATTTTCATCACGATTTAAAATTAGATATATTTTCGACGTTTGAGCTCTAAATATTTTCGTTTACTGGGAATCAATTTTCTCTGTTGAAATCGAAAAATATTTTTTGAACATTTTACTCACACAACGCTTTCTTGAAGTGCATCATCTCCTGATACATCGTGGGAATATTTTCAAGCAAGCTGTGCGTGAATCTTTCAAGTAACTCTGCTCGAATGATTCAAGCAACTTTACCTGAACGGTTCACGCAAGCGCTGTGATAACTTTAGACCGCGTAATTTCATTCTTAGATAGTGATTTTTTAATATTAAATTTCATTTTTCTAAAATTATAACGCTTATACTGTAATCGAATTATTACTTGATTATTTTCTAGATAGATTTCATTTGTTTATTGTCATTCCCCAATTTTTGCATTGGAAATGGTCTCATACTTTTATATAGACTTTTCATATACGACATTTTATTTAAAAAATTACAATGCAAAATTTCGACTTTTTTTTAATAATATAATAAAACTACCACTCCTTGACCTACGTAACTGTTCTTGATATTTATGATCTCCTAATACAAGTGGGTAAAATGACCACCTTTTAGGAAAAGTTTTAAAAAACCTCCCTCAATTTAGAAAGTCTTTTGACCTCCTCATACGAAGTGAAATCACCCGCACAAAGGTAGAAAAATGACTTCTCTAAAGGTGGTCATTTTACGCTCTGCGAAGAGGGTGTTTTGCGTGCGTGGCGCAAGTGTAGCAACTGGCTGCGATGGTGGTCTTTTTAAGGTAGAGATAAAGCCGATCAGCTGTCCGACGTAGTCCCCTTTGATTAACATGTAAATTTAGCAAATTCACAAAAATTAAATGAAATTTTTTTGAGAGGCAGATATTATTGCCTAGAAGCTTTAAAAAAAATTCAAAACAATTAAACGTGCCATTTTTTTTTTTATATAAATTTTATTAATTTCCGGCATAGGGCTTTCCCATTGGAGAGACAAACTGAAAACTTAATTTTTAAAAATCGGCTCGTTCAATGGTTTTTAATTTTTTTTTGTAGCTTTTAGGCACTAATATCTGCCTCCAAAAAAATCAGAATTTTTGTGAATTTTCTAAGGTTTACATGTTAATCAAAGAGGACTACGTCGAACAAATGATTGACGTTGGTATCACGTCAAAACCACGAAAACAAAAATCACGAAAGCATTTTCAACGAATGACTTTATCCCGAAAACAATTACATCGAAATCAAATATAAACGAAATCATTTACCACGAAATTAAATTAACACGAAACAAAATAATAACGAGAACAAAAATCACGAAAACAATTTGTCCGAAAGTAATTTGACCGATTTAAAAAAGGACGAAAGTAAATTAGAACGAAATTATTTTAATGCGAATTCAAAAATCACGAAAACGATTTGACCGAAAGTTATTTGAACGAAAACATTTAAGACGAATACAAAAACAACGAAAACAATTTGACCGAAAAGTTATTTGAACGAAAACATTTAAGACGAATAAAAAAATAACGAAAACAATTTGACCGAAAGTTATTTGAACGAAAACATTTAAGACGAATAAAAAAATAACGAAAACAATTTGACCGAAAGTTATTTGAACGAAAGCATTTAAAACGAATGGAAAAATCACGAATTATACAATTTGAACGAACGCTATTTGACCGAAATAAAAAACACCGATGAAGAGAAATATTAATAAAAATTTATAACAATAATTTTAAACCAAAAAATAAATTGTAAATTAAAACGAATGCAATTAATAAAGAAGTATATATACAGACTGAGCCAGAAATGGTGTTCCGAAAACCCATGCTAAAATTTGGGCACAGGTTATCTTTGAGCTAGCTAGAAATTTGAAATTTGGCATACGTAAAGCCAAGGGTTCTAAATTCTTTTGACATGTGTTAAACAATTTTTAAAATTAATATTTCCTACCGTTTTAGGGGTGGATTCACGATTTGCATTTCTTCCTTATGGGATATATCCATGTGAAATTAAGTTGATAGAAAAATTCTGGCTGATTTGCACCAAAATTATATAGTCTTGAAGGTTTTCAGAGCACGTTGAATTTAATGATGTTATTTTAAAAAGTGGTGAAAACAACCCCTAATGAGATAATGACCCTTATTACGTGAAAAAATTATGCTATCAAAATTTTGATTATGCTACTGAAACGGGGGCTTATTTTTTTACCCCTGAAACGACCTTTAAATTTTTTGAATCGGAGCAAGTTAACGATTTAATTTTTAGGGGAGAAACGCCATTAAATACAGCGTGCTCTGAAAACCTTCAAAACTAATTTTGGTGCAAATCGGCTAAAATTTTTCTATCAACTTAATTTGACATGAAAATCCCATAAGGAAGAAAAACAAACCGTGAATCAACCCCTAAAACAGTAGGAAATTATTTAAAAAATTGTTTAACACATGTTAAAAGAAATTAGAACCCTAATTAATTGGCTTTACGTATCCCAAATTTCAAATTTCTAGCTCAAAGTTAACCTGCCCAAATTTTAGCATAGGTTCGGAACAACATTTCTGCCATATGGCTCAGTCTGCAGTATTCTGTATGTACTCTTCTTTATTGCATGCATTCGTTTTAATTTTTTTGTTTAATTATTGTTATAAATTTTTATTAATATTTCTCTTCATCGGTGTTTTTTATTTCGGTCAAATAGCGTTCGTTCAAATTGTATTCGTGATTTTTCCATTCGTTTTAAATGCTTTCGTTCAAATAACTTTCGGTCAAATTGTTTTCGTTATTTTTTGATTCGTCTTAAATGTTTTCGTTCAAATAACTTTCGGCCAAATTGTTTCCGTGATTTTTTCATTTCGTTTTAGATGTTTTCGTTCTAATTTACTTTCGTTGTTTTTCAATTCGTTCAAATAACTATCGGCCAAATGGTTTTCGTGATTATTGAATTCGGCTAAAATGTTTTCGCTGTAAATGCTTTCGTGCTTTTTAAGTTTCGTTATAAATGCATTCGCACATTTTCCATTTCGATTAATTATATTTTCGTATAAAATGTTTTCGTATTAAATTACTTTCGTCCTTTTTGTTTTCGGTGTAATGCCTTTCGTATAAATTGTTTTCGTTCTTTTATTTTTCGTTCTTTTGACGTAGACTCTTGACGTTATCTCTACCTTAATTCTGTTATAATGCAAAAAAAAATAACCTGCTTGATAATAGTATAACGAACAGCTTAGATTTTTCCTTCCTTGTTAATGGTTAATTGTCATCTCGCAGGGACTTACATGAGTTAATTATATTAATTATATGGCAATAATATATTTTCCTGCAGTGACTGCACAAAATAATCCTTCAGGTTCCTCCCCTCATGATACAGTACATCTCCAAACGAAACCTCAGATCTCATTTTACGAACGTCCAGCAATTTCATTTCACAGGTCGCGCCAGGATTTTACTTTTATGGACAAATTTTACTACCCGTGAACTTTTGTTAACCTCTTCGTCGCCTGAGCTCCTGATATTTTCTCTCTCTTGTGAGTCGTCTTTGGATGAAATCAAAGTTGCGTCCTGTAAAATATTCTAGAGAGGGTACTTTAAAGGCATACAGGCCTCAAATTACAAATCAGACAGTCACCAAGTGGGTTTAGAGTATATAATCAACATTCGCATCATTTTTTTCCACGCGTGATGCATCCGTGCGAAGTCGCAGTTCAAAGTAAGAAATTTAGTCCTTGATGACGTCACGAAGTCCTTGATGACGTCACAACTCAATGCTAATCGGTGCTAGCTGTGAGTTGTGACGTCAGCAAAGACTTTCTTTACAGCGCGACTTCGCACAGACGCACCGCGCGCAGGTAAAAATAATACGAATGTTGATTATAAACTTAGCAACACTTAATGTCTGTCTAATTTGTAATTTGAGGCCTGTATACCTTTAAGATCATTGAGCTCTATACAAGGCTAGAGGGCTAATCAGCTGTTTTAGGCGCGCACGGCGTCTGGGAGGAAAGTGGGTGGTGGTCGGTGCTATCGAATGCCTGGTTGACCAACCTAAGAAAGTTTCCTTATAAAATAAGTATTAAAAGTTACACTGCAGTTGGCAATTCTGAGGAGAATACGTTGGAATGTGTGACGAAAGCGCAATCTCCCACCCACTTCCTCCCGCCGGACCGTGCGCACAGTTTAACATTGAGAAGTATAGGGCATTATCCCTCTAGCCTTGTATAGAGCTCAATGTTTAAGATAGAGATAACGTCGAACAGCTGTTCGACGTAATGCCCTTTGATTAACATGTAAACCTTAGCAAATTGACAAAAATTCTGAAATTTTTTTGAGAGGCAGATATTAGTGCCTAAAAGCCATAGCAAAAGTTTCAAAAACATTTAATGAGCCGATTTTTTTAAATTAATTTTTTAGTTTGGCTCTCCATGGGAAAGTCCTATGCTGAAAATTAAAATAATTAATTAAAAAAAATCGGCTCGTTAAATCGGTTTGGAATTTTTTCTATGGCTTATAGGCACTAATATCTGCCTCTCAAAAAAATTTCAGAATTGTTGTCAATTTGCTAAGGTTTACATGTTAATCAAAGGGCATTACGTCGATCAGCTGTTCGGCGTTATCTTTACCTTAATTCTGTTCAAAGACATTTCTTTAATATTCGACACATTATCATTATACCATGAATCAGGAGATTATGAACTTGAAGGAAATCTTATATGGTTCTGAATGCACTTCATCAGCTAGTTTCTTTGTTTCTAGTTTCTAGTCGACTTTTATTGTATTTTGTCATATCAACAAAATATTTTCCTAAATTTCAACAAAATTATTTTATGGATATGTGAAGGGGGAAGTTTCACTGATTCCAATCTGACAAAATTATTTTAAAGGATAAATGAATGTTTTTGTTCAATAAGAAATAACAATAAAAAAATTACTAAACGAATATTACTTTAATATTATTATATATTCGTAAACCCTGACCTGCGCAATATTTCTTGATATTTATGATCTCCTGATGTTGTAAGAAATAATTTGTAGCGTTACCTGAAACATTCATGTAAGTAAATAAACGCGAACCATTCAGGCATCATTACTTGAACGGTTCTTATATACGCAATAACCAACATACATGAAAAAAAAATATTGCAGAAATGAATAGAGGGTACCAAATTATGCTACTCTGAATTTTTTCAGATTTTTTTGAGACCCAGAACTATTTTTAAATAATTATTGAAAGTGCGGCCACGCCCCCTGGAGGCGTCAATAGGCGTCCAGTCTCTATCCTTTTTATGAAGGCTGCAGGGGTGCCAAATGAAATCACAGTACTTTCAATAATTATTTAAAAAAATTCCGGGTCTCAAAAAAATCTGAAAAAATTCAGAGTAGCATAATTTGGTACCCTCTATTTATTTCTGCAATAAATTTTTTTCATGTATGTTGTCCATTGCACTTTTTAATTATGTAAATTATACATCCTGCAGATATTATTTATTTATTTAATTGAAATTGTCATTAATTAATTAATGGTTATTATTTTAACATTCAAAAAAATTAATGACAATTTTTTTTATAAACACAATCGATTTTCTTTCAAATATTTTTGAACATTTTACTACTCACATTAGGTAATAAATTTCTTGAAGTACATCGTCTCCTGATACATCGTGGGAGCTGTGCGTGAATCTTTCAAGTAACTCTGCTCGAATCTTTCAAGCAACTTTACCTGAACGGTTCACGCAAGCGCTGTGACAACTTTAGACCGCGTAATTTCATTCTTAGATTATGATTTTTTACTGTAATCGAATTATTACTTGAATATTTTCTAGATAGATTTCATTTGTTTATTATCATCCCCCCATTTTTTCATTGGAAATGGTCTCATACTTTTATATAGACTTTTCATATACGACATTTTATTTAAAAAATTACAATGCAAAATTTCGACTTTTTTTTAATAATATAATAAAAATACCACACCTTAACCTACGTTACTGTTCTTGATATTTATGATCTCCTAATACAAGTGGGTAAAATGACCACCTTTTAGGAAAAGTTTTAAAAAACCTCCCTTAATTTAGAAAGTCTTTTGACCTCCTCATACGAGGTGAAATCACCCTCACAAAGGTAGAAAAATGACCTCTCTAAAGGTGGTCATTTTACGATCTGCGAAGAGGGTGTTTTGCGTGCGTGGCGCTAGTGTAGCAACTTGCTGCGACGGTGGTCTTTTTAAGGTGGAGATAACGCCGATCAGCTGTCCGACGTAGTCCCCTTTGATTAACATGTAAACTTAGCAAATTCACAAAAATTAATTGAAATTTTTTTGAGAGGCAGATATTATTGCCTAGAAGCGTTAAAAAAAAATTCAAAACAATAAAACGTGCCAATTTTTTTTAATTAATTTTATTAATTTCCAGCATAGGGCTTTCCCATTGGCTCTAGCTGAAAACTTAATTTAAAAAAATCGGCTCGTTAAATTGTTTTTAATTCTTTTTTTTGTAGCTTTTAGGCACTAATATCTGCCTCAAAAAAAAAATCAGAATGTTTTTGAATTTTCTAAGGGTTACATGTTAATCAAAGGGGACTACATCGAACAACTGATTGACGTTATCTCTACCTTAATTCTGTTATAATGCAAAAAAATAACCTGCTTGGTAATAGTATAACGAACAGCTTAGATTTTTCCTTCCTTGTTAATGGTTAATTGTCATCTCGCAGGGATTTGCATGAGTTAGTTATATTAATTATATGGCAATAATATATTTTCCTGCACTGACTGCACAAAATAATCCTCTAGGTTCCTCCCCTCCTGATACAGTACAACTCCAAATGAAACCTCAGATCTCATTTCACGAACGTCCAGCAATTTCATTTCACAGGTCGCGCCAGGGATTTCACTTTTATGGACAAATTTTACTACCGTGAACTTTTGTTAACCTCTTCGTCGCCTGAGCTCCTGATATTTTCTCTCTCTTGTGAGTCGTCTTTGGATGAAATGTAAGTTCACTCCTGTAAAACATTTTGGAGAGGGTACTTTAATTCTGTTCAAAGACATTTCTTTAATATTCGACACATTATACAAAAGTATCAGGAGATTATGAACTTGAAGGAAATCTTAGGGTTCTGAATGCACTTCATCAGCTAGTTTCTTTGATTTTAATTTCTAGTCGACTTTGATCGTATTTTGTCATATAAACAACATTATTTTTGCTAAAATTCAACAAAATTATTTTGTGGGTACGTGAAGGGGAGAATTCATTGATTTAAAGTTGACAAATTTATTTTATTATTGGATTACGAAAAAGCCTAATTACACCATTCAATTTTTCTGATTATTGTACACAATTTTTTCTTACAAGAAAACTTAATCTTTGTTTGTTTGTATGGAGAGGAAATTTTCTTGCAAGGAAAAATTGTATACAATAATCAGAAAAATTGTATCGTGTAATATAGGATTTTATTATGAATTTTCTTCAATGACAATACAATAATATAATAATATAATTATATATTTTTTAAATTGCCAAATCCTGACCTGCGCAATATTTCTTGATATTTATGATCTCCTGATATTGCAAGAATAATTTTGTAGCGTTGTAACCTGAAACATTCATGTAAATAAACGCGAACCATTCAGCAGGCATCATTACTTGAACGGTTCTTGTAAATGGAATAGCACTTTCAACCATGTACTGTATGTATGATCAATATATTTTATTATCTGTTTAATCTTACAGGCTGTTTTCTTAATTTTAAATTTTAATTAGAAATTAAATTAATTAAAGAAATGCTCTCAGTTGCACTACAAAATATTTAACAATGAACAATACTTACTATCGGCATATTTTTATTATTTTAAATCTAATTCATTGCAATAATTTAGCTGCATTCAAACAAGATGTATATCGTGGCCTCAGAATATAAACCACAATATTTTGTTGTAATTATAGACCTTACGCTATATATACATAAGGTCTATAATATGCAACATATTTTCTTAGAATAATAATTGTTGATAACACAGAAATTTATTATATTATAAATTATATGAAATTCTTAATTATTATAAATAGTTATTATTTTTGATTTTTTTTTTAGTTTTTTATTTTAAATTCATATTTAATTTCAATTTTTTATTTATTATCTTCGTCTGTTGAAGCCGCGACAAATTGTTGAAATTATGCAGGGGAAGTGTGTGTTCTGAAATAGTCATAATTTAATCAACGCACACATACATACATATCGTTTTCTGACTTCGGTATAATCAATAATTAGAGATGATTAATTTTAAATACATTTATAGGTAACATCAAAATGTTTAACAAACGTTACAATTTTAATTAATGCATCACGCATGATATTTTATTTTGTTACATTTCCACTTAACTAGATCAAAAATTAAGATTAAAAATTAATTTTTTAAATATTAATTTTAAAACTGAGCAATTTTAAAAAACATAATATTTTAAAATTAAAATCATCCCTGAAAAATTACCAATTACTTTGAAATGAATTAATATTTTATCTAAAAAATAGAAAAAACTATAATTAAAAAAATAAAAAATAATTTTTAATGCATAATTTACTTTAATAAAAATTATTAATATTCAAAAATTTTTGTATGATATACATAAAGTTTCTATTATTATTTTTTTTCAATAATAACTACGCCTTTGTATACCTCACTCTCACGTTTCCCCCTTGAAGTTATGTCTTCCTAATACATTTGATAAATTTTTGTTAAAAACTCCTCAGATTTTACGGAATTTTCCGTAGATTCACGTGAAACTGCACTCACTCACCTACTGTGAGGTTCTGTCATCCTGACATTTACTGCTGCAGTCATTCCATCTTAACCTGTAGCAACCCTGTACACTACCTGTAAATTAATAGCCGTGTTCACAATCAGCGTCAAATTTTTTAGACGCACGTCAGAAGCTGCAATCCCAAGCTTCTAAAAATCACACCTTGAAGTAACTCTGCTCGAACGGTTATGTAACCTAACCTGAACGCAGCAGCTGAACTGAACGGTTCACGCAAGCGCAGTGGATGATTTTTCCTTTTGGAAAGCAAGAAGAGTAAATTATATGTTGTTCATTAATTACAATTTCTGAAATTAATTAATTTGTAAGTTCAAAATTAAATTATTTTTAATATACTTTAAATTTCTCTTTTCCAAATAACGGATTTCAATTAAACATATAATACATTAAAAACAATACCAATATTCTCTATATATAAATGAAAATGGAAGACCAAAAATTTAATTTTATTCATGTGATTTATAGAGCCTATTAACATTATTTATTTACTTTTTAATCAAATGTTTTTTTAAGATTAATTATTTAATGGGTTTTGTTATAAATTATTAATTGTTATTACTAATAAAACAATCAAGAAAATTAACTACTATATTTAACTTCAATGTAAATATCCATTATTTTTTAAATTTCCGATAAAAGATAAAAATTAATTAAATATATTTAATGATTTTGTTGCTTTTTATTTTATATTTACCAAAAATCATGTTATTAAAATATATATCATAATCAGTTTATTTGAAATGTTTTTTATTTACACTTTTCAAATTTTTTATCAAGATTTAAAATTAAAACTATTTTCGACGTTTGAGCTCCAAATATTTTCGTTTACTGGGAATCAATTTTCTCTATTGAAATCGAAAAATATTTCTTGAACATTTTACTCACACAACGCTTTCTTGAAGTGCATCACCTCCTGATACATCGTGGGAATATTTTCAAGTAAGCTCTGCGTGAATCTTTCAAGTAACTCAGCTCGAATCATTCAAGCAACTTTACCTGAACGGTTCACGCAAGCGCTGTGATAACTTGAGACCGCGTAATTTCATTCTTTGTTTATGATTTTTTAACATTAAATTTCATTTTTAATACATAATAACACTTATACTAAAATTGAATTATTATGTGATTATTTCCTACATAATTTCACTTGTTTATTATCATCGCCCCTTTATTTGTATTAGACATGTCATAATTTTATTTAATCTTTTCATATACGTCATTTTAATTAAAAAATTTCGATACAAAATTTCGTCTGAAGTTTTTTACTTATCGAGCAAAATTATTTTTTTCTTACTTCTTATTTCAAAGTTCCGATCAAATTTATAAAAAAAAAACTACCACTCCTTGACCTACGTAACTGTTCTTGATGTTTATGATCTCCTAATACAAGTGGGTAAAATGACCACCTTTTAGGAAAAGTTTTAAAAAACCTCCCTCAATTTAGAAAGTCTTTTGACCTCCTCATACGAGGTGAAATCACCAGCACTAAAGTAGAAAAATTACTAATGAAGGTGGTCATTTTACGCTCTGCGAAGAGGGTGTTTTGCGTGCGTGGCGCTAGTGTAGCAACTTGCTGCAAAGGTGGTCTTTTTAAGGTGGAGATAACACTGATCAGCTGTTTGACGTCGTCCCCTTTGATTAACATGTTATCTTAGCAAATTCTCAAAAATTATAAATTTTTTTTGAGGCAGATATTACTGCCTAAAAAAAAACCTTAGAAAAAATTTCAAAACAATTTAAAGAGACGATTTTTTTTTTAATTAATTTTTTTAATTTTCAGCATAGGGCTTTCCCATTGGAGAGAAAAGCTGAAAACTTAATTAAAAAAAAAATCAGCTCTTTAAATTGTTTTAAAATTTTTTCTATGGCTTTTAGGCACTAATATCTGCCTCCAAAAAAAATCAGAATTTTTGTGAATTTGCTAATGTTTACATGTTAATCAAAGGGGACTACGCCGAACAGCTGATTGACGTTATCTCTACCTTAACTCTGTTATAATGCAAAAAAATAACCTGCCTGATCAGTATAACGAACAGCTTGGATTTTTACTTTCCTGTTAATGGTTAATTAATTGTCATTTTTACAGGGCTTTGCAGGAGTTAAATATATTTATGCAATAATATATTTTCCTGCACTGACTGCACAAAATAATCCTCTAAGTTCCTCCCCTCCTGATACAGTACAGCTCCAAATGAAACCTCAGATATCATTTCACGAACGTCCAGCAATTTCATTTCACAGGACGCGCCATGGATTTCGCTTTTATGGACATAATTTACTACCCGTGAACTTTTGTTAACCTCTTCGTCGCCTGAGCTCCTGATATTTTCTCTCTCTTGTGAGTCGTCTTTGGATGAAATCAAAGTTCACTCCTGTAAAATATTTTAGAGAGGGTACTTTAATTCTGTTCAAAGACATTTCTTTATATTCGACACATTATACAAAGGTATCAGTAGATTATGAGCTTGAAGGAAATTTTATGGTTCTGAATGCACTTCATCAACTAGTTTCTTTGATTCTAGTTTCTAGTCGACTTTTATTGAATTTGGTCATATATCAACAACATTATTTTTGCTAAAATTCAACAAAATTATTTTGTGGGTACGTGAAGGGAAGAATTCATTGATTCAAAGTTGACAAATTTATTTTATTATGGGATTATGAAGAAGCCTATATTACACGATTCAAGTTTTCTGATTATTGTACACAATTATTTCTGACAAGAAAACTTAATCTTTATTTGTTTGTATGGAGAGGAAATTTTCTTGCAAGGAAAAATTGTATACAATACTCAGAAAAAGTGTATCCTGTAATATATTATGATTTTATAATGAATTTTCTTCAATAACAATACAATAAATAAAACTTCTATATAATATAATTGTAAATTTTTTAAATTGCTAAACCCTGACCTGCGCAATATTTCTTGATATTTATGATCTCCTGATGTTGCAAGTAACAATTTGTAGCGTTATAACCTGAAACATTCATGTAAATAAACGCGAACCATTCAGACATCATTATACTTGAACGGTTCTTGTAAATTAACACATTCAAGCATGTACATAGTTTCAAAATATTTTAATATCTGTTTAATCTTTCACGCTGTTCTCTTAACTTTAAATTTTAATTAAAAATTAAATTAATTAAAGAAATTAAAAAGAAATGCTTTCAGTTGCACTACAAAATATTTAACAAGGAACAATACTATATATCGGCATACTTTTTATTACTTTAAATCTAATTCATTGCAATAATTTAGCTGCATTCAAACAAGATGTATATCGTGGCCTCAGAATATAAACCACAATATTTTATTGTAATTATATACCTTACGCTATATATACATAAGGTCTATAATATGCAACATATTTTCTTGGAATAATATATGTTGATAACACAGAAATTTATTGTATTATAAATTATATGAAATTCTTCATTATTATAAATAATTATTATTTTTGAAATTTTTTCAGTTTTTAATTTTAAATTCATATTTGATTTCAATTTTTTATTAACTTCGTCTGTTGAAGCCGCGGTTTCAACTTTCAACAAATTATGCTGTTGAAATAAGTGTGTTCTGAAATGGTTTCAATTTAAGCAGGATACATACATATTATCGTTTTCCGACTTCGGTATTTTTTTTTTTTTTTTTTTTTTTTACAAGGATACACCCCTAAGAGCTTAGAGCTTGCGGCGGGGTACTGGGTAGGAATAAGGTAGGGAACGGATAGTGGGCCACGGCCTGCATGCTTCCGCGTCCCAGCATTCGCTGAGGTGAGACTGAGGGAACCGTGGAAAACCTCAGTCAGGACAGACACCTCTACTTTTTCTCAATGGACCAAAGCGATGTCCAAAGCCTGGGGAACCACACACAAGTGCATAACTGCACTGGGTGGAAAGCGAGACGAATTTACCCCAGGGAGGGAGCAGCGTATTTTTTACTTGAAACGGTCACCCATCCAAGTACTAACCACGCTCGACGTAGCCTGACTTCGGTGATCTAACGAGAACCGGCCAATGCACTGCGCCACGCTCGACCTTCATTAATAATTAGAGATCATCAAATTTAATTACTTTTGTAGTTAACATCAAAATGTTAGACAAACGTTACAATTTTAATGCGTCATGCATGGTATTTTACCTTAACTTGATCAAAAATTAAGATTTAATATTAATTTTCGAAATAATTTTATTTTAAATTAAATCATTTTAAAATATTTTATAATCCTTCAAAATTAAAATTATTCCTTAACAGATACTAATTACTTTTAAATGAATTCATATACAATATAATAGATTTAAAAAAATATATTTAAAGAAATTAAAAATAATTTTATAATGCAATTTACTCTAATAAAGTTGATTAATATTAAAAAAATTTCGTACTATTCATAATGTTCGTATTAATATTTTTTTTTCAATGATAAGTACGCCTTTATATACCTCACTCTCACGTTTCCTCCTTGAAGTTATGTCTTCCTAATACATTTGATAAATTTTTGCTAAAAACTCCTCAAATTTTACGGAATTTTCCGTAGATTCACGTGAAACTGCACTCACTCACCTACTGTGACACTCTGTCATCCTGATATTTATTGCTGCAGTCATACCATCTTAACCTGTAGCAACCCTGTACACTACCTGTAAATTAATAGCCGGGTTCACAATCAGCGTCAAATTTTCTAGACGCGCGTCAGAAGCTGCAATTCCAAGCTTCTAAAAATCACGCGCATGCGCCTCAGTTTTTTGACAAATCAGACTTTTGACGCGGCGTCTCCAAGAAAATTTGACGCTGATTGTGAATCTGTATCATAGCTTCTTCGACACCGGTACACTCATGGTGTTGATATTGCATTGCTTGATAAGTGTCTTATTATTTATTAGGGTTGTAAATTACGCTCTTCAATACTTAAAATTACTATAAATTTATAAGATAATTAAGAGATAATTGAGTTTTAATATTTTTCACCGTGTTATTTATTTTCCCATCATAAGAAGATTCCAACTTTTTTTTTTTTTTTTTTTTCGTATAGTGAATATGAGTTACTTTTGAATAAATCCAAAAACAAAATTAATCAATTTTAAACTCTTTTTATAGCTGTATAATATAATTTATAGAATATTTTTTATCAAGTTTTCCTATTTCATAATGGCAAAACAAATATTATCATAAACAACCATTGGGGGCATACATGACCAAAATGTGTCAGTTGCCCTAAAATACAAACCAAACAACTGTACCTACTCTGATGGAAACTTAACAAATAATTTTGTACATAATTTCTAGACGTGATGATCTCCTGATAGTTTTCTATAGAAATCTTCATGTAACGTTTTACTTGAATCATTCAAGTAACTCTGCTCGAACCGTTCATGTAACCTAACCTGAACGGTTAACGCAAGCGCAGTGGATGATTTATCCTTTCTGGAAGGCATGAAGAGTTGTTTTTTAATTTCAATGTTGGAACTTAATTAATTTGCAATTACATAATTACATTTCTCTTTTCCAAATAACTGATTTCAAATAAATATTTACATACAGAAAACAAAATCAATAAATTTTCGAAGTAAAAATGTCTTCAATAGAACGATTTATGATTTATTAATATAAATTTATCCATGTAAATTATGGTCTAGAGAATTTATTTATTAACTTTTTAATCAAATGTTTTTTATATTTAATTACTTAATGGGTATTGTTATTAATTAATTGTTATAATTAAAACATCCAAAAAATTAATTTTTGCATTTAACTTTAATGAAAATATTAATTATTTTTTAAATTTTCTTTTTATTGATAAAAGATAAAAATTAATTAAATATATATTTTATGATTTTGTTGCTTCTTTTAATATATCTTTACCACATATCACGTTATTAAAATATGTGTCATAATCAGGTTATTTGAAATGTTTTTTATTTACACTTTTCAAAATTTTTATCACGATTTAAAATTAGATATATTTTCGACGTTTGAGCTCTAAATTTCGTTTACTGGGAATCAATTTTCTCTATTGAAATCGAAAAATATTTTTTGAACATTTTACTCACACAACGCTTTCTTGAAGTGCATCATCTCCTGATACATCGTGGGAATATTTTCAAGCAAGCTGTGCGTGAATCTTTTAAGTAACTCTGCTCGAATCATTCAAGCAACTTTACCTGAACCATAGCCCTCTGGTGGGCTATGCCTGAACGGTTCACGCAAGCGCTGTGATAACTTGAGACCGCGTAATTTCATTCTTAGATTATGATTTTTTATCATTAAATTTCATTTTTCTAAAATTATAACACTTATACTGTAATCGAATTATTACTTGATTATTTTCTAGATAGATTTTATTTGTTTATTATCATCGCCCCATTTTTTCATTGGAAATGGTCTCATACTTTTATATAGACTTTTCATATACGACATTTTATTTAAAAAATTACAATGCAAAATTTCGACTTTTTTTTAATAGTATAATAAAAATACCACACCTTAACCTACGTTACTGTCCTTGATATTTATGATCTCCTAATACAAGTGGGTAAAATGACCACCTTTTAGGAAAAGTTTTAAAAAACCTCCCTCAATTTAGAAAGTCTTTTGACCTCCCTCATACGAGGTGAAATCACCCGCACAAAGGTAGAAAAATGACCTCTCTAAAGGTGGTCATTTTACGCTCTGCGAAGAGGGTGTTTTGCGTGCGTGGCGCAAGTGTAGCAACTTGCTGCGACGGTGGTCTTTTTAAGGTAGAGATAACGCCGATCAGCTGTCCGACGTAGTCCCCTTTGATTAACATGTAAACTTAACAAATTCACAAAAATTGATTGAAATTTTTTTGAGAGGCAAATATTATTGCCTAGAAGCTTTAAAAAAAATTCAAAACAATTAAACGTGCCATTTTTTTTTAATTAATTTTATTAATTTCCAGCATAGGGCTTTCCCATTGGCTCTAGCTGAAAACTTAATTTAAAAAAATCGGCTCGTTAAATTGTTTTTAATTCTTTGTTTTGTAGCTTTTAGGCACTAATATCTGCCTCAAAAAAAAAATCAGAATGTTTTTGAATTTTCTAAGGGTTACATGTTAATCAAAGGGGACTACATCGAACAACTGATTGACGTTATCTCTACCTTAATTCTGTTATAATGCAAAAAAATAACCTGCTTGGTAATAGTATAACGAACAGCTTAGATTTTTCCTTCCTTGTTAATGGTTAATTGTCATCTCGCAGGGATTTGCATGAGTTAGTTATATTAATTATATGGCAATAATATATTTTCCTGCACTGACTGCACAAAATAATCCTCTAGGTTCCTCCCCTCATGATACAGTACAGCTCCAAATGAAACCTCAGATCTCATTTTACGAACGTCCAGCAATTTCATTTCACAGGACGCGCCATGAATTTCACTTTTATGGACAAATTTTACTACCGTGAACTTTTGTTAACCTCTTCGTCGCCTGAGCTCCTGATATTTTCTCTCTCTTGTGAGTCGTCTTTGGATGAAATGTAAGTTCACTCCTGTAAAATATTTTAGAGAGGGTACTTTTATTCTGTTCAAAGAAATTTCTTTAATATTCGACACATTATACAAAAGTATCAGGAGATTATGAACTTGAAGGAAATCTTAGGGTTCTGAATGCACTTCATCAGCCAGTTTCTTTGATTTTAGTTTCTAGTCCACTTTGATCGTATTTTGTCATATAAACAACATATTTTTGCTAAAATTCAACAAAATTATTTTGTGGGTACGTGAAGGAGAGAATTCATTGAATCAAAGTTGACAAATTTATTTTATTATAGGATTATGAAGAAGCCTATATTACACGATTCAAGTTTTCTGATTATTGTACACAATTTTTTCTTACAAGAAAACTTAATCTTTATTTGTTTGTATGGAGAGGAAATTTTCTTGCAAGGAAAAATTGTATACAATAATCAGAAAAATTGTATCGTGTAATATAAGATTTTATAATGAATTTTCTTCAATAACAATACAATACAATAAATATAAATTCTATATAATATAATTATATATTTTTTAAATTGCTAAACCCTGACCTGCGCAATATTTCTTGATATTTATGATCTCCTGATATTGTCAGAAATAATTTGTAGCATTACCTGAAACATTCATGTAAATAAACGCGAACCATTCAGCAGGCATCATTACTTGAACGGTTCTTGTAAATGGAATAGCACTTTCAACCATGTACTGTACGTATGATCAATATATTTTATTATCTGTTTAACATTACAGGCTGTTCTCTTAATTTTAAATTTTAATTAGAAATTAAATTAATTAAAGAAATGAAAAAGTAATGCTTTCAGTTGCACTACAAAATATTTAACAATGAACAATACTTACTATCGGCATACTTTTTATTACTTCAAATCTAATTCATTGCATTAATTTAACTGCATTCAAACAAGATGTATATCGTGGCCTCAGAACATAAACCACAATATTTTATTGTAATTATAGACCTTACGCGATATATACATAAGGTCTATAATATGCAACATATTTTCTTGGAATAATAATTGCTGATAACACAACATTTACTATATTATAAATTACATTAATTTCTCCATTATTAAAAATAATTATTATTATTTTTGAAATTTTTTTAGTTTTTTATTTTAAATTCATATTTAATTTTAATTTTTTATTTATTATCTTCGTCTGTTGAAGCCGCGGTTTCAACAAATTATACAGGGGAAATAAGTGTTTGTTCTGAAATTTTCACAATTTAATCAAGGAAAATAATATGTTAGTGCACGATACATACATATCGTTTTCTGACTTCGGTATAATCAATAATTAGAGATGATCAAATTTAATTACTTTTGTAGTTAACAAACATCAAAATTTTAGACAAACGTTATACTTTTAATACAACATGCATGATATTTTATATTACCTTGATCAAAAATTAAAATTTAATATTAATTTTCGAGATAATTTTATTTAAAATAAAACCATTTTAAAATATTTTATATTACTACAAAATTAAAATTTTTCCTAAACAGTCACTAATTACTTTTAAATGAATTAACACATGTTATAATAAATTAAAAAAAATATAATTAAAGAAATAAAAAATAATTTTATAATGCATAATTTACTTTAATAAAGTTTATTAATATTCAAAAATTTTCGTTCTATTCATAATGTTCGTATTATTAAAAGTTTTTTCAATTATAAGTACGCCTTTGTATACCTCACTCTCACGTTTCCTCCTTGAAGTTATGTCTTCCTAATACATTTGAAAAAATTTTGTTAAAAACTCCTCAAATTTTACGGAATTTTCCGTAGATTCACGTGAAACTGCACTCACTCACCTACTGTGAGGTTCTGTCATCCTGATATTTATTGCTGCAGTCATATCATCTAAACCTGTAGCAACCCTGTACACTACCTGTAAATTAATAGCCGGGTTCACAATCAGCGTCAAATTTTCTAGACGCGCGTCAGAAGCTGCAATTTCAAGCTTCTAAAAAATCACGCGCATGCGCGCCTCAGTTTTTTGACAAATCAGAGACTTTTGACGCGGCGTCTAGAAAATTTGACGCTGATTGTGAATCTGTATCATAGCTTCGTCGACACCGGTACACTCATGTGGTGCTGATATTGCATTGCTTGATAAGTGTCTTATTATTTATTGATGTTGTAAATTACGCTCTTCAATATTTCAATACTTAAAATGACAATAAATTTAAGTTATAAGATAATTATGTTTTCATATTTTTCATCGTGGTATTTATTTTTCCCATCATAAAAAGATTCCAACTTTTTTTTTCCGTATAGAGATATGAGTGACTTACAAATAAATTCAAAAACAAAATTGATCCGTTTTATTTATTAAAATATTAGAAAAATATAGGGAAGGAGTCCCTGAAAAGTAAATACAATATTTATTATTGCCTTAATTAAATTTTGTATCGGGGATAGTTACAGCAACATTAATCATTTGATAGTAACTTGATACATAAATTATTATTAATCAGCCATGTCAAATTATTTCAAAACGCTTTCCCGGCTTTCCGGAAGCTAGGATATCAAAGAATTAATATATACATTAATTCTTTGATATTATTAAACCTTGCAATGTCAGCAATGTGATGTCATTTTATGTTTTAGTTATTATATCATATATCACTTCTTTATAATTTAAAATTGTTAAAAATATGCTATAAAATAATTGAATTTAAAATATTTTTTAATAACCCAATACACAATAAAACAAAATCATTACTATTACAAAATTATAATAAATAAAAAATATATTTTAACAATTGAATTAAAAACTAATTTTAAAAAAATTAGGACTTTTTTCAAAAGATAAAAAAGTATTACTTTTCTGTTGCTTAGCTTACAGTTTTATTAAAATAAATCTCAAACGGAAGTCACAAACTACGCTTGAATTTTATAAAATCTACATCACATTTTACAATTTTGTCACTTGAAAGTGTATATTGACATAAGAGCATCAATTATATTGAATATTATGATTGTAAACACAACTTCCGGTTTGACTGATATATTAATACGACTGTTGACGCTAAGTTAGGCAGCATCTCTCTGCAAGACGTTGTGCGTCCAGGCCGAGTTTATCTTTTGTCTTTGTATTAGGAGCGCAGGACGTCGCAGTAGCATCACTTCAGTTCACGTTCTGTAGAAACAGTTCGGACATTATTTTCTACAATTTCTGTGAGAGTATTAGGAGAACATAATGTCGGAGTAGTTCTTTGTACGTGGTGATGGAAATTGTTGGAATTTAATAATTTTATATTAATATATTTATTACCTGATTTTTATAAGATAATTTCTAAATGAAATTAAATAGTGATCACAAGCGGGTATAATATATATCTACTTTTTATTTCAAAGTCAAATTCTTAATACAATTCTCATTTTCCGTTATTTTCTACCTACATGCATCTATTAATGGATGCTAAGAGCCTGCGAAACGCAAAGTTAGGGTTTCGGAAGGTTCGGGGTTTCAAACTTTGTGAGTAATTAGTAAGTAGAAGTACTCAGTTAGGGTTTGATAAAAAAAATTAATAATAATGCATGCAGGTCCAGGCATCATCTTGTAAAACTTCTTCGTATGTTGTCATGCATATATTTATTGTTTTTATGGTAACTGATGAGTTATAGAAAAATAGTGTGCGAGTTACTTATTAGATACATATCACATAATATGTCTTTATGTCATTTTGTATTATCATGCAAATATATTAAAAGAAAGTCATTAGTAACAATATTAATTGAGTAAAAATTAACAAGAAATAGCTCCTCATTGCAATTAGTACATTAAGACTTGTTTAAAACAATTATATATTATATATATATGAGCTATATATTTATACTAAATGCTGACCATTGTATTATATAAATCCATTTTTAAATCATAACATTTATCAGATCATTATTACTAATGGACAACATGCATGAAATTTTTTTATTGCAGAAATGAATAGAGGCTACCAAATTATGCTACTCTGAATTCTTTTAGATTTTTTTGAGACCCGAAACTATTTTTAAATAATTATTGAAAGTGCGGCCACGCCCCCTGGAGGCGTCAATAGGCGTCTAGTCTCTATCCTTTTTATTAAGGCTGCAGGGGTGCCAACTGAAATCACAGGACTTTCAATAATTATTTAAAAATAGTTCCGGGTTTCAAAAAAATCTGAAAAAATTCAGAGTAGCATAATTTGGTACCATCTATTCATTTCTGCAATAAAATTTTTTCATGTATGTTGTCCATTAATAAAACAAAACTTAAAAATTATCTTTCGTTGCAATTATTAATGATTGTTAAAAATTTAATTTTTTTAATAAATTATGCAAGCTTATATTAATTATCATTTGTAAAATAGTTATTAATTGTTATGGATTGTGTTCCAGGCAATAAAGACTTATTAAAAGTCATCATAACTTGTAAAATTAATGCAAAAATAATCCATCATCATAAAATTATGTTAAATGTTAAGGAGCAATGCAATACTTTTAATTTGTATACTTCCTTAGCATGAAATATTTTGATCCTTATAATATTTTACACATTAAAACCACTCAGGCTCATTATTACTAATAAAACTGATACAAAGTAACTTATTTACATATATTTTTTTACAGTGAAAGTAGTGAAACGCGTTTCGTTACCATACTTTTTACTTATATTGTAGAATATATTTAGCAGCCTGTTCCCGCATGCTGAATATTACAGTGCAGCAACGTACTAAATATTTGTAAATTTTGTTCACGTCAATCCATATTCTTGCGTATTATTAATCAAGAATCAATTATGAGGGGGATTCAAAAAGACTTATCCGCGAGACTTGGCCGGCGGATAACTTGTCCACATTCTAGTCTGGATAGCCTAAATACTTAGCCGTGCGGACAAGTATAAGGCTGGACAAGGGTTTGGATATGTCAGTCTGGACAAAAGTCATTTGGCCAAGCCTGTTGGCTGAAGTCCCGCGGACAACTAACCGCGCGGCTAAGTCTCGTGGACAAATCTCCCACCTGGATAAGGTTTTTAATTACGCCGCCATCTTGGATTACGTGTTAAATACGGTGATAATTAGACCGCCATATATCGTGATTTTATATTATATTACGTAAACATTGTGTTTCAAATTAATGTAATTTCAATCTTATTATTATTGGGGTGACATGGTTTAAAATTTTTGGCGCTTTTAACATTTTTTGTTATATTTCTCTAATTTCCCGTTCTGTGCGAGGCGCTGGTGGCATAATAATAAATTCATCGAGCCTCGCTGAATAACCCACGTTTTTTTTTCAATAAATTTATACCTTATACCCAATATTTGGATTAAATAATGGGTTTTTATTATCATATGATAATACTCTATTACAATTAATGACGGTACGTGAAATATCCATTAGAAAATTGCTTATTTTGACGACATTTGAGGGCTTGATTTCAACCTCCTTGATTTTAGTTCATTTTCTGTTTGCCTCATTTACTTATTTTTAACATACAGGAGTTCATACTCCTTAATTAAATGCTTCCAGACTAATTATTAACTTAAAAAGAGCTTTATTTTTAATAACTGTTCGTGTTTAAATATGTAATAAAAGTATCAAAAATTCGCAGATGAAGTATCAGAAAATTGCAGATGAATGGTATCATATCATAGAGCTATCATAACTCGTCAAATTAAGCAATTTAACGTTAGATATTTCACTTACCTTTATGAAATGTCATAGAGTAGTGTATTCTTGGGCTGGCCTTAGCAATTATAGACAAAAATATCAGGTATTAATCGTCTAATTATTGAAAAATGAGCATAACAAAATGTGTGCCAACAAAGAGGGCGAGGCTTGCTGATGATCATGATGATGTAGAAAAGGGGGAGCGGGGGGAGGTAAACATTGAATATAAGCGCTAAATGTTTAAAACTAATTTTCCTATGTCTTATGCAAACTACACAAATTGATATTTAATCAAATTTGAACACAGTTGTTTAATAAATTAGCAATGAATCATCATATATGTAGATCCAATTACCTCCATATTTAACACGTAATCCAAGATGGCGGCGTAATTAAAAACCTTATCCAGGTGGGAGATTTGTCCACGAGACATAGCCGCGCGGTTAGTTGTCCGCGGGACTTTAGCCAACAGGCTTGGCCAAATGACTTTTGTCCAGACCGACGTATCCAAACCCTTGTCCAGCCTTATACTTGTCCGCGCGGCCAAGTATTTAGGTTATCCAGACTAGAATGTGGACAAGTTATCCGCCGGCCAAGTCTCGCGGATAAGTCTTTTTGAATCCCCCTCATTGTGTATTCTAATGTTTTAAATCGTGAAATTATTTCTTAGATTGAGAAATATTTATAAAATTAAAAATAAAATATTTTGTGTTTAAATAAAATAATATTATTAGTGTACCATAAGTGTAATTAAAATTTGGAAAAAAATTGATTACAGTTTTTTAAATAAAAACATTTTTTACATTTTTAAATATAAAAAATAATAATAATAATAAACAATTTTTTTTTAAATTTTATTTTCTTAAATAAAAAAAAATAAATAAATAAATTTTATTTTTTTAAATATTTTTGCACGAAGTATATTTTTAATAAATAACAGAACAACATGATCATTATATCTCATGCTCTGTTTGTGCTAATGGACAATTTGCATCAACTTTTTTTAGTAGCTCAATCGAAAGAGGAGGTCGAAAAATACACCTGTGAATTTTATGCGATTTTTATTCGTACTGCATCATGGCTAAAAGAGAGGTCACGTGACCTGGAGCCGGCGCCCGTGTCGCCCGTGACGTCATTGAACTGTCTGGTCAAGCAAACGATTGTCTATTTAACGCTTGTAAACAATAAATTAATTGTTGCTTGTTTCCATAGCAACGTGGTTGTTTGCAAGCGTTATAAAGTCGATCGTTTGTTTGACGGAACAGTTAAGTGACGTCACGGGCGACACGGGCGCCGGCTCCAGGTCACGTGACCTCTCTTTTAGCCATGATGCAGTACGAATAAAAATCGCATAAAATTCACAGGTGTATTTTTCGACCTCCTCTTTCGATTGAGCTACTAAAAATGTTGATGCAAATTGTCCATTGTCATGCTGTCTATGGAGATATGGTAAACTATAACTGTTTTTGAGATGGCTGGACTTGGTCACAAATTTATATAAGAATTTTATTCCAAAAAAATTATAAGATATTATATATTATAATGATATAAATTTAATTGACATAAAAAACAATAAATATATACCACAGCACTAAAAAACAGTCATATTTTTATTGTGCTGCGTATTATATTATGTAGTTTGGAATGTTATTACTGCTCTACTTTAGGACGTAGGCACACAGTCTATACAGGCATATTTTGAACATAAACTAATTTGAATGGCCTAACTGGAAATTGTTCTTCTCATGTAAAAAATTCAAAATTATTACTTTTTTCCTTTTGCAGAAGTTCTACCACAGGGAATACCATTATATATAATCTTTTACCTGGTTGTTTTTTGTAATCTACATTATATACGCGTCGTATTTAACATACTTATCATCCTATTTGTTACGTCCTCGGTCATTGGTTTACAGTTTGTAAAGAAGAATCTCATTGGCCGAACATAAGCCGAAGTACACCCGAATTTACACGACGAAAATCTATTTAAATGAATATAACAACTGCATGTAATAAGTTAAATGCTTCCTGCACTGTTCTGATCGAAGTGTATCTTTTAACACTCTATTTTATCAATATAGAAGCTAGAAACCATTACTTTAATAGCCATTATGAGGGGGATTCAAAAAGACTTATCCGCGAGACTTGGCCGGCGGATAACTTGTCCACGTTCTAGTCTGGATAACCTAAATACTTGGCCGCGCGGACAAGTATAAGGCTGGACAAGGGTTTGGATACGTCGGTCTGGACAAAAGTCATTTGGCCAAGCCTGTTGGCTAAAGTCCCGCGGACAACTAACCGCGCGGCTAAGTCTCGTGGACAAATCACCCACCTGGATAAGGTTTTTAATTACGCCGCCATCTTGGATTACGTGTAAAATATGGAGGTAATTGGATCTACATATATGATGATTCATTGCTAATTTATTAAACAACTGTGTTCAAATTTGATTAAATATCAATTTGTGTAGTTTGCATAAGACATAGGAAAATTAGTTTTAAACATTTAGCGCTTATATTCAATGTTTACCTCCCCCCGCTCCCCCTTTTCTATATCATCAGCAAGCCCCGCCCTCTTTGTTGGCACACATTTTGTTATGCTCATTTTTCAATAATTAGACGATTAATACCTGATATTTTTGTCTATAATTGCACAAGGCCAGCCCAAGAATACACTACTCTATGACATTTCATAAAGGTAAGTGAAATATCTAACGTTAAATTGCTTAATTTGACGAGTTATGATGGCTCTATGATATGATACCATTCATCTGTAATTTTCTGATACTTCATCTGCGAATTTTTGATACTTTTACATTTAAACACGAATATTAGTTATTAAAAATAAAGCTCTTTATAAGTTAATAATTCGTCTGGTAGCATTTAATTAAGGAGTATGAACTCCTGTATGTTAAAAATAAGTAAATGAGGCAAACAGAAAATGAACTCTAAAATCAAGGAGGTTGAAATCAAGCCCTCAAATGTCGTCAAAATAAGCAATTTTCTAATGGATATTTCACGTACCGTCATTAATTGTAATAGAGTATAATCATATGATAATAAAAACCCATTATTTAATCCAAATATTGGGTATAAGGTATAAATTTATTGAAAAAAAAAACGTGGGTTATTCAGCGAGGCTCGATGAACGATGAATTTATTATTATGCCACCAGCGCCTCGCACAGAACGGGAAATTAGAGAAATATAACAAAAAATGTTAAAAGCGCCAAAAATTTTAAACCATGTCACCCCAATAATAATAAGATTGGAATGACATTAATTTTAAACACAATATTTACGTAATATAATATAAAATCACGATATATGGCGGTCCAATTATCACCGTATTTAACACGTAATCCAAGATGGCGGCGTAATTAAAAACCTTATCCAGGTGGGAGATTTGTCCACGAGACTTAGCCGCGCGGTTAGTTGTCCGCGGGACTTCAGCCAACAGGCTTGGCCAAATGACTTTTGTCCAGACCGACATATCCAAACCCTTGTCCAGCCTTATACTTGTCCGCGCGGCTAAGTATTTAGGTTATCCAGACTAGAACGTGGACAAGTTATCCGCCGGCCAAGTCTCGCGGATAAGTCTTTTTGAATCCCCCTCACTGTATATATATAGTATGTGGTGTGTAGAGGTCTTAATTGTTAGTTAAACATCCAGCAAGCTTTTACAACGCCTTTTTTTTTTTTTATAAATAAAGCCCTTTTACTATTAATATAGGTGTGCTAAACGTCAATATTATTAAGTGTCAATAATTATCACTAACTTATGAGAGTTATTTTTAGTCATGTAACACATTAACTTTTTCATGTAAGAAGCAAATAATACCGTCAATATCAAAACCGGATAAACAACAATCTAGAACTAGAATTAAAGCTTTTAGTTGGAATGGGTGCGATTCACGAAGCAGTTAGCCACAGGTTTCTAACCATGTTTAGCTTAACCACGTTTAACTAGGTGGATTAACACGTAAAACAGGTATAGTTAAACGTGGTCAGAAACCTGGCTAACTGCTTCGTGGATCGCACCCAATGTAAATTTATCCAGTTTTGAAGATAACGTTATTAATTATACTTGTAGAATTATTATATATTATGAGAACTCGCTTTTTTATATATATATTTTACTATATACCCTGATCAAAGATACTAATATTTTTAGATATTATAGATAAGATACTAATAATATAATATTGTTGTTGCTGAATATTGCATCATGGTGTCTGATTCCTGTGCAGTCCATTGTCACTAATTTCATTAACTTGGCTTATTTCTTTTCACACCTCTGTAAGGGAGTTTAGTGGGGCGCTAAATCAATTCATTTTATTATTATAGAGGGAGTTTCTGTAAGCAAGCTTTAATGCACGGTTATGTTCATTATTTTCTTTAACCTATTATAGAGAGATTTATAGACGCAACATTTTACACTTGTACTGTTTAGTTTTTTTTAATTAAATATTTTTGCAAAAAGTTAATTATTATTTTTAATACCTAATTTAATTTTATTGATTTTTATAAAAATATTAAGGAAAAAAATACATGGTAAAATTGTTTTAAATTTATAACAAATTATAAATTTATTGTTCAAATAAAAAAATTAAAAATTGTTGAATATTTGTAAAAATGATTTTAAAATAAAAAAGTATTAGATCTTAAAATATATTACTGTAAGAAAAAAAAAAAAAAAAATTAATTAACGTCATGATTTATTCATTATGTAAAACTGCAAATTTCTCCTCTCATTGCTTAATTGTTTGTAGATAGTAGTAGATTGTTACATAAATGAATTTGGTGAACTCGAGTATATTTTTATATCCCTTGGAAGTTGGTATATACTGCATAACTCCATTAGTAAGAATACATTACGTGAACAGCCAGGGAGGACACCGATCAAATTTATGCATTCACACACCATATAATACACGTTAACTAGTTCCACGAAACCTCGTCTAACGTTATCAATGTTCCAGGCGACGTAAACAAGAACTGGATACGATGAGTGAGGCGGGCTACAACACGTCCGTCTCCATGGAAACCACCCTCCCCAGCAGCGTGTCTCGATGTACCTCTCTCAACATGATCAAGGACCCGTACGCCATCAACCCAACAGCTCGCATCGCACAGTATGAGACCAAACCGTAAGTGGCGCTAGTGGTTACAAATTATTTATTATTATTGGATTATTAACTTTGTCTTATGACCAGAAAATTGATCAAATTGGAGAATAAAGGCAGATTCACATGGCAATTTTTATCATGCGACGCGAATTATGCACACTTGCTGTGACATCCATTAGTCACCATTCAAATTCAAATTCAAATTTTTATTTCGATCATAGGCTGTACAGCATGGATCACATCAATTATTACATTAAATATGTAACATACTTAATTCTAATTAAAATTAGCCTAAATTTAATTAATTTAAACACATATACCCAAACAATATTTAAAATATATATGATCTATAAAATTAATACAACAATTAAAATTGTGTCCTTTTAAACATCACATTATAGCACCATAATATATTTAACACAACTTTTAAATTCAATTAAAAGTCTATACATTATGACAAGTTAATTGGTTCTTTTAACAATTTACTAGTAGTAAATTAGTTATTTAAAAAGCACTTTTGCATAACTTCTCATATATTCACATAATTTATTTCTTCTTTTCACAGTACATATTTGGCAATTTAAAAAAAGTGCATCGCAATTAACACGATTTTGCTGCCGCAAACTGGCGAATTCGCTCGCCGCATAGGATTTCACATCTTGTGTGACAAAATCGCCGTTGTCGCTATCTAAATCCACTTTACAATTCCTAGGGATGGTAGCGATTCTGTAGTTTTACCTCCTGACAGTGTGTTTATTCAAAAAATTTACATCACTCGATCAAGTAGTTCATAATTTAAATGTCCAAATTGGTTGGTCATCAAGTTTGGGAGTATCATAAGTCGAGACAGTGACAATTTCAATGGGAGTTTTAAATTCATGGTTACGTTTTATAATAAATTTTAAATAAAAATAAATATTAAATACTCTATGTAATAATTATTTTAATTTTTTGCAATTTCAATATTATATAGATTTTGCACTTATTAACAGAGTTCTAACAGTAATTTTGATGCTTTTGAGCAAGTAATGATAATATTGAGTACTGTGGTTGCATTTAAAAATCAGTGATTCTTAAAACTACTTGAAATATTATTGAAATTTTTAAAATCCAACTACTAAAAAGATATGAGAAGTAATGGCCCCATGTGGTAAGATAACACGAAACATCGATTGTTGTAGTCCCATTTGATTAACATGTAAACCTTAGCAACCTCATAATAATAATTTTCAGTATAGGGCTTTCCCATGGAGACCTAAACTAAGAAATTAATTTTAAAAAATTGGATCGTCCGATTGTTTTGAAATTTTTTCTACATTTTTTTGCCTCTAAAAAAAATCAGAATTATTATGAGGTTGTTAGGGTTTACATGTTAATCAAATGGGACTACAACAATCGATGTTTCGCGTTATCTTACCCTTAAAATATGATATAAAAAACGTTCCCTTTGTAATAAAAATGAAAATAATAATAATAATAATAAAAAAAAAACGTTAATTACTTTGTTGTATAACTTGTTGTTCAATTTTCCGTTGATAAGATACAATCTGCTAATTTCCAATTTAATGTATTGAGAATTTTAAATTTGCCAAAATATTAATTAAAATTTTATTTTTTAACATTATAATTTTTATTTTATTTTATTATTTCTAAAAGTTGTTTTCAATATTTGAAATATCAATGAGTATTAATTATCAAGAAATATATAATAATTAATAAATATATATTTGTATATTAATTTATTGAGATAGATTTCTACATTTTACTGTAGCAAAATATTAAACAGGGGTCAATTTTACTGTGAAACATCTAAATAATATCAATTTAATGAAAATGGTGACGGAGTTTTGAAAATAAAAAATTCTAAGTTTATTTAAAGATTGACTCAGCAAATTATGAAATAATTTTCACGAAAGAAATAATTGTTTGAATTTAAATAAATATGATTTTTAATTACCGGGGAAAAGGGTTTTTTAAAAAATATGCAGAGAATTGAAACTAATTTTATCCAACATGTAATGGCAGCTATTATATTTTCAAAGTAATGAAAAGTATATTATTTTAAGAATTATATTAATATTATTAGGGAGTTTGTTTTTAAAACAAATTTTTATTCGCTAATATTCACATTTTAATAAGTTAACCGTCACGTAATATAATTTTTATTTTCTGCATATATCCACACAAAAGTCTTCTGCTCGTTGTTAGTAAACAAAGTATTGTTGTGTATAAACAATGGTTTGTTTCAATCATTGTGCGAGTAGAAGACTTTGATCCACACTGCATGCTTTTTTAATTGAAATGTAATTATTGTATTTTGATTTCAGAATCACAAGTGGAAAAATCCTGAACCGATCTGTATCTACAGAAAGTGTGTATACAATATTAATACGACTACCATCTGAAAATGAAAATTCTGAATTAGCATCAATTAAAATGTTACCAGCATTAGATAATTATGATTTTGGTACTAATTCACCATTAAGAAGAAATTCATCAGATGTACGAATACCATTAAATGCAAAAATAATACCAAAACAATTAATTAAATCAAATTTTCCTATTAAAAAGAAAAAGAAAAAAACAAATGAGAAAAAAGCTGATAAAAAAGCAGCTAAAACATTAAGTGCTATATTATTAGTATTTATTGTATCTTGGTTACCTTATAATGTTTTAGTATTATTAAAACCATTAACATCATGTGAAGATTGTATAAGTCAAGGATTATGGGAATTTGTTTATTTCTTTTGCTATATGAATTCATTTTGTAATCCTTTATGTTATGCTTTATGTAATGAAACATTCAGAAAAACTTATGTTAAAATTATAAAGTGTAAGTGGCAATCAAGAAATCGTGCAGCTTTGAATAGAGGCTATTATAATTGATAAATTTTGGATTATACTACAGTTCAAAAAATGTAAAATTACCACCGGAAGTAGCCGGAAGTTGATGGATTTTGGCAGAAATACAGTTAAATTAATTTATATTCCCACCGGAAGTAAGAAGTTTTTAACCTTCCTATTCATATTTCAGCGTTACAATTTCACACATAGGTCAGTACTTTTACTTCAAACCACACTCTGTAAAGTTTCAAAACTGAATTACAAACAGAAGAGCTGCAAACTTCACACTTTCATCTACTTCCGGGAGGAATATTACATAAATTTGACTGTATGAACATGAAATCTCCAAGACTTTACAGAGAGATTGAAATCCCTAATCTACAAAGTTTCAGGTTAAAAACTGAACTAGAAAGCCCAGAAACCTTGCCCTTCCGTGCGACTACTACCGATGGTTTTCTTAAATTTGTTGAACTGTGTAAACTGTGGTTTAAAGGTATTATAATTGATACAATTATGAAACAAAAGAATTGGTTTTATAATAAATTATGTTTTAAATAATTATTTGTAAGTTGTGGAAAATGAAAAAGGGCATTATAAATATTATGAAAACGGATTTGTAAAATAGCCAAACAAACAATATTTTGACACTAATATCTTGAAAAATACAGTATAATAAAAATAACATATAAACCAGAAGCGAAAGCTTTTTTCTTGTCTGATTTTCTGAAATTTAATGATAAAATAATTGCCACTTTTGCAAAATTACATTAAATTTATTCAACTGTATTCAATATATTTGTACCAGAGATGATATAAGTTAAGTGGCTAACCATAAAAGATGGTAAAAAAAAATGTAATACAGAACTTTTGCCGATGAAGTTGCTAAATGCAGGCTTGAACTGGGAAGCTTATATGGGTCAGTCAGGGCCATATGGGAATTACAGGCAGCAGGGGCCACCTGGAAAGGGGTCTCAGGCCTCTTTTTGTATACCCTCTGTGTTAAAAAGTGAAGAGGCCAGTCAGGGATCCCTGACCCAACCTCATGGCCAGTCCGAGCCTGGGCCTAAACATCAGCGTGGAATCTTCCCTGAAATCTGTTAATCATCTGTACACAAATTACTCAAGTGAAAAACTTGCCTGCTCTTTATGGACCCGACCTAAGATTGCTTAGGAGTTTGTGGGTTCCTTCCAAACCGGGGTGGCATATTGATTTGGCATCATCGGGAGAAGCTGTATTACATATATAACTTAATTTCAATTTATTAAATAAAGTAACAAGATCTTTGGATAAGTGTCATTTTTTCACACTAAATTGTTAAAAAATAATTTCTAAATGTTTCAAGTTTTTAATGTTAAAAAACAAATTCATTAAATTTTGTGATTTTTCCACTACTTATTTTGATGTTAATTCAATTTTACGATTTAAATGTTTTATAACTTTTTGGTTGTCCACTTTTATATATATTTCCTATGATGGTTCGTGAATGTGATATTGTTTTGTAATGTGATGGAAATTCTGGACATGCACATGCTATTTTTTTGTAAACAAAGTATTGTTTATACCAAGACTTCTGATCGTTGTTTATAAACAAAGTATTGTTGGTTATGTTTTTACGGTGGAGGGAACAACACTGGACAGTTATTGATGTTTTGTAATTTACAGAAAATCATGAATATAAAAATGATGCGTGGAGCGCCAACAATGACTTTACGTTGGTACTCTGGTGGATGAAATCGGAACTTCATGGTCCAATGAAAGAAAACCAAGGATTTTGTATGTATGGATAAGTTATCTCTATACCAATAGCATTAGAGCTACTGAGGCAAATCTCCAACGTAAGATGGCGACCGAGCGCAACCATCTGCATTGTAAATTGTATGGAAGTTCCCCAACGTAAGATGGCAGACATCCCATTGGTTACTGTGTTGTAACCGCCACCCAATTCCTCCTCACGACTGTGCCTCACCGACGGCAGCACCATCACCTATCCATATACATACAAAATCCTTGAAGAAAACCAATAGAGGCTTCAAGTCAGCTGATTTTTCGGTGTTCCCACCCGCTATACCAAACCTATGTAAAAAAAAACGTGAATTCGTTTTTTTTTTCACTAACAAAAGAATAAGATTTTTCAGGGAAAATTCCTTTACGGAACTTTGGTTCAAACTGAAAAATAAAGTAGATAATTCAAGATTTAGATTTTTTACTTGATTTATAACCTAGAAAAGTTAAAAAAAAAAACACTTTGCTTCATTTTCAAGTGCAAGATGGACTTAAGCGACAATAGTTGCGCAGCGAGAGCGCACTCACTTGAAGCCTCTATTAAATTTGCAACAATGTTATAACGTTATAACCATTGCGAGTATAGAGACTTTGGTAATTATTTGCTTTAATTTGTTTACAATAATATTATGTGCCGTTTGTTAGGAAATATGATAAGTTAAGGTTTTATAATTGAGCTTGCGAGGTTTGAAAAATGGTGTTAATTAAAGCTATTGTATAAAAAAAAACAAAAAAAAAACAGTGATATGTCTAAAATATTGTAAAAAAAAAATTGTAATTTTAGACGTTTTCACTGCATTCTATTAGTATTCTTAATTTATGAGAATCAAGAAAATACAGGCCTATATAATAATAAAATGATATTTAAATTATAAAAAAATTACAACTTGCTGACATTACAAAAGATTTAAATACATTTTATTTGCAAATGTAATTTTATAAAATATCAAAATGTAAATGACAAATATAAATAAATTCAAAATGCAGGAATTTTCATATTTTATCGTAATGTAAGTCGTACTACAGTCAAATTTACATGATATTCCCTCCGGAAGTAGCCGGAAGTGTAAAGGTTTCCGATCTTCCTATTCATATTTCAGCGTTACAATTTCACATATAGGTCAGTTCTTGTACTTCAAACCATTCTGTAAAGTTTCAAAACTTAATTAAAAACAGAAGAGCTGTAAACTTCACACTTCCGGCTACTTCCGGAAGGAATATCAAATTAATTTGACTGTACATAAAAAATATGTTTGAACAGTTCAATGTATCTATATGTAAATATGAACGAAAATTTATTGAATTCAAAGGGATAAGGGAATCTTTAAGATCATAATTTATGATATCTTTATTATTGCTCCTTATAATATGATCAAAATAAAGGATTCTATTTAGTCATGTCATGACCAATTTACAACTAATTTTGTGTCGTTATTTTTCGACCAATAAGATGTGATTTTTCTGCATTATGAATTTATGAATGATTTAAATTGAATAAATAAAAAAAAAAAAAATAAAACTCATTGTTAACTTCCAACGAATACAATGAATATTAAAAGACTATATTAAAAAAAAATCTCAAATTAATGTGTCTAAAAAAATTCAACATGAAATAGACAATAAAAATGATAAACATGCACAAAATACTTTTAACTAATTTATATATAAATGTTTAACCAAAAATAATGAACGGGTATTATAATAATTAAATATATTAAAATAAAGCTCAAAAATTGTATTTTTGATCGAGAAAAAAATAATAAAGAAATAAGTATAATATTATAAATACCAAATTTTCTAACGTGTACTAAATCTACTGACAAAATGGTTATAAAAAATAAACAATGGACAACATACATGAAATTTTTTATCACAGAAATGAATAGAGGGTACCAAATTACACTTTTAATTTTTTTTAGATTTTTTTTTTGAAACTCACAACTATTTTTAAATAATTATTGAAAGTGCGGCCACGCCCCCTGGAGGCGTCAATAGGCGTCTCGGTCCTATCCTTTTTACTAAGGATTCAAGGGTGCCAACTTAACTTACAGAACTTTCAATAATTATTTAAAAATAGTTCCGGATCTCAAAAAAATCTGAAAGAAATCAGAGTGGCATAATTTGGTGCCCTCTATTCATTTCTGCAATAAAAAATTTCATGTATTTTGTCCTAAATGGACAAAATACATGAAATTTTTCAATCTGAAATCGTATTTCATTAAAATTTCTAACCATTTCAGTAGACATGAGAAAAACGTACACATTAGAAATATTATTGCAAATAATTGTAAATTATGAAATTAAATGTAAAAAAATAATAGATATTGGAAATATTATGTATAGGCAGTGTAATGATTTAAAACCAATTGCCAATTATAAAAATAATATAACATGGTAGGCAAAATATAATGATCAAAATTGGAGCTTTTTAAAAAAAATTATAAAAAACATTTTATATGAAAACAAAAATAAAGACAGCTAAATTTGTTATAGGCTATAAAAACATTTTTAATACAGATAGAATAATAATTAAAATATAAGATCAAAAATGCAAAATAGATGTTTTTTAACATGATAAACTTATATATGTGTTCCTAAAGAATATTATATAAAAAAAATATTAAAAAAAAGAAAAAATTATTTGTGATTTAGATTAAAAAACAATACTATATATATAAGTATGTTTTTTTCGTAATTAGTAATCAGTACATCAATTTATTATTTTATGTGTTTTATATATAATATAATAAATGGCTGTTTAGTATACTTAATGATGTATTTTGGTCCATTTATAAATTTAAAAAAAAATTAATAAAAAAATTTTATGCAGCAAAATAATCTTTATAAACAAATATTTTGACAGCTATATATAAGAACAAAAATCACATTATTTATGTTAAGGTAGAGATAACGTTGAACAGTCGAACAGCTGTTCGACGTAATCCCCTTTGATTAACATGTATACCTTAGCAAATTCACAAAAAATCTGAATTTTTTTTGAGATGCAGATATTACTAGTAGTGCCTAAAAGCCATAGCAAAAGTTTCAAAAACATTAAACGAGCCAATTTTTTTAAATTAATATTTTAGTTTGGCTCTCCATAGGAAAGCCCTATGCTAATTAATTAAAAAAAATAATTAAAAAAATCGGCTTGTTAAATCGTTTTGAAATTTTTTCTATGGCTTTTAGGCACTAATATCTGCCTCTCAAAAAATTTTCAGAATTTTTGTCAATTTGCTTAGGTTTACATGTTAATCAAAGGGCATTACGTTGATCAGCTGTTCGGCGTTATCTCTACCTTAAATACATAATAGAGTTTGAAAATTTTCTATTATATTCATTATTATGCTCTATTTTAAATAAATTATATGTGGAATAAAAATATATCATTAAATAATAAATATTTTGATTAACCATAAAATGGTGCGTGTATTTGTATCTTGATATTTAAGAATATTGCACAATATGACTCGTTTATTAAAATTAAAGGTAAAAAGGTTTGAGATCTTCAGAGTTCAAGTTACCTAACCGATAAAGAAGTGAGTGAGAACACAATTTTCCTCATTTCAGTTAACCTTGCCTATATTAACTAAGGAAACTTGAAAACTTCAGGCAGGATGGTCAATATTGAAAGCTGTAAATGAAGGAAATCATAGCCATAAAAAAAGTCATATGACTGAGGAAACGTGGAAACCCAAGTTAGAATGGTTGTTAATAAAAGCTTTGAATGTAAATGAAGGAAAAGTTTAATTTTAAGAATAAAATGTGGAAATTACATTTCTATGACTGTGGAAACATGGTAACTTTAATCAAAATGGTCGATTTTGAAAATGTTCTATGTAAATGGTGAATGTGTATTAATTTAAAGATCAAAATATAAGAATTGAAGTATAGGGAGAAAAAGAGGGAGTTGCATTGCATAACCATTTGTATAAGATATAACAGCATATTCAAGCAGAAAAATGCAATTAAATTTTAATACAGATTAATTGGTTTAAGAAGTAAATAAAATGATATTATTTTGCAATATTCTTGATATCTTAAAATAAAAATTATTAGACTGAAAACACGCATCAAAAAAAAATTATATCATAATAAACAATGTATATTTAGATGTTTATGTAAAAAAAATATAACAATGTGTTTATAAATTAGAATAATTTGAATGTATGTCTTTGAATGTTTATATAAAAATTATTATATAACAAAAAAATTCTAAAAAATGGTTCATATAATAAGAAAATTTTAAAAAACCTTAAAATTTTATCTTCAATTTTTTGTATAATCTTTTATAATTAATTTATGTAATTAATATTTTGATGTGATGTAATATACTTTAATTAAGACAAATTTAAAGCCCATTATAATTGAGTTGATATAATCAATCTATGATTTGGACTAATGCTATGCTCCTGTTTTACATAAAATTAAAGTAAAAAAGGAATCCCATTATACATTAATTTCAGATATAATATGCTCACAGATAGAGCATGCATAAATTTTACTACAATACTGAAGTCTGTTTAATTAATAATTGATTTATATCAAGAAAAAATTGCATTGCAAAGAAAGATGACTGATTTGATTCAGCATTTTATTAAATTGTTGTATGCACGAAAATCTTTAATTTTCTATTTTTTTCTTTTATTTGCATTTTTAATTTAAATTATTGATAATATAGGTCTGTTCGTAAATACACAATCAGAGAGAATCGATTATTATGTTTCATGTACAGAAGGTTCATCACAAATAATCGATTCTTTCTGATTGTGTATATTACGAAGAGATCTAATATGGGCTTTATTAAACATAAATAAAGTAAAATTTTAAGGTAAGCTATATAAAAATGCTCACTGTTTTAAAGAAAAAAAAATCTTTTTTGTAAACAATTGAAAAATAAGTATTAAATAAATATATAATTTAATGTATTTTAAATAAAACCAAACTGTTTCTAATTTTTTATCACATTTATAAACCTTCCTATCTCCTATTTAATACAATTTATAAAACAATTTGACGTTGGATATATATTGCATAATTTTATTTATTATTATCAGGGTACAAATTTAGCTACTCTGATTTTCTGAGATCTTTTCAGAATTTGATTTTTCCTGGAGGCATTTAGTCTTAAATAAAAGAATAGTATCAGAAGAACTAGCTGAACTTTCAATATATATTTAAAAATATGTCCCATAGTAAAAAAATATAAAACAAGAAAAGAGCAATTGCAGCATGCAATACAAAAAAAAAAGTCATGTAAATTGGCCAGTTACTAATATTTAATAATAAAAAAAAGTGCTATACTTTCGATCAGATGTTTTTTAATATGCTAAACTTATGTATGTGTTCCTAAATAGGATTATTTATAAAAAATATTTAAAGAAAAAAATTATTTCGTGCCCAAAAAGAGGAAAAAAGACGTAATCTTATTTTTTTTTCTTCGAAAATGGTGACAAATAGAAGGAAATTAGACGATGACAGAGAGCTTAATAGTGAATAAAAGATGAAATTTACTTCGATTGGGGCGGAAAAAATAACACGGGCATAATTGGTGCGATTCACAAAGCAGTTAGCCAGGGGAGTCTTCAAATAACATAAATTCCAACAATCCTAAAATTAAGACAGTCTTAGTCTATTCTTTATTGTTGCGCTAAGACAGTCTTAAGCTAAGTTTAGGATAAGTGGTGTTATTTGAAGACCCTCCAGGTTCCTAACCACGTTTAGCTTACTATACCTGTTTTACGTGTTAAACTTCCTAGTTAAACGTTGTTTTAAGTTAAATGTGGTTAGAAACCTGGCTAACTGCTTCGTGATTCGAGCCCAATAACTCAATTGGCGTCATAAAGTTAGTGCGCCCCCTAGTAGTAACTGCTGGAACTACGTGCGTCTGGCGAGGATTGCTGTATATGATTAACATTGTAAAATCATGTAAATGCTCTATCAGTAGCCACAGCATAATTTTATAGAAATGACAACACCATAATTAGTTGTCAAACACTTTCGGACAAATATAAAAAAATATTTCAACTCCCTAAGTGATTTCTTTCCTATATATTTGATAATTTTTTTGATTCTCCCCATGCTATAGATATTGCCGTATCCTCGATGCAAAGAGCAAAATTTGAAGACGTCAGCGCCATCTCTTGGTCCTTTATGTCCTCTTTTCTCAGTATATTGAAACAACAGTGTTGCTTGATATACTTTTATTATTTGATTACACCTGGATCTTGGAGTCAATCCAGTCGACGAATGCAGCGACCTCGGTGTGGACGTCCGGCACTCCACAGACCCCTCGCTGGGAGGAGAACACTCCCAGCTGTATGTTGTTGAGGAGCAGAGGGCCGCCTTGGTCACCCTGGAGGTCATTCATTAGTTTGCAAAGTGTTGGTGCAGTTTGTTGACTTCATATCAACAGTTTGTTGACTTTATATCAACAGTTTGTTGACTTTATATCAACAGTTTGTTGACTTTATATCAACAGTTTGTTGACTTTATATCAATGGATATGTTGTAGGAATAGGTGGATCATCGTGGAAGGAGGACTGGTTTATAGTGGGTGTTTTTTATGTTACAAAGGGGTTGAAATACATACGATGAAAAATTCAAGCAACACATATTAAGAAAGTACCATTGAATGATTATAGGAATCGGTTCTGAATCAAGGACTGGATGCAATTGCAGTTTGTTTGAAATTTTATTATTATTAATGCATGGCTTATATTTTTATATAAACATATAGATTATATTATAAAAGTATATTAGACAAACAATAAATATAGTGCTCACAGTTAATAATAATACTTAGATAAGGAATTATATATTTATTATTTTTTTGTCCTGAAAAATATTTGTGTTATTAATTAATGTGATTTTCTTTTTGAAACACAAACATATTAAAATTTATAAAAATCAGAGAGATTCATCTTACCATGCAGCCTCCCGAAGGACCTGTCGTGTTACTGAACGAGGTACACACTTGAGTGTCAGGGTAGAATTTCCCCGCCATGAAGAGCTCGCAGTAACCGTCAGGTATCAGGTTGACCACGGTGCTCTGAAGTCTCGTCGAGTGTTCGTCCTCGCCAAACCTCTGTAATATTTAAAAAAATATATTGAACCACAATAGGGTAGCACCACGAGATGGTTGGGTTGCCTGCTTACAGGATAACGGCCTGATGTTTACTTTCCCTCTTTTCCCCTCCTGAAGAGTAACCGTACGCTTAAAAGCATCGAAAAAAAAATTTGAAAATGTATGAACAAATTAATTATAAATTATAGACGGCAATTATTACATTTATATCGTATTCATATCATCTGCTAGTTTATAAAGAATACACCAGTTGCATTTTTGTGTCCTTAAATAATCATTAAATTTTCTATTTTTTTTTTTTTTCCAATAATTTTACGAGTACTCTTGCCCTTTGGTAGGGGAAGGGAGGGGAGGTAACCGTCAGGACGTTATCCTGTAAGCAAGCAACCCAACAATCTCGTGCCACTACACTATATCTTGATACAACTTTTTTACTAACATTTTACTAACAATAATCATTTATTAGCTTTTAATTATTAATATTTACTATAGTGTTTCAACTAATTTAGAAACGTAGCATTAGAGTAAATTCTCATATTTCGATCACCTCTCATTCATTATTACTTCAAGATCCTTTAGCAGAATACAATTTAAATAACAATTCATGTACGATGTAGTAATAAAAATTTAACATAGGCTATCTGTACTCACTGATTTTGACCCCCAACCAATCAACAGCACTGATGCAAGTTCATTCAGAACACTTTGGTTTTGTTTGGGTAATTCCACGATCTTTTCTTTCTGGGATTCCAAGCCAAACTTTCCAACAATCTAGAAATAGAGAGAACAGTTCTTTGTTATTTTTCATTATAGTTAAAATTCATTTACATAATAAAATCATGATATCATTCATGAAATTATTAAGTATAGTTGACGCCTCAGAAAATTTCTCTTTGTGGCCTTGGTTATCATCATGTCTCGTAAGAACAGGATATAGTGATTAACAAGACAGAAAGCGGGAAATTTTCCAAGGCAATGAGTGTACATTTCGCCGTGAGATTAAGCAACTTTCTCATAATAAAAAAATAAACATTATTACAAAATTTGTAGTCTTTTAATAAGCCTTTCATTACCTTTGAAATTGCTGGGAATGAGATGACAGTAATATTTCTTATTTCAGTTGTTATTCTCTAGCTCGCAAAAATGAAAAATGGTTCATTTTTAAGAGGAAAATAAGACTTTTTATTTAAATATTATTCATAATTATTTTATCAGTTTTAAACCAATTTATTATTTTAGGATTAGACATTTTCAGTAATAATTAACATTTAATTTTAAATATAAATTTTAGTGCTAAATTATTCTAAGAAAGTTTCTTTATGAATAGTCCCGGTTATAAATATATATAGGCAAATAAAAATAAAAAATGTGTAAAAAATAAAATACGATTGTAGGAACTATAAATGGAATTAATAAAAGAATTTTGAATTTTGAAAATATATAAAATGTAGTGTACACTTCTGTACAAATCATATGTTACCGCTGCCAAATTTGCTGGAGCTACAATATAAATTTGAATTTGAAATTTTTAGAAACAAAAAGTGAATGCAGTGTAGCATAATAAACAAGTTTAGATCAATCTCATTACAGTAGCCGTCACATTTAACTTGGTTATGGTTGTGTTTGTAACGCTCTCAGTCATTGGTAGCCGGTTTCTAACGAAGGACATCACTGGCCGAGCCGAGCCGAATGATTCCCGAGCGCTTCCGACCATGAGGCTTTTAAATGTGACGGCCGCCACTGACCGAATGACAGCGTCCATACAGAGTAGGTGTAGCATTCATGGTGTCCGGATGTGTACTTTACCTTGAATATCGCGATGTCATTTTCTTTCGTCTCAGCATCATATTGTTCATGTATAATAATTTCAGCTACTTTATAGCTGTTTCCACTAGATTCCAAATTTACGGTAGAAGATACAACTTGGAACTCGAATGCTGACCGACTGAAATCAAGGAAGTATTTAGAGATCTTCATAATGTGTACAGATCATGAGCATAAGTCATACTTTTATAACTAATGGGTGAAATTATTATCCAGTTAAAAATTTCAAACTTTTAAAAACTTAAAATATAAAATTAATAATACAAATTTAAAAATATATAATAATATTTTATTTTTTAAAATGTATTTTGAAATTTATTAAAACAAAAATTATTGAGAATATATATATAATATATATATTTAATTTTGTTATAATTTTAATATTTATTATTGTTATTATAAATATTAAATATGCATATCATTATCATCTTTTGCAACAAAAAATGGAACCTTGATGACAGTCGCAAATGTAAGCACTAATAATAATTACTATACCGTAAGTTAAAAATTGATTATGAAGTTAAAAATCATACCCTCTCTCTACGCAACTGGCAGCGGTCAGAACATGGGACTCGCCGACGATAGTTCCACCACATACGTGATAACTGCACTCGGCGTATTGAATAGAGACCTGGGGAACATCATGACAATGTTGGGATGGGTGATGTGTTATCAGATTGGAGTATCGACCTTAGTTTTTTTTATTGCAGAAATGGATAGAGGGTGCAAAGTTATGCAACCCTGATTTTTTTCAAATTTTTTTAGAAAACGGGAACTATTTAAAAAAAAAAATAAAAGTTCTCTTTGTGACGTCACGAGGCGGCAAGTCCTATCTTTTTCTTAAGGAGCGGGGTCTCGTGACGTCACAAAAAGAACTTTCAATAATTTTTTAAAAATAGTTCCCGGTCTGAAAAAAATCAGGATAGCATAACTTTGCACCCTCTATCCATTTCTGCAATAAAAAATTTTGAGGTCGATAATCTATTACGACTGCCACAATTGAAATATTACATTTATACGATTAAACAGTTTTCTAAATCTTATTAATTACACAGCAGCATTCTGGCATAGACTCTAATAGCTTGTTTAATAATTACCATTGATGGAAATTTTCCTTGTGGTACTTCGACTCCATTGACAATTCGATCTTGAGCAATATCGCTCTCAATAACAATCGAACCTGGAATAACAACAATAAATGAACAATGAGGTAAAGTGTCAATAAATATCCATGCTAAATATAATACATTTTTTTTTTTTTTTACAAGGATACTCTCTAAGAGCTTACAGCTTGCAGTGGGGTAATTGGTAGGGATAAGGTATAGGGAAAGGCTGGTGGCCACGGCTTGTTACACGTCCCAGCATTCACTGAGGTGAGAGTTAGTTGCTCATTATTATCAAGGGATGATTTACAATAATAAATATCTCTGTACGTATGCTATATTAAAATGAATAAAAATGTGTGATTTCTTCTAAATAACTATACCAAGTGTAATATGGACATTGTTACCTTTTGAAACTGCAACAATTGCAGTCAGCATTAACAAGACCACTTCTCTGTGCCACATATTTAACAATGAATTGTTTGCATGCTAATTATCTCTGCACCAAAACCAAAGAACCGTAACTATCAGTAACCATTATCCTCTTTCGTGCATGTCAAATGTCAATTACTTATTGAAATTTTACTTGCAAACGTCAGAGTAGAAGCACTTAGAAAGTAATTATTATTGCCTACGAAAAATTTTATTCAATTTGCCCTGATAATTATTATTTTTAATTCCATTTGAAATGTGTATGTAATGTAATAATTTAGTTTTATTGACAAATAAAACAATATTTATTTTATTATAATTTTAGAAAGGTATTTTATTAATTAAATTTTAAATTTATAATTGTTTTAAATTAATTAAAAATTTATTTTAAATGTTTTATACAAATATATCGCATCAATTAAAACCAAATTTGAAGTTTAAATTTTTTATTAAAACTACAAATAATAAATACTATTGTTGAAATGTGATGTCGGGTGCGCACTCCTCACGACATGATTGTAGTACTGCTGCGTTTGATGCCGCTCATTCCCACTGACTCTCGCCTTCACACGGGCAGTTTGAGAAGCAACGTGCACTACGCGGCAGACTCGACATGCGCTCCAGCACATGGTGCAGACCATAGCCCTCTGGGCTATTAGTCTGACTGCTAGCAGACATTTGTGACAAATTTTGCCCAATCAAAAGCGAGGGAGGAGCTACGTTTGTGGAACTAGGGATCGGCGATAGTGAAAAAAGTATCGATACTTTTTATATCGAGTACTTTAAAAAGTATCAATACTCATCAATAGTATCGGCCCAAAATGTATCGATATTCGATATATCGGAAAATATCGGCGGGAACATCAAAAACTACAAAAAAGCATAGGAAAGCAAGTTGTCTCGATAGTTCAAAATATCGTCACTAGGTGGCGCTGCCTGCTCTCTAATGTTAAATTTTTTAAAAATATCAGCCAACGATACTCACAAAAAAGTATCGATTACCCGATAATTATCGGCTTGGAAAAGTACTCGATACTATCGATATATCGTCAGAAAAGTATCGGGTATCGAGTATAATCGATAAATATCGCCGATCCCTATGTGGAACAGCTTCTTATTCCCCTGTTCTCAAACTTCTTGCAGCACAGACCGCCTGGCACGAGTGAAATAATATAGAGTAATATAATAATATACTGCTGAAATGAGATAATTTAATTTCAAATGAATTAACAACTAATATATTTATTTTATGTTATAATAGTGTAAATAATTATGTTATAATTAAAATTAAAATATTGTACAATATCTAGTGTTTAATTAATATTTTTATATATCATTAATAAATTTATATAAATAATATATAAATCATTAAAATCATAAATAATTAAATATATATATATATATATATATATATATATATATATATATATATATATATATATATATATATATATATATATATATATATAAATATATATATATATATATATAATATATATATATATATATATATATATATATATATATATATATATATATATATATATACACACACATATATAATAATGCAAAATATATAGTAGCTTATTTATAATATATACTTAAATATATTATATATATTACAATGTATTCTATAAATATATATATAAACATATATTTGTTTACTGCCAAAAGCCAAATTGAGGCAGAAAAGCCGAAAAAAATGACCAAAACTAGTTTTGAGCATATCTAACGACTGGTATATAAATATAATATGCTAGTAAAAATTAAGTTCTTGTTTATCGAGCATCGGGTATCATGAGCAAAATAAAAATCGAAATAATATAATATTTCGGGTTTTGCTCAATACTATTATAGTTTTGCGCTCAAGTAGAAATGAGCAAAACCCAATGAAGACTTTCATTTCGGCTTTTGCTCATTTCCATCTGAACATAATTATTATTAAACTCTATTTCTACGCATCGCGGTATTTCAAGAAATTATTAATTTGAGGTACATCGTGCCACAGACTTAATAATGTATATATATTTATATCGATAGTATACTTGGGGTGTACGTTAATTGTTTATTTATATATGTTACATATATACCATAATTTTTTTACTTTATTACTTAAAGTAGAGTGAGCGAGTTCATTTTTTTTTTAATATTTTATTTTTTAAAAATAGTTTAGGCTGCCCTCTATTGAGAAATGAAAACCAAAAAATTCCATCTCAAATAGTTTCACCACAAAAAATTCCCAAAGTTGGTGTTTCGGAGGCCTTTAACATGCACCCTTATGGAACATAAAACTGCGTTTTACTCCAACATTTTCTGAACTATGGTACCATTTAAAAAATACTTACGTAATCTATGATGAATTCTTTAATGAATTTTCAAATAAAACAAAAATTTTACGGGATCATTTTCTTGGATAAAAATCATGAAAATCCTTAATTATGGGAATTAACCCGCAAAAACTTAAAGATTTTTTTTTGAAAAAAAGGCTCCGTAAATTTTTTTTTTTATTTAAAAATCCATTAAAGAATTCATCATAGATTACGTAAACAGCTCGCAAACAGATCCTGTTAAAGTAAACATTTTTTTCCCCCGCTTCATAAATATATATATTATAGTCAATCGGTCTAACACACACCGAACTATAATTTTAATTAAAAGTATATTTAGAGTTTTAGAGCCATAACCTAGCAGCAGTTTTGATTAATTCACTTGGAGAGGCAACATAGAATTTGTATAAGGACGACTTTTTTTCCGACAAAACATGTACGCGCGTTATAATTATCAAATTAAAAACGAATTTCATAAAACGAAAAGCAAAAATGTCTGTTTTCTAAATAAAAATACCTTAAAATGAGAAAGAGTAGATGAACCGGCCTATTGTATTATTGTAAATAAGATTAAAATTTTTGCACTCTAAAACTTATATCGACTCGATCGCGGACCAATTACTTTTTGTGTTTTTCTGCAAGCAGTGATAATCATTGCATTTTGCTTACAGAAAATTACATAAAACGCGATAAAATTAAGTCACTAATCAATTAAAATATATATATAGATATAAAATATCTAGATATATATTATAGATATAAATAAATATAGATACTTAATTATTGATTTAAAGAATTCGAGCACTAAAATTGGCATCTTTATAGGTTTTATATATATGCTTTTTACTTTTTTTAAAGTAACATTATATTCATGTACAATAATCTTACGTTTTCTTATGAATTCTTTGAAAACATTTCCCGATGGAAAAATTTTAAATTAAATTTTTGTACAAAAAATATATAACATTTTGTAAGTGGATTATTTTAACCTTTTGCGCAATGATTTTACAAATTGATTAACAAATTTGCAATTTTTAATGAAAAAATGACGAAAACGTTAAAAAAGGTATAAAGTTACATTATACGCTAAATTTTACAAAAACTTACAAATATTTCTTACAGTGTATGATATGAGATATCACTAGAGCGCGGAAAAAAGTCTTTTTTTTTTTAACAAATAGTCGCCTATAAAGTCTACTTTTTTTGCAAAAAAAGTCTCTAAAAAAGTCACTTTTTTCGAAAAAAGTCTCCAAAAAAGTCCCTTTTTTTTTAAAAAAAAGAGCAACAAAAATGCATTTTAATAGTGCTATTTCTGATAACAAAAAAATTGTTTATTCGTGTTAAATTCGACTTTGTACGATTAAACAAAATGTCTTTTAAATACCGTTTTGAAGTCAATTTTTTTAATGAGTGTTTTGTTATAGAAAGCCAAGATATTAAAATATTTTAATTTCATTCACTAATTTTATTAAAAGTAGCATGAAATTATTTAAATAATTCTATGAGTAATAAAAAGAACAAGACATTGTTTTAGATAATGTTGATGCTTTTTATTGTAGTGGGCCATACAGTTTTAAAAGAAAAAACAATTTTAATTTTCTTCTTGGTACTTTTAATACTCCTCCACCTCAGACTCACTGTCCTCTGCGTTCGCCACTGGCTGGCTGAACTCTTTGATGTTGCGGCGGTTCAGGAAGTAGTTGCAAATCAAGTACATCTCCAAGTTTTCGACGGTGAAGCTCGTGCGCTTCTCGGTGAGCACGTTCTTATAGATGGAGAAGGAGCGTTCCACGTCGCAGGAGGTTAGCTGAGCGTATTTCAACGCCATCACCTCTTTGAAAGCGAGTTTGTCTGTGACGGTGCTCGTGTCACCAGTGTAGGATCCTCCAAGAACCTGCGACACCTTTCGCATGAAAGCAAGTCCCACATTTTTCTGCATACAAGTCTTGAACTTCATTTGCACGGAGGCACCACGAGGTCCATTCACTTCACTCAACTTGCACTCCACACTGTCCAGGATGGTAAAGGTTTGCTCCATGGATAAATTAGCGTCCTCAAGTTGCTTGATTTTTCCAGGCAGAAAAACAAAGTTGCTTGCCACGCAAACCAAGTCCAGAGGTAGATTATCGTCCAGGATCAACGCTCTGGCTTTTTCCACGCATGCCGCGTCATCATCGCTATCGATTGTTTCAATGATCTGAAAAAAATATTAAAGTGAAATAAAATTTAAAAATTAAATAATACGTTAATAAATTAATTTGTGTATGTGCCTTTTTATATTAAAGAGTACTATAATTTTTAAATACAATTTTCCTTACTGACATTTTTTATCTTCTCGAAGTTATTTGCACTAAACGTTGCAGCGTTGATCCACGTTCCAAATCTAGTTATCACGGGCTCGGGTGGCAGTTGTAGATCGGAGTACATTTCTTTGTAGTGACGCACACGGGCAGGAGCTTTGCAGAACACCTGTCATTTTAAATTCCAATTAAAACTGTGATCAATACAAGACGCAAATAATATAAAATTAAAATATTAACAAAATAATATAGTGCTTTCATTATTAAATACTATTGATATTACCTTTTTAAGAGTTGACAGCCAAGTGTTAACCAACGGGAACTTTTCCCTAACCATCTTGCTGACGCGGTGCAGGGCGTGGACCACGCAGGTCACGTGGGTCAGCTTGGGGTAGAAAGCACTGAGAATCTTGCCGGCCAGCAACATATAGTGCGCCCCATCTGACAGCAGCAAAACCAGGCGGTTCCGTGCTGATACACCTCAGCTTTTGTGTTCAAAAGCTTTTTATTTTATTCTATTTTTTTTAACTATATTTTCGAGAAGAAAATAACTAAAAAATATACTAGAATGTGTCAAAAAGTCTCAAAAAGTCACCTTTTGCCGAAATAGTCGTAAAATCACAAAATAGTCTAAAAAGTCGCTTTTTTTATAGGCTCATTTTAATCCATTTCCGGAGATCGGTGGACATCCTAAATGACATTAAAATAGGCCCCATATACACAAAAAGTCCAAAAGACTTTTTTCCGCGCTCTAGATATCACTGATATCTCGGGATATCACAGATATGATGAGACCGTTGTAAGCACGCGTGGATATACTATGACGTGTTTAATTACTTCTACAACTTCTTAGTAATTAATTTAAAGAGAATTTGTGGTTATATAATGAGCTTATTATAGATGCAATTAAACTGTAATGCTTGAATTCTCCGGTATATAGGTGGTTAGGCTGCTCGCAGACAGCATCGCGTATGATTTCGTATCGTGTATGACTTCGTATATATATGATAAAAATTTAGAACCGGTTCTAAATGAGAAACTTTTACGATGTCATACCATACGCTACCATGCGAAGCTGTGTGCGCGCGCGTATCTGATCGCATAGTTTCTTAATTTTTTTATCATACGCTGTGAAATCATATGCGATTCTGTCTGTGACTAGCCTTAATCTATATTTTTATAGGTAGTGATCGATTTGTATCATATTTTATGCACGTTTTGGGCATTTTGGTGTCTGCATAGCAATGACGAAAGCATAATCAGTATCATCACTGCAGCTAGCTTACAGAAACGTACATTGTTGGTCCACACGTATCGATAATTTTTTATTTCTTAGCACATTTAATTTTTAACTTTTATTTACAATAACACAAATAATTAAGCCCATGCATTGTTTTATGCCTATCATAAGGCATTTAAATTTAGAAAACAGACTTTTATGTTAAAAAGAAATCGCTATTTGATTTGATAATAACCTAATATAGTATAATATATATGCTGAAAAAATATCAGTACATGCAATTTCATCTATATTATGTTGCCTCTCCGGGAGAATAGAATATTTTATTGTTTATTTTGAATCAAAACTTCTGCTTGATGGTTAATATATATAATATGGAGCTCTCTATAGCTATGAAATTCATAATTAATCCTGTGTGTGTGTATATATATATGTGTGTATATATATATATATATATATATATATATATATATATATATATATCAGGTCAATTAAAGATTTTTTTAAAGAGAATTAAATAATATACAAAATGTTTACTTTAACAGAATTTGGCATGAGTGCGCGAACCATTCAGTAAAATGGAAATGGTATATAAATCCATAAACGTCCAAAACTACTATTAATAATAATTAAGGTCAACTAATACATGTATATTTGGAATAATATATTAATTTCAATTCATTTATTCAATCAACTGGCTGTACAGGTACAACATGGATTACGTCATTCCAAATAATAACATAAAAATTACATAACATAAAAACACATCAAAGTAACAATAATTCTTAAAACTATCAAGATATGAAATACAATATTAGATACAATCAATTAAAAAACACATTAGACAGTATATCTTCTGGCAACATATTAAAAAAGTACATTTTTACAGAATACATTTCCTTATTTATAAGAATATTTTTTAATTTTTCTTTAAATAATTTTTCATTTTCAACTTCTCTGAGACATGCTGGTAAAAAGTCATAAATTTTGGCAGTCTGGTAAGCGGAACTTTTTTCTAATAAACTCGAATTATGCATTTCTAAAACTATTTTATCTCTATTTCTAATATTATAAGAATGAAATTCACCATTATGAATATATAACTCTGGATATTTCTTCTTGAACATTGCACAATTCAAAATATACATGCTTGGCAGTGTTAGTATTTTAAGTCTCTTAAAATGACCAACACACATGAGTCATGTTTTTTAAAACGTAAAATTGTTCTAATTGATCGCTTTTGTAATACAAATAGTCTGTTTAAATGGTTTGAATAACTACCCCAAAAAATAATGCCATATGCCAAATAAGAATAGACATATGCATAATAAATAGAGAGTAATGTATCTTGTGATACGTAATCTCTAATTAAATAAAGTGCAAAATTAGCATGATTAATCTTTTTACAAATCTCGTCAATAATATGAATACTCCAATCCAACGATTCATGTATATTGAGTCCAAGAAATTTAATATGTTGTACCCTATTTATTAATCCTGTTTCGGACTTAATGTAATAACTATGATCTGGTTCCCTTATTTTCGTATGGAATTGAATATAAAATGTCTTGCTAGTATTTAATAGAAGCCTGTTATTTGAACACCAGGTTTCTACTTCTTTCACAGTTTTATTAGCTTTATAAATTAGCTCCTCCTCTGTGTTTGCTGATATTAAAGCAGTCGTATCGTCTGCAAATTTTATAATATCAGCAAAAGTTACATTATTAGATAAGTCATTCGTTCCAATACTAAACAGGGTTGGAGAAAATTTTCCACCCTGTGGCACCCCTAATGAGATATAGCGGGTAGTAGAGATGCTACCTAATTTTATATATTGAGATCTGTCAGAAAGATATGATTGTAATAGTGTTAAACTACTTGAATCGCAACCGAGCTAGAGTGACGATAATTTAGTAAGTAAGATATTTTTATTAATACTATCAAACGCTTTAGACAGATCAAAAAATATTGCAATGCAAAATTTTTTTGAATCCCTATATTCTTATATATAGGATTTAATAAAGCATATGCTGCAGTAGTAGTAGATTTATTTTTTAAAAATCCATGTTCAGATTTGGATATTAATTTATTTTCAATTCTGTAATCCATTATTTGATCATTAAAACTTTTTCAAATACTTTTCCGAACACAGATGACGATGAAATAGCTCTATAATTATTTAATAAATTAATAGCTAATAATAATTTATTTCAAACGACGGTATTATACTGCATATTAGTGCATAAATATGGTACTCATTGTTCATTACAAGATGATTCACGTCTGACAAAATACAAGAAATTTAATTTATAATTAAGTTTGGCAAATATAATAAAATATATACTGTGTATATGATATTGATCGACATATTGCATGGCACTTCTATCTCTAGAAACTCGATCTATATTATATTTTAGTCAAAAGACGCAGTAAAACACAGTATATAGTTTAATAATTGTAATAGATTATAATTAATATTATAATTATTAAAATATATATTATTAATAGTATATTAATATTGTAATATTTCTCAACTCAAGTTTCGTATTTTGATTTTGCGTATATGTGAATATCTAACAGTAAGATTATAAATAATATAATATATACTCTCATCAGCTCTCATGCAGAGTTTTCTGAGGGTTTCTCTGTCTCCGATCTCTGTGAATAAATTAAAGATCTGAAAAAGTTAGTACAACTTCGCCTTCGATCTCACCTCATTTGATTGCAATAGAGCGTTTACCGCGTTTATCCGCGCATGCGTATATATCGGTGGAAAATTTTGTCACATTTGTCTGCTAGGGGCGTAACTCCTGGGTAATGTGCAGACTGTACAGAGCACCCAGGGCTATTCAGGTAGTGTTCCAGATTGAGTGAAAGCTGGTGTGTCTCAAACACCAAATCTTGAATAACAAGACGCTGTGCTTGCACCACCTTGTTAGTGTAAACATTGACACTCACTCGGCATCAGCTCGGACGTAGTTACATCACCCCATCTGAGCTCCGTGTTGTCGGGAGATATAATGCTATCTGTTACGAGAACATAACTTTTGAATTAAATATTTAAATACTAATAATACAAATTAATAAATTAATATAATGAATTATGAATTTCATTTTATAACTTGTAAATTTATAATAATTTTTATGTTAAGAAAATAACAAAAATTATAATTAATTACTTACTAAATAATTAATAAAATATTAACAATTGTTAATTATTATAACTTAAAATTTAAAAATTGAAAAAAAGTGCGTGCTGTTAATGTTAGGTCAGAGCAAACTTGAGTAGAAGGCCACAACACGACCGCGCCCACTTTTCAATAGCCGTCCTACTGAGCAGCAGGTTTGCGTGTAATCAAATGGGAGAGGGCTTGACTTTGGTCGCGATTTACGACAATTACGCTGTATGCTAGAGTTTTCAAAATGAAACAAGTTTAACTCTAATATAGTTTAATCTTACTGGACAACCTTTTTTTTCACGCAAAAACAATATTAATACACTTAAATTAAACTTTTATGAACCCGACTTCTGCTACTTCTGTTACATCTGCGCATGCGCCGGCATGCGCGAAGTAATAAAAGTCAGTTTACTGGCGATGACGTCATATGAACATTGAAAGCCTTTCTTCATAGCGAGTGACTTTCACTTTACTTAATTGCATTTTCTATACTTCGTATGTATCAAGTAAAGTTATTTACTACATCGAAAATAATGTATGAAAGTTGATTCAAGTACTTTTATATTTTCAATATTTCGTGACGTCATGATACATTACTAAAGCTTGGAAGATAGAACCAAGTTCCCGCCCTAACTTTACCGTCTTATATCTCAAGAAGTATGATATTTATGAACTAAATAAAATAATTAGCAAACGGGAGACTACATTGAAGTATTATTGCACTACAAGACACCTTCATTAATATCAAGTAAATATTTAAAAAAAAATATTTCCTCCCGATTACATTGCATGTTATTTTTTAAATTCCGGACGGCTAATGTCTCGACAGATGACGATCGCGCCGGCTGGGTTTTGGCCTCCTACTCAAGTACCTACTCAAGTACGCTCTGGTTAGGTGCATATATTATAATGAATATCATCTATAGTTCAAATTATATTAAGTTTCCTATACAGAACATATGAGCCTGGAGCAAATTTCCCACAATTGTGACATGTATATAATTATTATTATAAAATTAACTTAATTCTACTGCGAGTTTTCCTAGAATATTACACAACTCTTTTTCCTTAAAAAATTCGATACAATGTTTAAAAATGGATATCCGCGTGACTCGATCCTTCCATTCTGTCAGTCTTTGTTGAAAACTTGTAGATAGTTGACCATGTCGGCTACTAGACAGAAGAATTGTGGTAAATTATTATCTTTAGAACACGACAGACCCAAGGATTTTGCAGAAAGTGAGGTAAGATCATTGTTTATCCGAGTTTAAATAAATGTAATCTTTCATTCGTTTTTAAGCTCTCTTGTCTAATTTCCTCTTATTTTGCACCATTTTAGAGGGAAAAAGATGATATTACATTTTTTTTTCTCTCTTCATGAGCATAAAATTTTAGAAAATTCCGTCTATATTTCATCCTCACTTTGAGCGAAGAGGAAATAAGATGTGTTTTTGAGGTAAAAAGATTGGGTTTAGACGTGTAAAAAATGAGTTGATGTAATTTTTCAACTATTAGGGTAGTGTCAAAAAAACAGAACATGGTTTGTTAACAAGAATTCGTGAGCTCCAATCTCAGTTTTTGTCTTTATATAAAATAAATTGAAAAATAAATGTTATACATTATACATAATTTATATTCGGGATGGTATACTTGTTATCATAACGGATATCCTTCTTGAGGTTTTTATGTTGACTTAGTTAATATTGTGATATGTAACTTGGCCGTGGCCTCAAAAATATCTTACTGATACTCTTCTTATTAGATTTGGATAGGACGGTGAGAACACTGAAAAATCAGCTGACTTGAAGCCTCTATTTTAGGAAAGCTATTTTTACGTCACTTATGAAAATACAACCTTCTGTGTACACTTATTTCAAACAAACAAAAAAATTATTATGCGTGACTCGAGGCTATTCTTACACATAATAATTATATTATATTAAAGGCGGATTCAGATGGCGACAACGGCGATGCGACGCGATTTTGACGTAAACACTGTGAAATCTTATGCGGCGTCGAATTCGCCGGTAATGTCGTTAATTACGATGCTCTTTTTCTTTTAATCGCCAAATATGGCCGCCAATGGATGTTACAGCAAGTGTGCATTATTTGCGTCGTGTCATGATAAAAATCGCCATGCGGGTGAATCCACCTTAACTGTATATTTTATATCGTCCCTAGTACGGAATAATGAGTTATTTCAGTTCAGCGCCAGCAACAATGAACATATTTAATACTATTTATACCTGTTGTACTGTACTTATCTTATAAATAAATCATAATTTAACTTCTAAAATCTGAAATAGCAGATAGCTCATTATTGCAACGAGATCGTGGTAAGCAGATAGCTTATTGCGGACGAGGGACGATATACATGCAGTTAATAATTTAAATGCGTATTTATATTGTCTAAAACTCCAGGCTATATATTCACACCTGGAAATATGTACACAGATTTCACTTTTAAGTCATTAAAATATCACTATCGCTTATATTTAATTTTCTTAAAATTATATACATTTATGAAAATATAATTAGATGTGATTTGTGACATGCTAGACTTCTTTCAAATTACATAATTATATATAATTTTTGTTACATAAATAAAATACAGAGTACAATCCATTCGAATAAAAATGTCAGATCAGGCTGTTACTTTAACATGGTTGTTTGTATCAGACATTTTTATTAGAATGGAGTGTACACTTTGGAGCATCAACATTATTATTATTATTATTATTATTATTTTTAATTCACAATATAGTTTAATACAAATTTAGCCATTATAAATTGTTTTAATGTAAATAAAATCATGTACTTTTTTTTATATTATTTAATTAGAGCTCCCATTTAGATCCAAATTTGTAAAAATAATTACATTTTCATACTTGATTGATTCATTTTAAACCTGAACTGAATAAAACAAATTTTACATTATATTAATATAGATAAATCGTTTTTATATGTAAAAATATATTTTATAATGCATCAGTGCCGTGTTAACTGTTAGGCAATACTAATCAATAAAGAAAGTTGAAGTTAATATTCTTTTCCTTACTTCATTGTATAATTTAAAAAACTTGATCAATATAGAGGAGGTTTCTAAAAATTGATCACCACTCAATTATTGTAAGAGTGGTTATCAAATAGTCTTTCTTCGTTTTCTTCTACATTTTCATCGATTCTCAGTATCAAAATTGTTAAATTTCAATTAATTTTTAATGAACATGGTAATAGTTCATTGAACCCTGGTGCTTTTAATTTTTTATGTATTTTTTTTTAAATAATTTTTATTTTTGTTTTACTATTATATTACCAGAGAAATAAGATTCTACAATTGAAATCAATTTATGAATGGAAAACCTGCATGAATTTTTTTTATTGTAGTAATGCGTACCAAATTATGCTACTCTGAATTTTTTCAGATATTTTTGTAACCCAGAACTATTTTTAAATAATTATTGTAAGTGCAGCCACGCCTCCTGGAGGCGTCAATAGGCGTCTAGTCCCTATCCTTTTTATTAAGGATTCAGGGGTGCCAACTTTAATTACAGAATTTTCAATAATTATTTAAAAATAGTTAAAAAAAAAAAAATCTGAAAAAATTCAAAGTAGCAAAATTTGGTACCTTCTATTCATTTCTGCAATAAAAAAATTTCATGTAGGTTGTCCATTGTATAATCTCATATAATTTTACCAAGGTTTCTTAGGTGCTTTTCACAATAATATGTAATTAGCAGCTCTAAAACTAAGCTAGAAAATGCTGTGACGTCATAGTCATGTTACGCATTTCCCTAATATTGTATCCTTGATGTGTATATTAAATATTGAATGACTATGACGTCACAGCATGGTTTTGAAGATGTTTAATGTTTAAAAAAAGAGTATGATAATTTGGTAATACTCTATTCACATATGTAAAAACATATGTAAAACTTATAGTCAAGATTGTAGTCTAATTTTTACTTCTTATTTTCAGTGGCAAGGCAACAGTACTCTCCTCAAATGGACATACTTGGTGTACCGTTGGCTGCTTGCACTCTTCCTTCTCATCTCTTTAGTGTTAAATATCGTGGAGATACGTACCTTGCGATGGCCCGGACCTTTAGTTCGCCGTGCTAAATGGTTTATTTACCTGACAAACTGGGCGTTCACCTTATTGACTACTCAGGCTTTGCTGGCAGCGGTCATCGCTACCAGACATGTGATGGGGAGACAAGGTAAGCTAGGGTCACAGTACTTAAGAGCGACATTATGGGGGCGATTCACGAAGCAGTTAGCAAGGTTTGTAACCAGGTTTAATTAGATGGTTTTACACGTAAAACAGGTATAGTTAAACATGGTTAGAAACCTGGTTAATTTCTTCGTGAATCGCACACATTGGGGGCGATTCAGGAAAGAGTTATTATCCACGTTTTTCACTAACTGTGGTTAGCGCCCAATAGGTATGAGTAGTACTGTAGATCATATCAATACAAAATAAGAGCTGCGAGTGTTACATTTAATATATTTTTTATTTACGGGTAAACTATAAAATAAAATTAATTAGTTCTATAGCAACGTATTTATATACTGAAGTACAGAAACTAAGAGAGCATCAAAAATTGTTAAGGTTAAGGAGGGAAAGAGGAATAAAGGAGCAATCAATGAGAATTAATGTACCATATTATTTATTTTCATTGTGCAACGCCTCACTCTTAATATTAAAGGAGAGCCAATATAATGTCAACATTTCTTTATATAACCATCCACAACAATTATGATTTTCCATTTTGCAATAATGTACCCATGATTCAAACAATTAAAAATGAATATATATAACGGATTTTATTCTCTACAATTTTACTTTTAAAACATTTCCTTTGAAACATATTTTTAGTATTTAACTCCTGCCTTTTTATTTTCAATACTTCATTAATAAAGAAGATGTCTGTGCTAAATTGGAAACATGAATATAAATTTATTTATAACATAACTAATACATAATTTAAAAGGGTTCAATAATAGTTTCTCTATTCCAGACTCTGCCATGACGACACTTCACAAGACGTACTGGACATGTAACAACCTGGCTAATGACCTCGCTCCTGGCATCACATTTGGATACTGGACTCTGGTTTACAATCCAGGTAATGATATATATTAGGTAAACGTCAGATTTACAATTACAATGGAAAATTAAAATAATAACTTTATAATAAATTTAAAAAATATATAATTTTATTTATAATTAAATGGAGTATCGACTTCAAAAATTATTTATTGATGCAGAAATGGTGCAAAATTATGCTACTCCGATTTTTTTTCGAGTCCGGGAATTATTTAAAAAAAAAAATGAAAGTACAGAGAAAGTGACGCCTCTAGACGCCTCTACTAATAAAAGGAATAAAAGAGGTGTGGGTTCAAATCCGACCTCGGCAAAACTTTTTAGCACTATACTTCAGAACTTCTAAAAAAAAAAAAATGAAAATAATCAGAGTGGCATGATTTTGCACCCTTTATTCATTCTTGCACTAAATTTTTTTGAGGTCGATGCTCCATTATACAATACATAATTCATAGACATATATAATATTATGTCTATGACATAATTATTTAATACTTTAATAGTAAATATGACTTCAGAAACAAAAATACTGTTATTATTTGTTCTTATTTTATCAAATCTCCCAATGCTATAGGGAGTTATATTGCTAAATGTTTGATTAATAGAGAGGGAGAGAGAGAGAGAGAGAGAGAGAGAGAGAGAGAGAGAGAGAGAGAGAGAGAGAGAGAGAGAGAGAGAGAGAGAGAGAGAGAGAGAGAGAGAGAGAGAGAAATCAAACATGAAAACTCAACGTAAAAATTTTGGATTTTAACCGATAATATCAAATTTTTTCTAATTTGTTTCAGAAATCCACGTGTTTGATTTTGACAACATTGTCGTCCATATGATCAACAGCATTACTATTTTGATTGACATCTGCATCTGCGGTCATCCAATCAAACTACTGCATATTTATCAACCAATCATGTTAGGTGCAACATATTCAATTTTCACTGGATTTTACTATTTAGCAGGAGGAACTAATCAAGTAAATGATCCAAAAATATATCCTCTTCTAGATTGGGGTAAACCACAGTGGGCTATTTTAGTATGTATTGGATTCTGTGTTGTATTAGCTACCACACATTTCTTATGTTGGATATTAGTTTTGATTCGTAGTAAATTAAAATGTTGTTTACTAGGTGATAAATATAAAATTAAAAATAGTCAATTAAGTTTAAATAATATTGATCAAGTAAATGAAGTATCAACAAGGAATCATGGTGCTGTAGACTTGGAATTAATATTTGTTGCTTTATTATTTTTATTATTAAAACCTTTGAATAATTTTAGATAAGGTTAAATATTAAGTTATTAAGTTTCAATATTCATCAAGCATTAAACAGCAATCTAAGAATTGACAATTGATATTTTGCAGAATGCTTAGCCAATGAAGAGAAAGAGAGAGAGAGAGAAACTTAATTTGAGAATAAAATATTTCTACATGATTTTATAAATCAATTTTATGATACCATTAAATTATGAATTTAAACTGATTTCATTTTTTTAAAAGCGTTTTTCGTACCTATCAAAAACGCTTCTTAAATCGCTTCAAAATAACGCTTACTGAATTTTTCCCAATTCTTTTTTAATTAAGAAAAAATAAATTTAATTTGATATTACTATTAAAATACCAAATCTATTAAGACTAAAATTTCCCAATCTGTTATAAACAAATTAAATACTCTAATTACTGGGGTAAAAATGTGTGCACAACTACTATATATAGGTTTTACGTAATATTTGACAACATGTTCTTAATAATTTTGTGTGTTTTTAATTCACTGAAACTTTATATATACATATATATATATATATATATATATATATATATATATATATATATATATATAAATTTCTCTTGTGAGAACAAATTGATTGTTAACAAATGCTGTAACGTGTTTTTCCACTGTGTATACTCAGTGCAAATAAAATATACAAATGTATAATGTATTTAGCCTTTAATTATGTTAATTATGTAGCCAGTTATTTGAACCTTTACAATCTTAGCATTTTTTTGTCTGTATTTATTTTAAGTATATTTGAAATTTGACTGACTTCCAGTACATTTATGTCTCTTAACACCTGAATTATTTGTCTTAAATATTCAGGTGTATTTAGGCACTGAAAATATATTTAGAAATTGAGTTAATTCGATCCCAGGCACCGGAGTAAACAGACTAAACGGGAAATTCGGTAAAAAAAAATGTAAGTAAAAAAATAGGAACGATACAAACCTAGCTCACTTTCGTTTCCGCATTTTGAAATTTTGGTTAAAAAATTTTGTAAGAAGAGTACTAAATTGTTTGCAAATTTATAAGACTATGTACTGTGTATATATTATATTGTATAGGACTCAGAAATGAACAAGATGACCTGAAACTTCCCACTTCCGGCTACTTCCGGTAGGAATATTACAGTCAAATTTATTTAAAATTCCCTCTGGAAGTAACCGGAAATGAGTAGTTTTTTATCTTTTTGTTCATGTCCGATTTTTGTAGTTTTGCAAACAAGTCAGTCCTCTTATTGCAAAGCTCTGTAAAATTTCAAACTTCAAATGCAAACAGGAAGGACAGAAACCTCTCACTTCCGGCTACTTCCGGTGGGAATATTAAATTAATTTTACTGTACATATCTTTGATTATATAGTATAATTATATTGGAAGACAAAAGAAAAACGTTTGTTACGTTAAGTCAAAGATAAGTGGAAATTAATTTAATCATCTCGGATTGGAAAGCTAGGGGCCAGTTCAGGGCCATATATATATATATATATATATATATAGACATTACAGGGAACAGGGGCAACCTGCATGGGAGGGGGCCTGATTTAACTTTTTTATGGTCTCCGTCTTAAAAAGTGGAGAGGCCAGTCAAGGATTTGTAACCCAGCCCTATTCAAATTCAAAGTTCTTTAATCTTATGGCCAGTCCGAGCCCTATCAGCTGTTTCAAGTGCAAGCAAGCATACCCTGACCCAATTAGAGGCGGCTTATGTAACTCCAATTACGAAGTGTCTGGTCAATGCAATGCTAATGCGTCATCTAGACGCATTGCGAGTGCATTACCACATTACTGCACTTCTGACTTGCATAATTATAACGTCATATTATGAATTTTACAGCTTCGTGATAATATATTGGATATTTTAAAATGTATCTCGTGGACATTTAAATAATATTGTAGTGATTAAAATTTAAAACAAAGCAGTTAGGCTTGAGAATTCCTAAAAAAAAAAAACTTATTTATTTTAACACTTTAATTAATTAATTAAGGTAGAGATAACACGCCCAATGTTAATAAAAATCCCATTCATGAAAATTATAATTTTTTTTAAAATATTCTCCTCTACATCCCCTATCAGTAGCTAAAATATCAGTTATACAAAAACGAGCTAGTTTTCGAGTTATTAATTTTTAAAGTTGACTAATTTAACATGGAAGTTCTATTTCTCCATGTTAAATTAGTCAACTTTAAAAATTAATAACTCGAAAACTAGCTCATTTATGTATACCTGATATTTTAGCTACTGATAGGGGATGTAAAGGAAAACGTTTTATTATTTTTTTTTTTAATAATTTCATAAAAGGGATTTTTTTAGCATTGGGCGTGTTATCTCTACCTTAACATTCGGTTTAATAAAAAGTGACTATCATCAATACATCACTTGTGGTCACTTATTTCCTTCGTTTCTTCATTATTTTACGTATGATTTTCTGCTGTACATAGCAATGCTTCTTCCTGGAGAGTCATGTTATTTTATTTCTTTGCAGTACTTACAGTCCATCCTTTCAGTCTTGAAGAGAGATGGCCATGCCAGATGACAAACGGAGAATTTGTGGTGAAGTATTAACTCTAGAATACGACAAGCCGGAGGATTTTGCTAAAAGTGAGGTAAAGTATCCTTAATTAATTAATTAATTTCACAATATGGTTTTCATTGAAAAGATTGTGAGTTCAAATCTCGTCGCTTTATCTTTATGTACGATGGTGAAAATAAGTTGCTGCCAGGATATTTTTTTTTTATCATTATTGACCATAATGATTGAGGTTTCCGTGTTTCCTTAGCTAAATTACAAAATTGTTGTGACGGATAACTTTACGTTAAAAGTAAAGTTTTTTTCCTTTACAGCTCTCCTTGAATATTATCTGCTTATGAGATATGTTATAGTGATGAAAGATATATGTGTCAATTTTTTTAATAAACACATGTGTAATATAATACACATCATCAAATTGAGCTTAGGATTAATGTTCATGGTAAGAAAAATGGTCTCAGTATATTTTACAACCATTCTGAAAACTGTAGAAAACCTTTTTAATATCATGAAATTAACTTTCTTAAAAAAAAAAAAAAAAAAAAAAAAATAGACCATAATCGGTGAAATTTTTGAGTTCACAAGAAAAAAAAAAGCTCTAAATCTACACCGATTCTTTTTTTTTTTTTTTTTTTTTAATCAACAAACGTAACATTTATTTTTACCTTTAATTTTTAATTTATGAACTAAAAATATTTTCAGTTCACGATCGGAAAAATATTGAGCAATATGGCCATCACGATGATTAATCTTTAACTTTTTGTATTGTTTTACTAAGAAGCTAAACAAGTTGCATACTTTACAGGCTCAAATTCTAAATGTTAAAATGAAAATGACCAAAACTCATTAATATTTCTTATTTTCAGTGGCAAGGCAACAGTACTCTCCTCAAATGGACATACTTGGTGTACCGGTGGCTGCTTGCGCTCTTCCTTCTCATCTCTCTAGTGTTAAATATCGTGGAGATACGTACATTAGGAGGACCCGAAGATATGGTTCGTCGTGTCAAATGGTTCACCTATCTCACAAGCTGGGGGTTCATGTTACTGACTACACAATCTGTTTTAGCAGCGATCATCACTACCAGACATGTGATGGGGAGACGATGTACGTGTTATTAATAATAATTTTTAATAACTTAGGCTATATTATATGTGGACTATATATTTTTTACTGTCATAAATATATACAGATCGAATATTATTAATTATGTACCATTTGTGGGCGTTTTTATTTTTATTATATATTATTTTTAATTCGTCATTATATAGGTACTGGCTTTATAATTTTACAATAAACTTGTTGGCCCCGCTAGGGAGTATATTATTATTATTTAATCTTATAATCTTATATATTATAATATTTATATATAATCTAGTACAGTATAATAATAATGTTATAAGTGCACATTAGAGTATCGACCTCAAACATTTTACTGCAAAAATAGCGTTACTAAAAAAAATAATTTTAATTATATTTAATTACAAACCCTATAATATTTCTAATTAAGGAGTTAAAAAAGTATTAATTTGGACAAACACAATTTCAATTTAACATTTTTTAAAAACGTATAAATAATAATATTTTGTTTAATCGGATATATTACATTGCTGCGATAGTGAAAGAAAACATTTAAAAACAAATGGCAAACGGTGAATATTAAAGATATTACTGAAATAGTTATTCTCCTGTAACAGATTCTACAATGACGACACTTCACAAGACATACTGGATATGTAACAACCTTTCTAATGACGTGGCTCCTGTCATCACAACTGTGTACTGGACTATCGGTTACAAACCAGGTAATAATACTAATATGTGGAGGTGTTGCGCAGTGCACTTGACCGGTTCTCGTCAGATCACCGAAGTTAAGCAACGCCAAGCGTGGTTAGTAGTTGAATGGGTGACCATTTACAACAAAAAACACGTTTTCCACCCAGAGGTTGGGCTTTTCCACCATGTGGTTCCCCTGGCTTTGGACCATTGCACATCCGGTTCATTGACAAAAGCTGTAGCGTCCATCCTGGCTAAGGTTTCCACGTTTCCCTCAGTCGCAGGCAAATGCCGGGATGAATTGCAAGGCCGTGGCCGCCCCCGTTCCGGAAGAGCCTGTGAAACGCTAAGTTAGGGTTTCGGAAGGTTCGGGGTTTCAAAATAGTATGTAATTAGTAAATAAAAGTACCCAATAGGGTTTGATTAAAAAATTAAAAGTATTTAGAAAAATAGCTAAATGTCTTTGCTATTTAATCACTGTTTTTACCATTTAAAAACTAACGTTTTAAACATTAGATTTTTGTTAATAGAATTAGCATTCAGAAATTGCATGTTAATAGCATTTAGAAGTATTATATGCGGAATAGATCGTAATATATTTTAGGGGTTGACCTTTAGAGGGTCATTATTCTTACTGAATCAATTAAAGCCAATGCTAAATCCATAATCCTCACAGTTTTTGACAAATTTTGTTATAAATATTTGTAACTTTAAAAAAATGACCCCTGTTAGACCCCAAGGGTCGACCCTTGAAATGTGTAAATAAGAGCTCTAAAGTTAATTAAGGACATTGCTAATGTCAATTTTGCAATTTTTCACGAAAAAAAATTTTAAGGGTCTTTTGACCCTTAAGGGTCAAAGGGTCGCAAACTTAAGGGTCGCCATTAGAACCGCCATCAAATTTTACCCTAGGATCGAAATTTGTATAGCCTTGTATTAAAATGAACCCTTGTCATTTCACCATAGCTCTTATTTATTTTATATACCTCAATAATACTCTTCCTACTAAGAAAGCATTAGCAGTGCAGTGGTAAGGGTATGATCGAAAGTGATTACCGAAGTTAAGCTGGCGAGTAGTTAGATTGGTGATCACTTTTTAGCTTTTTACAACAGGTATGAAGACCGTAAACAATAAAAGCATTGAGAAGCTAAACACTTTTGGTGATGCAAAAGTGATTGTGGAGATTCTCAATGCCTTTGGTTTTTAGTTGTTTTTGCAGTGTACCTTGTATTTTTTTTTTTAATAACGTATTCTTAATGAAGTTACACGGAGTTGAAACGATTTACTACTAACTGGGATGCGATAGTAATTTATTTTTTTTTTACATATTTTTTTTTTATAAGGGGCAACCTGCATGAAATTTTTTATTTCAGAAATGGATAGTCGAGGGTACAAATTTTTAATATTTTTACAGCCCTAGTACTATTTTTAAAAAATTATTGAAAATACAGAGATAGGCTTTAATAGGAGTCACTTTTTGAATAAAAGGATAAAAACTAAAAGGGGCGTGGTTCAAATTATTCTAATAATTTTTTACCAATATTTCCGGGAAAAAATCAGAGTAGCATAATTTCATGCCCACCATTCATTTATGTAATAAAATATTTTCATAACAGGTTGATCATTTGAATTAATTTTGTTACAGATACCCACGTGGTGGACTTTGACAACATAGTTGTCCATATAATTAACATCATAATTGTTCTGATTGACATCTGTATCTGCGCTCATCCAGTCAAACTACAACATATTTGTCAAACAATAATATTAGGGATGATATATTCATTTTTTACTGGATTTTACTACCTTGCTGGAGGTATCATTGAACTAAATGAGAAAAATATATACCCTTCCCTGGATTGGGGTAAACCACAGTGGGCTATTTTAGCATGTTTTCTTTTCTGTATTGTGCTGGCATTTACACATGTCATGTTTTGGATATTAGTTTTGATTCGTGGTAAATTAAGAAGCTATTTACTTGGAGAAAAGTAGAAAATTTATAAATATTAAAATTAAAGTTTAGGTTTAGGTTAATTTAAATTAAAATTAGGATTACATTTTAATTGACATCATGTAAATGAAATTTCAAAAAATGGTGGTACTCAAGAGATTTTTGAAATTAACAATAATTAATAATATGCTAAGTTAATTAACATTTATCTCATTCATAAATGTATACATGCAGCAGTATAATAAATTACCAACATCGTTTAAGAAATTACAAAAGCATCAAGATTTATTATTAATTATTTATCATTATTAATTGTAATTACTATATCATAGCTTTTTCTCAGTGAAATTTGGATAGTTGTTTGTATTATGGACCATATTTGTCCTTTGGACGTATCTTAATGCAATATTTATATTATAACTTTTATGAAAAAATGTACTTGGAATTCGACAAATAATTAAAATAAATTGCATATAATTTTTTATTGGTGATTTTTAATAAAGGATATCGAGTTATGTTGTGTATATTTTCTCATATTTTTAAACCCTCTGACACCGTTAAAAAAACAACGTTATATAGTCATGCAAATATTTAATAATAATTTTTTATTGGGTTAAAAATACATCAGTATGGGATGGAGAAAAAAAAGGTAAGAATAATAAAATTACTTGTATAACCCATTTGGTGGACTGAAAAAGGCTGCACAATGTGATCGGACATCAACAATGATAAATTTGCAGGTGAATAACGGGGCAATTCTTAAACATAAGAAAACAGCTCACAGCTTTCCTATCCTAGTCACATTGTATTCCAGTCTCCTTTATCGTACGTGTACTTCTCAGTTTTGAACTTTTGCAAACTGAAAATTAGTCTTAATACAAACCTTTCTGCAAAATTTTAAACTTAAAATATAAAAAGGAAGGTCAGAAAGAAGTCACTTCCGGCTACTTCCGGCTGGAATATAAAATGAATTTGACTGTATAAACCTCTCACTTTCGGATGATACTTCCTCTGTGGTTAATAAAAAAATGTAATCTACAATCTGATAAACAGGATGGCTTCTAAAAATATGAGTGACACTTAAGCTGTGGTCACTTATTTCCTTAATATACAGTCAAATTAGTTTTATATTCCTCCCTGAAGTAACCGGAAATGTGAAGTTTGCAGCTCTTCTGTTTCTAATTCAGTTTTGAAACTTTACAGAGTGTTTTCAAGTAGAAGTACTGACATATATGTGAAATTGTAACGCTGAAATAATACTAGGAAGACCAGAAATCTTACACTTCCGGCTACTTCCAAAGGGAATATAAATTTGACTTTATTTATGTATTTTTTTTTCTTCAGTATCAAAGGGTTTTTCCTGAAGAGTTATGTAATTTTGTTCTCTTATATAGCCATCCTTTCATTTTGTACTCGATACTTGAAGAGAGTTGACAATGGCTGTTGACAAGCAGAAGAATTGTTGCAAATTAATTTCTCTAGAACATGATAAGCCGGAGGAGTTTGCTGAAAGTGAGGTAAGCTAATTTTTGGTTGATGTTGTTGCCAACCCTATTTGAAAATATTCATCTTCATCTCAGCCTTAAGGTAGAGATAACGTCGGTCACCTGTTTTTTTTAGCCACATTTGACTAACATGTAAACTTTAGCAAATTCACAAAATTTCTGAAAATTTTTTGAGAGGCAGATATTAGTGCCTAAAAACCATAGAAAATTTTTCAAAACACTTTAACGAGCCGCTTTTTTTAAATTAATTTCTTTAATTTTCAGCATAGGGCTTTCCCATGGAGAGACAAACTAAAAAATTAATTAAAAAAAATCGGCTTGTTTAATTGTTTTGAAACTTTTTCTATCGCTTTTAGGCACTAATATCTGCCTCTCCAAAAAAAATCAGAATTTTTGTGAATATGCTAAGGTTTACATGTTAATCAAATGGAGCTAAAAAAACAGCTGACCGACATTATCTCTACCTTAACACGTTTAATTATCATTCTTATTGCGTATTTTTACCTCAAAAACACATCATTCTATTTCTTTCTTGTATTGCTTAAAGTGAGGATGAAATGAAAATAATATTTTTAATATTTTATATAATATAGGGTAGCGCCACGAGATTGTTGGGTTGTCTGCTTACAGGATAACGGCCTGTGTTTACCTCCCCTCCCTTCCCCTACCGAAGAGCAAGAGTATTCGTAAAACCATTGAAAATTAATAGAAAATGTAGAAAAAAATTAATTATAAATTATAGACAGCAATTATTACATTTATATCGTGTTCATATCACCTGCTAGTTTATAAAGAATACACCAGTAACATTTTTTTGTCCTTAAATAAACATAGGTGTCAACAAAGTCAAAATTTTTATTTATTTTTTTTTTTTCAATAATTTTACGAGTACTCTTGCTCTTCGTTAGGGGAAGGGAGGGGAGGTAACCGTCAAGACGTTATCCTGTAAGCAACCCAACAATCTCGTGGCGCTACCCTATACTCAATGAGAGAAAACTGAGAAAAGAGAATGTCTTTTGTTTCCTCGAAAATGTTGCAAAATAAAAGTAAAAAAGACGAGAAGAGAGATATATATCATATCATTATTTTCAGTGGCAGGGCAACAGTACTCTCCTCAAATGGACATACTTGGTGTACCGTTGGCTGCTCGCACTCTTCCTTCTTGTTGCTTTGGTATTGAAAATTCTGGAGATACGTACTTTGGGATCACCCGGAGGTTTGGTTCGCCGTGCCAAATGGTTCATCTACTTCACTAGCTGGGGGTTCATGTTACTGTTCATCCAGGCCTGGTTGGCAGTGATCATCACTACCAGACATGTGATGGGGAGACGAGGTAAGGGTTTAGATGAATTGATAAAGGTTATATTTTTATCATTTTTTAATATGATTTTTTTTATGCGTTTTTATTAATTTTGAACATGTATCGTAAAAAATCTAATCGAAGTTATTGGGTATTACCATAACTATAGCATTATATACATAAATTAACAATTTTACCATTTATAATTACAGACAATACTTTTTGAATTAAATAATATGAAAAACTATTTAAAAAAAAAAACAATTTCTTTCAGTATAACATAAAAAAGGGAAAGTTAGTGTGGAAAATAACAGTATATAGGAGGAAAAAAATAAGCAAAAAAATGACTAGAAATATTTACTGAAATTATTATTATCCTGCAAAAATTTTATCTCTACCATAAAATAAAGAATTCTCTACTCACAGACTCCACTATGACGACACTTCACAAGACGTACTGGACATGTAACAACCTGGCTAATGACCTGGCTCCTGGCATCACATTTGGATACTGGGTAATCGTTTACAATCCAGGTAAGAATAAATGCAATCTCCCTTATTTCTAAAATAGAACTGTCCTGGCTTGCACTTCACGGTTATAATTATATTACTATATATTATATTGAGTCAAATCAGCATTTAATTAATTAAAATTAACTCCAAAATGATCTATATTTCAATATTTTACTTTTAAAAATTATCGATTGATCGCATGACTGATCGATTTATCAAAAAACGACCATTCTGAATAAGGTTTCCATGATTTTCTCAGTCAAAACAAAGTGAATTTCTGGATGGATTGCTTGCCCTGGCCGTCCTGTTTAGGAAAGAGCCCAAAAAAACATTGATTACTATATAGTATAATAATTCAGGGGAGGGGGCAATTGAAATAATTTATTTAAAAATTTGTTTTTATGTTTTGAATTAATTTTTTTTTTCAGGAACCAGTATTGTGGACTTTGACAACATATCTGTCCACATGATTAACACCATAATTGTTTTGATTGACATCTTTATCTGCGCTCATCCAATCAAACTACTGCATTTTTATCAACCAATCATATTAGGGATGATATATTCATTTTTTACTGGATTTTATTATCTTGCTGGAGGTACTACTGAACTAAATGAGAAAAATATATACTCTCCCCTGGACTGGAGTAAACCACAGTGGGCTGTTTTAGCATGTCTTGGATTCTGTGTTATACTGGCAATTACACATGTCTTATTTTGGTTACTAGTTTTGATTCGTGGTAAATTAAGAAGCTGTTTATTTGGTGATAAATATAAAATTAATATTAGTTTAGAAAATATTTATCATTACAATTAAATCTCAACAACGTATTGGACTTAATTAAAATTAACTTCCGTAATTAAACATAATCTGACATGTTGATTATTTCGTTATATTTGTAAAATTTCACAATAAAAATGGGTCCTTGATTTTATGCATAAACACATATGGAGTTTTTCTTTTCAGATTTCATGTTTATATTTATTATAAAGGTTTCAAAGTTTCCTACATAAGCCACCGTTGATTGAATTTGAACAATTATGTACAATTGAAATAAAAAATTTGGGAAAAGGTAAAAATAGCACCCCCTAATTAGCTATCACTGCTTACACAAAAACAGCAAGAGTACATTTTTGTGGATGTGTTAAGGGTAAAAGGAAATGCATCCAATGTTAAAAAAAAATCACATATGACATTTATGAATTTTTTTTAAAATGTTCTCTACACCCCCTATCAGTAGCTAAAATATCAGGTATATAAATTCGAGCTAGTTTTTAAGTTATAAATTTTTAAATTTGACTTATAAATGTAACATATCTATTTAACAATATCGAGAATATTTTTCACTTTTTTATTATTTAATATGACTCTAGTATGGTATAGATGGAATGATGGGAATACAGTATATAATCATCTGACTTGAAAGATTTTCTGTATATTTACATTAATAAATAACTCATCAAACATTTTATGGCTTCTACCATTTCATTTGTAAATCCTTCATTTATGACCAAACCTGAACCAACTTGTATTTATTAGGTGTTAGATCAATCTTGTGGTCAGTATCATTCAAATATTTGTCTTCATAAAAATATGTCAATAAAATTTCAGCCTATATTGTATATAATTATAATTTTTTAAAGCGATAACTTGACTTCTGCTATACTACATGCTAATTTTCATATATCTGCGCTATTTTGTATTTCTTGTTATAATTTATATGTTTCTATGTGTTATGTTCACTGATAATATAATAATATACTGTATATTATATAATATATATAATAATAGTTTTATTTTTTCAAGATTATAAATGTAAATTTTATCAAGTTTATTAAAAAATCATCAAATTTAATAACAAATTTTAAGTATACTTTGGAACAACACGAATATATTTTAACCACTTGACTCTTAATTAAGACATATGTTGATCTGAATTTTTTTGAAAAGGTAATACTAAAATACTAATAAGAGCACCTGTATTATACTGTATACTAGCCATATCTGAATGCTTAAAATCAGAATTGATAACATTGTTTATGTTTATATTTTTAAGTGTATATATACTTATAAAAATAAGTCAATAAAGTAAAAGTAGGATTTAAAAATCAATTTAAAAAATGGATGTTGTACTAATAAATTTACAAACTAATATTACTTGTTATCATATTTATCATTAATTTGTTTTTAATAATGTAAAATTACAATTTGAAAGAAGATTAGGATGAAAGCTGACATATAAAATTAAACCTTGATGTTAAGTCACATTGAAAATCATAAAAGCCAACATCTCCAGGATAAGAATCGTCAGCAACAAGAAGTAAGCACACATCTAGGGGAACTCCATTTAAACCTGGCTGACCATCAGCCCAAGGTGCATCAGAGGAAAGTTCTCTACCTAAGTTGGTCCATAACCAAGCATCTTCTATAGTGCGGGCACCAGAAGTCCAATGACCTTGGTAATATTCTGAAAAAAATAATTTTGCATGAGGACAATGATTCAAGTCTGATTTTCCGTCATGTTTGTAACATCTTCAATATAGTGTCAATTTTTTTTTGTCCGAGTTGAAATAAAGAACATTTTTCATTCACTTTTAAAGTCTTTTCTCATCTAATTTCCTCCTATTTTACATAAATTTTGAGAAAAGAAGAGAGAAAAAAACTATAATACGTAAAGGCTGAGTTGAAAACGTATTTTTTTAACTATAGCTACTGAATTAATGAAGAAGCATACAAAATTATGTATTTTTTTTTTTATTATAGTCCAGGTAAAATATTTAGTTTAATTTAAAGACTACGCCCATTTTTTGAGACCGTCAAGTTCTATCATGTTTTTTATCGTTTTTATAAGTGCAGTCAAGAAGTGATTTTTTAATAATTTTTTTATTAGTTCCCCCTCTGCAATGATTTTTATTTTTTCCAAATTTCTTCGAGCTTTTTATATTTTTAATATCCTTCCTTACATCTCTTATCAATATCTCTATCTTAATACAATTATCTCACCAGGTGTAGTTTGAAGATACTCCACCATAAGATCAAATTTCTCCTGGTACTCAAAGCTTGCGAGAGTCATACCCATGGAGGTACACATTCTCAAAGAGTCCAGCCAGTGCATCTAAAACAATTTAATTCATAACAACGTATTTATTCGGGCGAAAAAAATTAGTTGAACATTAGGGCACGATATTAATAAAAAAACTTATTTGAAAAATATATCTATACTATGTATTAAGTATTTAAAAAAAAAATACTTCCGCTTTAAAAGTTACTTGAAGTTGTGTCAAATATTAAAATTAATTCTCTTTCTGACAAGTCATGATGTCATGATGCTTAATATTCTGGGAATATCATTATTTATTATTAATGTATTTTTGTATAAGATTGAAAAATAATTAATAAAATGTTTTTTTCCCCCTATGAGCAACTGTTTAAAATTCATAAATAGTATTAAATAATCTCTCATATAATATGGTTATTTTATTGTGACGATTGTATGAGATGTAGCTTCGTTAGTATTATTTATGAATTTTCATTTTGTCTTATTGTATAATATTGAAAAAATAATTATAAAATGTTGTAATATTTTTGCTAAATTCTTAAAGGATGATTTATTGTAAAAATTCACCGGCAAATATTTTAATACAATATCTGTGTGAGATATTGTATTAGAAAATTAGGGATGACTATTGAATTATGTTCTTTTGTTTCTTTTGTATTATTTGAACTTGAAGAAAAATTGAAAATGTTCGCTATAATTAAATGAGCTTGATTGAATTTAAATAATAATTGTATCTTTTGCACCGGCCGGCAAGCCTTATTAAAGCTTTGGCTGGACAATAACTTGTATGATTGAAAGAAAAAAAAAAAAAAAAAGACAATATATATATATATATATATATATATATATTTTTTATATAATTATACTATAAGATACCTCAAGTATAAATAAGTGAGTATTCACAATAATTATAATAAAGACTAAATTCATATATATATTTATATTAATATATCTTTACGAGGTATGTTATATATTATACATTTAAATTAATTTGATATTCCCACCGGAAATACCCTGAAGTAAGAGGTTTTTGACCTTCCTATTCGCATTTATATTTTGAAATTTTGGCTATAGGTTCATAAGAATAGTAGTAACACGTATGAAACTTTTCAAAACTCAGATATGAACAAGATGACCAGAAACCTCTCACTTCCGGTTATTTCCGGCAGGAATATTTCTTAAATTTGACTGTAGTTCAACATCTTTTATGGCTAGAAAATTGGTGTGTAAAAATAAGTCCTAAATTCATCTTAATTTTTTAAATAGATGAAACTCGATTCTCTATGAATGACCTTCGTTAATTAATAATAAATAAAGTAATAAAATTACCTTTGGACTGGTGCCAATGAAGTAAACATCTCCTCCAATAACCACAAGCGATTTGTTCTCTTTTGCTGGAAAGAAAATAATTATTTTACTTTTTCCTGTCATCTTTTCCTTAACTTACTGTTTTTAAATATCAATATTTTATAAAGCCAAGTATTACAATGGAGTATTGACCTCCATTTTTTTTTATTGCAGAAATGGATAGAGCGTGCAAAGTTATGCTACCCTGATTTTTTTCAGATTTTTTAGAGCCCGGGAACTATTTTTAAAAAATTATTGAAAGTTCTTTTTGTGACGTCACTCGCGTTATGTCCTATTTTTTTCTTAAGGAGCGGCGTCTCGTGACGTCACAAAAAGAACTTTCAATAATTTTTTAAAAATAGTTTCCGGGCTGTAAAAAATCTGAAAAAAATCAGGGTAGCATAACTTTGCACGCTCTATCCATTTCTGCAATAAAAAAAATTGAGATCAATACTCCATTGTTAGAACTAAAATATAATTAATAAATCAGGGTTTGCCATATAATTATGTTAATATAAATTAACGAAAATTTAATAATAAAAAAATAACATGATGTTTGAGTTAATACTTACGATCCAATGAAAATTCCTCACTACTCTTGGCTGGTACAGAGCCTTGGTTACAGTTCTGTGAAAGATAGAATGTTGTACAGTACATATAAATGCTTCAGATGTAGTTCATGTAGTATATTGTATACAAGAATGATATTTATTAATATTTTTACTGATTTTTTCCCATTTTGATTTTATGACTTTAAAAAACAAATCCACAACTACGACCTTATTTTATTTATTGAATGATATTTATTGTAAATATATTAATAAAAAATATACATATTTTTCCTAAAATTTTCTAAAGGCATTCAATAATTTAAGTAAAAAAAATACTAGTTTTGTTAGATTTGTAGTTTAATATTATAGAAAAATAAGTATTCTTCATTTTGGGACAAGTAATTACACTATAAATTATACACATTAAAGCCAGCTAAATAGCCTGAAAGAACTAAAAAAGAAATATCATATTATACTTACAACTGTAGCCAGGAAAAGCAGCAGCAAGCAAGGAATAACTTTCATTGTGGAAACTTCAATTTACAATATTATTACAGAGAAATACATCACTTCTTTTATACCTTGTATAATCTCACAAGAAAAATGTTGCATGACGTTCAATTTTACAAGTGTTTTAGCATTTTGTCATTCTTGCAATTTGATAATTACCCTGTGATTACGTGATACAAAAAACGTAAATGATATCTTTAATATGGTACTTAAGAGATAATGGGTTATAAAAGAGGGAGTTTAATTTTAGAACAATTTTGTCTTTTAAGTTTGAACCAATGATCTCGTCATGATCGAATTTATGATTACTTTGTCATGTTATAACCTCGTGAAAATTATCATATTTCAATGACAAGGTAAAGTCATTAAAAACACTTGCAAAATTAAATGCATGTGATATTTTGCAAGTGTTTTAGTGACCTTTCTTTGTCATTGAAACATGATAATTTCCACGAGGTTACGTGACAAAATAATCGTTTTGAATTCGATCTTGATTCTTAATATTATTCTTAAATATATGCTATACTAATTGATAAGTATTAAATTTATACAACAACTAATTACTGCAATTTTTACATCAATCAAGTACCTTAGAGATAAGAAGTTTAATTTAATCATGTTTCAATAACAAGGAAAGGTCACTAAAACACTTGCAAAATTGCGAATATCATGCAAACTTTCCTCATTAGATTAAACAAGGTATAAAAGAAGTGATGCCTTCGTCTCGATTCATAATGTAACTTGAAGTTTCAACAATGAAAGTTTCAACTTGCTTGTTAATTGCTGCTTTTCCTGACTACAGTGGTGAGTATGATTAATTATATATAATGTAAAACTTAATTCTTTTAATACAGCCTATTTAGATGTGCTTTTTAAATAGTTTATTACAATGATTACTTGTCAAATATTAAAAGGGATCCCGGAATTAGTCCGAATAGGAACTGATCCGAATGGGAACTAATCCGAATCGGAAGATATCCGAACAGGAACAAGCCCGAATGTTTCTCGTGAAATCTCGTGCCTCTCCCACCAGTCCTCTCCCGGCATTTTATTACACTTATAATTAGTCCGCGCTGCTAATTAAGGCACCGCGGCACTGCGGAATTAGAGCATTCGGACTTGTTCCCTTTCGGATCAGTTCCGTGTGTATCTTAGGAGAAATATTGACTAAAGGGAACAGACCCGAATAGGAAGTAATCCGAATCAGAAGACATCCGAATAGGAACTGATCCGAATTTGTTTTACATATATCACGTAATCTCGCGGCATTGCGCGGACATCCCTCTATCACCCGCGTAGCGTTTTGATGCATTGTTAATTAGTAAACGCTATTGATTATAGGCGCCGCGACACCGCGAAATGAGGGCATTCGGACTTGTTCCTTTTAGGATCTCTTCCATGTGCAGCTTTCAGAGTTATGAACTGGAACTGATCCGAATCGGAACAAGTCCGAATTTGAAATTCGGATCTCTTGCTATCGAAAGTTATGAACAGGAACTGATCCGAATCGGAACAAGTCCGAACTTGAAATTCGGATCTCTTGCTATTGAAAGTTATGAACAGGAACTGATCCGAATCGGAACAAGTCCGAATTTGAAATTCGGGTCTCTTGCTATTGAAAGTTATGAACAGGAACTGATCCGAATCGGAACAAGTCCGAATTCGAAATTCGGAACTCTTGCTATCGAAAGTTATGAACAGGAACTGATCCGAATCGGAACAAGTCCGAATTTGAAATTCGGATATCTTGCTATTGTAAGTTATGAACAGGAACTGATCCGAATCGGAACAAGTCCGAATTTGAAATTCGGATATCTTGCCATTGTAAGTTATGAACAGGAACTGATCCGAATCGGAACAAGTCCGAATTTGAAATTCGGATCTCTTGCTATTGAAAGTTATGAACAGGAACTGATCCGAATCGGAACAAGTCCGAATATGAAATTCGGATCTCTTGCTATTGAAAGTTATGAACAGGAACAGATCCGAATCGGAACAAGTCCGAACATGAAATTCGGATCTCCTGCTATAGACAGTTATGAACAGGAACTGATCCGAATCGGAACAAGTCCGAATTTGAAATTCGGATCTCTTGCTATTGAAAGTTATGAACAGGAACTGATCCGAATCGGAACAAGTCAGAATTTAAAATTCGGATCTCTTCCTATTCGGATCAGTTCCTATTCAGATCAGTTCCTTTTCGAACTTATTCCGGTATCAAAGCATCTCACACTCGGCTCGGCAACCACTATTTTTATGCGTTGTTGCCATGGAGCGTTGCGAGAGAAGGGGAAGGGGGAGGAGTTTAGGGGTATTTAAAATCGCATTGAAGTAGTTAAAATTTTCAACACTAGATGACTATATGAATATTGACTTTATTTAGTTTTATTTAATTGTCAATATCATTGATTTATTTATATTATTCATTTGCAATAATGCAAATCGAGATATTTCAGGCAAAATTTTATATTGAATGCAGGGAATACCATGATCTTTAAACTTGCATGATGTTCAGCTTCGATCTATTATTATTTTTTTCAAGTTTTTTATTATTAAATTGTGTACAAATTATTATTTTTTTATACTGCAAAAAAATACTGAAGGAATTGTCTTTCATTCATTAATATATATATTATATAGTATATATGTATAGTATATATATTATAATATACATTTAACGTTAGACTTGAATTGTACTATAATATATTATAATTGACAAAGACGATGAAATTTTATAATTATTTAGGTAACGCACTTCGAGATATGTATTGTCAATATTTTTAACATATTTTTTAACCCTCAAACGCCCACAAAATCGAGGTCATGATCATGATATAAACTGTAGTCTGGTATCATGATACACCGCATTTCCGTATAAACTTAAATATTATATTACAGTACTGTGTGTCACTGTATAATTATTCGAATTTGTTCTTACATATATATACAGTACTTTTCGCAACAGGGTTGGTCTGACCATTATTGATTAACTTACAAATATATGTGGGCCCGGGGCCCCTGGCGGATAGATACCTAATTTTGTACTAAATATATTAAGGGTATTGTCAGTGTTCTTAATAATTTATGTGGCAATTCACTCTCATGAAATTTGAAAAATTAGCAAATTTTCCGTACTTAAAGTGGGAGTTAATGCAGAATGCAGAGAACAAATCCAAAGTTAGACTAAACGCGGCATTTAATATGGGTCCTTAACTGTCAAAACCCCTAGATTCCTAAAAGAAAGTTCGTGGATTGGTGACTCGTCTCGTACCACCAACGAAATTTCTTCGAGTAAATTAAGGAGTTTTGTCAGGAAATTAAGGCCCCATGTTAAATTCCATGATACGTTCTCTCTGACTTTGGATTTTTTTCCTGGAGAACCATAAATATGGCCAATTCTATGGAACACTTTTAATCTTTTTCTTTTCTTTATCTTTTTAACTTCGGTTCCATATGGAGGAGCGCTAATTCAAAATATTTTTAGCAATTAATAATTACTAATTCAAGCATTAAGTCAAATTGAGTTGGCATTGCTTAATTTTTCCTGTGAAAATAAAATAATACATTAAACAAATTCTGCTGAAAAGTGAGATTGCTGTGGGTTATTGTGCTACAGAAATGCAGTTGAGCAGTCGAATCCACAAAAAAAAAAAAAAAGTATATTAATAAAAAGGTGATTTGATTACATGTCAATTAACTTTTCACACTAATTGATGTAAGACCACGTGACTTCCAAAAAATTCGTCACACTACTTTTCATTTAAAACAATTATAAAAAAATATTAAATACAAATGCCTTTGTGAATGAAATTATTGACATTACATATATATCATAGCACATGTCAGTAGAAAATCATCGTGGCAATTGACGTTAATTGAAAAACGCCAAGAGGCTTTCTGAATAATATTAATATTTTATGATTCGTTGTCGAAACTTGATTTTTAATTAATTTTTTTATACTTTTTTAACAAAATTGCTTTGTGAATTAAATTTTTGACATTATATCGTAGCACATGTCAGTAGAAAATCATCTTGACAGTTTGACGTTCATTGAAAAACGCCAAGAGGCTTTCTGAATAATATTTCATGATTTTTTATCGAAACCTGAATTTTAAGTAATTTTTTAATACTTTTTTAACCAAAAAGTTTTGTGAATGAAATTAATGACAGTATATCGTAGCACATGTAAGTAGAAAAATCATCCTGGCAGTTTGACGTTAATCGAAAAACGCCAAGAGGCTTTCTGAATAATATAATACAATTTTTCATAACAAAAAGAAAAAAAGCCACGCTTTTTTATCAATTTTTTTTGCCTGCAGCGAGGTTCTCCCCCCCCCCCCCCCCCTTGCTCCCCGCCCACGCAGTACGTGCCGACCTTCCGGGCCCATTCGCGGCCCGGGCCTTTTGCTGTCAGACCGACCCTGGAGGGTTTTCGCAAAGAAAATACTTAATTAATCTAACGTAAGTGCGAAATTTACAATATAAAATGTCAATACACATTACTAAATTTGTACATTTTTTATTGAATACCTTTTTCATTTGCAATTTTCGTACTTAGATTATGTACTTCCTTTGCGTTAAATACTGGAAGTATGAACTAATTAGAAAAATAATATGTACTGACACTAGTTTTATATTATATAAGTAAGGGATTATTTTGAGACTAAATTAAATAGAACTTTCTCATGTTTTTTTTAAGAATATCTATTGTTTGTGTTAATAACTTTTCACGAGCATATAAATCTTATGATGAATAAAACATACATATTATAGAGTAGAAGCAAAAAAAGTAAAGTAAAAAAAAAAAAATATACCGTAGGGCAAACAAAAATATTGCTAAGCAGTCCATGTTATATTATGTTATCAATTCGGAGCTTTAATGCATCAGATGCAAAAACAGACAATTACACCACAAAACAAATATTTTCGTACAACAAAATCGTGTAAAAATTTAATAATATATAGTTTGGATAGTTCGGGCTTTGCTCAATTCGCTAGGGGCACCCCTATAGATGTGCGCATTTTTTCAGGCTTTGCCCGAATTTGGGCTTTGGTGCCAACATATTATACATACATTATACAGTGTATCTTTTTAGTTTTTTTATATCAATTCATATTTTTTAATCATCTTGTCCAGGACGTATTATTGACCAATTTTTTTTTATTTTTTAAATTAATGCATTAGTAATCATTATAACTGCTTAATTAATGAGGTTGGATTTATAATTAATAATATAATATATTGATGCTATATATAACATTTTTTTCAAATTTATTACTAATTATTATTTTAGTGTTTAGCAAGATTTGGCTTCTCACTTCTCACTGTGATGTTTGCAAAGCAGAAAATCATTTTTATAAAAAAATATTAATCTCTTGAAAAATAATTATAATTTATATTAATATAAAATAATATTTCGTTACACTCGGAAAGAAAGGGAGGGAATATATTAATATTAAACTGAAAGGCAATTTCATCAACGCTGTTCTGTCATTCCAAAAAAATAGCTAATTGATGTCCTTCATTGTGTTTTGCAGTAAGGTTGCATTTTAATTGTTTTAAAATAATTTATGATTCTCCCTGCGAATACTTAATAAAGAAGCTAGAAAAAAAAATAATCATGCTAAAAATTGTTTCGCACACATAGTTATATTATTTTTCTATCGTTCGTCCTGCAAAACACTCACAAACCATGCAGTTTCATTTAATTCAGCATTCAAAAATTGAGCACGGAATAACCAGGATTAGTACATGGACGCCCTCTATACTTTATTCCTAAAAGTTGGAAGTTGAAATTCTAATACAACTACTTATGTTTTCTGCCACCTGCCAAAATTTCATAGGTCAGGTGCGAACAAAGAAACCCTTAACTCCTCCTCCAGTCACTACCTTGGCAACATCGCACACCTTTATGACAATGTCGGCAAATTTTGTTTCTCCCACTACTTTGTATCTCAGTCCGGTTGTATGGTCTTCTATCCCTTATAGTAGAGGTGTCATGATGTAGGATCTGATCCGAAAAGGAACTGATCCGAATATGAAGTGATCAGAGATGCTATAGATAGAAGATAGCAGCTATATAGTCTTGTATGTACCGACGGGGAATCAAGACGTGCCTTATTACACATAGTACAAATACAGCCATACAGTTCATTCTTATATACGTATAAGCATTTCTTGGGCACTTGTCGGTACGTAACATTGTGGTTTGCCGGAATAAGTCCGAAAAGGAACTGATCCAAATTTTAAATTCGGACTTGTTCCGATTCGGATCAGTTCCTGTTCAAAACTCTCAAACTGCGCACGGAAGAGATCCGAAAAGGAACAAGTCCGAACGCCCTTATTTCGCGGTGTCGCGGCGCCTATAATCAATAGCGTGTACTAATTAACAATGCATCAAAACGCTACGCGGGTGATAGAGGGATGTCCGCGCAATGCCGCGAGATTACGTGATATATGTAAAACAAATTCGGACTTGTTCCAATTCGGATCAGTTCCTATTCGGATGTCTTCTGATTCGGATTACTTCCTATTCGGGTCTGTTCCCTTTAGTCAATATTTCTCCTAAGATACACACGGAACTGATCCAAAAGGGAACAAGTCCGAATGCTCTAATTCCGCAGTGCCGCGGTGCCTTAATTAGCAGCGCGGACTAATTATAAGTGTAATAAAATGCCGGGAGAGGACTGGTGGGAGAGGCACGAGATTTCACGAGAAACATTCGGGCTTGTTCCTGTTCGGATATCTTCCGATTCGGATTAGTTCCCATTCGGATCAGTTCCTTTTCGGACTAGTTCCGGCGACCCTATTAAAATTCCTCATCTATTTTTCTTTATTATTAAAGTTCACCTCAAGTTACACACCAGTAAATACCATGGCTCAGAATATTATGACTGCATTCAACAGTTGGTAGTAAACAGCGCTTTCCTAATTGCATTTTTTTTATATATATTTTAAGAATTGGTTTAGTTCCAAGTTGTTTTTCCACATCTAAGGTTTTCATGAGTATTGAAATTACAAACAAAATAAAACATTCAAAACTATGCGTAAATGGTAAAAATAAAAAATACTTTTCATATTATATTGTTTAATTAATAAAATTAATTTATTTAACCACTGGTTATACAAGTACAACATGGGTTAAGTCATTTTTACATAAAATTTACAAGACACTTATTCACACAACTAAAAATAAATAAATAAATAAATAAATAAATAAATAAATAAATAAATAAATAAATAAATAAATAAATAAATAAATAAATAAATAAATAAATAAATAACAGCACTTTCTAAAAATCAAATAAAACTACAAAATAACACTTGAAAAAATAATATCTTCAGGCATCTTAATTATTACTAAAATAAATTTTCACTGACGTGAGTGCATCTCATTATGAATAAGAATGTTTTTCAATTTATTTTTAATCAGTTTTTCACTTTCAATTTCCATTTTATAATATGCTACAATTGAGAACATTTGGATGGAAGAGTGGGCTTGATGGCCTAAATCATGCTATAAAGATGATTTTATTTATTATTTATATTTATTTGTGTACAGTATACTGGGGCACCCAAAACAAATTGTTTATATTTAAAATATTTTTGCATATTTTTGCAGAACTGTGGTCCGGCCTCTGTACCACTCCAAAAAATTTTCACTGGATCGTGAGTATTAACCCTATAGCATTGCCAAGCAAAGGGGGGAGGGGCAGGGTCTAGAGATCAGAGCCGTTTTCGAGATGGCTCTGTAGAGATGCATAACTCTTTTATAAAACGCGCGGGAAAAAAGTATAAAATTCTGTTCTAAAAATTCTAAAAAAAAAAATGTATATGCATATATATACATTCAGGTCGGTCTGTAGCGCAGTGGATGCATGCTTGTCTGTCGCTCGGGAGGCTCGAGTTTGCTCTCAGGTGCAGGTGGCTTTTACATTGTAAATGCCTCTGCGCTTCAAGTGTGTGTTCGTGTTTCCCAATTGATGGCGCTTGCATGTTCTTTACTGTGATGCTGATACGACTAGGATCGGTGTGTCGGCTTGGCAGGTCTATGCATGGCTCCAGCTAGTCCAGGCCGTGGTTGTAGTGGCCCGTTGTGTGATATAGAACTCATTTTCATATAGATCAATAAAATCAATATAGAGTTTTATGATTTATTTTTAAAAGGCTTATTTTAAATAGAAAATCTGAATTTTCAGTTATGACAGAAAAAAAAAAACAAGTATTTTCTTTTATGGCCATAGTTTCAAAATGTAAGACAGATATTAATACTTTCATGAATTACACCAATTAATTAAAAAATATTGTGTGGAAATATATTTTTAGCAATTTCCCTTGTGAACTTCACAACACTTTTTACAGCCCTCTTGATGATCATACTATGGAGGCATATACAGTCTTTCAAATCTTAGTTTACCCCTGTCAATCATCTCCGACGTAGTAATACAATGTAGATTCCTGTGATTTGTATTCTTCCGACCCATGTTGCCAATAAAATACAAAAAAATAGTCCTTTCACTAGAAAAATAAGGTAGCTGAAAATAAATCAAAGACACTCGATGCCTGCTGCATAATAATTGCTAAATTATTGAAACTTCTGTACGTACAATATTTTATCTATCCCAACTTATGTGAAAATCTTCGTAAAATATGGACATATTTCTGTCCACTAGCTCTATGGATAATTTTTCATGTTGGCAGCTGATGTAGATGATTGACAGGTCATCCATGAACTATTTTTGAAGGGTAAACTAAGGCTTGAAAGACTGTACATGGCCAAAATGTGTCAATTGTCTAAAAATACGAACCAATCAATCAATCAACATACAATATATCGCTAACTACAGTCTTCTGCTACAAAGAATTTAACTGTGGGTAAACAATTATTAATCATTTGTTACAATCATTGCGGGTAGACGATTTAGATCAGCATAGCAGCAGAAAAGAACAAACGAAAATTAAAACAAACTAGTTTAATTAAGATAAAATCAATATAATTAACAATAAAATTGTAGCTTTATAAATACAAAAATAAAAAGAATGTAAATACATCTTGATATTATTTAATTAAGTTTTAATAATAACTTTTAAATATTTAGTCATGTATGCATTTGGGAGTTTTGTTATAACTTTATTAAACCCTCTGTAACACCCGCTGTGACGTCATAGTCATGCAAATATTTAACACGCAAGCATAGAGACATAGAGACTTTAATAAATGACTATGACGTCACAGCGTGTTTGCTACCAAAATTTCTGTAATGATTAAATTAATGTTCATATGCAATATGCGTACACTAAGTAAAACAAATTTGAAAAACATAATTTTTCATACCACATTCAGAAAAAGTTATCATCTTACCCATGCGTGATACTATGTGTTCCTTGTACTTGGAATGTATTTGTAACAAACAATTTGAATTTTAAATAACCAGCAGATTTATCGAAGTCTTCAAAAAGTTTACCGTACATTATATTTTCAACACTATGTCCTTTTTTGCTCTAATTTTGTTAATTTATTATACATATACTTGTTTTGATTATACGTTCTAAAAAACAAAATAAAATTTAAAAAAAAAAACTGTTAATAAAATTTGATATAGTGATATTGCTGCCACCTAACGGAAACTATTGTAACTCGAAGAAGAATACAAATAAAAATTACTAAAATTCAAAATCACATTTTACTAATTCGTCGCCTATGAATATAAAAATATATGTCAAACCACGAAGTTTTGAGGCGATTTCCCTTCCACAAATTATCACTAAATACATACAGTGACGAATGATGATCATGTTCTCTCTCAATTATATTATAAATTCACTAGAAATGTATTTTTTTATCAAACGAACCATTTGTAATGGGGAATTAAATTTTATTATTTATTCGTGATATCTTGTCCTATAATAACTGCATGCAGTTGAAAGTATTATTTCAACACGTCGTATATATGTACTATTAATTATTAATATTAATTAATTATTAATTATGATTACGAATAATCTGAACTGCATTTATTTGTTGAGAATGAAATATTAGAATATGAAATTTTTTTGTGGCTTAATCGAAAGAAGGGGTAAAAATATGATACTGTGAATTTTGTCAGATTTTTCTGAGACCGGGAACTATTTTTAAAAAATTATTGAAATTCTATTTTAATGACGTCACGGGCGGCACCCCTAAAAAAAAGGATAGGGCAGTGCCACCCGTGACGTCATAAAATAGACTTTCAACAATTTTTTAAAAATAGGTCCCGGTCTCAGAAAAATCTGAAAAAAGTTGTAGCACTTATATTATATAAAAGTCTAATATGTTATGTTAAAAACTAATGATAAAAAAATCATAAATTTAAAACTTATTAATAAAATTTATTAACAAAAAGTGTATTTTTCATTTTTATTTAAAGTTAAGATTTAAAAAAGTAGTGCATTGCAGAATTTTATATTGTATATTATAATATAGTGTAAAATTTAAATTCATTATTAGGGAGTTTAAATTTTAAATATAATCAATATAATGATGTAGTATTAGTGCCTAATCGGTGTATATAATGATATCTATCTTTGGATTACCTATAATAAAATAATATCAAATTATAATTATGAGGTAAATAGGGAGGTTGCGCGGCAGTATCGCTCGCCGGCTCGCCGCTGTGTGTCAGAGCTCAGCAGCCGCCGCCGCTCAAGCGAGCGAGCCACCAGCTTGCTGGTGGTGGTGTACGTTGGGTTGCCTACCTGCCAGGGATTATATATTTTGTGTTGAATAATGGACAGCATGCTCTTGCTTTTTTTCTATTTAATTTATTAAAAAATATTAATTTTTTTTTGTGCCGAATTAGTTTATCCGAATTTTGGATCACTTATATTATATATATAATATATATATATACAATTATGTATATATTTAATTTTGAGCAGATTTTTTTATTTATGAACTGTGAATTTTATATTATAATTTACGATTTGGACCAAAATTTGTCATAACAATTCATATTTACATTCATATTATGAAATTTAAGGGCATTGGGTGTAGCACCGGTAGTTGGCAATACTGACGTATCTTCACCATGTTAATTTTTGATCATTGCTCCTCGGAGTAATTTTTATGCTAGAGCTAAGCTGATTGCTGTAGTATCAAGATAATTAGTAGCCCAAGTGCACAATTTGGCTAAATAAAGCCTGATTTTAAGAAAAGTATTTTTTTTTATATTTTAGAAAAATGCATGTAAATTTAAAAAATACTTTTCTTTAAATCAGGCTTTATTTAGCCAAATTGTGCACTTGGGCTACTAATTATCTTGATACTACTGCAATCAGCTTAGCTCTAGCATAAAAATTACTCCGAGGAGCAATGATCAAAAATTAACATGGTGAAGATACGTCAGTGTTGCCAACTACTGGTGCTACACCCAATGCCCTTAAGATGCATTACAAATTGATTCTCTTTTACAGTTAGCAGGTGATTTTAGCTGATTTAGCCTTATTTTTTCGCAAAGAAAGAGTTGTCGTAGAAGGTTCAGCAGTCAGTCCAATGGAACCAGCTTGTCATCAAGAGTCCATTGAACTGGCTACTGAACCTTATATGATGAAGATTTGTTTGTTATCCATGGAAGCATCCATCTTAGAAGCTTCCATAGCCAGTTCAATAGAATGAGCTCGTCGTCAGAAATCCATTTAACTGTCTACTGAAGCTTCTACGATGACTTTAAGAAAAATAAGGGTGGACGTCACACTTTTGTCTTAAGAATGGGGTTCATGTGGAGAGCCCTAAAGGAAGGTAATGTGGGTAAAAAAAAATCAACAGACAAGAGTTTTCATGCATTGGATTTCAGGTGCTAGATGCTGCAGGCGTGAAACTTCAAGAAAAAGAGGCACAAAAGAGCAATTTTTAACTTGTTTCAACTTGTGAGAAAGCCACGTCGACAATAATTTGTTTAACTTTAAAGTTTTGAAAATGTTGAACTCAGGGCTTCAATTTGATGTATAGAAAGTTCCCATTGTGGATGGTTTTATTTGTGGATAAAATTTTTAAGAACTTTGTGATCACCCTGTAGAATTACCCAATTATAGGGTTTGATATAATGTTTTAATTTAATTCACAAAATATCACTTATTATAATACACATTAACTATTTTTGCAGAATATATGAATTAACTACTTTCCTATATAATACGAAATAGTCTCATTATTTTCTATGTACTAATATAATTATATATTTAATAGAATTCGTTAACAATACCAAGTCTATTTTTAAAATTATAATTTATTTTCTATATAAAAATGTCTCATATATATTGTAAACTTTATTGATTTTTGTTCCCTTATTATATATTATCACATCATATAGGTGAATATACTTCAAGATATATTTTAGCCCTCACAAAATATCTTGCCCACTGAGTTATATAATACAATGCTCCCCTATGTACTGATGCTGACTATGAAAAAATGTGTATAGGTTTTGAAGAGAGTAGATGAGAGAGAGAAAGAGAGAGAGAGAGAGAGAGAGAGAGAGAGAGAGAGAGAGAGAGAGAGAGAGAGAGAGAGAGAGAGAGAGAGAAGAGAGAAAGAGAGAGAGAGAGGGGTATACTTGAAATACACTCATATCGTGTCACAATAAAAAGCTAGACGTACGTCTTTTTATGATTGTTCATCTCCAATATACTTTATACATCACCGCGTCACAAATGATTTCACATCATCAACTGTATTTTTTATGTCTATAATTGAAAGGTTTACGAGAGTCATACATTATGTTAACAATTGTACTCTGATAAAAAAAAAGAAGGGCTTATCATATTAAATTAGATACTTTATGATATTTTTCAACTGTTATTTTTATCAAAATATTTTTTCAATAATAATCACAAAAAAAAAAAATAGTAAGATAGTTTATTGATATAAATATTATTGCACTTTGGGGGGTCTACTGTATATTATACTTCAAATTGTATAATATATATTATGTACGTTACGTTCACATAAACGTGCATAATATAGCAAAAGAATAAATCTAGATATTTATTCTTTGATATAGCGCTATTATCCACTACAGTTGTATGGTTATTTCATGGAAAATACTGCATAAACTTATAGTGATTATTCAGAACCTCATTTTACATATAAATTTATAGAATTCATAATCTGCTAGTTTAAGATAATTAAATATTAATATAGTAAATATAATACCATGCAGGGGGAATTCGGAAGTTGATTCATATATCATCTGACCATTTTAACTGAGGTTTCCAGGGTTCTCTCAATCACTGCTAGACAAATTCTGATATGAATATCTATGTCATAACATTCTTTGTTTAATAGAGACTCACAAATCCTAATGCCGGTATTAAATGATACAATTTTGCATACAAATTTTCCTTTCAAGAAAATTTCATCTCCATAGAAACAAATAATGGAGTTGGAAGTTTTCTTGTAAGGAAAATTGTATGCAATAATTAGAAAAATTGTATCGTGTAATACCGGCTTAAGCAACACTAAAAATAAGTTAAATTCAACAAAAGCTGCAAGTTCAAAAAAAAAATATCAATTAAATTCATTTATTTAATCACTAGCTTCACAAACAATACAGCATGGATCACGTCATTCATACATAATAACAATTAAACATACTAAAACACATATCACAAAACATCAACAAGATCAAAAAATATTTCCTATAATTATAAAATTCAGATATCTAATTATAAACAAGCAATCAAAAAACAACATTAGACAATATATCTTCTGGTAACTTATATATTACTAAAGTACATGCATCTTTACAGAAAACATTTCTTTATGGATTATAATATTTTTTAAATTTTCCTTAAATAGTTATTCATTCTCCAACTCTCTGAGACATAATGATAATCAACGTCCAGTAAAAAGGCGGATCCACAAGGCGACAACGGCAATGCGACTCGATTTAAAGCAAAAATATTAAGGACATCTGATGGATTTTACCTGAGTGATTCTAAAAGTCGTTGTTTTTTTATATCAGAGCTTTGCTACTGGCTGAAGTACACGTTTAGTTAAGTCATACTTCTTTTGACTATCGAGGAGGGTTTTTAATGCCATCTGTTGATGCTTTATGAGTTCATATTTTTCCTTTTATCATAATCAAACTCACTAAAAAGAACAATTTATTTACCAACATGCATACTTAGGAGGTGTGTAATGTATAATATACTTCAAGTATTTGTACTTAATTATCTGGACGTACTTTTTTAAAGTATAAACAAACGACAATTTAAATAATAATAAAATATATTGTTCATTCTACATTATTAAGCAAATTTCTTAAAGAAAAAAATTAAAATTCATTGAAATATTATATTACCTGTCAAAAAAATTATTCAATCATATTTTTAAAAACTAACTTAGTATAAAATTTTTGCATGATAAAATAAAATTTACATATACATATAGAGTAGTTGATTGAATGGTCGTTTATAAAAAAAAATATTAATTCAACCGTTTAAATATTCAGAATTAAACGTAAAGATTTTATGCATGACTTTTTTTTTTCCTCCGTAAAATTGGTGTATAAAAAAAATTAACCCTGCGGTTCTTTTACCTAAGACATTGTAAGGCAAGTTTGCATTTATAATCAGTAGGGGTCTTGTCCCTCCCTCTTTTTTTTTCATATCTTACCAGAGAATTTTCTCAACACCTCTACAGGGGGTTTATAGTATAAAAGGTAAAAATAATAAAAGAAAAAATAGGTTTGTCTGAATTTTTTTGTACACATACTTTGTATGTACTTAAAGTACATTTTATAGTATATGTAATCTTTTAATTTAAAATTATATACTATTATTATTACTTAATTAATATTGTATTATTTAAACTTGATTTTATGTAAATTTTTTGATATTATTATTGTTAGTGGTTACTATAGTTAGTTAATTGAATGAAAGGGAATTTAATTGCAATAAATGTCAATGTGTATATAGTATGTTAGTGCTTGAGTCATAAAATGCATTGAATATAATTTAAAAAAAATTAACGACGTCATAATAAAACTAAGCTTAATTCTCCCACCCAGGAGTACATAGTTATACTTTTCCACCATGTGGTTCTTCTGGCTTTGGACCATTGCACTTCAGTTTCTTTGATAAAAAACTGTTATGACGTCCATCCTGACAGGTTTCCACGTTTCCCTCTAACACTCTTGAAATCATACCATGCAAACACTGTGACGTCATAGTCATGCAAATATTTAACATACAAGCATAGGGAAATTGATGATATTTTATTGAGAAAGCCTCTTAGTGTTTTTCAATTAACGTCAAACGGTCAGAGTGACTTCCTACTGACACTTGGTTAATTTTTAGTGTCAACATTTTCTTTCACAAAGCATTTCACTTTAATATAGAGGCATAAAAAAATTATGTAAATAGAATTAACAAGAAAATTTGATGATATTATATGATATATTATTGAGAAAACCTCTTATCGTTTTTCAATTAACGTCAAACGGTCAGAGTGACTTCCTACTGACACATGCTAAATTTTAATGTCAACAGTTACCAATACCCCACTTCTGAGTTCAGTTTATGAAAAATTATAAAACTGTTATATATACAATATAATTCCATAATAATCATATACGTGGAAGTAAAACACGCAATCTGTTATAACTGTTGAAATTTTAACAAAGGAAACTGCGAAAACTCGTTTTTTTCAACTAAAAATATTTATGTGATAAATAATGAGCGATAAAGGGTGAAGTACAACATTTCATTGTTAAAGAAAAAGTTGATACAGATTTCTGTTGCTGCATCTCAAATTGGCTGTTTTAGCAAGCACATTATAAATAAGCCTCCAGCATATTCTCTCAGTAAACGCAGCGTGTAAGCACTTGACAAAGAAAACCACTTGAATTTAATCATGCTACTGACTCGTCTAAACATGGCAGTTTAAGTCGGTACTTATATATACTTACGTTGGAAAAGTTGGATTGAAAATATGAAAATAGTACCATAAAATAAATCAATTTTTATTGTGTTCTTCAATTGGTTTATTCTGTTAATTCCCAAACCATAATATATTTTATCAAGCTTGCATTAATTTTTGCTACAACTTCTATAAAATATTAATAAAATTAACATAAAAAAATTAATTAATTTTTGTGCACTTTTAAATTTGTTTTATTTTTTTAATTAAATATTTATTTTATATTTTATAATATTTATTTATTTTAATTATATATTTATTAACATTATTGGCAATAATTAACAACATATTTTATATAAGTATATTTTTTTATCAATATTTTATAAAGTAAACCAATGCTTCGTATGTTTCATGAATAATGTTAAAATCATTCGGTGACAGTAGTAAGTATAAAATTATACTTTAGTAATTTTGAAATTTAATTAATTATTATAGTTGGCTCATGAGTTCCTAAACAAGTCAGAGGCAGGAGACCCCAGCTTATGAAAAACTTAAAAAGAAAAAAACTTTTAAATGATGACATAAAAGTTATATGCTTGAGAAGTATTGCACTAAAAACGGAAGCCAATTATTAATAATACATTTTTTAAGAAAGCTATTACTGAGTTAATTAAATTGATTAAAATCAATAATAATAACAAAATTTGAAAGAGCTTACCATAAAATTGGTTGAGGTTGAGCGTGGCGCAGTGCATTGACCGGTTCTCGTTAGATCACCAAGTCAGGCTACGTCGAGTGTGGTTAGTACTTGGATGGGTGACCGTTTCAAGTAAAAATAACGCTGCTCCCTCCCTGGGGTAAATTCATCTCGCTTTCCACCCAGTGCAGTGATGCACTTGTGTGTGGTTCCCCAGGCTTTGGACATTGCTTTGGTCCATTGAGAAAAAGTAGAGGTGTCCGTCCTGACTGAGGTTTTCCACGGTTCCCTCAGTCTCACCTCAGCGAATGCTGGGACGCGTAACAGGCCGTGGCCATCATCCGTTCCCTACCTTGTCCCTATACCCATTACCCCGCCGCGAGCTGTAAGCTCTTAGGGTTGTATCCTTGTAATATATATATATATATATATATATATATGTTACATCCGTCAATCAGCGTAATACTTTATTACGCTCACGATATTATTATCCTGTACTTCTCCATTTGACGACATGTCCTCAATTTTTTAATTATTTCTATTAGTTTTTCATGTTATTCATAATGCTTTCCTTGATAATTACCGCTCGCTGGTGGCGCCGCCAGCGGCAAAAAATTGTAAACAACGAAGTTTGTTTATTTTTTTGCTTTCTCGCGTTCAACAATCGAAAATTACACCACGCGACAGACATTGAACAATGTTTTGTTAAAAACATTGCGCGCAGAAGACTCTGATATATATATATATATATATATATATATATATATATATATATATATAAATACTAACCACTTAATGACCGAAGCTCCAGCGGCAAAGAGTTCCACAGCAGGCAAATTCTTTAAAAAAAAATATTTGAAAAATAAAAAATGAACTAGAAAATAGAAAGAAAAACACTCGACCTCTACCAAACTGCAGTGACGGTAATTTTAGCAGATTTTGAAACCTCTCCGAATATATTAATTATCATGCAAATCTTCCTATTTGAACACTTTAACTGTAGAATTATACCAAAATCGGTGCATTTTACGTTGCTATAAATGATTCCTATTTAAAAAAACTCCCTGTTGTAAATATATAGTTAAACATAACAATGTATTTAAATATAAAATGTAGACTTAGCTATTTGAAGAAAAAAAATCCAGCTGCAGAAAAATCATGAATAAATAGTGTTAATTGTTAAAAACTACTAAAATTCCGGTTTGTAAATATTATATGATTTAGCACTCAATATAAACACTTTGAATGTGTTTTTAGCTACATAGACATAAACCGGAAATACACAGCGTGCGTCCTTCTATATAACAGCACATGTTTTCTTGAGGACATAGAACTTTTTAACTCTTACCTTTGACCGTGAGAAATAGAAAAACTGTCTTATTTTTACAAGTTCGGTTATTAAGTAATTATTTGATATACTGATTACATTTTTCTTTAATGATTAATCTTATAGTTTAAAACAATGCTTAGACAATTCTTAAAATTTTCTCACGTTTTTGTGTTATTTTTTATGACATTTTCTTTCGTCAAACCCCATATTTAGTAAAAGCTTTTTTTTTTTTTATTAACAATAGATTTTTAGGGGAGACTTTTTTCAGTGAAATTCTGTCAAAAAAGTAGGATTTTTCACCACTTTTTATATTATATTATTTAAGATATAACTTATGAATAGTTTATTTTATTACAGCTACATAATTCTTGTGGTATATAAATTATAAATAAATTCTTTTTGTATTTGTAAAGTAAATATTCAACCCCTCTTTAGAGGTAGTAAAATACATTATTAAATAGATATTATGAATATAAAAAGATATAATAAATTATATTATTTCAATCACATGTTTTTTATAATAATATTTTTTTAAATAGCATTTGATTTGTGATTATTTGCATAGTTAATATTACAAAGAAGCACATAAAGAAATAACAGTTTGTGGTATATGTGTTATTAAACCCTTTTTAATTTTATTATACCTTTTGAATATATTATGCATTACATTATATGTACTTGAAATTTATAGATTTGTATTTTTTTTTTTAACTGTATTAGTTTTATTTGAAATAAATATTTAATGTATTGTAGAAAATAATATGAAAACCAGTTGAAAATTAAATTTAAAATTTACATAAATATGAATAGATAAAACATTTTGTATGATAATAATAATATTATAACATCATTTGCATATTGTTATTCGTAATATTTTTTCACTTTTGATTCCAAAAGTAATACGGAGACGGATATCCCATGCAGTGATATGTTTCACAGAAATTAAATTATATAATGAGCAAATTAATTAAATTATTTGGGGCATACAACATAGCCATAAAATTCATTCTAATATACCAACATTACCAACACTATTCATGGGTAAAAAAAATAGCTGTTTCAAATCAGAAATGTAAATAATATTTAAGAGTCAAATACCAGTACAATCATTTCAATTTTTAGCTATAGATACTATATTATTTATAGTAATATAGTGTTTATAATTTTATATTTCTTAATAACATCACGAGTGCTATATGATAGGGAGTTTTAAATATTTACTTACTTTTGTCTTTATTATTTTTATTTCTTAATACTTCAAAATCAAATGCGTTTTATACAGTACAGTTATAACTAACATAGGCAAAGTGAAATGTAATTTAATTAAAAAATTTAAATGAATTGTACAATTTTTAATAAAGCTTGTGAAATTATTATTCGATTATTCATTTAAAAATGCACTAAATCACAACGTTCAAATTTTCAACTTCCTTTTTACACCATTTTATACATTGCAGCCAATTATAAAACATGACTTTAATATTTCCGTTTCTTACAAAAATCTTGCAGCTGACATCAGAAATCTATAATAAAAATGTGACATTATAAAATCAAATCCGACAGATGTTATTTGTATTTCTGCATACATACATAAGACTGGTCAATATAGACCAGTCAAAATCTGATCTTTATTACGACCATTGCATAGACTTAGGTGACATTGCAATGCTGATACTGTACACTTCTGGACAGCACGAATGTTACTCCTGCAATAGATATATGTAAGAGACAAAAAAGATGTACATTTTTTGGAGACGTAAGGAGATCAACCAGTCTTATACCATTCTAAAATAAGTTTAAGTTCACAAATCATCTCATTTTACGAAAATGCACACTAAACACTTTTTCGGTTGTCATTTTTTTTAAGTATTGACGTCATATTGACACTTACTGCTGTCTCAATTGGCGCAAGTGTTCCAGTGTTTCAAGAGTCTATTTTTTAGCGTTTGAAATCGACACTAACTTAGAATAATCATTTTTTTTTAAATTGATCAGCTGATGCAAATGTTTCCAACTTTTGACACTAGCAAATGTTGGCGTTAGTGTACATACAGTAAAGTTGTGTAATTTAAAATTATGTATTTACACTTATTAGTGTTTGAAGTGTATACACTTTTTAGTACGCATTCTTGAAACGAGACGCGGCCTAAATCTCCTGCATAGACTACATGATAACATCCACAAACAGAGCAGAAGTAACGTTTGTGGTGTCTAGATGTGTACGTATTGATATGTACTAAGCAAATAAACTTATCATTTTAAACATAAAATTTATAGATGAATATAAGTCGTATATTACAGCTCGTTAAATATAGAATTTATTATAGTAACGTGTGACCAAATTTCTATCATATTTTTAAAAATCACAAAATAGGGAAACTTTTATCAATAGAATATCTTTTAGAGCTAATATTTGATTTTCGAGAATACACAACATATGAAAATTTATTACTACCTGTGACTAAATTATATTTTAAATTTTAATGTCAAAAAATGTAATTTAAATAAATTTATTGATCTAAAAATATATTTTTATTAAAAATAATATAATACAATATAGAAATTTATGTATTTCAATACTGTAACTAAATAATTTTCAAGTGAGAGGGTATATAGTTTATTTAAAATAAGATTCCCTATAAAACTATCATAAAAATATGAATTAAAAGTGTATTAAAGACTTTTAAAACTACCTTTTTGTAATAAATATACTAATATTGTTACAATTATTAATTAAATTAAATTCCTAATAAATCATATACTTCCGGTTTAGAATAATAATTTTATTAAACTTTATAATAAACTATAGAGGGGTCAGAAAAGATAATATATATAAGACGGTTGAAGAATATAAGAAAAGGAGGGTTCTTTTTTTTTTTATTCTTTCATAGTACACACTTTTTGTATTGTATTAAATCAGCTGCCGCAAGACCTTACCTTTAAAAGGTCACAATAGAAGAAAAATCTAACGCACGTTTATATAATATCCTTCTTAGTAAGATCCGCTTTGAAAAATATTCGGAAGTGAAAAAAAAATAATGAAAAGATCATGTGCATCTTAGGGGTGATTTTTTTTTATATAATTCTCACAGTTCAACGTTGCCAAAAACATGCTCTATATATACTGTGTATATAATATATATACCCTTATTAAAGATTATATGCAATTTAAACTGTCATAACGATATTTTTTTCAACCCTTTTTATTCATTTATATATAATGTTATGGAAGATATAATTTTGACGCTAATTATAGTAAAAATAATATTTGTATACTTCAAATATATAATAATACAAGTGTGGCTACGATTATGTTATTTAATTAAATATAATATATATGATGACAAATATTATTATTATACTTTATGTAATCGTATTATATTTTTATTTTTTTTGTGAATTGAATTTTTTAAAGAAGATCGGATCAATTCTTAAGATTTCGAGCATTTTTAAAAAAAACAGGAACATTGAGTAATAGGATATAGGGCTTAGTCTATGGTACAGTACTATAAGTATTATTGTATGCTGATTGTATGGTTTTAAAATGTTTATTTTAAAGAAACTAAAAACATAGAGTAAATTTAATGTTTGAGCTTGTCACTTTGTATTTCATGCACCAGCCATTCAGATAATTATAAAATTAATATCCTTGGCTGGACATTATTGTTTAAAATTTTGTGAAATAAATATATATATATATATATTTATATATATATATATATTTAATGATTATTAATTAATCTTATTGCTTATTTTTCTGTTCATGTGTACAGTCCCATATTTTAACTTAAAAGTTTTTTTTTTCACATGAAAATGTATTTAAATATTATCTATTTCAATTATTATTAATGGAATATCGACCTCAAATTTTTTTAATGCAGAAATGTATAAAGGGTGCAAAATTATGCTAATATGGGGGGGCATTCACAAAGCACTTTAACCCCCACTTTAGCCCCGATTTTTAACCCTGGTGCTAAACATGGTACTAAACCAGGGGCTAACCATGTTAAGCTCATAGTTTTGCACCATGTTTAGCACCAGGGTTAAAAATCGGGGCTAAAGTGGGGGTTAAAGTGCTTTGTGAATGTCCCCCATGATTTTTTTTTTTCAGATTCTTTAAAAGTCCGGGAACTATTTTAAAAAAATATTGAAAGTAAAAGAAAGTGATGCCTGTCTTAAAATAAAAGGATAGGACCTAAAAAGAATGTGGGTTCAAACTCGACTACGTCAAAACTTTTTAGCAATACTCCGGACTCTAAAAAATCTGAAACAAAATCAGTGGAATAATTTTGCACCCTCCATTTATTTTTGCAATAAAAATTTGTGACTCCATTTGTTTGTTATCGCGTAACTGGATTATATAAATTTGTTGCTTTCATTTTATTTTTTCATATTTATATACTTTATTTATTTATTAATTTCATATTTTTTAAATCAAGACTTGGTTAGATGAAAAAGAAGTACAGTTATTGCATGACACTGTTAGTTGGGATTACTTAATATTTATAATAAAAGTTGTAAAATTAAAAATATTGCATTTTAAAATAATTATTAAAATTTTACATTATTTAGTTTTATCAAATATATTGTAAAATCAATAATTATAAACAAAAATAAATTATTTTTATTTTATAAATAATTAAAATTTAAATAATTTGTAAATTGTAAAAAAATTAAAATTATAATATTGTTACATTAAGGGCATTGGGTGTAGCGCCGGTAGTTGGCAACACTGACGTATCTTCACCATGTTATTTTTTTATCATTGCTCCTCGGAGTAATTTTTATGCTAGAGCTAAGCTGATTGCTGTAGTATCAAGATAATTAGTAGCCCAAGTGCACAATTTGGCTAAATAAAGCCTGATTTTAAGAAAAGTATTTTTTTTTATATTTTAGAAAAATGCATGTTAATTTAAAAAATTATTAAAAAATACTTTTCTTTAAATCAGGCTTTATTTAGCCAAATTGTGCACTTGGGCTACAAATTATCTTGATACTACAGCAATCAGCTTGGCTCTAGCATAAAAATTACTCCGAGGAGCAATGATCAAAAATTAATATGGTGAAGATACGTCAGTGTTGCCAACTACCGGTGCTACACCCAATGCCCTTAAACGCAATAGCAAAGAATTAAGCATAGATTAGCAAAAAATATATTTTCAAGTCATTTCAATGCTCAATGATTCTCTCTCTCTCTCTCTCTCTCTCTCTCTGCCAGTAACAATTATAACAATACACTGCTCTATATATCTTTGTATTGTCAACAGAAAATGTCATTCAATAATAAATTGCAGTAAAAAAGTATACGATAAGGGGTTAGTCAACCCTTCCAAAATCATAGATACCTGCAATCCTGCAGCCTCGATTCCTGTAATGTATATTATAGAAATAACTGAAGCATGTGCTTACAATTTTTGTTCATGAGATAAAATTGACAGTTATTTCAAGGAGTGACGTAATTTGTTATAGCTTCTGAAATTAAAAAGAATGAGATCAGTAATTTAATTTATTTCTTTATCAGAAATTTATTGCGATGGTATGGAATATGATTAATTTACTGAATGACTTTTATTTTTTAAAAGGAAGAGAGAGAAAAAGAGGCCCGTTAATAGTTGTAAGCGTTGGTGTAAATTACAGTAATTGGACTGTCAAAAATAACAATCAATTAGTTATAACGTTGGTTAGGACCGTGATATTATGCAAAATGTTAAAAATAAGTTATTCCATGCAAATTATTTTGTTTATTAGTTCTAATACGGACAAGCCCTGCATGGCTATCGATACATTGGATACATACAGTTCTGTTACATCCTATAACATAAACAGAATACATAATTATAATCTTAATAATTTTATTTTAGCTATAGACTTAATTCTTCAAGTGATCCTGTATGTTTTAGTTAAGTGCAAAAATTGTATATAAGAACTCATTATAAACTCCCATTAACATTACACAAAATTAATAAAATCAAGCACTTTCGAATGAAGAAATTTTAAAATTGCAATCAGCCTGATAATCGCTAATGTAATATAAAAAAATAATGATAATTTTCTTATTACCAGAATGTACTTTTATAGGATGGTTCTTCAAATCACTAACACCCGTTCCCATCTTTTCATATTCTTTAGTACAGTTATTTGTTATACTTACATAACCCTGCATATTGACCATCTCAAAACCCGTCAAAATTGAAAGTATTGTTGGGAAAGTATTTCAGCACAAAATTCTAAATTAGATAATATTAATAAAATAACATTTTCACTAAATCTGAAAGTTTAAAAAAAAAAAATCAATTTTGTTTCATGATTAACTACAACATTAAAATTTAAAATTATTAATTAATTAAAATATGTATACTTTATTTTATTTTATTATTTTAAAATATTTTACTTAAATTTAACACTCAAAATATTTTTTGTGTTTTACTGTGTATTCTGTATAATATGATTTTCATGTGATATTTTAAAAAAAATATATTTTAATTTTATTTCGTAATCACTTTGTAAAATTTAATTTAAAAATAATATGTAATAAAATTAAAATTTAATTATTTAAATATTATATTATTTTTTAAAAAACATTTTACGTGCATATAAATTATAACTTATAACCTACAAAATATCTGCAGTAAATCTGTAGCATGATATACCACATACACATGCAGAAATTTTACATGTTCACAATATCCCCCACACATATACGTTCTGGTCGACTGGTTACTTGATGTGATTATCGTAATTGTTCGACGTTACTGTAGCGTGAAGCAAAGAGAGGCAAAAGGTCTTTGCAATATCAAAAGGTTTCTTTCTTCTCACTTGATTTAGCGGTAACTGTCGCAGCATGTGTAGCAACAATATGTTCTTTATATTACTAATATTATAAGACGACTTATATCCGGTGCTGCATACGTGATCATGTACACTTTAGGATAGAAGAAATGTTACTAATTTTTAAAATAATTTTATTTATTTAAATGATTAATTTCATTAATTTACTATACAGACAGGGCCAAAAATGGTGTTCCGATCGTACGCTAAATTTTCGGCGGGAGGACTTTCAGCTAGAAAGTTAAAATTTGGCATACATAAAGCCAAGGGTTGTAAGTTTTTTAAAAAATGTGTTAAATTTTTTAGAATCAATAATTCATGCCTTTTTAGGGGTGGATTCACGATTTGCATTACTTCCTTATGGGATTTCATCAATTTCATCAATACAAAATTACAATAACAAAAGAAATGGTGAAATGGGACATTTTACAAAGCATTATTGAGCACCAATACACATGAAATGGTGAAATATATTTTAAGTAATTACACATAAAATTCGCTAAAAACATATCATCACAATCATGCAACAACATAATGACTAAAATCTCGTTTCCCTTCTAGGGGTAAATCTTTACACTGCTCCCCTGGCTTTGGATGATTGCATTTCAGGATCAAAACATGATGTGTTGCCTATTCTGGCTGAGGTTTCCACGATTCCCTTATTGAGTTATCATAGTAAGTAGAAGGAAAATGTTATGTTATTGTTTGAATATTGTATAACAATAAAATAAAACGTTCCGCTTTTAATAAAAATTACATTATTGTGCTTGGCATTCATAATTTATACAAGCTAAAATATTAATTAAAGCTATAGAAACGTAATTCTGAACTCAAATTAATTATAACATTTTTGTAACTATTTCAGTAATTAAATCATTGGTACAATACTATTTAAAATATAAATATATTTTAAAAATTATATATATTATATTTTTAATTTAGTTACTGTAATATAAAGAAGTACTAAAACTCTTATAGATTGATTACTACATGTTAAGCATTTTAAGTCTATGCTAAAATGATAATATTTATATACACTCCTCGCCTCTGATAACTTCCCCTTTTGCAGCCTTGTTAATCACCATCTCGTAGGGTACAGAGATTAACAAGGCTGCAAGTAGGAAGTTTTCAGAGGCGACAAGTGTACTATTCCAACAAAAGTAAAATCAATCTGGATATAACATTAATCATTTATCAATGGACAACATACATGAATTTTTTTTTTGCAGAAATGAATAGAGGGTACCAAATTATACTACTCTGAATTTTTTCAGATTTTTTTGAGACCCAGAACTATTTTTAAATAATTATTGAAAGTGCGGCCACACCCCTTGGAGGCGTCAATAGGCGTCCAGTCTCTATCCTTTTTATTAAGGATTCAGGGGTGCCAACTGATATCACAGGACATTCAATAATTATTTAAAAATATTTCCACTTCTAAAAAAAAAACTGAAAAAATTCATAGTAGCATAATTTGGTACCCTCTATTCATTTCTGCAATAATTTTTTTTTCATGTATGTTGTCCATTATCATCCCTACAATACAATTGGTAAAACTATTTGTTACGGGGAAAAAAGGCATGAATTCTTACCTTATATTTTACCATGAAAAGAGGTTTAGTAAAAATAATAATAATTGTTTATTGGGTTAAAACATAGGGAGTTTGGAGGGTAAAAATATTAACACAATTGGTGAATGTAAAAGACGAAAGTCCATACACAAAATGTGTACATTCACCCAAAGAAAATAATATAAATCAGACAATAATATTGTAACTACTTCTTCAAAATAATAAAAAGTTAAAACAATTAATAAAACAACAAACACATATTTCTCAATGCATTAATATTTTGCTTTAATACTGATCCAATATCTTGAAGATTTTTGATGAATCTCTGTTATAGCGGCCGACAGGGCTAATTGTTTAACCTTGGCCGGTATATTGCTAAAATAAAATAATAAAAAAATATATATTATATTAATTTATTTAACTATAATAATTCAGAAAAATACCACACATGAAGTAAATATGTACATTAAAAATGTATAACATATGTTAAATTGCTGGTGACAGTATCAAGTATATCCTAAACGTACTAAATTAATTTTTATTACATTTTCCCTCGTTGAACTCTCCATACTAGCTAGTACTTGGAGATTCAAATGCATGCAAACAGCTGGTCAAAAAAATTTTATGATACTTGTATAGCAAACATTTCAAACTGCTGTTAAAATATATTATTGAATAACATTAAAAATGCAATACACACATATGCTATCACCTGCTATAGTTTAATATAGTTGGCATATACAATACTATAGAACAGATGGCTTAAAACACTTGCCAGTAATCTGATAAGAAACACTTGTGAAATAATATTTGTATAGGAAAATAACCCTTATGAACATAGGATGTTAATGTTATTTTAGATAGATGTATAGTTATGTTCATGAAGCATATCGTGACGTCATAATGAGGTTATTAGTTTATCTGATTAGCTTGGGGACGTTAATATTAGTTCACGGTAATTATAAGTAAAGTGGATGAATGAGAAGAGAGGGGAATTTAAATCTATACTATACAAATAATATAATAAATAATTTAATAGTAAGTCATCAAAGGCAAGGTAATAGATAAAATATAATATGCCCAAGCAATTTTGCTCATTGAAATTTAAAATGTTCAGTGCATAACAGTCATATATCTACATTCTTGAAGCAAGAAAATTGAGATTTCATATTATATTTAATTAAATATGTGAGGGATGTAGAGTATTAATTACATAAGTAATAAATTTTGGCATTTAGTTTTGATGTTAGATATATAAGTTGCCTATAAATAAGATATTGATACAATCGTAATACTGTTAATTATTGACATTTTCCTTCCGATTGCATTTTTTTAATTTTAATTAAAAGATTTTTAAGCATAATATTGCGTTTATTTCTACACTGATATTTCAGTCATTGATTATTTAAATACTATTGTTGCTTAAAATTTGATTTATATTTCTTAAAATTGTTATTGAATTAATACATTTTTCACATGTAAAAAAAAATCTACCACAATAAATTTAAAATAAAAAAATGTTGATAATTTAATAATTATATTTAAATTTATATTATATTTTAATAAGCTTTTTTATCTGTACTATATATTGATTAATTGATTCTTCAATAATTTTATATTTTACGTTTTTCAGATTTTTAGTATTTTTACGACTATATAATAATATATCAAGCTTTTTTTTTCATTTTTTTCTTTCTCATCTTACAAAAATTATTAGTTATTATATATAACAATTATTTCTTATCTACAGAGAACAATCTTGAAAAAAGTGTGAAATTATCCATTATTAAACTAATCAGTAAAAGTAATTGCGTATTCTGTGATTATTTAATTTTAATTATTATTAATGAACTTATATTACCCAATTATAATTAATGAATATATTATATTAAATGTAAATGACTTCAATTAAAATACATTATATTATAATTATGCATATTTTAAAATAATACTGTCATCTTATTATTGTATTAAATTAATCAATTTAATTTAACTGATTTACGTAAATCATGAAAACAAATAAAATTCCAGACAACAAAATTCAAATCAAGAAATTTCTTTCGTTAGATTGAATAAAAATATAATATATAAACTATAAAATAAGACAAAGCATAAAGTAGGTAACACAGTCCTTGTAGCGGATCTGTTTCAAAAAACGTAATATTTACAAAAATCACAATACACGTCATATATTTCGTTAAATAAGTTTTATTTTATGAACTCACCATACTTCCAAATTCACTCACTAGATGTCACCCTCCATTACCTTACCTCTATTTACTACATCTCTTGGTCTTACATACAGGTGCTGAGGGAGATTATATTTGGCAACGTCGCATTCTCCAGGTAAAATAAGAAGAGGTGGAGGTAAATTATGATAAAAGAAAAACACGCGCATTTTACTACTCTCTGATTGGTTGAAAAGTATCAAAACTATGACGTCATGAATCAGATCCTCGTAACAATAACATTACATGCGCAGAAATGATAAAGAAGGTACTAATGATGTGTTAACTTGTTAATTAATGACAGGTAAGGTAGGAGAGCGTGCGTGCCGGCAAAAACTACACAACAGAAACTCAGGTATTATTATTCCCGCGGAGCAGCGAGTAACATACTATTAGAATATAACGTGAAATTTTTAATATTGTGGCTATTGTGATTTTAATAAAGTGAAGTTTTTTTGGATTCTGCTTGGTGATATTTCGTATACTCAGGTAAGTTTATTTATTATTACAGGTGTAATATAGTTGGATATATTTTCAAATTTTTTAATTGATTTTTTTTTGTAACGATATATTTGAAATTGTTACTAGATTTTTTTTTTTTACCAGCTTCTTTAAAAGTGTAACAGTGTTATAAAAAAATTATTATTTGAATTGCATTAAATTATATAACCCATATCGGCATTTCTTACATGTGGTGGTCACTAATTATATGTAATAAATTTAATTAAAAGCTATAATAACTTTTTCTTGACGAGATACATTCATTAATCTTATTAAAAGAATGTTAGAATTTCATTCTTAAAATGACCATAAACGGTAGAAGTTTTTATAATTATAAATTTACCTTAAATACCTCAAGATCTTACATGGACACAATTTTTTTTCATGTCTGCATGATTTTAATCACTTACGTGAATCCATAGAATAATTTACTTCTGAAATATTACATGTTCATAAAAGAGTGACAACATTTGAAAGAAATTGTTACATCAAATAATTTAAAAATTTTCATTAATTTGATATAATAAAATATTATTGTAAAAAAAATTTTAAATCATTGATTTTGAAATAATTGTTATTTTTTTCGTCCGAGCTTTTTGAAATAAATAAATATTACATATTTTTTTACTAATATATTAAAATATGTATAGTTTTAATATTTGCATCTCTGTGAGCTAGTGTTATAATCAAATATAATATAATTCAATTTTTGTTGTACTCAATGGCAGCAACTGACAAAAATTAATATAAACTTTCAAATTTGGCAAACTGCAATAAAACATAATATCAACGTAAACAAACGAAAGAATTTAGCCCTTGGCTACCTGAGTTTCACACGGCAAACGCCGACAAAGAATCTTTCAAAATACTCCCATGCAGTAGCAAAGTAAAGGAATTTAAACCTTATTTCACCTTGCAATAAGGTCTACTTTGACACGTAAGATTCAAATTCTAGAAGAAATCTCGACGATTAACAAATAATGTTAATTATTTTGTCACTACAAATATTAAATCTTAAATTAACGATGCAGAATATTTGAAAATCGAACAGTAGCTAATTTTATTTGTTTATTATTTCCCGGTTCAAAAATGTTCTTTCTCATCTAAATACCATCCTATTTGCATGCATCTAATGTTATTTTTGATCCACTGAAATTATAATAACCTCACCAAAATTAAGGATGCCATTAATACCGTAACATACAATCTTTTGAGACAAATTCTACAAAAAAATGAAGTGAAAAACAATAAAAATGTGAGATATTTTTCAACTTCGGTAGTCAGGCTCTAGAATTAAGTTAATATTATGACTTGGAATATTATTAAGGTGTTAATATAGTCAAACTATATAAATCAAATTTAAGTTTTTAAATAAATACATAAAATATATTTAGTATATTTTGGTCTTCAATAATATAAAAATTTAATAAAATTAATTAATAAAAAATCTTTTAGTTAAGTATGAATGATTAGTTAAATCTTGATCGAAGTTAATTCTGCATCTGATTCGACTACAAGCTTACTTTAAACAAAGAAAAGGAATAGAATTATAATAGAAAAGAAAATTAAAGCAGAATCTACTTTTCTTTTTTGAATTTAAAGATCTTATATTATAAAAGTAAATGCAAGAAGCTTATATATTTGCATGCAAAATCTCATAACTTGAATGAATCACTATTCAGAGGCGGCTAATTTCTATTACTGTTTTATAGCAAATATTCTAAATTGTGTTATTTTTTAATATGAAAAAAAATAAAAGTGTAAGATATATGTTAAATGATATTAACAACATTTTTAAAATAAGTTATGTTCAAGATAATTTATTTTGCTAATTATATTAAATATGCATTGCCTTTTTGATGAGACAATATGCTGATTTAGTTTGTTAAACAATTTAAAAAATTTAATTTTCTTCTAAAATGCAAGTAATTTAAACACGAAAAAAATTCATTTCAAAACTCTGCGATGGCGTTTTAAATATATATTTCAAAAGTGTTTAATTTAAAATTATTGCATCAATTTAATCAATCTTAAATTCTTGCACATGTTAGTAAATTTCAGTTAAAAAGAAAATTTAGCAAGAATCTTATCTTATTACAGCTGTAAGAAAATTTCAGTTTAAATTGAGTAAAAAAAAACATCATCGTATCATTTTTATTCAAACACTTAACCTTAAAATACATTGAAATAGATATGTTAGTATTATCTTCATATCTGTATCACACGTGGGCGGGAGGAGGTAGCTGAATAAATACAGCACACACGACCGGCTGCATTATATCTATTTATCAGTCTCTCTATACACAAAAACGGTTTCCCACAACGCACGTGCTTCATATATACAGTTTAATCAATAAAACTACCAAACCGGAAGTGCACAAAACTCCCTTGCTAACTTGTATTTAAATAATTAATATTAAGATTATACCAACAATATTCATTCAAAGGGAATTTTAATGTAATTTTAAGGAAATTGTTAATAGAAACATATATATTTCCGGTATGATTTTAAATTTAATTCTAATATAGTTCCACCATATCGCGTGTCACAGTTTAAAAAAAATGTTTTTTATATAAATTTCTAGTAATATTATATGAAAAAAGTATAGTATAATTATTGCTTTTATAATTATAATGGAGTGATATATGATATAATTTTTTAAGGGTTAAAAATTGACAATTTTTTAATTATATGTTATTGTTTATATGTTTATAACAATATAGATAACATGTTTTGTAAATATATTATCATGACATATGGGTGTTCTATATATAATTTGCGAGCTTTTCTTTGTTGTCAATGACATTGTAATATATATTTGAAGCGTATCAAAATTGTCAATATGAACTCCTCCCAGCTAAAATTCGTTACGTGCACCAGGGATGTTTATAATTATTGTATTTTGATAATTTTACTGTTACGTAATTTTAATAAAATTTTCATACAGATAAATTTTAAGACAGCGAATTCCAAGATTCTACACATGATATTATGCAAAATATGTATACATTTTAGATTTGTATTTTGAAGCGATTAATTTGTTCGATAACACAAGCATTTTATATCAAATTTAAATTGTAAAAAGTGAGACTGTCGATAACAGAGATACAAGTTTATTTTGAAAACATTAATTGATTGAATAGTTATAATGTAATATAATAAATTTTAAGATACAGTATATCAAATTTCAAAACGATAAATTTAATAATATGATTTTGTTTTTATGTAGTATCAAACAGTAAAAACAAATAATATTATTTTTTATTTAAAAATATTAAATAAATAAAAATTAAATTTCATGTTTTAAAAATATTGTAAAACAAAATTTAAAAATTTTATAGTTAGTAATTATAATATATTTCGTAATAGGCAGGCGCGGATCCAAGGGGGAGATGGGGGCGATCGCCCCTCCCAAAAGGTCCCAAAATACATTGAAGGTGTTACCACCCCCCACCCATCGCCCGCCTTCCCACCCCAAAATTTAACATTTGACCCCCCCCCCCCCCTAGAGCCGCGGGCTGGATCCGCCTCTGATAATAGGTCTGTTTGTAAATACACAATCAGAAAGAAATTATTTCTTTCTGATTGTGTATTTACAAACAGACCTATTATCAGAGGCGGATCCAGCCCGCGGCTCTAGGGGGGGGGGGGGGGGGTCAAATGTTAAATTTTGGGGTGGGAACTTGAAAGAATATATTTTTATTGTTTTACCTTCTCTACATGAAACATAAAGTTCATCAATAAAAATCGATTATAATTTATTTCTGATAGTGTATTTACGAACAAAGCTATAATTAATAAAAATCAAAATGCTGTTATTATGAATCTCTTTTGCTTTCATGATAAAAACATATCAACCGCAAATAAAACAAAATTTCCATTCATATATTTTCACTCGCTTTTACGTTACGCTGAATAATTTCAACATTTTATTACCTTACATGTGGGTAGAGACAATATTGACATAACATATACATGACAATTTATTAGCACCCGCATATATACGATAATAAGAATATGTAATCAAATTTATTAGTTGCATTTATTACGTTGCAACTGTAACAGAAAAAAATGACATTATTATAAGTTTTTCACTGATATTTCTTATATTATTTATTATTACCCGTATAAGTATAATTTTGTGTACTTTTATCATTAATGACGTAAAAGTGTCGTTGGGAAGATAATAGCGGATGTAATAAAGGTCGCAGTCATTAGTTTTACTGCATTTGCAGGCATTTGGGTCTCTAAAAATGAAATGTCAAATATGAAAAAGGAATTTGTGCCTTATAACTTTATTACGTAAGGAAGAATTTTGAATATTTTGCATTTTTATGCAAATTTCAATACATTCTTTACTCCCAATCTTTGTATGCAGAATTAATTATAATGATTAATATAAGGAGATCCTGATTTTGGGAATTGTGAATTTGTATTTCGTTCGAATTATATAACTAAACGTATATAATTGAAAAGTAAGGGTGGAGGCATACATGACCAAAATATTTTAATTGCCTCAAAATATCAGAGAGGATGAAAATGTATATTCCCTTATTATTAGAAATTTCACAGAAGTATTAACAAAATACTGATAAGACGCATGAGTATAAAGCAGACATTGAAATAAAATACCATTTTTTTTGTATCCTAAAGAAGCGGAGGTATGCACTTTCTTCCAATTAATTTAAAGTCCCAGATTCAGATGGCGACAACGGCGATGCGACGCGATTTTGTCATACAAACTGTGAAATCCTATGCAGCGAGCGAATTCGCAGACAGGTTGCGGCACCAAAATCGGCGAAAATCGCGTTAATTAATTGCGATGCTTTTTTTTTTAATCGACAAATATGGCTGCCAATGGGTGTCACAGCAAGTGCGCATTATTCGTGTCGCGTCGCATTATAAAAATCACCATGTGAATCTACCTTAATTACTCCTCTGTATTAATATAAAATATTTAATAAATATTATCTTGAATCTTAACATTATATTATTAAAAGAGGAGCATAATTTCTATCCCTTGTAATTTAAAATGATCTATATCTACCTACCATGATCGTGCAGTACAACAATGAAGTGCCTGCTATAAACTAAGATTCATTTAACAATAACATGACGTCACATGACTCTTCCATTACTATTGGAGGGCAAAATAAAAGGTTCGTGACGTCAAACCAGAGATAAATGATTCTTAGTTTATCAGGTGATGGAACAATGAGCTATCTGTTTTCCGATTTAAGGCGGAATCACATGGCGATTTTTATCATGCGACGCGAAGCGAATAATGCGCACTTGCTGTAATACCCATTGGCGGCCATATTTGGCGATTAAAAAATAAGAGCATTGTAATTTAATGCGATATTCGCCGCCGCAATGGCGAATTCGCTTCCGCATAGGATTTCACAGCTTGTGTGACAAAATCGCGTCGCATCGCATCTGAATCCGCCTTTACAGTTCATATATACATAGTTGCACTCAAGTATTTTAACTACTCGTAATTTAAAAATCTTGGTTACAATCAACTAATATAGCATACAGCTCATTGTTGCAAATGGTCGAGGCATATTACTATTATTATGGACTAGAGATGAAAATATATGCAGCATTATCAATAACAATGGGCGCGATTCCAGTTTATGAAGTTTCCGAGTAGAATTAACGCATTCTATACGTGTACACCCGAGTTGAAATAAATTTTATCTTTTCTTCGCTATTAAACTCTCCTCTCGTCTTTTCTCCTCTTATTTTGCACCATTTTAGAGAAAAAAAAGAGGGGAAATGATGAGATTACGTCTTTTTTCTCTTCTTGAACATAAAATGTTAGAAATATTGTCTTCATTTCATCCTCACTTTGAGCGAAGAGGAAATAAGATGTGTTTTAGATGTAAAAAGATTTTTAGGTTTAGACGTGTAAAAGATGAGTTGAACACACAATTTTTCAACTAGGGTAATTTTGGGATCATAAACGTACATTATTTTGAAGTTATAAAAAATCATTACGCTGATACAGTTCCTCATAACTAATTTAACATTAATTTAAATGATAAATTAAATTTGTTTTAAAATACCAAAAAAGTGACAGTATAATAGGCAGGTAATGTTTTATACATATACTAAACCATAAACCGTCACATATTAGTCTTATCTTTGTGAAATTTCGCTTCAGTTATTGGGGATATTTACTTTAGTAAAGCGTGTTAAAGACAGTTTAAAACAAAGAAGGAAATGATGCCAGACTTGAGCCAGGTGCATTTCGAGTCTCTCAAATTATTGCCCCTAAAACTTCTTCCTCCCCCGTAACAGGTGCTATAATAAACTTTACTAAATAGGAGGTAACCCATTTTTACATTGTTAGACTGTTTTTGTTTTTATAAAAGTTGTATTGAAAATTTGTAGTGATCATTTTCATTACATTTAGAAGTTAGAAGTAATAATATTTAAAAATTTACACTACATTAATTAACCATTCAACAGACTACTTCCATGTGTACTAAATTGGCATTATTGGAAATCCTAGGCCAACAGTAGTGATTGTTACGTAAACTCCCTTAATGAGGAAGCTATTGAAAAATAATTTATTTTAATTGAAATGAAAATGTTAAATTTAAAATATATTTAATTGATCAAAATTTGTATCAAAATTTCAATTTTTTTTAAACAAAAGTACCATTATTTATAAAAAAATGAATAAGTAAATTTTAATTCTTTAATTATTAATTTACTAGTAATTACCAATTAAAATCTGTATTAATTTTGGTAAAATATATAAACAATAAAAAAATTTGATGTCCTTTTAAATTAAATTGATATAAATGTGTTAGAAAAACATTCTGAAGGTAAACTAAAATTGATTCAATTTAATAAATGCCTTTTTTTTAATTTACATTATTCCATCAATCGTATTTTAATAATATCCTTTAAATATACAGTGAATTTACATTAACGCTTCTCTTTTTACATCAGCTAATTCAGACAGGTAAAGTTTCTGCTGTCCTATGCTGTATAGTAATATTTTCTAAAACGATGAAAGACCACAGCTGTTTCTTAAGTCATTAAGGAAATGCTATATTTGCATTACCTCTTGTTTCATAATCTTGCTTCACGTCTAAAAACTAATCATGCATTTAAGTTTCTCCCTATTTTCTTTTCAGTTACGTCAAATAAACGTCCAATGTATTGTTATTTTCTTTCAAGTGAGAAATTTTTATTTGGAAAATGAAAATTGTAAGTTATAAAGATGACAATTAACTAAACAGATGTGTGAAAAGTTAGAATCATTCAAGTGTCAAATTTATACACAATAATAATGTGTTTAGTTTATTATTGGTGTTAATTTGATATATTACGTTTCAAAATATATACTTATAAAATTTAATCATATAATTACATATTTCAATGTAAAAAAAAAAGAAAAAAAAATGTGTTGAATTTATTTTTTTAAATATTCACTACCAGCCATATGGAATGATATAAAAATTAAATTATACAATGTACACAAATCTTTTAAATTCAATTTCATTTGTTGAATATACACCTTTGGACATGTGTTGGAATATACCAAAGAGCACCAACAAGGAACATGGGGGGGGGGGGGGGCAACAATAATATTATTGCTTCACATCTTTTAATTCAATTTTATGCTCATATAAGACGAGTTTCATGAGTAATTTTTAAATTTTTTAAAATATTGTGACATTTGTTAAAAAAATTAATGTACTTATTTTTAAATCTGGGCTTTTTAAACGATACACCTATGGAACTGTTTTTCTCAACTTTCTAGCTATCTTAAAGCAAATATCAAAACTTCAAAGCTAGCATAGCAAATTATAATATTATATGCACATAAGTCAGTATTACCACGATAAACCAGATACCTTATAGAAACAGAGTTTTCAAGTAATATTTTATAATTCTGCTGCAAGTAGCTACAAATGTAAATTTTGTGACCATTATATTTATATTTCAATTTTGAAACATTGTAGTACAAGTACAATTAACATTAGAATCCTTTCGGAAGTAGCCGGAAGTACAAGGTTTGTGATCTTCTTAGTCTATTTCAGCGTTACAGTTTCATACATACATCGGTAATTTTTTCTACTCAAACCACTCTGTAAAGGTTCAAAATTGAATTACAAATAGAAGAGCTGCAAACTTCACACTTTCAGCTACTTCCGGAAGGAATATTAAATTAATCTGACTACACTTACCTCTGTGTGAAATTAAAACCTTAGAGTACAAAATAGGATGGCCAGCAATATCACAATCCCGTCTAATTCCGAAGAGAAATTAAATAAATTTGACTTTGTTGGTATCAATATATTCACGTAGGACTAGATGGCGGGTTTTCTTATAAGAACCCCAAAAAGTCAAATGATGAAAAGAATTTTACTGTCCACATCTCGGGAGTTCTCCAGTTTATATTGGCTAAAAGTAACACTATAATTATTGATCAATTATTATTCATACACATAATACACATATTCATACACTGTCGAAAGAGTCAACAGCCGTCATCAGTGATTTTACTTTCATTTCTCCAATATTAGCTCAGAAATCAAAAATATATATAAAAAATTAAAAAATTATTTTAATGCAATTCTAAAACAATTTAATAATTAAAATAAATAATTATATTTAAAAAAAGAATAAATAAATTAAAAAATTAAATAATTTTAATAAAATTTAATTGCAAAAAATTTTTATTGAACTGACCAAATAAATATTTAATATTAATAATTAATGTAAACAAAAATTGACAGTATAATATAAATTATATTGTGTACAAATATTAAGCCCATCACAACGGTGTACAATAAACATACGTGTCATTGAGAATTAAGCCTTCTTCTGCTACAAAGCAAAATGTTATGAGACATTCTTCAATAGAAATTTAAATAAAAAAAATCACTGCAATTCATTTGAAATTTAATTAATTAATAATTTAATTTTAAAATTAATTTGTCGAATTTAATATTTTATTACGGATTTTTCTAAGTAATTACGTACTATCATCTCAGGAAAGCTAAAATGTTAAGCTAAAATTCATTTAGGAAAAACTTGACGTCACGAATCTTTTCCTTTGTCCTCCAGTACTATACTAATGGGAGGGTTGCGTGACGTCATTGCTAAACGAATTTTAGATTACCCTGCCATACATTTTTTATGTGCAATTTTGAAGGAGCTAGTTCAATTAAACTATTTTAAAAGAAAAATTAATTCCACATCTCCATAGACTGTAAAAACGTAAATAAACACAGCTTCGTAACGTTCATACTATCCCGAGGTGTACAGTCGTCGCCTCAGAAAATTTCCCTTTGCAGCCTTGTTATTCAGCATGTCCCGTAAGAATAACACAGAAAAATCGTGATTGACAAGGCTGCAAAGGGAAATTTTCCAAGGCGACGAGTGTACATTTCCTTCCTCTAAAAATCCTTTAATAATTTTGATAAAAAAAAAAAGAACTGACCATACCCAAATACACCTGAGAAAATAAAAAACACATAAAAAAAGTACTTCGATAACAAAAATAGTAATAAAAATATAATTTTATAGCTCATAAAAATAGTACATTGTACAAACATTATATAAAAATAAAGCGGTAGGCGTATATACTTACATAATAACTGATATGCAAATGACAAACTAACACTTGACATTATATATATTTAAAAAAAAGGGTATTATACGTATAATATAAAAACATAGGTATCATCATTTTATTATATGTGTACTTGAAGAATTGCAATCTATCTTGTTTTCTAGGCTAGACATCTGCCGAGACATAATAGAAATTCATTTTATTCAAAAAGAATAATAAAAAAAAGGGGGTATGAGAGACTTTTTGATGGCTAGCCTTCCTTTTATTTAAATTTAAAGGTATTATATTAAGGTATGTCACTATCATATAAGAAACTAGTTCGGAAGAAGAACTACTAGGACCGGATCCTTTCGACAGGAAACGGCCTTCATTTGTTGTAGTAATATTACAATAGAAGGAAAAGAAGAAGGGAGGGGGGGTAAGATGTTATATAAAAGAATAGGGTAACAAGAAAAAGGTATTGCACAAGGTATATGTATTTTTTTACATGGTTATATAATGTGTGCGAAATAATTTTTGAAGAAAAGGCAGATGTTTTTTTAAAAATAAGATTTTTTTTTTTATTTGTATTCTCTTCTTTTTTAACCGTTGTAAAGATATAGAGCAGCTGGGATTTTTATTTAATATTTTTTTTAATTATATTCTATTTATAATTTATTTTTAATTAAATATTTGTTTGTTTATTAATTATATTTTAAATGTATTTTTTAAGCTGTTTAAATGAACACCAATGTTTTTGGTTTTCTGTTTTATTAGTTGGTCTGTTTGGCTGTAGAAAAGAGACCAGGTCCTCAGACAACTCCAGTGAGGCCCTAAGGGTCTCTGTTTCCATGCATGTTAAAGGAAGACCTATATTCCTCACATTTTGTCGGTGAAGCCGCCTATTGAGAGGGACGCTTACAGCCTTCAAAAGCGGTGACGCCAGCCTATTGAAGTGCTTACACACTAATTTTTTGAATATTGCATCAAATTTTGATAAAAAATTATTATAAATATTAAAAATTATGAGTTTACAGATAAGGTGGAATACAAAAATCGTAAATATCAAAAATTAGGAAAAATTTGTTATGAAAATTATTAAGAAAGATACAAAATTAAAAAGTATAAAAAGAATTAGAAAATACAGGCCCATTAATGGGGTTTTATCATGTAAAATGTAAGTAAAAATAAAATGGCATCTTTTCTGAAAATTTTGGAAAGGAACGTAACTTTTTTAGTGTTTTATATGTCATGTAAAAAACTAGTAAATAATATTAATCGAAAGGTAGTTAAATAACAATCAGAGATGACATTTATGTCCCTTTACATTTAGTGGGGGGGGGGGGGGGGGGTAATCATGAATATTCGGAAGTCCTCGACTTCACGAATAAAAGGGGTCCTGATATGAAGGTAAAAAAAATTATTTCAAGGGCGGATTTTGTAGCTTGACTTTTCAAGTATCATAAAGTATTTTGTGGAGAATGAACTATAATATAGCGAACTCTAGAAGGTTAATCAAATCACTGCTTTTAATAATATTTTCAGTTCTTGATAAGGCTGCGGTATAGACCGTGCTCACCGATAAAATCATCACAAAACATTAAATGTAATAATTTAATTCAACGAAATTTATCTGACTTTCAAATTTTTTAAGCATACAGAAGGTTTTATTACATTTTTTAAATTTTCAATTATGTTTTTTAATGCAGATCAGGTGCAACCGTTCATCTTTGGTATATCAAATTAATAAAATATTAACAATGTTCTTCATCAAATTATACTTAACACATCCTACAGTCCATGGTAGATGTCAATCATTTTATTTAAATAATTGCTATTAGCTTTTAATTTGTTGAATTTATAAATTTATTTAATAAATTTTTATTTAATATATAACATAACATTAAAAATCAAAATATAAAAAATTGAATGAAAAAAAATAAAAAATGAATTTGAAAATTATTCTTAATAAAAATAATTTGTTCATAAGTTTTAAATAAATTTTAAAATTAACTTGACAAAAAGCTAATATTATAATAGATACTTATTAAAATATCCGTTACAATAGTTCACCACATACATTAGCATATTACATCTGGTGTTGTATTGCGTGAAGTGCTCGCGACGTGATTGCGTGATACGGACATTAGTGCAACTTCCGGTTTCTCAGGAAGACCACGTGAGCGTGACTTGTTTTTTTATACCCCCTACCATCTATTAACATCAACCCTTACTTTAGGTGGTAAATTGTACTAAGTGACAAAAATAAAGTGTTAGTTTTATAGGTATTTTATTTTAGAATTTATATTAATAATAAAATTCTTATTTGTTTTATTTTAAAAATTTTAATTTTGTATTTTATACGTCTGGTCATTGTTCAGTTTGATTTTCTATGTTAAACTTATTGATGAATTAATTAAAATGTTCTAATTGTTCTTCAGTATGTTTATATTGATAATGTGGTATTACACTGTTGCAATTAAGTCTGAATGTCGTTTAATTAAATATAAAAACTAACAGACTTTTGATGGCTAAAGAAATTTGAGCAAAAATCGAAATAGTAACAAATTTACTTAATATTAAGCCTAAATCTGAAACAAACAAATCAATAAATGAAACGGAAAGAATAGCTAAATTTAGTAAATGTAATATATTTATTTTGCAATCCATTATATTTTTGCTTAAATTTTATTTTAAATAACTTTAAGGTACCTTTTAATCTGGGGCTCATAATAAATAGTTGCAAACTCCAATTTTATTTATATTTTTTATATAAATTTTTATTGCTCAAAATAATTTACTATTTCGCAATCTAAGTTGTGTTAAAAGTTTATAGCTTAATATGATTGAATGAATTCAAGCAACAAAAAATTCCAGACACCTGACAATCAAAAGTGTAAAACAATTTGATTTATGCACGAATACTTTTTGTTTGACAAGTATATAATATTACATAAAATTAGACTATAATCATAAATTTTACAACCTTTTTTTTTTTCATCATTATAATTTTATGCTTATATCCTGTTACACCAAAACCTATTATATTTATATTTGTTCTATTGAAGCGAGAACAAAGAATAAATTATCACAGGTGTCTGGTCTCTCATAACGAATCATTGACTATAAGAGCTAAGTAGGGTTGAAAAACCACATAGCGTGCACCTAGACAATAGTCAAGTGAAAGGGGGATATGTTTGATTAGGGGCAATAACTAGTGATCCGTTTATAATTACTTTACTATAGTTGTAATATAAATTGTACGTATGTAATATACTTTAACCGTCAATTTTATTGATAAGTATTTTTAATTATAAAATAAAATTTATATCATCTCCGAGTTGAAATAAATTTCATCTTTTATTCACAATGTCTTTAATTCCCCCAGTTGAAATCAATTTCATCTTTCATTCAAAATTATGCTCTTTCCTCGTATAATTTTCTCCTATTTTGCACCATTTTAAGGGTGAATAAAACGAGATTACGTCTTCTTTCCTCAAATGTTAGAAATTACGTCTCCGTTTCAACCTCACTTTTTAGCAAAGAGGAAATAAGATGTGTTTTTGAGGTAAAAAGATTAGGTTTAGACGTGTAAAGGATGAGTTGAAGACGTAATTTTTAACTAGTGCCTCTTCTCTTTTTCTAAAAATTTGCACCATTTATAATGGCATTACAAACACAAAAAACAATATTTATTATAATAACTCATGTAGAAGCTGTATTTGTTCATACATTAGTAAAAATAATTCACGTATATAATAATTATATTGTCTGAAATCCTTGATATTTTTAGCTTGGAAGTTATTTGAAATGAAATGTAAAAATATTCTAAGAATATATATGCAGGAATTGACACTGTCAGAATATTTAATTTTACCAAGGTCAATTTTCTGTATTATAACAAATAACATTATTGTAAGCAACGGAAATATGATATAAAAATTTGAAGGAACTGTTTCAGTGTACCCTTCTCGTTAATATGAAAAGTTTAATTTTGCAGCCTTGTTAATCACCATTGCGATACACTTACATGGTGATTAATAATAAAACTGCAAAGGTAATTTTCAGAGGGTATAACTGTATTCTTGTCACCTTGGAATTTTTCCACTTGCAGCCTTGTTAATCACCATGCCCTGTGTTATTCTTACAGGGTATGATGATTAACAAGGCTGCAAAGGGAAATTTTCCGAGGTGACGACTGTACATAAGCTATTCTTTCTCTTTATAGTAATGTTTGTAATTTGATATCTTCGTCTTAAGAGAGAAAGAGAGAGAGAGAGAGAGAGAGAGAGAGAGAGAGAGAGAGAGAGAGAGAGAGAGAGAGAGAGAGAGAGAGAGAGAGAGAGAGAAGTTGAAATCGCTCTAAAAATGTCGTTATTTTTAAACACAGTAGTTATACTGATGTACAAATTTCATTGCGTTGAAGATTTTTATTACTTAGATTAAAGATACGACGAAGAACAATGTTAAGATTTCACCTGCATGTCTTGCAGACACCTGCACTGATTACACCTGCCTATAAGATTTAATACAATCTTAATAGTGACAGGGTTTGAAAAAAAATTTAAAGTTTTAATTATTATAATGTTTAATACATAAATTTTAATTTTTTAGTATCAGCTTTACTCTAAATGTATTTTGCTTGAACTTGATAAAATGTGGTAAAATTTAATTAACACACCATCTCATATTATGTCATTTCATTGAATACAATGCTTAAAAAATTAGCATTAAATTTAATACAGGTTTATGTTGATAATTAAATTTTTTATATTACAATATTTGTTGAAAGCAATAAATTGGTATGAGGAACAATCTGTCCATAAGTTAATTCATTATTATTATATAAAATATTTCAATAAATTTATTATTATATTAAAAAGTTTTGAAGGATACAAAGTACAAATATGAAAGAATAATGAATGAAATTTATAGGTTATAACACGTACAAAATTAAGATATTTCTAATAATTATAATAAATAATGCACCACAGTGATTTTGATTAAAATGTATAATTCTAATTATCATGACAGCTTGTACTATATTTTTATTAACGATATGACGAAAATTGCAATTTAATTTCTGCAACGAACGTTATGCAAACCCTTATTTTTTCAGTTTTATATTATTAACATTACAGTTAGGACATTACTTTGATAGAAAATTATATTATACCATTAACCACAATAAAATAATCATCATATATTAAAAAATGTCGTTACAACAAATATAACATTGCGTGATATAGAAAAATCTTTATTAAATCTTTTATATATATACGTTATAATTGAATATATTATAAAAATTATTCCACCTGGTTTATGCTAATTTTTTTATTATTGCAGGTGCTGTAATGTTAAAGTGGGCGGTAGGGGGTGGCGATCAACCCCCTGGGGGAGCAGAGGGTGGAAGAATTGCAGACACACCCACCACCCGTCGAGGTCTAGGCTATAGACAGAGTTTACGTAAAACAGCTGAAAGATTCCATCTGCTTCCATCTACTGAAGCACAACAACCTATTAAGAGAGCGGTCATCAGAAACCTGAACAAAAATAAGCAGGTATGTACATGTGTTGGTAATTCATGGGGGTAATATCTCCTTGAAAAATAATCGGAAGTAAATTTATTGTGACTTGTATTTTTTATATTATTATAATTAATAAAAATACTCTTTACGCATGAATGATTTCTTGAGGACTGAATTCATTGTGTAAATACAAATCAATCTAATATTAATGATAATTATTATTTTTATAATTTTAAGTATAATTCGAGAAAAATAGTCTATTGACTATGCAGATATGAGTCTGTTTTTTTTTTTTTTTTTTTTTGTCAAACTTTTGATTTTAATTTAAATTGCTAAATTTTTATCATTGTTTAGTTGTGTAATTTAATTGTTTCAGAAAATATTAAAATTGAACATATAGGATAACACTAAAAGAAGTTTTTGCGTAACATTTTAATTTTTGTTCTTCTTTTTTAGAAGTTTGCATTCATATCTTTTAAATAAAAAATATTAAAATTGTAATAAATTATTTTATTAGAAAACATCAAATTATTTTTAAATTTTTTTGGTTTATATTTTAATATAATTTAACAAATATATATTAATTAAATTTATTTCTTACTTTTTAAACAAATTTGTTAAATATATATATATTTTTTAACGAAATTGAAGTAAATTTAATTAAGTGTCAATCAAATAATTATTATCTTGTATTGCAACAATTTGTCAAAAATGTTGATTAGTAGGCCTTCTTGCACTTTTAAATATATTTATGTAAAATATATAAATTGACTTCAAAATTCTTTAAAAATGCTTAATAATAATTTGATGTATTTTGACCAGCGCACAAATTTTGTAATAACATCAATTCCATATACAAATTGTTCTTCTAAATAATTCTAAATATTAATAAGTAATATTTTTTATATAAAAATTTCTTCATCAAAGTGCTTTTTTTCTACTTTAATTCTTCAAATTATAAAATGAAGTTACTTTAAAATTCACCTGCTCATCAATGTTACAGTTAATAATTACAGATAAATAATCCTATGTGGTCGTTACACTAAAGCATAGTAATTACAAGTTACAAATTTTGATTACTCTTGAAGATTTTTATTACTTAGATTAAAGATAGGGTTAAGATTTCACCTGCATGGCAGACACCTGCAAAGATGCTACTACACCTTGCTATGTGATCTAGGTCGACGTTTGCTGGTAAAACATCTGCTTTACTGATTTCATGTTTTAATAATTTAAATTCTATTTTAGTTACAAAATGTTTTACAAATAATATATTATTTTTTTAATTTTTATTAATATCAATATTTTTTATTACAAATTACAATTTGTAGCGTTACTAAATTTTAAAATATTAACAATAGAATTACAAAATTCATAATTTTATTTAAAATAAATAAATAAGTAAAAGTTTCCAACTGTATTTGTATTTACTTTATAAATAGATAGGTGGATTTTTCTACAATGAGATATGAATGTTTTATAATTTGTGACGTGAAAATTATTGTACTAATTTAGAGGTTTTCATGTTGAAAATAGAAGTTATAGTAAATCACTTCAATTTAATAATAGATCTACAATCACGTAGATACAGATAACATGCATTACTAATTATTTTACATACTTGTTGAATCAATTATTTGAAAATGTTTTGTCATTTTTTATAATAAGCTTTCACCTGCATGGATTTTACAAAAGACATTAAACTTTTGCACCTGTTAAAAAGTACAAAAAATGAGAAATGACGAAGTCACAAAAAAACTTATTTAATTTATTTTCTTATGAATCAAAATAATGTGTTTAGCTTTCGTAAATTATGTAAAAAAATATCTGAACATGATATTCAATCGGAGTAAAAATTAAAAATATAAATCAAAATTTTACTATATAGTGCTTGCATACGATTTCAAAATAAATCCCAATGCAGTATAAATCATTTATGAATGAGCTTGGTAATAAAGAACGAATAACATGGCCATTAAGATCCTTATTTGTTGTAAATAAATAAGAAATTGACCTTTAGTAGAAACAAGTTTTATTTATTATTGAACACAAGACCTCAAAGTAATAAATAAAATGCATTTTGATGTTCCAATACTTCCAATTTGCATTCTTAATATAAATCATAAAATTAAACATCAAGACTTTATATTAAATTTAAGAAGACGTTAAAAATTATGAAATGCATATTTTTAATGGGCAGGTGAATCTGATTTTTTATTATTAGATCTAATCTTTATTAAATATTAGCCGTTAATAATCAAAATAAGATTTTGAAGATGCACCTTGCAATGTTTTGGCAGGTGATTTTTTTTTTTTTTTTTACTAACGACTTTCTTCTCTTGCGTCTTGAAACTCCCTTGAAACGCAGGTGAAATTTTGAAATTAAATCAAATTTGGAAGAGTTAAATTTAGATAATTCTGATTTCATACCTCTAGTAATATAATGATTGTGCAAATGAAACAGTGGAAAGATATTGGGAATTTCTATCCAATACATTGCATTATTTATTAGATTCACTAATACACATTATATAATATTTTAACGTATTTAAATGTATAACACGCACAAGGTAAATTATTGTTTATTTATTTGTAATTTTATATTTATACATGAATTTTTAAAAATTATTATATAATTATAAAAAAATGGGAGGTGTGGCGCAGTGCGCTTGACCGGGTCTCGTCAGATCACCGAAGTCAAGCAACGCCGCGCGTGGTTAGTAGTTGGATGGGTGACCATTTTCAACAAAAACCACGTTTCCCACCCAGGGGTAAATCGTTGCGCTTTTCCACTATGTGGTTCCCCTGGCTTTGGACCATTGCACTTCCGGTTCATTGACAAAAGCTGTAGCGTCCATCCTGGCTGAGGTTTCCACGTTTCCCTCAGCCGCAGGCAAATGCCGGGATGGATTTGCAAGGCCGTGGCCGCCCCGTTCCGGAAGAGCCCGCGAAACGCTCAAGTTAGGGTTTCGGAAGGTTCGGGGTTTCAAAGTAGTATGTAATTAGTAAATAGAAGTACCCAACAGGGTTTGATTAAAAATTAAAAAAAAAAATAAAAAAATAAATAACACAATTTTAATTTGGATTTCAACAATTATTAAAATAGGTAACTAAAGGTGGTTTCTGATAATACTAGAATATATAAATATATATAAATATATTTATATTTATATTTATATATATATATATATATATATATATATATATATTTTTATATATATATATATATATATATATATATATATATATATATATATATATATATTTCTATAAATAGCTAAAGGAGACTTGGCATGTTTAATGAGAAATAGAACAAAATTAGATATCCTCGTTCCGTTTTCAAAATTGATTGATTCGATTTTTGATTGGCTTCAGGAATATTACACGCAGCCACCAAATATTTTGCAATGAATCTAAATTTTTTGCTTCATTTCCCAAAGAAAAGTGATTTTACATCTGGCCGAAGTTGTATTAAAACCCCATGTTAAAACCCTAATATATTAAAACCCTATAATAAAACCCTATGTTAAAACCTCATATTAAAACCCCATGTTAAAGCCCTATGTTAAAACCCTATGTTGAAACCCTATATATATTAAAACCCTATCTTAAAACCCTATATTAAAACCCCATGTTAAAACCCTATATTAAAACCCTATGTTATAACCCCCAGGAGGGCAAGGAGAACGCTGACGAGATGGAAGAAGCACCCCAGGAGAAGAGGCCACGTGACCGTTCCTTGAGTCTCTTGAGAAGAATCAAAGCCTTAGGTCATGTGACGGAGAAGTCAACCAATGGGAGACCAACATCGAGTCACGTGACTGACAAACCAGCCAATGGCAGAGGACCTCTTGGAGATGTCACAAATCAGTCACCAATACCTTCTCCACGTAATGGACCTAAAGGTATGTCCAGCAGCATGATTTTTATTTTCTTTAATTTTCTTTAACTGATAACAATTGACTCAAGTTAACTTCCACCGGTTCTTTGTGGACCCAACTAGGACCCAACCTAACTGTGCTTGGGAATTTGTGTCACTTCTAAATCATATATATAGCAGCATTTGCTTGATTGCGACTTAGGGAACCATGGAAACCTCAGTCAGGAAGGTCGGTAATTGATGGAGGATATAATCAATCACCTCCCGGATGCACGAGTGGGTTATCCTTCGATACCATCATGATTAGTGTTTTGTAGAAAACATTCAAATATTTTTTTCTGCTCTAATGATGTAAAGTATTTATTTAAAATTTTGAAAACGCACAACATTAACGTTATTAAAGAGGTATGTTTTTTTTTTTTAATAATTTATATTAATAACAGCGTTCCAAGTATTTTAATGCAAATCTCATATAATAAAATACAAAGTTCCTTTTGCTTTCTGAATATGAATGAAATATGAATATGAATTTATCGGTGTTATGTCCTGGTTATGTCTAATGTTAATTCAGTAAATGTTTTAAAATTAGAGAATTAATGTGAAGCAGGGACGTATTGAGTTCGAATGCTTAAAATTTGAGAATACAAAGAAATATGAAAATCTCAAAAATATTAATTTTAAAAACAAAAGTAGAATGAGAGAAATATTATTTTGGGGAGTTGGTATTTTATATATCTGTGGTCATTTAAATAAATCATTTGGTAACAAAATAAATTATATTGTAACAGTCATTACTTAAAAGAAAAATCCCAAATTAATGGAAAGTAATGGTACATAGTACAAAGTTAGTTATAGAAAGTAGTGCCAGAGCATTACAGTACTTTCTAAAATTAACGCCTTGCCGGATCAAATGAACTGCACTAAATTACTGCACTGAAATAATTAACGTTAATATGCCACAGTGACCCCTGCGCGCAGTAGGAGCAGAGTTAGAAGAACGCTGAGCAGGGGGAAGATGGCAGTGGAACAAGAAAATAAAAGGTAAATATTTATAAATAAAGCAAGATTAATTAATTTAATAGCAATCTAATAAAATTATTGAAATTTTCATTATTTTTTTTATTTTATCTTTTTTGTTATTAAAGAAACTAGTTTTAATTAATTAAATATAGTATAGTTAAAATCACATTGCCCTAAAATACAAACCAATCATTAAAATATAAAATATAAAAATAGCACTTTTAGGAAATTTTAAGTGTCATTGTTATTGAAATAATTTACAATCTTTAGTGATGAAAGAAGGAAATGATATCAATGTAAAATTCACTTAAAATAAATGTTTAAAGTGAAATTATTTCATAGATAATTTATAAAAAAAAATCGAAGTAATAATAAGTCATAATATTATCGTATCGTTTAATATACTATTAATATTATTAAATTTTGTTTTATATGCACAAATATTTAAATTGAACCGCAGTATAATAATTTTATATAAATATAAAATTGTTTTGCTTAACAATATATTTATTGATAATTTTATGATATTGTACAAATATATTCACTTTTGAAAAATTAAATACGATAATTAAAACTCAATAAAAAAAATTATTATTTAAACTACCTTTGTGTCACCACTTTGTAAATGCAATAGCATAATAAATTGTGTGGGATGACCCTCTTGGGCTAGTATCGAATGACATTTAAATTTTAAAATTATGCTTTCCTTTAATATAATTATATAATTTGATTTTCCCTCTATTCGAGCTCCAGGCTCATCGAAGAACTTATCCCTAAAAAAATTGTAATATGTTTAAAATTTGATGAAAAATATCTAATAAATGTAAAATTATTACAAAAATTACATTACATGAGCTAAAATTGATAAATTATTTTTTTTCAATTTTGTTATAATTTGTATTCCTTGTCTAATTTTCCATTAAAATGTTCCAGCGAAACAACAAAATCAAAATGCACGAGCTGTAATACCACACCACGAAGAAAATTACCTAAACGAACACCAAAACGTAAAAAACAAATGCCTGAATACAACGTATCACCTTTGAAACCCTCAGATCTTTGTATCGACTATTCTCCTGATTTAGGAGATAGCTTACTTGCCTTGAGACGTAGACTTGAAGAATCATTCCCTACACAACATGATAACCCATTATATTATACATTGAAACCGAACATTCAGGATAACCCAATGTATATGAGTGTTAATCCATCAGTATCCCCATTATCACAAAAATTATCTTGGTTAAAATTAGGAAGTCCAACCCAATCAAAAATTACTCCACCTACTCCATTTATATCAAAAGATTTAAAAAATCATGATATAACTGATCCAAGATTTTTAGAAATGTCATTAAAAAATATACAATTACAAAATGATTTTAAAAAGAAATCAAATTTTTTAGAGACACTTGAAAATACAGAATTTTCAATGTCCCCAAAAACTTCATTACAATCAACAGTAAAAAGTAGTGAAGTCAAAATTACTACAGAAACAATAATTAAACGTACAAGATTAAGAAGAAATTCTGATAGTACATTAATTAAAACTGAACCAATTAATATTGAAATTAATAGAAGAAGAAGATATTCAGATACAATTAGAAAATCACAAAATACACAAATAATGTTACAAACATTATTAAAACATGAATTATCTCCAATTAAAAGTGATTCACATGATATAACAATAGAAAATGAAGAAGAAATATCTGAAATACAAACAAGTGAATCAAATAATAGTGATAATACAGAAAAAAATTCAGAATCATCAATGGAAATATGTAATATATTAAGTGATAATAATAATGGTTTACCTGATTTTATTAAACCATTACCTGTGATTAGTGAAAATGTTAATAATCAAAATATTAACACATTGCCAACTCCAAGATTAACTCCAGATCTACTAGCTACATGTTGTGGAGCAAGATACAGTGTTAGTACATATAGTGAAGTGTCTACGTTAGGAGAAACATGGGATTCTCATAGACTACATACAATATTAATGCAACAAAGTAAAGTAATGATGAATAGATTACCAACAATGCAAGATATTGATACACCACCAATATTAGAAACAAAATCATTATTAGATACAACATTAACAAATGATTATAAAAGTATAAATGAAACACCATTAAGTGATAATTTTGAATTAAAAATAAAAAATGCAAAAATATTAGATTTAGCAAGACCAAAACAAATTGATATTTTAACAGTAATTGATTCAGTATTACATCCTAATAAAATTATAAAACCGATAACAACACAAGTGAATAAAAAATTAGCATTACATTGTGAAACTCCAAATATTGGTGCTAGTTTTTCTCAAGATCCAATGACCTCAGATGTGAGGTCACCAGATGAAAGGTCAACAGAGGTCACGGACAGTCCATTACCTTTAGTGGATAGGACTTCAAGATCAAGAAGATGTCTTCTTTATGCTTCTCCGTCCACGAGGTCTCAGGCTGGTATGACGCCATGCAGGAACAAGAAAAAGAGAAAAGCCAAGAGTTCTGCACCAAATAGAGGTTAGTAATATATCATAAATTGGTCGGTGGAGCAGTAGATGCGTGTATGGCTGTCGCTCGTGAGGCTCGGGTTCGCTCTCAGGTGCAAGTGGTTTTTACATTATATTAATCATTTTGCAAGGCCTACCATAAATATAAGGTTTCTGCTATACCACGCGTCAGCTACGAAAATCGTCCACAAAGTTCATATTTCTATCCTGTAGCGTTGCGAGAGGGGTGAAAAAATGATTCTCTAATGTGATTTTTACTATAGTTGTACTGCTTATTTTCAACCTTTGTATAGAATTTTTTAGGGAGGGAGGGGATACTCTTTTCAATTTGTATACACAAATTGTATTTGATAAATTTTTTGAGATAGATGGATCGGTAATTCTTATTATTATAAAAAATTAAATAATTTTCTTATAAATGCAATTATACTACCTTGAGTTGTAAGGTTGTGGATAAAATAAAATAATAATAATAAATAAGGCTTTCCTCTCAAGTCCTCTCTACAGAAGGTGCTTCTTAATCTTAAGTAATGAATTGATAATGCCTAATTATAAATAAAACTTTTTTTTTTTTTTAATTCCATTATTTTTTTAACGATTTCAAAATTAAACTTAAAAATTAAATTAAACTATACAAGAGTTCTGATATAGTTCATTGCTATAATACAAGAAATAGAAACAATCCAGTGGTTGAAATACGGAGCTCAATGTTTGCTGAGGTTAATCCTCATTTTCAATGTGCTAAGATATATGATTTTCTTCCGTCGTGTTTAAAAAGCATTGAATCTGATTCTGTTTTTAAATCAAAGCTTAAATTGTTGATGATTGATAAAGAGTTTCATTCAGTAAAAAGTTTTTTTGCTAATAAGTTACCTGAGAATTGTTTAACCTAAAATCTTAAAATTAATCAACATTAAAATTTAATACATAATATGTAAGCTGATAATTTTTTTTGTAGCGTTAATATGAAATATTGTTTTTTTGTCTGTTAGTATTATGTTGTGATAGTGTCAATTTATTGTTATTTTTTAGTGTGTTGATTGAGATTTTGACGTGATGTATGTTGTCTTGTACAACCTTTGCCTTCGAAATAAAATTATTATTATTATTATAAACCGTTCTAAATTAAAATTAGATATAATAATATAATGGAGCACAATAAGTTGCAGTATTACAGATTTCTAAGGATCAAAGTTTTTCTAGATAATTACCGTGATGGCATTTTTCAAAGTTTGGAAAAAATATTATAAGCCTATAATTATCAATAATAAATGTGCATATATATTATATATACTTATTGCATACTTAAAGTTTAAATTTTTCTTACATTTCTTTTCATCACACATAAAAAACACAAAAAATTAACCATATAATTATTCAATATATATATATTTTTAATTTTATATAAAATATAATTTATTTATATTTTTTATAATGTTTCATATATTTTTCAAACATTTATAAAACCATTCTCATAATGGCAATAGAATAAAAAAAATATAATTAATATATCAGTTTATACAAACAGGATACTGTCCAATAGCTCCGGAGCATGTCTGGCAATTCGCACAATAAATTACCTATTTACATGAAATATAAAGTACAACTGTTTATATTTAATTTTAATCATATTTTTGTATCACTGAAAGGTACATTTAAAAAAAATAAATTAATATTTCCCTATAAACAATTGGTTTTAAAAATTGTTTCAGGTGAAGTAAAGCTGGCGCTCTACAACAATAGCGGTCTTCTTACGATTCATGGTGAGTAGTTTAACATTGTCCTTATTACAATCATGTCAATTATTTTAATATTCCCTTCTGAAGTTAGGGCCTTCCAATTCATATTTTAGCTTTACAGTTAACAACTTTTATGTTTTTTTTTATTGCATATCCTAATAGAGGACCTCATTTTTGATATTGTCAATATTTTTATTTTTTTAACCTCTTTATCACCCTTAACATCGATCTTCACAAGAATTCATAGTCATTAGAGAAACACATTGCATGACCATGAAGTTACACGTGTGTTTCCTATCGATTTTGAAGGTTTAAAAATCTGAAAAATTGGCAACACATAATTTGAGGTTCTCTCTTAATTATATAAAGGTTATCCATTTCACTCCGATCATAGGTCATAGATCATATCATAGGTCAGTACTTCTAACTTAGACCCTTCTGCAAATTTTCAAAACTGAATTACACACAGCATAGCCATGCAGAAACTTCACATATCGGAAGAAACGACTCTCTAATAATGTTTACATGCGATCTTTTCTTACAGTGATATCTGCAACTAACCTTCCTCAACGAGACCAAACGAGACCTGCAAGCGCATTCGTCAAAGTAAGTTCAAAATTTGACTGATTATTTTTTTATTAATTTATTTGAATATGTGTTCACGTCAGATTTTGCTATAACAAATACATGCACTTGTATGAATATATGTATATTTATAAATAATCTACACGCAAATCCAATTTCTCAATCTATTTATAAATAATATTAACTTAATATTAATAATACTACAAATATAATAATACTCATAAAACATAAATTATACAATACAGTTTGTTGCTATTTTTTTTTCTCAGCTGTATCTCTTCATGGAACAAATTATTACAAATAGCTTTATTTTCTAAATTATTAAATAATTATGTAATAGTACCGTGTAATCTTAATTGAAGACTCTAATATAATTATATAATTAATTAAAACTTAATTTCTAATTAAAAGATTACGGCTCATAACAATTAATTTCCGATCGCTTCCATTTGCCCCTGCAAGATACAAATGTATGCAACTTTCATTACGTGACTGTAGAGCAGGTTGCATTCAACAGGCGCCATCTAATTTATAGTATAGTTTTTAAATTTGTATTATTAGAATCACATCAAGTATGCTCTAGTATCATACAAGTTTATTAAAATTAGTAATTTTATGCATGTTCAAATTAAATATCATGTATAGCTCAGAAAATTGACAAGTTCTTTCAGCTGAAGTGCAGAATACGCGGAAAATAGACTGATGTAAAGTTCAAGCACTCGCCATTAAAAAATGACAATTGTGGTTAATTATTTAATATAATCGTAGGCTTAAGTACGAATTTTAATTTTGTAAGTGACCTGTTATTATATAATAATGTTTATATGCATAAATACATTATCACCTCAGAATTAATGTTGAAATGAAATTCACTCCTTTATCTGTTTAATTTAATATAAATCCTAACTAAAAAAAATCTGTAGATATATTGTCAATTTAAAGACTGTATATAAAAATTCACTCTAAATTTCCATTATAAATCTCAACCCTCTATAGTAAATTCTCACCCTCAATCGTAAAGTAAATGTGTTCATATATCACACAACATGTTGTGTACCCTTTATTTTCAATTCATCTTGTGCTTTGGCTCCAGTCTGTCGTGTGACGTCAGAAAATACGTCATTATGGTCATAGTGTGGGTGGCCGCAGTGAAGCAAGGAAGTTAGAAATATAAGGTCGTACTGATAAGAGAATCGATATAGTTATGATAAATTAATTAACATGGGAGACTCAAAGCGTGATTGGTTGATAAATAAGAGAAATATATGGTTATTATGATGTTTAATTTTCATAATCGGACTTGGTAATGTTACTTCCATTTGTTCAGGATTTGGAACTTGTAATTAGTGCTAAATTATTACACTAGATGTCACTAGTAACAAGATTTATGAATATTATAATATAATAAACTGTACATTCAAATATTGTTTCGACTTGCTATAACAACTCTTCCTATAACTAGACAACTTGTTAAGCAGTCCCCTGTTATTTAGCATTGCTTCAATATGATGCTGAACAATAATTGCTTAAAATAAATCTACAACGATTTAGCATAAAATTTATACATTTTATTAATTTAAAATTATTGTTTCGATATATTTTTTATTATTATATTTCTCTCAAGGATATATAGAGAACAAGTCAGAGGTAGGAGATTTACAAACAATAAAACAGTGATATTAATTAAATTTATCACAGCATAATTTGTTTATTAGTGCATGGATTTTTATTATTTTGCATAGATATAAATTTAAATTAAAAATTTTAAAATTATTTAATTTTTATTAAATATGTTTTTGAAAAAATAATTATTTTTTAATTGCAAATAAATTCATGTTTCTAATTAAACTTTTTACAATTAATTGTCATTAATTCAATTTATATCCTTGCTGTCTACATCGCAACACGATGATTATGTATAACAAGAGTATGTAGTGAATTAGGGAGTTTTATGGGGAGTTTTTTTATGTATTATATTAAAAACTCCCTATGTGATAACTAATAAGCATTCGTTAAGTTATTAGTATTACCATATAATTTTGATTAAATTGATAAAAGTTTATAGAAAGAATACAGATTGTGAGGATGAAATGTAGGAATTATCTCTAACAATTCAAACTCAAGAAGAGAATAGATTAAATATATATATCTCGAAAATTGTGTAAATAGTGGAAAAATGACAAGAATTGATTAAATTTCAACATTGATTTCCCTAATAAAATCTCATGTGTAAACATTCCTTGCTTGTTCTCCAGATTTGCGTGTTGCCCCGAAGTCAAGCCGGCCCCGGGGAGGTTCACCGCACGAACGTCCGACGACCCGCCCCCGGTCCCGGGGGGTCTCCACTCTACCGCTTTGACCAAAAGTTCTCCCTGGAGGTCAACAAGGACGAAGATTTGACCGAGGCGAGGGTTCTGGTGTCAGTGTGGCTGAGACCCAGGGCAGAGAAACATCGGTGAGTACAAATAGAGCATGTCGGAATGTTACGTTTTTTTAGTATTATAATCCTTTTATATAGAATTATGTCTAAAGATTTATGTCAGTGGATTTATTAGATGGTGAACCACTCTGAAACTTTCCTGACACCATAAAATAATTTTCCATTAAAAAAAAAAAATCGGTGAAATTATCAATATATTCAGCATTTAAGATGACTGTTTTTAATGGGGGACCTTAGTGCAATCAGCATCTTTTTCACAGTATAAAATTAATTATTCAAAATCTACACGAATTTATAGCCTTTTTACTACAGCAAACAGGGAGTTTTTTTGTTATTTATTTATGGACTATAAAATAAATATTTCCTCCATATCAGAAAATATTGAGCAATGGCCGTCGCAGGGACGAACTTGATAATCTTTCAATTAATTAATCAGAGTAGTTGGGTTGGTTGCAGAACTCCCTTACGTGCTTTGAATTTTTGAATTCAAATAATGGATTATTGTAAATATTGTTAGTTTAAATAAGATAAAATATAATAAATAAATGAAATAGTAATTGAAAATACTTTAAAAATGAAAATTATGTAAAGTAAATTTTATTGCAAATAAAATAAATACGTTTAATTTTTTTAAATAAATAAATGCATAGAAAAATAATTTTAGTCCACATTTTATTTTTCTTACCCAAGTGCAATTTTCTTCGCAATTTTTTGTTACTACAGAAGCGTTGTGTTGAATGAAGCCATCATTGAATATTGTGATAGAAAATTATTAAATACAATGGACTAAATATAAATCAACAATTATATAAGCAGTGAGACATTTTGTACTTGTTGCTGAATAGTGAAATGTGTTGCATGCACAACACGATTGCTTGAGGCAATGTCGTGTTACTGAATATATAGTCGACTTGTTTTAACATCTCCATGGCAAAAATCAACTTAATAGACTTTCCTACAAGATTTTTTAATTGCAAATTCGTGCTGAACAAATTGAGTTAGCAATTTTTTTCAGATACTTTAACCCCATGGCACCTTTAAAATCATGTTGCATGCAAAATGATGTGATAAGATATTTAACGCCTTTCCTTATGCTTGCGTGTTAAATATATCCATGACTATATGAGATATCACAGCGTTTTACAGCACGATTTTTAAGGTGGTTTTTACAAGGTTAAAACATATGGTTAAAAATTCTTTTTGTGACGTCACGAGACGCCGCTCCTTAAGAAAAAGATAGGACTTGCCACCTCGTGACGTCACAAAAAAGACTTTCAATAATTTTTTAAAAAAAGTTCCCGGGCTCTAAATAATCTGAAAAATATCAGAGTAGCATAACTTTGCACGCTCTATCCATTTCTGCAATAAAAAAAATGAGGTTGATACTCCATTGATACTTCTTAATATAATGCATGAATGATATGCGTATTTTGTCCACTATGCATAAAAAACTAAAAATATCTGTATCTCTCTATATATAAGCAACATTTAAAATAAGAAGTAAAAAAAGCTGTAGTAAATCTGATTGGCTATTTCATGTCACGTGATCTTGTGGTAACCAATCAATAGACCGTAACTTCATTAACATAAAGCGTCGTCTATTCTATCTTGAATTTCACATTTCTTGGTTTTTATTTTAATTCAACTATATATCTCGTGTTGATCCGACTTTGTTAAACATCAAAGCATAGCAGATGTATACAATAGCTTTATAGAAGTAAATATAAATAAAATAAAAATTTCAATGTAACTTATTCAGTTCAACAAATAAGACTTCCATGGCATGTAACCAGAAATACTAAAATTGCAGGTGATTTATTTATTAAATTTTATATTTAAAAATAAGTCACTTAGATCCATGAAAAAAAAAAATTAAAAAAATGAATAGGTCTCTCATAAACCACGGTTAGTTCCATTGTTAACCATGGTTGTTATATGTCAAACCTGGTTATATTCTTTACCGAATCTCACCGGAATGCATTTGGTCGTAAATGGTCCATATATTAATAAATAATTAATGAGGTAAACCATCTGTATAAGGATTATAAGATTCATCTAATTTTATCCCAGAATTGACGTGTCTGTTATTTTCATATAGAAAATTTGAAATGGAATTAGAAACTGGGGATTCCTCCCATTTCTATGCATTAGTAAAATATATTTTGGTGATCTGTCGGAGAGCTAAACGTCAATATTACTATTTTTGGTGTGTTCTAGTTTTCTGATGAAAAAAGATTTTGATAAAAAAAATCATTCTTTTATGTTTTTTTACATTGTTTACTCGTGCATCAAAACATGTTTTTTTTATTTTGACTAAAATCTGATATATACTTCTAATAAAAGTTGTTTTCTTTGCACAGGGAGTTGCATAATTTAATGTCAGGCAAACATACTATAAGCCATTGATATATAATTTTATATATCAAACATACTATAAGCCATTGATATATAATTTTATATATTAATTTAGCTTGTTCATAAACTCGTCATATTTTGTCTCCTGTATTTGCGACATCCAAATTATTGTTTCTAATAATCTTTACATTCCCAAGAAAAATAATTATATATATTATAATTTATCAATATATAATTATAAATTAAATCGTTATTAATACATAAATAATATATGACAAAATAATTTAGATTTATACAAGATTAAAAATTAAAAAAAATAATGTAATAAAAATTTAATGTCAATAATTTAAATTATTTAACGTTACAAAAATATGCGAAAATCAGTAACTACATCTAATATCTAATGCAATTTTGGTTCATTAATTATACAAGCTTATTGAACCTTCTAGTTTGCTTCAGAGAGAAGTAGGCTAGCACTGCAGTAGATCAGTAGACCTGGTTGCCCCTAGCAACCGTCCGGCTTCACCTGGCCTATACTCTGAGTCAACATAAGTGACTATGACGTCACAATATTAACTAAACAGTGCGAATTTGTGAAATTATAACTCGAGCTCAAATCTAATATACAAAATAGTTTGAATGACATGAAGAACACGTCAAAGAATTGACTAAGCAATATATTTTTATTATAATATTATATTGCATATCGCTTATAAAAGAAACAAAATCAATTCATGAAATCCAATTGCAAGCAGCTAATGGGGAACTATATGAACTTTGAAATCCAATTTTTAGAAGTTTTCAATTTTATTAGTCAAACTAGACTTAATTATTAAAAAATCAATGTATACTTTATAACTATTAACTCCCTAGGGATAAGTATTTTTGTAAATGAATTAAATTTTTATTTAGTCAATAAAAATGATTTTCCAACCATAAAAATGAAAAAAAAAAGTTTCGACAACGGTTTCCATTTAAAATTTATTTGTATCCGCGTGTTTAAGAAGTTTCCTCATTTAGTATAGTTACACTAATAATTAATAATCAAATTTAGATAATCAAAATAATCCATTTTCTTTCTTCGTCTGTTGGGCAATGGGGTACTGACCGGTATTTGAGTTAGCAATACTAGTAAAAAGTACTGTGCATTCTATGAAGAACGAGCCCTATTAGAGCACTCTACGACAATTTGCTGATTTTATATGAATTTTTAAAACTTTTTTTGATGACGTCACAGCATTGAATCTTAAATGGGAAAATGCATCAGTTAACATTGCTAAAATGAAAAGTTATAAAGGTAGGAATTTGAAACTTTTATTATCGTGATTCTAGCAACTATAAACCTTGCAAATGAAGTTTTGGTTACATTTCAATATTAAGTATGGGATTTGGTAATGTTAACTGATCTATTTTCTTATTTAAGATTCAATGGTATGACGTCATTTTTGAGAGGTTTTAAAAATTCATATAAAATTAGGAAATGGTCGTGGAATGCTGTAATAGGGCTTGTCCTTCATGAAATTCTCGTGCCTTTTGAAATATTAACAAAAATTTGCAACTTTTTTTTTGGTCAGGTCCCCATTATTTAATTTTAAGTATATTTCTCTTACTGAATTTTAATTTTTATAAAAAATTTTATGAAAAGTACAAACAATTCCAATATTAAAACATAAACTGCACCTGTTCACCTGATATAACAACAGTATTATTATTAAATAAATATTCAATTTGATGAAGTTATAATTTATAAATAAATTAGAAATCAAATTTCTGTTTTTGATATGCATATTTAAAATAATTATATATTTATAGTAAATAAAATAAATAAAATGATAATAAGAATTTGTAAATTTAAGATTATTTATGTCTTTTACGATTTTTTGCTTCCACATATGATTTCGTTCTTATTTCTTTTCATTCGTTTCAATAATTACTGCCTGCGTATATTAATTTTAAAAAAGTATAAATTACTATATAGTGCATTCGTTAAAATTGCCATTCAAAGTACTCCATAATTTTTTTTGTTTAATTATGCTCAATTAAGTATTATAGTAATATAAAAATGATTAGATTTTTTTTTCAATATAACACATTTACTCTAAAAATACATTTTACATACAAATATTAATTACAATGCAATATTAATGAACATAAATACATTACAATCAAAACCAATATTAAAAAAAAAGAAACATAACAATTTTGGTTGATATTAAAAAACGGTAGCAAATTCATCTCTCTCCTCTTGGCCGTTGCCTTGCTCCGCTTGCTAGTCTCATGTAGCTATTGATTTGAGAGAGCGCTCTCTTCAGTGTGGTAGCTCTCTCAATGCTATGGTGTAGTAGGGCAGCACGTTACTGTTAGGTTGGTACACCCTTTCTCTCTCTCTCTTTCTCTCGGCGCTTTGCAACTTTGGCCGGGGATTGCTTGTCTGCTTTGCTACTGGAATATAGCTAGCTAGTAACACTCTTTTAGCTCTTCTAGTGTCATTTTTACTTTGGTGCATTTCTATTACTTAAAGTGGTTCATTTTTTTTATATTATATTATATATATATTTTTTAATTGTTAAGTGTCATTATAATATAATGGGTTGTTAATTTTAATATAGTGAAGTGTTTTTTTATATTAAGTGTGGTTTATGAAGTATTGTTTTAAATAAAAGTGCTTTTTTATATGAAGATTTTAACAGTAAGTGTTGGTTTTATTTATATTTTATCATATTATTATTTGATCTATAGAATGTTTGAATGCAATAATTACAGAATATATTATTTTTCATTCAATATAATTATGTAATTTTATATGATTTATTTTTCCATGTAAGTTATATTTATATTTAGTCACACAGGAAGATTTAAAAAAATACATACATCCATACATAAAAATTAGAATAAAGGATTATAAAAAACAAGAAAATAAATTTGAATAAAAATTAACAAATTAGATTACAAATAAAAAATTTCCAATGAAAATTGCAAATAATTCTTCCTGTAACTAAAATTATTTTATAATTTCAAAAAAATATTTGCTTGTGTTTTTAATAATAATTAAAACATTAAAAATGCAAGCTTTTATTTAAATAAATAATTCTTACAATATATAAACGTTTGGGCTTTATTAACCACGTTTCTCACAAACCATGATTATTGTCAATAGCATGTAGGGAGCCCCTGAAAAATATGCAACTTGTCGTACTTAAAATGCTAAAAAGTTGCATAACTTTAAGGGGCTTAACAAAATCAAAATTTTAAACACGTTTTAAAAAATTAAACATTTTTTTTTTATGTTGCAATGCTTAATAGGCTACAATGTCTACAATTAGATTAACTTCAATAATATCTCTACATTAGCATTTAATTTACTGTCGATGAAAAAGTCATTAATTATAACCGAGCTTTTTTTGTGCTATAATATTTTTATACATATTCTATTGTAAGAAAAAATCTAACAGATATGAGTATAAATTAAGGGAAATTTACAAAGACCAAATTTAGGACCATAATTATATAATTTTAGCTATTATTTTACGTTTTAAAGATTTAAATATGCATTATATTTGATGATATTTATTTTATATTTTTATTTATTTATTTCATTAATACAAAGTACTATAAAATTACAACGTTTAAAATAAGATATTTTACAAGGCACTATTTAGCACCTATACAAATAAAGTGGTAAAATTAACAATCAATTAAACATGAAATTTAACATTAATAATTAGTGTTTTACATTACCTGTGATATACAATATTAAATTTACACGATGGAGCATGACTGTACACTGTAATTTAATTTCACTGGTTGGTATATTGGCATGTTGAACGTTGTTGGCGTGAGTTTTACTCTCCTCGTGACCTCGAAATATCGACCGCCAGTCGTTCTGGACGAAGACAAGCGTAGTAGTGGAACTCTGTCTCTCTCGTGTGTGTCTCTCTGTCACTCGGTGTCTCTCATATATGTGTGTCTCTCAATCTCAATTCAATAGGCTATCATGTAAGTAATTATAATATCAAGCATTGCTCTGTCACTCGTATAGTATAATTAGTCTCTGTCTCTCGAGTGTGTCTCTCTGTCACTAACTTATGTAGTGTTGTCTCTCATATATTTGTCTGTCTCTCAATCTCAATGCAATAGGCTATCATGTAAGTAATTATAATATCAAGCATTGCTCTGTCACTCGTATAGTATGAGTCTCTTTCACTCGTGCGTGTCTCTCTGTCGCTCGGTAGCAATGTCTCTCATATATGTGACTGTCTCTCAATCTCAATGCAATAGTTTCTAATGTAAGTAATTATAATATCAAGCTTTGCTCTTTCACTCGTATAGTAGTCTCTGTCACTCGTACAATAATTAGTCTCTGTCTGTCGTGTGTGTCTCTCTGTCGCTCGGTGTCTCTCATATATATGTGTCTGTCTCTCAATCTCAATGCAATAGGCTGTTATGCAAGTAATTATAATATCAAGCACTGCTCTGTCACTCGTATAGAAGTCTCTGTCTCTCTTATGTGTCTATCTGTCGCTAACTTATGTAGTGTTTTCTCTTATATATTTGTCTATCTCTCAATCTCAATGCAATAGGCTATCATGCAAGTAATTATAATATCAAGCACTGCTCTGTCACTCGTATAAGTAGTCTCTGTCTCTAATGTGTCTCTCTGTCGCTCAGCGTACGTAGTACTGTCCCTCATACATGAATGTCTTTCAATCTTAATGTATTAGGCTGTCATGTGAGTCTATCTGCCTCTCAAGTGTTAATAATATTGCTTTGTCATTTTAAATGACCCTTTCCTTTTATGGTCATATTTATCTACAGGAATTTTTGTATAAAATAAACCCGTCTTTAATAGTATGAATTAGCAGATTTCGTTTTTTTCTCCTGTATTCTTCTGTTTTCTCTATATATAATTGAAGTATCTTCTTTCCATCTGTTTCAATTTGTGTCTGTCTCAATGTAATCCATGATTTATGTCTTTGTATTTCAACCTCTAATAAATTCCTTTGTTACTTAAATATACTTTCATGTGACTATAATGCGTATGTCTCTCTTTCATGCAGTTCATATTATATTAGTCTTTCTCTTTGTTTCTAAATCTCTCATTATGAATTAGTACTATAATATGCTCTTTATAAATAATTATATCTATATCTTCAATATCATGTCTTTGATATTGCAGGTTGTTATACAACTCCCTCTCTGATATTAGTACATATTTATACTTAACTTTGTATTTCTTTGATTCTATCTGCTTTCTCTGCAATTTCTGTAGTTTTTTCGTGTATTTCAAAGTAAAAAAACTTCATCTTCACCTCATTTATATCTTTGTGTATTTTTTTTTTCCTTTCATCTCTATCCTTCCTTTAACACTTTTTTAGTCTCTGGTGTTTTTTTTTATCTGTCTGGAACCTTCTCTCTCTCTCTCTCTCTCTCTCTCTCTCTCTCTCTCTCTCTCTCTCTCTCTCTCTCTCTCTCTCTCTCTCTCTCTCTCAATCCATATCTTTTTTTTCACCTCTTAGTAAAATTACTGAACACAAGTACTTCTATAATCATTTTCAATAGACAAAACAAACTCTCATTGTTATTAACCTTCTCAATTGAAATTATTTCTCACTTGGTATTGAAAGATGATTGTTTTTCAACACAATAAGCTTTTGTTTAGCATCATATCTTAAAATACATAAGTCTTGCTTTCTGATACCATCTAGCAGGTTCTTATAGTCACGCAACATGCCAAACTTCTTTGCACGCGATGTTTAATATTAGATGATCTTTCTATACCTACTTTAAAAAATCAGAATATGCTTTACTTTCTTATTTTAGCAAACAATAATATGAACACTTAAATCTATTACTATTTTTAATTTTTTTGTTAGTAAATAAAACATAAATATAAAAATCTATTTACTTTTATTATAATTTTTTATCATTTAAAAATATTTTATAGCAATATTTTAAATTAAATAAAGTTTAATATTACTAATATGTGTTAATAATTTAATTAAATAAAAAAATTAATATATACAACAACAACTCTGCCAAATGAAAGGCGACTGGATCTAATGTATTAAAGAAAATCTACTTGATCTGATGTATTAAAATATCTAAATATTTTTTTTTTAGTTTTTAATCAAACCCTATTGGGTACTTCTATTTACTAATTACACACTACTTTGAAACCCCGAACCTTCCGAAACCCTAACTTAATTGAGCGTTTCGCGGGCTCTTCTGGAACGAAGGCGGCCACGGCCTTGCAAATCCATCCCGGCATTTGCCTCCGGCTGAGGGAAACGTGGAAACCTCAGCCAGGATGGACGCTACAGCTTTTGTCAATGAACCGGAAGTGCAATGGTCCAAAGCCAGGGGAACCACATAGTGGAAAAGCGCAACGTTTTACCCCTGGGTGGGGTAATATCTAAATATTAACATGCATTCATTTGAGATTTTAAATAAATTTGATCAGACGTTTTAAAATTAATCAATTCCCAATTATCGTTGCGTAATATATAATAAAAGTAAAAACATACAAGCTCTTGAGGGGAAAGTAGAAGTGCATTAAAATGCAATCGGGAGGTCGCAGGTTCACTTCCTGGCTGGACCCACTCTTTTCCTCCTAACGTTCATACCCTTGGACTTTTATGATACGCACAGACTGAAAAAATAAGAATTAGTAAATTTATATTATTAAATGCTGTAAAATATGATGCATTTTACTGTCAAAGCAACGAAATTTGTGGATGTAAACCTCGAAATATCACGTTTTTTTTTAAGGGTAAAAAATACTGTCTTCAAACATGAAAACTATTGCAGTAAATGACGCATAATATTTTATCTTGTGAATATGATAAAGTATAAAATAAATTAACTCCATTACCCATGAATAAAAATAAGTTTTTTTTAGTTTCTAAAAGTAATTTTTTTTTGTGATAAAATAAATTATTTCGAAGAAATTGAAGTATATTGCTCATAAGGGAACTATACGTTTATAAAAGTTACTTTTTTTATTTTTTTGGCAAGCCTAGTGCACTTAGATAAAGTAGCATCATACATCTCTATCTATATGAGACAGATAATAAATATAAAGTAAATAGGTGTAGTCTGGAACACATATATTGAAAAATACCTTGTTTAAAAAAATAACTTGCCAAGACAATGTATTCAAAGATTAATGTGAAGATATAAAAAAATATCTGCATTGCGAATAACTTTTATCGATAAATTCTAATGCTTGCTATTAAAAATATGCAGTCAACAAATATAAAGATTTTAGAATAGGGGAGCTAAGAAAAACAAGAAATAATTTATTAGGAGCTTAACATAGATTTTATATTAAAAATTTATAGTACTGAATTTTGATATCAAATTGTAGCATGAATTAGAATTTTTGTTTTAAAGCTAAAATTTATCCATCTTTTTTATGAATAGCCCTTATAATTTGCAAAAAGAAGAGAGACATTTCTTTAGTTAAGACTAAAAATCTCTAACAGACAGCTAAATAGGAAATAAGCTTGCTTGATTTTTTTTTTCTAATATCTGATTAATGAAGAATTTTTTAATATAATTTTATAAATAATACGTATATAATATTAAAATCAATTTAAATACCTACAACAAAATTTTAATTAAAATTTGAATAATGTGATATAAAGTAAAAATGAAATAATTTTTTTTTGTGAAAGTAACACCCATTTCATACATTTTTTTTATTGCAAAAATATATCAATAAATTTCATTTATTAATTTAATTTATATTTAATCAAATTATTTAATTAAACTATTACTGTTGATACCAATGATTGCTCACCCAGTGATACACAATACCTCTCTCTAAAATCAATTGGTGGTTAGGTGTCCTATATAATATTGCTCACAGAAGTAGCAAACCATTATGAGGTCATTCTCCATGACTATATGGCATAAAGTCACAAATGCTTCACATATATTGGACTATCAATTGATTCTACCTAGAGAGGGAAAAATGATAATGAGCACCATTAAGAAAAGACAAACATCCAAATATTTCCTTTTTATATTTAGTATATACTTTTAATCAAATCATAGGTACTTACTAAGTACCAACTAACTCTAAAACCTCCAAAACCCTAATTTTTGTTATCCTCGGGTTGACTTGTTGAAAAATCTGATTTTATAGGAATTACAATGTATAATTAGTGCATTACATTTTGATGCATAATATTTTTCTCTTTTTTTTTATGTTTGTGTATATCGTGTGGTCTGTTTTATTGTATTTAGTGCCTTGGTTCTGTAACTGTTGCTAAATAAATAACAATTTGAATTTGAATTCATGTCTTAGAGATTGCACTAGTAGAAAGAGAGTTTTCTTTCCGTGAATTGGTTCTCTTGTCTGATCTCGAAAAATTTTAGTTACTGTAAAACAAGAGACACAGTGATTTGCGCATTTGGCTCATAACTCACTTTTACATATTGGAGGTGATTGATGGTATTCTCCAGGTTTCCATAATTCCCTCAGTCACAAATGCAATGTTCTCCTTGCACCAACAGGCAAATAGATTGCATGCCAGGCCATGGTCAACTGATATGAAATAAATTTACAAATTCAATTCAACAACTTGAGATTGGGTGGTTTGGTTAACAAAGAGCTGAAATGTTAAAATTTACAGTTCTATATAATATGATAATGTACAATTAACTGCAAAGTTAGTCCGAAATTGTTTGTTTTACTAGAGATTGATTGTTGTTTTGTAAACACAAAAAAATCATTATTAAAATTTACTTATTTTCATCCAAAATAAAAAATTAACAAATTAACTTACATAAAAAAAAACTACATAAAAATTTTAATAGTAATAATTTATAATATTTTTATTTTTAAATTATTTTACAGTCATCAATTTAAAAAATTTGTTTAATATCTTTTTTTATATTTGTTGAATTACCCGCAATGAATGGAAAGAAAACATACCCAAAAGTAAATTTGGGAGATTAATTTAAGCTTTCTTTTGACACCTGAGAATTAATGATAGGGAGTCTAATAAATTTATGAAACAGAATAACATTCAATGGACAATTTGCATGACATTTTTTGATGGATGGATGGAGGGTACCAAATTATGCTACTCTGATTTTTTTCATATTTTTTTGAGAGCGAGAACTATTTTTAAAAAATTAATGAAGGTCAGTTTTATGACGTCACGGGCGTTTAGCGCATATCCTTTTCTTAAGGACAGACTCCTCATGACGTCATAAAACTAACTTTCAATAATTTTTTAAAAATAGTTCCCGGTCTCTAAAAAATCTGAAAAAATTCACAATAGCATAATTGTCCATCCATCCATTTCTGCAATAAAAAAATGTCATGTATGTTGTCCATTAAATAGGAATGGAAAGTTCAATCTTTTCCTTGGAGTAAAATCCCATATAATAATAGTAAAAGCAGGCATAATTTTCTAATTTTAAATAAACTTTGTAATATAATTTGAAAATCTGTTAAGACATTAATTTTAAATTTAGTAACTTATTTGACTTTGGTAGTAAAAGTTTCTAGTTTCTAAACTGATTACATAGTAGCTACACTTTGTAACATTATGAATATTTTAGTATTTAGTCTGCACAAGTAGACGGTAAATAAACTTTTACTAGACTCTGTCAACAACAAAAAGTATTTGCTAACTCGTTATATACAGAATAATATATTAGATACTTAAAAATAATGTTTAAAATTATACAAAAACTGGGAAATTGGTTTAAAAATGTAAAGTGAAAGTGCTATAAAGTTTTTTTGTTACGATAATACTACCAGATTTCAAGGCAAAGATTTTTAAAATTTAAACAGTTTTTGAGAAATAAAAAGTTTTTTGTGTACTGTAATTATTTTTTTCCCAGTAATTTTGTGATTACTGCATTTAAATTCATTACATATATATGACAATTTAAATATTAAGCTTAATCAAATACTTTTTCAAATAGAGTATTTTTAATTCTTTAGTGTTTTTTAGATGCTGATTTGACTAATATTTGCCACACTCCCTGTGGAATATTCTTCCAAATGACATTTCAATATTTTATTCCTGTTTAGTTTTTATTTTTTCACAAATTATTATTTTAAATAGGTATAGTAATCACATCGGAAAATTTCCCTTTGTGGCCTTGTTAATCATATGGGGTATGGTGATTATTGTGATTAACAAGGCTGCAATTGGGAAATTTTCCAAGGCGACGACTGTACATTGAAATGATGAGAACAATTTATAATATTATGAAGATTCCATTTAAAAAATTTATTCACAGTATGTATTATTACTTAACTAATAATAATTAAATGTCATATTAAAATAAAAAATACACAAGTTATACGTACAAATTCTACTGTAAAAAATTCAGTCATTAATTAAAACAAAAAAATGTCATCATTGTTTATATTTTTAGCTAAAAAAATAACAATAAAAACAAAAGATAATGCAGACAAATGGTAAAAGCTGGAAAATGGTTTTGTTTATTGTATAGGGAGTACTCGCGTTCATTAAATTTTTTTCTATTATTTCATATTAAAAAGGTGAAAAAAAAAATGTATGAAAGTGAGAGAAAAAAATAGCTTTATTCAGGTATATTAAAAATTTCACTCTCGCTTCTTTTTTTTTTTTTTTTTTTTTTTTTTTTTTACTCTGGCATGTTGCCAAACCACCAAGAATGGTTATGTAGGGACTTTATCAAAATTCCCTAAGCTATCATTTATTATAACATCTTTTAAATCTATTTTCTATTGAAATCTTTTATAATAATATTTAAACATGGTAGTAATTTAATTTTATTAACATTTTTATAATATAATTTATATTATTAGATTTTTATGCCCATTGAGAATTATTGTAATGTAAAGGATATGTTCACTAAAATACAAACAGATTTTTATTTATTTTTTTTATCAAACCCTATCGGGTACTTCTACTTACTAATTACACACTACTGCATGTAAAACTCCGAACCTTCCGAAACTCTAACTTGAGCGTTTTGCGGGCTCTTCCAGAACGGGGGTGGCCACGGCCTTGCATTCCATTCCGGCATTTTCCTGAGGCAAAGGGAAACGTGAAAACCTCCGCTAGGATGGATTCTTAGCTCCAAGTTACATAAGCCAAACCTAGTAGACTGATGGTGCTTGCTTCAAAATTAGCAAACAAGCGTCACAGTCTTACTGACAATAAATGTGCATAGTTTTGGTCTAGGATTATAAATTTATTTAAAGTTAAGACAAGCGTGTGTCATTTTTTTAGTTGAAATATTCTTATGGTTCCATTAAAAACAAATAAATTCAAATAATTAAGATGTAGCTAAAAATTCCCTTTCTTCCCCTTTGAGGCAAGGCAAATTGTTCAGCATACAAGTTCAGCGGATTGCATAAGTAGCCAGAGAAATAAAAACCGAGTTGAAATAAATGTCGTTATTAAGCTCTCTCCTCGTCAAATTTCCTCTTATTTTGCACCATTTAAGAAAAAAAAAAATGGAAAAAGACAAGATTACGTCTTCTTTCCTCTTATTGAGCATAAAATGTTAGAAATATTGTCTCCATTTTATCCTCACTTAGAGAGAAGAGGAAATAAGATGTGTTTTAGAGGTAAAAATATTAGGTTTAGATGTGAAAAAGATGAGTTGAAGACGTAATTTTTCAACAAGGGAATATCCCAATTTCAAAGTTTCAGTTTTACAACTGGAATCGCTGCCTTATCTTGAGATGATTAAGACCGTAAAATATTCTTTAAGTTGGACTGATCAATTCAAAATTGTTATGAAAATGTTTTGTATGCAATGTTTATATTTAATTTGTCCATATTTTAAATGTATTTTGTTTTATTTTTGTTTCAGAAAAAGCGAATGTGTGGGATGTATGTCATTTGGAGTTCAAGATGTTCTTAATAACGTAAGTACACATGCATTATTACTTCAAGAATAAGTTACGTGAATATTGATAAAAATATTATTAAATTACATTAAAAAATTTGTAAACAAACAAAATTAAAATTTTATGTTTTAAAAATTAAATATTACTATTTTCTGCAAATATGTTTGGTGTAAACATAATACGTAAATTATAAAAATAGAAATTAAAATTATGTCTATATTTATAATGAATAATAACGTGTTGGTGGTTGTTAATAAATTGCAATGACAATTGCTTGACCTGGCTTCTTTAATGGATTTCAACTGTGTAGCGATTATATAATATGTGTTTTTTTACTAAATATATAAGTGTTCATATGGAATCAAGTTTATAACATTTTTACATTAAATAATAGTAAACACAAGAAACAGTAACACAGATATTAACGATTATTAGTTATTAGTACACTATGAAGTATTTAGAAAAAAAAAAGGTACACTTTATTATAATTGCTTATTACTCTTTCCTTGAAGTGAAATGTATAAATGTTTCACATATTAAATAGTATTCAACTAGCAAACATATTGATAATGATATTCTAATATATTTACATAACTTTACAAGTATATAAATGGACTTCTAAATCAATTTAGAACCCTAATACATCAATATAACGCATGCCATAAAAAAATCGTTATAAAAAATATATATCCAATACCATAAAAAAAAATCTTTCGTGTTAGAAAAATGAAGAAAAATGATTAAAAATAGTATTGATGATCTTGATTTTTATATAACACTTTTTTTTATTCACATACGTCATAAAGTGACGTCAGAATCTCTTGAGAGAAATGAAAAATTGCAGGGCGTTGAAAAAAGAAAAAAAGGTCATGTTATAATGCTGAATAGGAAAACTGCAGTAAAAAATTAGAACTTCATTTTTTTTTATAGGAGCTTATATATGACGTCATAGTTTAAGAAAACTTTTTATTATTAAAAAAATGGAGTAAATTTAGCACAGGAGAAGTTAAAATTAGAACACTAGAGGAACTCCCGGGGGCAAAACAAACTTTATACTCTAGCTTTAATTGTGGGCATTCTCATACATCTGGGGGCACTCATAACTTTCCCAACAATGCAAATATGCATAATTATCTTCTTAGGAGAGGAGGGGGGGGGGTGCACTGCCTTCGTATTGCATCGTATGGTATCGTCTGATTTCGTATGATAAAAATTTTAATTAAAAAATAAGATCGCATGTGATACGAAACGAAGCTGTGACAATTTTCCTTTGAAGCCTTGTTAAGGTAGAGATAACGCCGGTCAGCTGTTTGACGTAGGTCCCTTTGATTAACATCATGTAAACCTTAGAAAATTCACAAAAATTCTGAAATTTTTTTGAGAGACCTAAAAGCCATAGCAAGAGTTTCAAAACAATTTAAAGAGCTGATTTTTTTTTAATTAATATTTTAGTTTCTCTCCATGGGAAAGCCCTATGCTGAAAATTAAATAAATTAATTTAAAAAAAATTGGCTCGTTAAATTGTTTTGAAATTTTTTCTATGGCTTTTAGGCACTAATATCTGCTCTCAAAAAATTTTCAGAATTTTTGTGAGTTTAATTAGGTTTACATGTTAATCAAATGGAACTAAAAAAACAGCTGATCAACATTATCTCTACCTTAATCACAATGCCCCGTAAACAGAGGGAATGGTGATTAACAAGCGGGGTTAACAAGGCTGCAAGTGGGAAATTTTCCAAGGTGACAAGTGTACATACATAGTCAACTGAATGGAAGAACGAAAGCAGTCGATATTTTCAGACTAAGACTACACAAACTCTCTCAAAACTTTGTAAGTGTATACGACTATACGTCCACCGCAATTTTCAATTATTTTTATGCCTCCTTATAATGGTAAGGGTAGTGAAATTAATTAATTTCAAAGGGCTTTAATGGTCATGCTGTGGATTTTCTAACGTTCGTTAAAATTTTATCTCTCAAGATATCTTTAGAAATTTATGAAAGAGGGTTGTACGGTATCAAAATTATAATTAATATCCTAGTGCTACTGTCATTTTGTTATAATACCCGAATATATGTAGTATTTATGAAACTGTTCAATTAATATGAACAAAATAAATGTCAATATTTAGTAAATAATTTATTATAAAGAAAGTTAATAGAGAAACAGACAATAAAAGATAATAAAAGCTTTGAAACAGTTTATTGGGTCAAATCAAAAGAAATAACTTAAACTTAAGTTATTAAATAAACTAAAGCTTGTGTTATAAATGTGCATATAAGTTAATTTCTTATTGCAGTTCAAAGCAACGTTGCAGTACAGTAATGTGTAGTAAAATTATATATTTTCAAGTATTTTAACCTCTCATAATAGTACTATGTTCTAATACGAACATTCCAAAGTATGAATAAAGGATAAATAGATCTTTTAACATTTAATCGTTATTATTATTATATCCTAAAATTATACCACCGTATACTGTACGTATTTTATGAGTAATTTCAAATTACTTCTTAGTGAATTAAGAAAATATCACAGCTTTATAATTGGCTGACATAAATAATGACGAATTAAAATACAGTATTTTCCTTAGAACCAAGCGGCTATCTCACGCTTTTACTACCTTATAACATATATTTGAATATAAATTTTTTACTTCAAAATGAAGCGTTGAAAGAGATAATATTCAATGATATCCAGTAAATATTCAAACGTGCAATTTATCAGTTCAGAAATACCTCCCCAGGGCATGCAACACTGCAGCTATGCATTGGCAGCTCTAATCTACAATTGCATCCTTCCCTCTTACCTACAAAATATGCAGCAACAGTCTGCCTCTAAAGCTACCTGAATAAATTTCTTATCATTTCTTAGTGAAATGTCAGATTTATTTCCACAAAAAAATAATATAGTTGATATTTTGAAATTGAGCTATATTAGTTTTAAAAAAATGAGAATTCTAATAATTGAAATGTGATAAATATGTATCAGTTTTATAGGTAAATACATTACCAGTAGATATATTATATAATTTATTAATTATAGATAAAATAGCATTGTTTTAGGACTATTTTCTATTTGATTACATGCAGTATACATTGTATAATTTAATAAAAATAAAATAAGTAACCATTATAAAATATTGCATCTATAAAAATTAACTGTATTTATTGCAAATGAAGTTATGAAGCTTTTGCGTTACACACAATTGTTTTATAACAAAAAAGTATAAAGATTTAAACTGCCAGCTTTTAAATAAATATATAATTATGCTAAATTTATTTTCAAAGCAACACAAGCAAATAAATTTCATTGCTACGTTACAATAGCTCTTTAACTTTTCTAACCCTCTTCAATATAAATCTCCAATGCCATTCTGTATCATTAAAATGCCTTCGTTAAGAAGACATTAAAATAATTATTTTAACACTAACGAATCATAAATAATGATTTTATTTTAAACAAAACTGAAGTGTTAATAATAATTTTTGAAATATATAATAATGGAGGCTTCAAGTGATGCGCTTTCGCTGCGCAACTGTTTGTCGCTAAGGTCCATCTTGCACTTGAAAATGAAGCAAAGTGTTTTTTTAACTTTTCTCGGTTACAAATCAAGTAAAAAATCTAAATCTTGAATTACCTACTTTATTTTTCAGTTTGGACCAAAGTTCCGTAAAGGAATTATCCCTGAAAAATCTTATTCTTGGTGAAAAAACGAATTCACGTTTTTTTTTTTACATAGATTTGGTATAGCGGGTGGGATCACCGAAAAATCAGCTGACTTGAAGCCTCTATTAACACACGTATAATACAGAGGAGCTATTGAAATGGTGGAATTCCGGTAATGATATTAGAGAATTTATATTCTCTGATAATGTTTTCATGCAGTTCTAATGACTCACAAGCAGTTTTCAAAAGAAAAATATAAAAATAAAGAAACAATTTAACATTAAAAGCAGTATTTATACACCACAGCCGCGTCCTAATCTATCCTAAAAAAACTTAAAATTCATTCATCTCTCTCTTTTTATATTTGGTATTATATAAAAACAACCCTCTTAAAATATTTTAGTCTAAATGTATATTTTTTAAACATTTCTTGTTACATTATATTCACTTTTTTATATTGTTATGAAAACTGTTGTATACAAAATTTGAAATAAAGGTTATTTTCAACGTATAGAGATTGGGAAAATATCACTTATTGAAAGTACAATTAACATCTAGCAGTCTCTTTCAATGGCAAGTATATTATATAGAAGTTAAAACGTATGAAATGTTGTTTCACAATATCCGTTTACAGCTTTATTTTCCCAATGATTGTGTTCATGTTATTTTCCCATTAACACCCCCTATGTAATTTTACAGAACCAATCAAAAGAGCGTTACAAATTAAAGATTTCAGAATGGACCAACTTTACTATTGATTTTCTGTTAATCGAAACCCTCTTTTTTTTAAATAGAAAGCTTGACAATAAAAGTGAAAATTAAATTAAAAACTTACAAGTTCCCAAACTTTTATTTTAGTTTCTATAAAATAATAAATTAATTAATTTAAAGTAAACTTTTCATATTTTTAATCACTTAATTAAATTGCCATGTTATTTTATAATAATAACGTTGCATTTTTTTTTTTCAAGTGGGTGTCATGCTTACAAAAGAAAGGATTTTTTTTAAAAGTTATCAAATTTGAAGTTTATTCGTTTCTCTTTTTTTTTCCTTAGTTGCTATATTTCTCAGAGGGTGAGAAAATCGATTACTTCTCATCTAACACTGAAAGGATTTCATTTTTTTTTTTTTTTTTTTTATTTCTCTTCAAAAGTTGTGAGTTATGTACTTCAAGAATATCACCCCCAATCTTTTTTTTATATAGTCATTTGTAATACATTTTAGTACAGTCGAAATAAAAGTATTGTATTCGCTTACTTTGGTAGAGCGTGGCGCAGTGCATTAACTGGTTTTCGTTAGATCACCGTAGTCAAGTAATGTCAAGCGTGTTTAATACTTGGATGGGTAAGCGCTTCAAGTAAAAATTACGTTGCTTCCTCCCTGGAGTAAATTCATATCGTTTTCTACCCAGTGCAGTGATGTACTTGTGTGTGGTTCCCCAGGCTTTGGACATCGCTTTGGTCCATTGATAAAAAGTAGCTAGGTGTCCGTTCTGACTGATGTTTTCCACGGTTCCCTCATTCTCACCTCATTGAATGCTGGGACGCATAACAGGCCGTGGCCACTTTCCATTCCCTACCTTTTATCCCTAACAACTACCCCGCCGCGAGCTGTAAGCACTTACGGTAAAAAAAAAAAAAAAAAAAAAGATTTAGTGGAATGCCGGTAGGTAGTAACACGGATGCCCTCATAATGTTAATATTTCATTCTTATTATTTAAAGTAATTTTAACGATTAATCTCAGTAACATCACAGTCAAAGAATATTTATGTATATGACGTACGAAATCGAATGAATTAAATTTAAAAAATCGAGAATATTCCAAAACTTAATCGCTTATGGTTTGAGTAAATTCAATCTGGCAGTTTTTTCACAACAGCTCCATTTCCGGTTTTCGTCCATAAGGTCAATGTTAAACTTCTAGCTCACTTGTCAGTTTTCACAAAAATGGTAAGACCAATCCACTTCAAAATTTGTATGCTACCTACTGATGGCGAGTTCAAAGTTCTTTGCAGGTCTTTTTGCATTATTCAAAGGGCATTATTCCGAGATCTCAATGAACTGAGATTTATCCTTAAGCCTATCTTTGCTGATAGTATGAACATGAGTACTATCAGAACTAAAAAAAGTGTTATCCTTGAAACTTGCATGCTAGTTAGAAGCCTACCTCTTTGAAACTGATATTAGTTGCTCTAGGGAGCAAAGTAAAGCCCCGTCTTAACAAATACTTGTTTTTAAGTCAGGGCTTATAATATAATTAATCATTTTGCGCCGTAGCAAACACATCCATGTAATCGTCAAACATTTATCCTTTTATTTTAATCTACGTTTTTACTTATCCGTAATTATTTTGGGGGGCAATTCGTGAAAGAGTTATCCAGCTTTCTCACTAACCGCGGTTAGCACCAATCTAATTTATTGACACTAAAAGTGGTTAGTGAGAAACCTGGATAACTTCCTTCGTGAATCGCGCCCAATTAACTACACAAAAATTTAGTTATTTTCAATTATAATATTAATATTTTAATATAGCTTCCAATATTGTAAATAAAATACTACAGTGTATAAATTGTTGTATATAATCATATATTTTATTAATGGAAGGACTGAGTATTTTTTAAATAAACATACCTTTCCGTAGATTTTAATCTACTCTATTCATTGACTGAAAATAAATAATTAAATTTTAAAAGGTAGTTAATCTGATAAAATTGCAATCGATATAAAACTACTTTCATAAATGACGTAGATTTCTCTCTCTCTCTCTCTCTCTCTCTCTCTCTCTCTCTCTCTCTCTCTCTCTCTCTCTCAAAATCCCTCTTTTCCCTGATGAGAAATCGATTTATACGCAGTTTTTTTTATCTTTATAAGCCTAGGTTAATCGTATGATGAAAATTTTCTGTACATATATACTAAAATAAAGCTTGATATACAACTAAAAACAGCTTATTTTTTATATATAATTATTATACTATGACAAATTAAAATATTTGCATTTATTCGTCGTAATTGCAATTTCTTTCGTATAATGGACTTTTGTATTGAGATTGATTTGCGACCATCTCGACATAGGTTTTCATGGTCCCCTGAACTTTCATAATTTTGAAAACCTACTTTAAATTAAATCATTAAAATTTTATGCCATACACTTACTCCGACCATCATGACATAAATTTCCATAGTTCCCTTATTTAAATATTTCTCTATGTAGTAAAAAAAGTTTAAAAAGTCATATTCATAATCACTTTGCTAACTATTAATCGATATGCCACTATAAAAGAATACGGTGCAGTTCATAAAAAGAAAAACAGCACTATAACTATTTTATATTGGTCGTAAAATTGTGTCGTTTTTACGACTCCATTTTGATGTCACCACTAAATCATTATTTGAATCTCATGACTTGCATACTCATGTCTAATTTAGTTTAAAATATACTTCACTTACCAATAAAATGTAAATGTGTTGATTATGTTATGAGATTTATAACTTTATGTATCAGTTTTATAGGTAATCATATTAACAATAGATATAATAAGTTATAGTTACAATAGAGAACCAAAAAATGAATTGTTTCAGATTTTTATTTTGAGTCTTTTGTACACATAATTTCGTAAAAAGTTTATTTTATTTATACCATGTATACAATAATTTTTTAAAGTTTACTGCAATTATTGTAAATGAGTAGGTCAGAGACACTTTTTTGTATTTCTCTCAACTGTTACATGCTAATTACTGTGTATGAGTGTGTCGAACCAATCTGACCATTATGGTATAGATTTCCTCAGTTCCCTTATTTAAATATTCCTATATGATTTAAGAATAGACATAATTATTATCACTGCGTTAAAATTATTACTTACAAGTTATATGCACATTTGATAATACTTTTTAACTTCTTAAAAATTGCAGTGTATTTACCACAACTTTTTTCATATAAAAATAAAACTGTCTAATCATTAAATAAACTGTTGACATTTTCATTTTATATAATATAGGTCATAATGTCTATAATATTTAAATGCAAGGTAGCAATATTTGAGGGAAACTTTTAGTACATTTAAACTTATATGGGGATTATAAAGTCTACAAAGTTTATACGATAAAAATACAAAACTTAATATAAAAAAGTGTCTACCTGTTTACATTAGCAAATTGGCTATGAAAATTTATTCAAGAGTAATTTATTACTTATATGGAAATGAAGTGATAGAATAAAGTTTCTATGATATTCAAAGTTTTTCTTATAAAAATTATCAAACTTTTTAATGTATTTTTTAAATAGTTTTCTGAGCTATTAAGAGTTAATGTCACTATTAGATGGTAAGTTACTCTGAAAATTTATGGTAAACTTCCTTATATAATACTCGTATTGGAAGGGTGAAAAAAAAAATCAAATTTCCAGTTCTCGTTTGGAAATAAGAGTAAAATATAAACCAGTACGAATAATAGCAGGCTAACGTAGCAAGTATATAAGACTTGGAATCAGGTTAGTAATTTCACCTTGTACTGCAGTATTTGTTGGGTCATTTGCTCATGGTGTATTCGATAGCATTTGATGTTAACATCGACTAAGGTTTCCACGTTTCCTTTAGTTAATTTAATTACTGATTACTTAATTCTACATTATATAATAGATTTATTTAAAATATATTCTTTATTATTCCAAACTACGTGTACTCTAAAAGGTACTATGTTCAAAGAGAGAAATTTGCAATAGTTGCACAATACTTTAGAATTAATCTTAAATTCAAGTTTTTTAATTAAATACAAAATAATTAAAATAAGTTAAAAGTAAAATGATTTGAACCAATAATTTAATTTTGATATAACTTATTATATAAACACAGTACGTTTTTATACAGTTAGTATTTTTACCTATAAAACTGATACATAATTAATTTAAATTTCATTTACATTAATCTACTGTAACATTAGTATATAAAATCAATAGTAAGTCCCAATAGTAACATAATGGCAGGATACTAACCATATGTCAGTGAGTTATTAATAGATTGATCCAGATGAATTTGGCAGCAGCAGTTGTGATTAATTAATTAGTAAGTATATTATTGATGAAATTTAATTAATAATGAACTCCCTATTATGAAATATATTTAATCTTTTAATACTCAGTTAAATATTTTGTCATATATGATAATTTTGTCAATAATGATTTAAAAATATTTATTGTCAATGAACTAACGTTTCTTTTTAAAATGTTATTTTTTATTTTAATATATAAATATTTCGATTATTTTCATATTTAATAATTAAAATATTTTAACAGTACTCATTAAATTAGTGTCAGTCAAGAAAATAACAAAACTCCCCCTCCATATTATAATACTCTAATTTTTTCAAGTTATTTTCTTGACTTACGATAATATAATGAGTACTGTTAAAATTATTTCACTCCTTATTATCCATTATAAATAATTTTAACAGTACCCATTAAATTATTGCAAGTCAAGAAAATAATAAGACAACAATTACACTGATATAATAAAATGTAATATTGGAACGTACTTGAAAATCACATGAAAAAGTTTGAAGATATAAAATTATAGCTAGAGAAAATATTACTGACATAATGTTGAAAAAAAAATTACTAACTAGAATGAAATAGTAAATTTAAAAGAAAAGGATGGTAATCAGCTAATGTTAGGTAAAAGGCACTTTTGTACTTCAAAAACCTCAAATTTAAGCCTTTAAAAACAGTAAAGACTGGTCCATAACCGTGCATAGCTTATGTTTAGTACTAGTCCTCATTATATTCCTTTAGTCATGATACGTAAGTAATTCCTTGTATTGAGACCTTTATTAAACATTTGTAAAATTTTAAAGACAGGCACAAAATAATTTTTGTTAAAGTTAATACCGGGCACTTGACGCAGTGGTATACGCCTCTGATTTGTACTCGAATGGTTGTGAGTTCGATCCCAGCCATGCAACGCCAAACTTTTCACAAGTGGCGGTTGCTAAAGAACACCCACTCGTGCATCCGGGAAGTGATTGATGGCATCCTCCGTCAATTGCCGACCATCCTGATTGAGGTTTCCATGGTTTCCTCAGTTACAACCAGGCGAATGCTGGGATGGATTGCTTAGGCCATGGCCGCCCCGGTTTGGAAGGGACCCACAAAAGTAGGGTCTACAAAGAGCCGGGAAGTTAAATTCAGTCACTTAATTGTGGCCAGTACCCCCTGTACTAGGGTTCAGTTAAAAAGCTAAAAAAAAATAATTAAAATATTTAATTCAAAGCCTTGTGTACAAAATAATAACTTCTGTGCAAAATTTACTTGGTTACAATATAACAATGTATAACATATGCACAAACTAATTTATATATTAATTAAAATACGCTCAAATATGGATATAATTTGTAAAAATAAAATGTGAGAGAGAGAGAGAGAGAGAGAGAGAGAGAGAGAGAGAGAGAGAGAGAGAGAGAGAGAGAGAGAGAGAGAGAGAGAGAGAGAGAGAGAGAGAGAGAGAGAGAGAGAGAGAGAGAGAGAGAGAGAGAGAGACACGTTCATAGATTTTATTCTTTTTCTTAATATTACTGATTTGTTTTAAATTTAAAATTATTCATTAATATATAAAATATTAGTAAATTGAATTAGAAATAAAAATATTTTTTACATGTTATTTTAAAAATATTTCACTATTTTTAATTTTATTAGTTAAAAAAAACAATAAACATTTAAATAAGGGAAACAAGTACTTTTATTAAATTCTACAATTTTATATTTAATTTCGAAGCAATATCATTAATCTACAGGGTCTCAATCAATAGGCCAATGCAGCAATGGGACATTTTGGGAAAGAAGTAAGTAATGAGTTAAAACGAATTTAAAAAAATTCAATTGAAATCTTTAATCAATTTGTAACTTCTCTCATCTCTCTTCCTCCTATTTTGCACCATTTTCGAGGAAATCAGGGGAAAAAGATGATGTCTTCTCTGCCCTTTTTGAACATGAAATATTAGAAAATACTTGCTATATTTCACCCTTACTTTACAGGAGAAATAAATGTTATTTGAGGTAAAAAGACATTATAATAAGATTATGTTTGGACGTGTGAAAATTGAGCTAATTTTTTTAAGTAGGGAAGCCTTGGTTCTTATATTTTAATGTGGATTTTTTTTTAAAAAATCTTAAATCATGCAGCAGTTCTACAACTTACACTATTACAAAACTAAGGGGAGCTAAAGTTGATATGATAAATAACAATAAATTAAATATAATTGACCAATTAGACTAATTGTCTAAAGTTACGCTAGACATATGGCGTGTAAGCAGAAATGTCAAGTAGTTAACACGAAACTGACATGCTTGAGCAAGTACAAAATTGAAACAAAACTAATAATTAAAACTTCATTGTTATAGCCATTGTTCTGTCAATTTGAAACAATCAAAAATAATTTTATAATATAAAACTATTATTTTGGTTAAGTATTTAATTTAGAACGAAACAGCAACAAAAATCAAAATAAATTCTAAACTATAATATATAATGCATATTAAAATGAAGAGTTTCATTTAAAGCCAATGGTTGCGAGGCACGAAGTAGTTAACTAGGTTTCTAACCACGTTTAACTATCCCTATTTTACGTGTTAAATCACCTAGTTAAACGTGGTTAAGCTAAAAGTGATTAGAAACCTGGCTAACTGTTTCTTGAATTGCACCCAATATAGCTACAGAGTCTAACATCTTGCTTGTTAGAATAGTTAATATTCTATTCCAGCTTTCCAGACTGTCGCGCCATCCTATTCTGGCTGGGATAAAAAACAAAAGACGATCGCCGTGCGTAGTCGAATCTATACATGTAAACTAAGATCTGTAAAACTGTATATGATGTGTTTTGTGTAAAAAAAAATATATATATGATCGATATATTGTAGTGTATGTAAAAAAAAAAGTCCTACGTTTCAAGGGTACATTTCTAAAACAAGTGATTAGCAACCACAACGTTATCCACTAAGCTGTGGCTTTCATTGGGGTGGATTAAAGCATCCATTCACCCTCATTATTTTATATAGGAGTCGTCATACAAAGTTCAGCAGCTAGTTAAATAGACAACGAAGAGCTCATTCTATTTTTTAAGTTACTGGACCGTTTACAATGACTTTTGTTCTAAACCCATCGGCCTCGCATGAGGAAGGTTGCGGGTTCGAATCCTGGTGTAGGGTGAGATACTTTTCACTACTTTTCCGGGGTTCGGACATGTGACCTGCATTCGGGAGGTGCACTTTCGGGTGTACCGGGCTTTTTGCTACAGGTATCCATAGTTTCCTGTGGCTAAATGGCAAGAACCTTCAAACCAGACCTCTGCGTACAAGTTTGTTTTATAAGTTGATAAGTTTGAATGCTTACGCCAATATCAAAATATTCTGTTACGATGTAGTAAGCCTACATTTTGTAAAAAAGTAAATAAGTATTCTTTAGGATAGTATATGTTATTTTAGCTCCACAATATTAGATAGTATTCTAAGCAACAGATAAGATTCTGACTTTAACATTAGGAGATGTTTTAATTTATTATAGTACTCTAATTTAAATAAATTTATTAGCTTTAACACATATCGTGCACAATGTATCTTCTATTTATTTTATATAACATAGTCACGCTAAAGAAGCATATATATTACTTAAGAGTATATACATTAATAATAGAAACTATAGGGGTGTAATAACGTATTTACATAAGCAGTAATTTCCGTAGCTGTCCTAAATGGATCTATTTTAAGTACACTTTGATATTTGCAAAGTAGTTAGAACAACATGTACAGTACACTTTGGGGTAGATCAAATTTTACTTCTGCCTCACTTGCTAAAGCTGCATCTCAATAGACAGAGAGATGCAAATTTGAAATTTTGTGTGAGGTAAGAAGAGCACACAGTCTATCAATATCAAAAGAGTTTTGGTTAATTACGCTTCCATAGACTGCGTCTACAATCAAAGCCGGGTACTTTAAAATTTCCACTGCCTGTTGATGTTGTTCCTTCTTAAAGTACTTTTTGTTTTATTGTATATTTTTTTGTATATGATTGTATTAACTAGTTATTGTATATTATTTTGACGACGTAGCTGCTTCTGATCAACGTTTGGTGGTTGTTCACTTTGTGTATGGTCATTTTGCCTTTTTCAGCCACCAATTAGGTTATTTTATTTCCTCCCAAATATGTAATTTTTAACCCAATGAACAATTATTATTATTATAAGCAGGTGTAAAGTTCGTGCTCTTCAAAGGTGTGCCTAGTGGTTGAACAAATGTAGCTCCAGTTTTATTTTTGTATGGCTTAACAGAGGTTGAAATTGTTCACCGAAGGTAAAATTTTCTACATAAGCTATCAAGTTAGAAATTTTGAATTTTTTTCTTAGTAAATATTGAAGAAAATAAACAAAGTTGAAAATTTTCATCTTTAATTCACTCACGTTTAAAGCTAATCGTATTACGTCTTTTTACCTAAGAAATAAAAGCTCATTTCTTCCTCGTTTATAAGTTAAAATAAGATGGAGACAATATTTTTACATTTTATCAATAACAGGAAAAAATCCGTAATCTCGTATTATCCCTTCTTTCCTTTGAAAGTGATGGAAAAAAGTACAACACGAGACACGTGAATGATGGATTAAAATTTATTTTAAATCGGGTACCGTTTTTACTTGGTATAGCTTTAAATTTCAGGTTATTAGGTAGTATACGCCTGTCCAGAGCTTTAATAGTATTGTTAGCTGATTTAACATTTAAACCCTAATCAGTACTAAAAATAAACACTGCATTTTATTTATTTAATTTAAACATTAACCGATTTATAGCATATTACGACCTTTATTACATATAATAGATAAAATATTTTAATTACCCAGACATCGGTGCTTGTGCGATTTAGTAACTTTTAACTACAGACGTAAATCGTAGCCTTAATAAAATAACTAAATTGAATATAATTTATAATAATAAATCAAAAATATTTATTTATTTTTAAACTAATAAAAGAGCGCAATAAATCATTAATTTTATGTTCACTATTATAATTTATCAATATATAATAATTTTTAATAATTTATTAAATAATAATTTGAATATAAATATTATAAAAAACTATTTTTTTTTTAATAATTTATTGCCTAAATTTTATTTCAAATACTGTGATAAAACTAAAGAAGCTAATTTTAGTTACTACCTTTTGCCGTGGGGAAAGAAAATATTGAATTGTGTATTTATAAATGGGATGGTAAAATAACATTATTTTTAGTGTTACAAAATATACAAAATCATATTTATAAAATATTAAGTTAGAAATGAAGTCCTTACTACCTCCTCTTGTTATGTAAAGTCAGTCTTGTAACATTCTTTTGGGCTTTGATACGTTGAGAAGCCACAGCGCGAGCAGCCAACTACATTAATCATCTTAACACCGAAGTGTGGCGTTAAAATCGATATCATGAGAAATATTCACGTCAGCTTATAAATTTCTCTTTGCTTCACTCAAAAGATTATACGCAAACGTATAAGGCTTACTATGTAGCTATATGCCATAATAGTCATAGTAATTTTACTATGATATTTATCTATTCTTAAGTGATAATTGCTTTATTTTATTCCTTACTTGAAGGTGTTTTGGTTCTATCTTGAGGTTTCTATATCTCTTGCTACAAATCTTATTCTTAATATCAATAGCCTGCTCTAAATTTTTATATTTTATATATCATGTGATGCGATACGGAGGCAGTGAGCGATCTCCCTTAAAATATTTTTACATGGTCTTATGAGTGGGTGATGTCATAAGAAACGTTTGCTAGTATGGAATCGCTAGGAGTAGCAGCATCGACTGGCCTCCTCAAATTCAACACACATTGGGGGACATTCACAAAGCACTTTAACCCCCACTTTAGCCCCGATTTTTAAACCTGGTGCTAAACATGGTACTAAACCAGGGGCTAACCATGTTAAGCTCATAGTTTAGCACCATGTTTAGCACCAGGGTTAAAAATCAGGGCTAAAGTGGGGGTTAAAGTGCTTTGTGAATGTCCCCCATCGTTAACCAAACGATGTAAACAATAAGACATTTTTAAAATCCTCTTTGGTACAGTTTGTTCAATTGAAATTTTTACTTCAATGAATATTTTTGTAGTCAACATTTCAAATATCAGTTACTTATTTTCTTTCCGTGGTCTCTGTCATTGTATTGATTACTTTCTAGACTTATTAGATGATATCCGCCAATGGAGGTTTCAAGTCAGCTGATTTTGCGATGTTCCCACCATCCTATCCAAACCAATGTAAAAAAAAAACGAACTCGAAATTGATTTTTTTGGCATTAAAGAAATTTTTTAGAGGAAAATAATTTCTTAATTCATTCACAGAAGACCCCTAAATGGGGGAGGGGGGAGGAAATGGTTTCAAGTGCATAGCTTTAATAATTACGGAGAAAAAATTCAAATTTTCTAACATGGAGGCTTATGGAGAAAATTTTCTCGCCGGGGAACACTTGAAGCCTCTATTGCCTCCTAGAATTTTTTCAATGTTTGAATACAGTAAAATTTTTAAATGAACAAAATTTAGATATATAATATAATTTAGTTTATTGCTATATAAAATCTGTTTAGGGAGCTTTAGGACATATTCTGTTAGCAAATATTTAATAGTGCATATAATTTTATGATTTATATAATTTTGTCAAGAAATAATCTGCTTCTTTGTTAGCAATAATGTAAATAAGGGGTGCAAATGTACATAAATCATTTTTACCACATGCTGTTATCAGAAAACTGATCTTAACGATGCTCGTTTATTACCCAGCATTCTACAATTAATAATCTTAAAACAAATTGTTTCGGTTTTGTATAATTTATATTTAGATATGGATATGTAAGAATTGTAATGGAAAAAAGGGACACTAAGAGTATTTCCATCAAGGAAATGAAAAGGAACTTTTTTATTGAATTTTAGTAAAAACAGATCAATTAAAATAGATTATTACTTTTTGATATAGTTATTTTTTTATTTAATTTTTTTGCTTCAACTGAACCCTAATACAGGGTACTGGCCACAATTAATTAAGTGACTGAACTTAATTACCCGGCTCTTTGTAGACCCTACTTTTGTGGGTCCCTTCCTAAGCAATCCATCCCAGCATTCACCTGGTTGTAACTGAGGAAACCATGAAAACCTCAGTCAGGATGGTCTCTAATTGATGGAGGAAGCCATCAATCAATGATATAATTAGTGAGAAACAAAAATTAATAAGTCATAATACACTTTTATTACCAATACATTAATTTCCTTTGTAATAGTGATTGTACTGTAATTTGTACATTCATATTAGTGTACTGTACAAAATTACACTGTAATACAGTCTCCTAAATTTTAATTTTCTTACTTTTATATCTATTTGTTCTATGCCAACAACACTGCATGTAAAGGAATGGGATTTTCAGCCCTAATGTATGGTCACATCACAAGAATATTATAAATAATAATTACTCGATAATTATTACAATAATCTGTATTAAATATTTTCTACGACTCTAATTTACAATAATTTTAATAATTAAAATATTAAATTATTAAAAATTAAAATATAACAATAAAATTTTATTTAAAAATATTTTAACGTAAAAATGTTTTAAGAAAATAAATTAAATTTTACATTTTTTTCAAACTAAATAATTTGATAATAACCTCGATAAAGACTACATTTGGGAAAAAAAAATATTTTGCTTGCAAAATTTTCCTTCAATTCAATCATAATTTAACAATATATTTATTATTTGAGTTAACATTATCAAAAATCAAAGGAAATATTAAAGTTGATATGTAAAAATGTTTGGTGGTATAAAAAACAATTTATTTTCTGTTATTTGAGTTACGTAACCAACGCCACCAGTAAGGCTTCCCGAAAGCATGGAAGGATAATGCACTTTTACGGCTACAATATTATATACGTTCTACTACCAACTCCCTTCATGTTTTTAATATAAATATACGTTACGTTTACATGCGGATTCCTTTATACATTGTGGATACATTGTGCCTAGATTTTCAAAGACTCAATCAAATTCCAACTTACTAGTTTGTTTTTAATTGTATGAAAAAATTAGAATTTTATTTTAATGTTCTGCTCTGTTCTGTTATGTTTTTTTTTTTCTTGTTTTACAAATAAATAAATATGAAGTAATTTAGTTATTTTAACAATTTCTATCATTTATGAAAAATGTTAAAATTATTTGACCATCATACAATTTGAAAAAAAAAAAAAAAAATAGGTCCGTTCGTAAATATATACACAATCAGAAAGAATCGATTATTTGTGATGAACCTTCTGTACATAGAACATAAGGTTCATCACATATAATCAATTCTTTCTGATTGTGTATTTACGAACAAACTTAATAATAATACAATTTATTTTTAAGATATTCAAGCAGTTAAAAGTTTAGCTAAGAGTGTAAGCTATCTTATCTGGTTAAAGTAAATAATAGAAAATTCCCCTACAAAAATTACTATTCTTATTTTTGTAGAAAAATAAAATGTAATACATGAGTTCCTCATGTAAAGCCAGTATTACACGATACAATTTTTCTATCTGTTGCATACAATTTTTCCTTACAAGAAAACTTGAACTCAATTTGTTTGTATGGAGATGAAATTTTCTTGTAAGGAAAAATTGTATTCAAAATTGTATCGTGTAATACTGGCTTTACTCATGATTAATCCAAATGTCAATTGCATTTTACTTATTAAGAAATTTATGAAGTTTTGACATCAATTAGGTTGCAGCTCTATAGCATTATAGAGTTAGCGGTGTTAAACTTTTTGACAGAATTATTGTGATGTTTGGCTTCCTAAATTGACTTGTTTGTTTGTTTTTTGTTCCAGGAGGTTCGAGGGACGTTTCTGGTCTTATCTCCAAGTTCAGGTCGAACTCAAAACGTCACTACTCGATCTTCAGGCCTCCTTGCAGGTGAGATAAAAATTCACCATATAGTTGAAAATTTTAATTCGTAATTGCCTGATCGAGAGTTCGATCCTAGGTACCGTCAAAATTTTTCACAAGTGGTTGTTAAATAACTCTTTTTCGTAAATTTGGGAGGTGATTGATGGCATCTTCCATCAATCACCGACCATCCTGACTGAGGTTTTCATGGTTTTCTTCAGTTTTAACCAGATAAATGCTGGGATGTATTGCTATTATAGGTTATAACCATCCCGGCTGGAGAAGGTAGCAATTTGCTACGTCTGTTCCGGGAAGAGTAAAATAAAACTTGTGGCCAGTACACTACAACAGGGTTCAGTTAAAGCAATATACAAAAATTAAATCTCTTCGTTAATCCTGCTCATTATGTATGTGTTCGGGACAGTATGAACTTTAATTTGCTGAAGCTGTGAGTTAAAAATGTTCAGATTTGTAATTATGGAGGAGGTAAGAACACTGCAGTCTAGTCATACCCGAAAATAATAAGTTATATCCCAAGCCAACTTGTGCCAATTTGTGTAAATAAATGCCAACATATATAAAGGTAAATTTCATGGTTTTATGATGTGTGCAAGAGAGTTTTTACAAACTGACCAATTTAATTCTTTATTGGTCATTTTCAATACAAACCGACACAATCATAGACACGCCTCAACAATTAATTTGTCATTCGACAACACTAAAAGTGAAGATATTACACGTTTTTATTCGTTCATCTTTCTAAATATTAAATTTATATATTTCTCATTCAGAAAATTTCACTGAATGAAGATAAAAGAAAATATTACTGTATTCAAATTCAAAATTCAAATTCAAATGGTTTATTCGTCAAATTCCACATATACAAAAACAAACATTGATAATGCAAGCACTTTGAATATGAAGGTTAGACACGTCAAAAATTTGTGTATTAGAACTTAAACTATAAACTAATGACCTTGCGATAGGGAGTTTATACATTTTTATTCTAATTAAGAACATACATTACATTAATTTCATTATTCATTTATTCAATAAAATATTTATAATTGTTTTCAAACATTGTATTATTTATTAAAATACAGTAAAACATTACTTTGTGTATAGTAAACACCCAACTCCCTATCCCATTTGTGAATTAACCATGACATTCATGATGTCATTATTAAATAAAATTAATGTTAAATTTATATTTAAACTTTATAACATCAATAATAAAATTATAACGCTTACATTACATAAATAAAATACTTTTAAGCCTTTTACAAAAAATTAAAAATATATGAATTAAATTTAAAGCAACAAAAAAAATATTATGTTTCTATATTTCGTATTAAGTTTTTAGTGATACAGAAAATTTTATACAAATTGAAGCGTTGCAAACAAGATAACTAACTAAAACATTTGTTTTCAGGCCCAAGCAAAGCACCTGTAATGGCAGATCACTCTGATTCAAGCGTGGATGAAACAAGGGATACTGAAACACCTAGAAGTGAGTTCAATTATTGTTAATTAAGGCTTAAATTTAAGGAAAAAAAGATTTGAACAACTGAACTGATATAAATACACATAAGAATTAAATATTAAATTGTCTTAGAACTGTTATATTAAGCAATAAATATACACATGGGCAAATAATATAATTATAAATGACTTAGAAAAAAATATAAATTTATTTAAACCCCCAATTGTTATGTATTATATTATTATATCAGTTCAGGAATATTAAGATTTTTATTTTTGTGTCGATGTATCTTAGAATTGTATGTCATCTGAAAGAGCACTAAGTTTTTAATTTTGCATGAATTAACACACCTTGCTTGAATTTTATTAAATGCAATAAACCAATAACTATAATGAAATAATTGGCAAGTCATATTAAAAAATATACTGATGATAATATATGGGCTAGTTACAGAGACCTTAACATATATTTTAGAAATATTAAATTCAATTTAATATTGCAATTTTATTTTACTAAATATTTCTAAAACTTATATGAAAAATTCATCGTGAATTTATTACAATACTTTAGTGTCATATAGAAATATGTCTTAATTTACTAGATTTAAGGAAATTACAAAACTATTATGGCATTACCTGTTTAAATCTGCATAAAATTAAAAATAAATATATATATCCATTTTAAATCTTCAAGCCTCTTATATTAAAATCCAAATATGATTTGCTCAATATTGGCTATCAAGATGTATAAATTTATTATAAAATTGTTTTTAATTTGTTATGTGGTGTGGCTTATGTCTTAAGCTATGTTATAATTTGTACATATTTTCAATACTACTTTATTTTCCTTTCTTATGCATGAGCAGCTTTAATATAAAACAATAAGGAAGAAAGGCAAGTACATTGTACATAAGAACTCTATCATACAATATAATCAGAGACATAAGATGTTCGTCTTATGGCCTGCTTTCACATTCTCTTATACTATGACGTTATTTGAAAAGGCTATTTTAATAATATTGATAATTAATGTTTATATGTCATCATAGAAGGGGCATTCACAAAGCCTTAAGGCCACATTTAAGGCTCAACAATAATTTAAAGACCAGAAATTTTGGGTCTAAAAAACACGTATAAAATCAAGCTCTAAATTATCGAGCCTTAAATGATGTGGCCTTAAAGGTATACAGGCCTCAAATTACAAATTAGACAGACATTAAGTGTTGCTCAAGTTTATAATCAACATTCGCATTATTTTTACCTGCGCGCGGTGCGTCTGTGCGAAGTCGCGCTGTAAAGAAAGTCCTTGCTGACGTCACAACTCACAGCTAGCACCGATTAGCATTGAGTTGTGACGTCATCAAGGACTTCGTGACGTCATCAAGGACTAAATTTCTTACTTTGAACTGCGACTTCGCACGGATGCATCACGCGTGGAAAAAAATTATGCGAATGTTGATTATATACTCTAAACCCACTTGGTGACTGTCTAATTTGTATTTTGAGGCCTGTATGCCTGACTTTGTCATAAGAAATACAAACTAATATTGTCTTATTCAAGGTAAAAATTCATAATAAGATTTTAAGGGTAAGTTAGCACGCCCAATGTTAAAAAATTTCCATACATGAACATTATGAAACCCATCTTAAAATGTTATACTCTACATCTTTCCTTAGCCTATAATATCAGGTCCTGTATACAAATTCGAGCTAGTTTTGGAGTTAATTATTTTTAAAGTTGACTAATTTGGCATGGAAGTTCCACTTTTCCATTTAAAATTAGTCAATTTTAAAAATTCATAACTCAAAAACTAGTTCGAATGTGTACACCTGATATTTTAGCTACTGATAGGGGATGTAAAGGAGAACATTTTAAGATATATTTCATAATTTTCATGTGTGGGAATTTTTTTAACAATGGGCGCGTTACCTTACCCTAAAAAAATGTAGTTAATATGTTCACCTATGGTGGTGTTTTGACAAAGAGTTAAATTATATTCCATAAATTATGAAAATGCTCATCAGGAAACGTGGAAACTCCATTTTGGACCGGCCATAAGATATGAAATCCTATATCTCTGATAACACATATTAACATAATGTCCTACATAGCTAATTTCATATACACAAAATCATATTATTTATTCTGCAGCATGGATGAATAATTTATTTTTAATACAAATATTGTGAAATATAGAGAAACATATAAATTAATTTAAACATACAATCTTTCAGTTAATTTTATTGGTCATCTGGGATAATATTACTTTTGTTACTAAAACAAATAAACAAAATTTACACAAATATTGTGAAAAAATTTATTAACATGTTTTCGAATAACTTTCTTCTGCAAAGCATTTAAAGTTCTGTAAAAATTACTGGGACAATGCATGTTTGAGCAATTCAAGCATCATCAGTACACTTGCTTGGCTTTTCTGAAAACACCTTCGGAGTTTAAGTTAGGTCATATCATTTGGCTCTCACGCACGTGTCCTAGTCATTTTTCCTTCCTGTACTTACCAACTTATTAAGGATTAGGTAACAAGCCCAATGTTAAAAAAAAATCCCACACATGCAATTTACGAAACACATCTAAAAATGTTCTCCACATCCCCTATCAGTATATAGCTAAAATATACAAATTCGACCTAGTTTTTGATGAATTTTTAAAGTTTACTAATTTAGCATGAACAAGTGTAAATCCCATGTTAAATTAGCCAGTTTTAAAAATTAATAACTTAAAAACTAGTTCGAATTTGCATACCTGATATTTTAGCTAATGATTGGGAATGTAGAGGAGAACATTTTAAGATGTTTCATAATGTCCATGTGAGGGAATTTTTTTAACATTGGGTGCGTTAACTAATCATTATTATAATAATTTGTTAATGCCTTTGTATGTTATTTTAGATGACAAAAGTGTTATTATTATATTATTATACTATTCTCTTAAAGCACTAAACATTCCAAGTTTAATTTTTTTAACACTGGTTAATAATGTTTTTTTTTTTTAATTTCAGAGCACGATAGAAGACGATCTTCGCATAGAAAATCTTACACAACGCCAAGTAAGTAAATGTTCTTTTAAAAATAAAATAAAAATATAAAATAAAACATTTTAATTTTATTTAATTTTTATTTTTAATTTAAAAAATTAATTGTTTTATTAAAATCGTTTTGTAAATTGAATTTTTTTTTTTAAATTTTTGAATAACAAAATGTATAAGACTTAAAATTATAAATCAAAACAACTTTTGCCACAGATTAGCGACGAATTGTTAAATTGTCAGAGAACTTATGATCCGGGGATTGTTCATTTTAAAGAAGGATAAAGAAGTACGGTTATTATAACTAGTCCAACACTAATCTGAATACATCTTACTAGTCTTAGTACCTAAAATCCCTTGTGCTCAAAGTGAGGATAAAATTGATATACTTCTGACATTTAATGTTAAATTCCTTGAAAATGATACAAAATGGGAGGGAAAAGTAAATTTCGTTAAAATATTGAATTCATCTCAACTCGGTTTAACACTCCCTGAACTTACAAATATTTGACATTGCAGGTGCGACCACTGAAGATAGTACGTTCCTACGCCACCTCGAGCTGGAGCCCACCCCAGAAAGCGGGGCGGCCAGCAGCGCCCCTGGTCGCACCCCCTTCACCACCACCCGCAAGCTCGACCGCAAACCTGGCACCGGATTCGGGTTTTCCGTCGCGTGGACCCAGCCTCCTAGGTAAGAATACAACTTTAGACCTTTTAAGGTATAACCTGAGAATTTGTCTGACAAGGTCAAGAGGCGTGGCTATAGTGGCAACACTGTTTGCATTGGAATGCGAATAATTTTTTAGGAGGGGGTGGTGACATCAGTCCTTGAGAATGTTGCCACATTTCTCATCACATATAGGAAACGATCATCGCCACGGTTCAAAATATATGAAAACAATTCAGAAAAATAGTATAAAAAATTAGGTTTTAGTAAAAAAAAAATTAAAAGAATCTGTTGTATAGTTTTTTTGCAATGCTAATTAACAAATTTAACATTGGAAGGATACAAAATTCTCATTTAAATAAATTAATTATAATTAAACCAACGGTTAAAAAAATCCGAAAAAATTCAGATCTAATTTGACGATTGTTGTAAGTCCACCAAATTAATTTGAAGAAAATCTGTTGTAGCGAATTTTTCGTCCAAATTTCTCAGGTTAAGCCTTAAAACTAGAGTTTAATCAAATTTTAGATTGTCACCGTAGTTAGCCGAAAATGTAAGTATTCTGGTCTTCTTATTCGTAATTTATCATTACAATTTCACACATTGCAGTTTTTTGAAGGGAAAGAGGGGGAGGGGAGGACAATGAAACTAGGTCTGTTCATAAACATCAAGAGCAAGGAATATAGTCTATTTTGCATTGACCAATAATATTAAAATCAATAAAATAGTGTGATTCATGCTTTGTCCGCAATAATGAGCGATCTGCCACTTCAGGTAAATAAAATTATGAGCTATAATAATTAATATTTTATGTAAAACAGTATGAAATAAAGCTCATATTTGCACTAATCTGAAATAACATATTTTTTTTTAAATGTGTTTATTCCAAAAAGAACATATTAATGACACTTTACATAGATTATTACAAAAATTAAACCCCAAGAGTTTGTGGTTTTTAATATCTACCTTTGTCGTGAACAAAATCTATATTTTATGCAACCAAAAAAAGTTTTGATTGGTTGGTATTTTTGGGGCAATTAACACATTTTGGTCAGGTATGCCCCCATAAAAAATTTAAGTAGAATAAAAATAATAAAAACTAAAAAATAAAAATAAAAAAGCTCATTATTCCGGGCGAGAGACAATAATATGACTTCACTTGTCTTTTATAGCAGCCATGGAAAATGAATACATAAAAATATTAATTTTTAGTTTTCATAACAATTAAAAAATACAGTATTTCTCCATTAACTGTATTAAAGATCAATGTACTAATGTCACCTTTATTGACAGGGTTGAACGCGTCGAGGCGGGACTCCCAGCTGACAAGGCGGGCCTCAGGCCGGGAGATTACGTCATCTTCGTGGAGAGTCACAACGTGGTGACCATGCCTGAGGAGGAGATACTCAGCCTCATCAGGTACGTAATGACGTCATAATGTGGGGACGATCCAGAAAGTTGTCCAGCTTTCTCAATAACCCCCTAACTGTTATATTGATGTATACATGCAATGTAGGCTTCAAATCAGCTAATTTTGAGGTATTTCCACCGTTCCATCCAAACCTATGTAAAAAAAACAAACTCGAAATCGCTTTTTTTGGCATTAAAGCTATTTTTTAGAGGAAAATAAGTTCTTGATTCATTATCAGAAGACCTCTAAATGGGGGGGGGGGTAGGTGATGGTTTCAAATTAATAGCTTTAATAGTTACTGAGAAAAAAATTCAAATTTTCTAACATGGTGGCTTATGGAGAAAATTTTCCCGCTGGGGAATACTCTTGAAGCCTCTATAAACGTAGTAGAGAAAAACTTTATAATTTCCTTCGTGTATCACTTTATATTCCATACCCTGACTAATTAACCTTTACTTTCTCAGGTTATCGGGTAACCACCTGACCCTGGAAGTATACAGACGGTCGACCCCTAACGGCGTTGTTCTCCAACAAACCTCCACGGGGTCACCAGCCCCTCAACCTCCACCTGCCCAAAGACGTTCAGCTTCAGTCACTGACTGTAGCGCCACCACCTCGCTTGATCTGCGGCGAAGATTACAACTACCGCAGGTCGCATTTACAAGCGAGGTAGGGACGGGAGTTATTGTTTAGTTGCTTGAATGTACTGTAGATATATATGGCCTGCTTGTTGTTGTATAGGCTTAAAATACTGAAACATTGACAATGTAATATACCACCAAAGATTAGCTCTTCTGAATGCAAATTAGGAATTCCAGAGTACAGTTTTTTCATTTGAAAATATTACAGTAATGCGTCTACTGTTGCCACTAGTTCAAAGTTAACTTCCTTCTCTCATCATTACTAGCTCTGTCTTCATTAGTCCTTCTTTGCTTGGTTATCTGAAAGAGAGAAAATACAAATAAATGTAATACCGGTGACGACGAAAAAAAAAGAGGATTTACCTTTTTGAACTGACTATAGAAATGGAATTTTTTCAAAGAAAAAACTAGGCCTGATATATCAAAGTGAATAAAGTAAATAATTCAATAGTTATTACAGATTTTGATTCAAGAAATAGCAGCTAATATTTGAATGCTGTTGAAAAAAAAAAAAAAAATAGAATTATTTCACACCTTTAATTTTAATAGTAAATATTTTTTACATTACTTCTGAAAAAATTATTGGAACTTATAACATTATTTTTTATCTTCTAAATTCTTATAATATATAAATTATTCAAAGAAGATATCTTAGGTGGTATATCTAACAGGGTGAATTTCAAGTCTTTTTAAGCAAGCTTTTGATTATCAGTTTTATTTGTAATGTGAATTATATTATTTTTATACACAACAAAATATTGTCACGGAAATATATCTTCAAACATACGTAAAAAAAAAAAAAAAAATATATCTATATTTTATCATTTAAAATAGGGATTATAAGAACACAAATTTTTAAATAACAATACTCTGCATAAAATACCAACACGGTAGAACACGGTTTACTTTTGAATATACTAAACTTATTTGAATGACAATTTAAGGATGAATCTCAGTAGATTGATATCTCGTAATCGTAGCGCCTGAATGCAACAAGACTTGCAGGGGACTTAGAACTCACCATCAATAGGTGACATACCAATTTTGAAGCGAATCTGTCTTATCAGTTTTGTGAAAACTGAGGTAGAAGTTTAACATTGGCCTTATGGACGGAAACCGGAAATGGAGCTGTTGTAAGAAAACTGCAAGACTGAATTTGCTCAAACCATAAGAGATTAAGATTTAGAACATTCTTGATTTTTTAAAATTTATTTCATTCGATTCGTTTGTAGGAAAATATTCTTTGATTCCGAAGTAACTGAGATTAATCGTTAATAAATTCGAATAATTTGTAAACATATTTGCATCGTACACAAATATTATCATATAATAGAGAAAAAAAAATAGCACACAATATATTCTCTATGTTAATATTTATGGGATTTTATCTCTCTGTGTTTATACTCCCTATTTTAGCTGTCTAGTAAAATAAATTATTTAAATTTTAACATCAGGACTTCTATATACATTTTAAGAATTACAGTGTAATTTTTTTAAATAATCAATGGTTTAATTTTGCATGAAAATAAATTGAATGCATTTAATACTATTATGTTTGCCATGAATTAAGTCTGATTTTGCTTAATTTTAGAGCAATTTTTGTAAATAAAATGTTAATATGTATATATAATTTAATCAAAAACACGCTCATACATGCATCATTAATGTTACCATAATTTGTGAATGTATATAATTTATGTTATATTATTATTTTGTATGTTACCTATAGTATATTTTTTATAGTTTTTAATGTATGCTACATAATTATGCCAGTTATTATACTAATCATATTTTTAATGTTTTGTATATAATTATGCCTGTTCAATTTTATCGCTATTGCTAAATTTAAGTGATAATCAAATATAAGATATTCGAGAGCATTTGTATGTGACAAAGGAATTTATAACATTTACTTGAGATTGTATAATAATAAAATTATAAGGAGAGTTGTAAATAGTCATAATGCCATAGGTAGCAAAGGTACATAAGAGCATAAGTTTATAGAAAAAAAATCACAGCTTTACCTCACTAAAAGAATAAAATAATAATAAATTTATTAAAAATTTCCTTTTGGAATATTAATATTTACCACTGGGGTAGTGGATCATAGCGTAACAAATTTCGATTTAATCCAACTATATTATATTGGTATCAATATATCACAAAAAAACATAATAGCTCATATTAAATTATGCTACAAAAAAAAATAGCTTAAAAAGCCATACAGTTTTAAAAAAATGCAGATTTTGGGTATTTTATATTCATATAAAGTAATAATTAAATAAACTGTTTATGTTTTCATTTAAGGTAGAGATAACGCCGAACAGCTGTTCGACGTAGGTCCCTTTGATTAACATGTAAACCTTAGCTAATTCACAAAAATTCTGACATTTTTTGGAGTTAGATATTAGTGCCTAAAAGCAATAGAAAAAGTTTCAAAACAATTAAACGCCGATTTTTTTAATCAAGTTTTTAGTTTGGCTCTCCATGGAAAAGCCCTTAGCTGAAAATTAAAAAAAATAATTTAAAAAAATCGTCTCGTTAAATTGTTTTGACACTTTTTCTATGGCTTTTAGGCATAAATATCTGCCTAAAAAAAAATTCAGAATTTTTGTGAATTTGCTAAGGTTTACATTGATCGGCGTTATCTCTACCTTAAAGTACTTACTGTTGATATTTAACTATACAACTCCTTATTAAGGAGGTAAAGTATCGATGAGGGCTTTAAATTTGTATTGTTGCTGATATCGGGAACAATGGGGGGCAGGTACAAAGCACTTTAACCCCCACTTTAGCCTTGATTTTTATCCCTGCATGGTGCTTAACTAGGAGCTTAAGATGGTTAGCCCCTGGTTTAGCACCAGGGATAAAAATTGAAGCTAAATGGGAGTTAAAGTGCTTTTTGAATGCCCCCCAATGTTTTTGAAATTTGTGGAGTGAACGTAATTAATGCTACCTACCTCTTCTTATCACAGTTATCACTCATACCTTGATTTCAAACATCACTTATAAGGCCTGGTAGAAACAAATTTAACCCCCAATGGGATATTTATCATTGATTTGCTACCAAGATAAAATTTAATTAAGAGTAAATATGAATATCTTATAATATTTGATGTACCAAGTTGTAACATAATTGTACATTATTAGCATGTAATATTGTGTCATACACTACCATGTATAATCCTGTACTGCCACCTCTACAATGTGATGTCTCACTGCACGTTTTTATGTTGCATAAATATAAGTTCTGTTACTTTTATGCTTAAATTGCTTGTTTATTGTTTTATTTTTATCCTTTATTTTATAATTTTTAAATATTATATTAATTTGTATTATTTATTTTTTGTATTCATTTTTAATTTTAATTTAGCTACATTTAATTAATGACTTAACAATTTTTTTAATATTTATTGCACAAAATATATTTAATTAATAAAATATAGTTAAATTTGTTACACAATTTCGTTTGAAAAAATTGCCTGTTGATTTGATCTGGATAGATTGAATTACGAAGATATTATAGGATTTTTTATGCTCTAAAAAATTAAGATAGGAAATTAAGACACCATGAATCTTATCACTTGTAAAATATGCATGAAAACCGATATAAGGGATAACCGACATGATTTTTTTTTTATTGCAGAAATGAATAGAATTATACCATTGAATTTTTTTCCTTTTTTTTTATTTACACAACCTTTTTTTAAATAATTATTGAAAGTTCTGTAAGTTAAGTTGACACCACTAATTCCTTGATAAGAAGGATAGGGCCTAGACGCCTCCAGGGGGCGTGGCCGCACTTTCAATAATTATTTTAAAAAAAATTCTATTATATACTGTAAAAAATCTGAAAAAATAGGAGTAGCGTAATTTGATACCCTCTGCAATAAAATATTTTCATGCAGGTTGTCCATTCTAATATTGTTCCTTATTTCAGTTTCGTTCTTCATTTTAAATCATTTATTCATAATGTCATTATAACATCATGCAATAAAGAATTATTTTATTTAGAATCCATAAGAAGCATTAATGGAGTATTGACCTCAAATTTTTTTATTGCAGAAATGGATAGAGCGTGCAAAGTTATGCTACCCTGATTTTTTTCAGATTTTTTAGAGCCCGGGAACTATTTTTAAAAAATTAATGAAAGTCCTTTTTGTGACGTCACGCGGCGGCAAGTCCTATCTTTTTATTAAGGAGCGGCGTCTCGTGACGTCACAAAAAGAACTTTCAATAATTTTTTAAAAATTGTTCCCGGGCTCTAAAAATACTGAAAAAAATCAGGGTAGCATAACTTTGCACGCTCTATCCATTTCTGCAATAAAAAAAATTTGAGGTCAATACTCTATTTTGCTGTTATTCTTAAATAATGGGAAAAATTTATGTGTGTAACAGTTTTCATGATTATTTAGTAAATTAGAGTTACAATATCACTACGTTTACATGACGGTGTTTAATGCGTATTCGTTGACGACGGATAATGTTATTCTTATGAGGCGTCGTCAACGAATACGTACTAAACACCGTCATGTAAACGTAATGAATGTTGCATGATATACACTTCGGGATATCACGAACTTTACCCCTGCTCTATTTGTAGACTTGCACTCAATAGAGGCTTGGTGAACTAGAAATTTTTGAGATGGCTACACTAGCCGTCAAATTTAAAAGGCTCATGGTCGTATTTGTAACGCTCTCAGTCATTGGTAGCCGGTTTGTAACGAAGGACATCACTGGCCGAGCCGAGCCGAATGAATCCCGAGCGCTTTCGACCATGAGGCTTTTAAATGTGACGGCTATTGTAGACTGAAGACTCTCACACAAAATTGTAAATCTGCATCTCTTTGTCTATTGTAGCTGCAGCTCTATAGTAAGTGAGGCAGGAGTAAAGTTCTTGCTATCCAGAGGTGTAACCTTATAATAATTAAGGTAGAGATAACGTCGAACAGCTGTTCGACGTAATCCCCTTTGATTAACATGTAAACCTTAGCAAATTGACGAAAATTCTGAAAATTTTTTGAAAGGCAGATATTAGTGCCTATAAGCCATAGCAAAAGTTTCAAAAACATTTAACGAGCCGATTTTTTTAAATTAATTTTTTAGTTTGGCTCTCCATGGGAAAGCCCTATGCTGAAAATTAAAAAAATTGATTAAAAAAAATCGGCTCGTTAAATCGTTTTGAAATTTTTTCTATGGCTTTTAGGCACTAATATCTGCCTCTCAAAAAAATTTCAGAATTTTTGTCAATTTGCTAAGGTTTACATGTTAATCAAAGGGCATTACGTCGATCAGCTGTTCGGCGTTATCTCTACCTTAAAATTCAGATTTTATATCAGAATTTATTATAAATTTTTGAAAGGTAGTAAATATATTAAACAAAATAATTATTAATAATTTTTAACCTCACAATGTATAGTTAAACGATGCAAACGTAATTCCCACATACACGTAGGCAGTACAAATGCTACCAGTAATAGTAAGAATTTTTATGTTTATAATGATTATATCGATTGCTTGTATCAAAGTTAAATGCAAACAACTTTTTAATTACATAACCGATAATGTAAATCAACATTGGTGGATATATTAGATCTTTGAAACCTTGATTGTTTTCTAGAATACACATGCATGCATAATCATATATATAGTTTATTTATTATAAATATTTCAACCATGGATACAATACATAACAAACAAGTCACGAGGCAGGTGTTCCTTCTATTTAATGGATAAATACATCGGGGGTCTAGAGGAGTTTTTTTTTTTAATAGTAAAACTGCACAAATCAGGATTTAGTAATTTCATTCATTTCAATGGAGAGAGAGGTAAGAATAACTATCAAAATGCATTACAAATTGAGATATTATTTGAAAATTAGTACGTTACCTATATCCTGATGAACCCGACCATTTCACTCCACATGTGACTGCAGGCCGGCATGAGCGCGGACGAGGCTCGAAGACGCGCCCTCTATCAACTGCTGCAGCGACTACAGAACTTCGCCCTGGCCATGCACTTCGGTGTGGAGCGCTTCTTGCTACCTCTGACCGATCGTAAGGACCTTCTGACATCCACAGATCATCTCACTCTCTTTCAGAACATCGAGGAGGTACGTAGTGGATGAACTTTTTCAATGTTTATTTGGATACAGGGCCTTAAGAATGAATTTCAATTGATCGGGATATCGTAAATGGTCGCCTTTATTTTAACGAAGCTAGAAATTGACGTTAAAGTCCACTGTGAAAGGGTAGCTTTTTTTTTAATGGATCTGTCTGTCCAGTTTTGTAAAAATTGAAGATAAACGTGGAGCTTTAAGCCGGTGTTAGACGATACAATTTTGCACATAATTTTCCTTACTAGAAAACATTAACTCCATTTGTTTGTATTGAGATGACATTTTCTTGTAAGAAAAAATTGTGCATGCAAAAATGTATCGTGAAAGAAAACCGGAAATTCCATTGCATGTGACAAAAATATTTTATATTTATAACTTGATATACAGCAGCCGAGATCAATTTTATTTTGCTTTTTTTTTAAATTTTTTAAGACTTTTTAATTAAATAAATAAATAACTATATTCTTACCATAAAGATAACCTTTGACTCTGGTGTGTTTTAAATGAAATGTGACGTTTCAGCTGGTGATGTTGACTGAGGAACTTCTTGAACAGCTGATGAGTGATGACCCTGAACATATGGGAGCTTGTCTGGGAAGAATTTACTTCAACAAGGTAATCTCAACAATTATATTATTCTTAATTTTGTAATTTTTAATTCTCCAGTTTCGATGACGTTATTAGAAACTTTAAAACGTTAATTTTAGTGCTTTTTCGTCACCTTTTCATTTCAAATTATTTGAATACCAATATAATATAAAATTTTAAATAATGTGAAATAAAGGTGACGAAAAAGCACTAATATTAACGTTTCAAATTACGTTATTTGTGAGATGATAGGTCAGCTATAATAGGGAATGCAGCTCATAGTAGAAATAATTGCTTAAAAATATATTAAGAGGATGTTTTTATTATTCTTTGATAGTTATTATATACTCATAATTAATCATAGAAATTAGGCTGAACTCGTAGCTTCATTATGAATTCATCCACTACTAATACAGTAAAAGAAAAATAATTATATATTTTATTTAGTAAAATATTTATATTATAACTGTAGGATATAAATGGCCGCGCTGGGGGCATATATGACCAAAATGTGTCAATTGCCCCAAAATATCAACCAACCAACCATAATGTAGGATTGGAACTCCCCATTCATAGAAGCTTAATTTTAGTTTCAAATTTATAATAATTTGAGTAACAATTCTCATGTAAAATATATTTGCATGGGCATTACAGTCAAATTTATGTAATATTTCTGCCGGAAGTAGCCGGAAGTGAGAGATTTCTGTTCATCTTGTTCATGTCTGAGTCTTGAAAATTTGCAAACATGTTAGTACTCTTTTTATGAACCTGTAGTCAAAATTTCAAAATGCAAATATGAATAGGAAGACCAGAAACTTCTCACTTCCGGTTATTTTCGGTCGGAATATCTAAATAATTTGACTGTACTTTTAACACAAGTACGAAAGTGAAAATTTATAGCTCAGAACAGTATGAACCCCCCTAATTGATTTGCTAGAGCTGTATGCAGTTCTATGACACAAAGCTTTTTATTTTTCACTTTATCATTGATTTTTATCCCGGATTAGTGCTAAGCATGGTGCTAAAGCAGGGATTAAACATGGTACTAAAAACTTAGGCTAAAATGGTGATAACGAATTTGTTTGACAGTACTTAGCAGTCTTAGCACCCACATTTTTTAGTACCATGTTTAGCACAATGCTTAGTAATGGAATAAAAATCGATGTTAAAATGCTCTGTGAATGCCCCCAAAAGACCAACCAACAATACGAACAGTCGGTAATGCCCATCTTTACCTCACAGATCCAGGCCCTCACCGGCGCGTACCGCAAGTACTGTCTGGGTTTGAAGAGAGCGGACTGTCTGCTGGCCCAGAAAACGAGCAGTCCAGAGTTCCTGAGAGTAACCTCGGAGCCCCCCATTCCAAAACGTCGTCCTGATCTTACTACTTTCATACATAAACCGTTAGAGGTAAAATAATGTTTTCATATTTAGTTCACAAATTAATTATAAAAAAATTAATTAAATATTTAATTATTATTATTTATAGTTTTTTCAATTTTTTTATTTTTTTTTTATAATTTGTAAATATTTTATATGTTTAAAAGAATACAATTAAGTAACTGTACTTTTTTTTATTTTTCTAAATAAAAATACATTTAGATAATGTTACTGTAATAATTTAATTACAAAGCTCGTGACATAAAATTTTGAATTCTATGAAATAGGCATGTAAATATCACATGACAATCAATCTCAATCATACAATTAGTGTCTTTTATGTATTTAAGGATTAACTCCCCATTAGTTCAAAATACACACACAACACTCCCCATCCATTGTATTATTTTTAATAATTTGCTGTTTGATGTTTTATAATTTTTGTGTATTAATTTTCAACTTTATTATATTTCGTGCGTTTCGTTCTATAACTCCCTATAGCTGTTGCTAAATAAATAATTATTTCAATTTGAATGTTATAATTACAATAAAGGCACATTAAAACATTTAACGAGGGTTATTTTTTAAAAAAAAAAAAAAAAGACTATAGCCCGACTTTGTCAGTCGTGTATGTGTTAAAAAAAACACTAACCATGGTAATAAATATGGGTTAAACATGGTTATAATATAATATATATTTTTTGAGGTCAGCTAAATTTATGTTCATTAACGTAATAACAAAATTGCTCAACAGATTTAACCCTCATGTTTATTTTGATTCAACTCAATATAAATATTTCCAGGTAATCCAGGTTCATATTAAGATCTTTGTGACCTCGTTCTTGTTATAAATTTATCATAATAGATTGATTTATTGTTTTGATTGTATATTTGGATAGATGACCTCCTGTTATATGTATTGTCAATTTTTTTCTAGTATTTTTTAACCCTTTAAATCGAGGGAAAACACGCTGATAGTGATACAACGTCATCCCTATGATTGCGTGTTAAATATTTTCATGACTATGACGTCACAATATTTTGAAACACGATCACGGTTTTATGAGTGTTTGAGGGTTTAAAAAAATCTGAACTTGAGGTCCTTTATCCAAATATGTATTACAAATTGTCGTGAAAGTTTTATGTATCCCAAGCTTATTGCACTATTACAATGGAGTATTAACCTTAAAATTTTTTATTGCAGAAATGGATAGAGCGTGCAAAGCTAACCTGATTTTTTTCAGATTTTTTAGAGCCCGGGAACTATTTTTAAAAAATTATTGAAAGTTCTTTTTGTGACGTTACGAGACGCCGCTCCTTAAGAAAAAAGATAGGACTTGCCGCCGCGTGACGTCACAAAAAAGACCTTCAATAATTTTTAAAAAACAGATCCCGGGCTCAAAAAAATCAGAAAAAAATCGGGGTAGCATAACTTTGCACGCTCTATTTATTTCTGCAATAACAAATTTTGAGGTCGATACTCCATTAATAACAATATTATCTTTTACTTGCAGCACTATCGTGAAACACTGAAACTTCTACAAACCGTCCTAAAGCATAGCAAAGTCTACGATGAAGAATATTCAGCCTTGTCCAAGGTGGTCCAGGCACTACAGGTAAAAATTATATTATATTTTACTGTTAATTCATATTTTTATAAATTTTAGTTAACATACATGACAAATTCATCAATTGATCAATTCAATAATATTTTATTTGCCGAAAATTAAAAAAAAAATTACAACCAAAATGGTCGAGTACACATATTATCAAATTTTGATATAACAAAACTTGGATATTTTCTTATTTATATAATTTTAAAATTAATCATTAATTTGCATTAATTATATAGACATTAATCACGAAAAAAAAATCAAATTGAATAAATAGAGCATTTAAATTTTTAAAAATATTGATAATTATAAATAAATTTGTATATTTAAAATATAAAAGGTTTTGTTATATATTTTAATACAATTTTTATTTATTTTAATATTAACCATAGTTTTTTATTCAGTTTTAAAATATATGAGATGAAATATAATCCATGACTAGTTTTTGATATTTTTAAATTTAGCGAAGATGCATAAAATATAAAACGCAAAATGAATCAACTAGGGAGTTTGATAAAAATTTATTAATTTTCACACATTGACAATAATATTGTTGAGTACCCGCTCTATAGTATATTGTAAATAGGGGCGGATCCAGCTCGCGGCTCTGGAGGGGGTGCCCTATCCCGTAAGTTTGGAGTGGGAGGGAGGCGAAGGGTAGGGGATGGTAACACCTTCAATGTATTTTGGGACCTTTGGGGGTATCCCCCCATCGCCCCCCCCACCTTTCTCTGATCCGCGCCTGATTGTAAAAGATTAAGTCTATAATTCTTATTTATATTTTATAATATAATGTATTCTACTTGGTACACCGTACTTAAGTATTATATTCTTTAAACTTGCTAGCTCAAATTTAATTCAAAGATATTACATTGATCTAGGTTAATTTAACCATGTACCATTATTTCCAGACCACCTACCGTGACATCACAGCAAACTCAGGTCTGATGGAACCTGATGGCGAGGGTCGACCCTTGTTGTCCCTTCAAGACCTTGAGAGCAGACTGGTGTTCACAAAATGCAAGGTACGTTAATATCCTTTAAGAGTCCATCAAAATAGTTTCATTTTGCTTGTTCGGAAGTTCTCTGTTGATTTTCCACCAATAAGGAGGGTCGTTACAAACTCTCCACCAATGAGTGAAGGTTTATTATTTCTTTTCAAACGACAAATTTGGTATTTGTACTTTGCTAATTAATCACTAAGTCTGAAACCATGAACTTTCTGAAATATAAAGTTAGCAGTTCATTCTGATCCCTGGATAATCACCAGTGATAATGATTGACACACAACGAAAAATATTAGTTTTTTCACTAAAAACTAAAGCACTGAAATGATGAATTTTTAACTCTTTTAACGATTGACCTCAGTTGAAACCGGAAGTAGGAAAATTTCCGTCGAACGGAATCGAATGAAATAAATTTTAAAAAATCAAGGATGCTCTAAAACTTAATCGCTGATGGTTTGAGCAAATCCAAGGGGGTGGTTTTCTCACAATAGCTCCATTTCCGGTTTCCATCCATAAACCAATGTTAAACTCCTGCCTCAATTTTCTCAAAACTGGTCGAACAGATCCACTTCAAAAAAATTAAGCAACCTTATTGTGGCAAGCTTTAAGACTCCTGCAAGTCTCATTAAAATCAAGGGGGCCGTTTCCAAATCCAAATCAACTGAGATCAATCCTTAAAAAGGTTCGAAGTGAGTGTTTTTTTTTAACATATTATAGCGTTAGAACTGTAGCTAAAAGAAAATGTCAATTAAGCTACCCTAGTTGAAAAATTACGTCTTCAACTGATCCTTTACACGACTTAACCTAATCTTTTAACCTCAAAAACACATATTATTTCCTTCTCGTTGAAAGTGAGGATATAACGAAGGCAATATTTTAACAGTTTATGCTCAATAAAACCAAAGAATTAATATCTACGATAAAACGTAATCTAGTCTTTTTCCCCCTAAAATGGTGTAAAATAGGAGGGAATTAGACGAGGAGAGAGAACGTAAAATAGCGAATGAAAGATTAAATTTATTTTCTCGGATATCAACTTTATTTTTTGCACGTTGTAGCGCGTTTTTGGCCGATCTCACTTCGTAATACTTCGGATTTTGATTTTTGGCGCCATGGAGACCATATGTGGATTAAATTTAGTATTTTTAGTCGATTGCGCCATCTGTTGAGTAAATTTAGTACTAATTGTAAGTTGATTTGCGCATTGGTATGACGTTATAGCGCTAAAAATTCAAAATCCGAAGTATTACGAAGTGAGATCGGCCAAAAACGCGCTACAACGACATTATTATGCATCTTATTCCATATACCAATATTTTGGTTCTCTGTTCCAGCCGTTCGTTCTGAATACCGGCGGTCGACAGTGGATATTTGGAGGTGACCTCAGCAGAGTGGATGGACGTTCTTTGCGTCCTTTCTGGGCCCTTCTGTTCACTGACCTTCTACTGCTCGCCAAGGTGAGCAGGGACCGAGTTCTGTTCGTCACTGATGAGCCGCTGTCGCTGCTTGAAGTCACCCAGGCCTGTTTCAGTGTCAAGAAGAAAGGTGAGATTGACTTTTATTTCAAGGATTAATGTCATCATTGCGGACATTGCTCACATTTTACAATAGAAAAAAAATATAAGTATTAACCTACTCAAGTAAAAGTAAAGGAGTTATTGTTTTTTTATATTTAGATGCTGATTTGACTAAAATGGTCTCAAATTCTCTTTGTACTGGCCGCATGCCAATCTTTTGTTTTATATGTGAAAATAGATTATGTATCTTAAAATCAAAATTAATTTTAATGGTTTTAATATGTAAGGTGAGCTTGCTAAATTTTTCAGTGATATACCTTCAAATGAAGAATGGTAATATCATTTTAACACTGAAATTGCCACGAGCTGCAAGAAAAAGTGAAGTTAGCTATTACATTTTAAATTATTTAAATTGAATCCCACTTTTTAATTTTGAATTCTTAATAATTTTATTTTTAAAAATCATTTGGAGAACAGAGTCGTACTAACACGACGTTATGTATTCATATTGAATTAAATTAATATATATAATTTTTTAAATTATTTGTATTTATAGTAAAAAAAATTTAAAATAATTAAAAAAAAATTAAGATTCATTAAAAATTTAACATTAAAAAAAAAAAAAATATTCATTTTTTGTATAATAAATCAAAACTAAAAAATTTACAAGCATTATTTTAAAACAGATGTTCAAAATAGAATTGCATCGTAAACATAGTTGCACCGTATTTAATTGTTACAGAGACGGAATTCCGGCTGATTCTGGACGGTCCCCCTCACAGTCCGGCGGAGATTCCGGGCGGTAAACCAATCAAAAACAAGAACCGGAGACGCAGCGTGGCGTTCAGAGCACCCACGCCGGAGCTCAAGGCAGTTTGGCAGAACCTGCTGCAGCGCCAGATGTGAGTAGTGGCAAGGTCTGGAACTACGGGAGCCTTGAGGTTAGGCAACTTGTTCAGCATAGAAATTAAGTGGGTTGCGTAAGTGGAAGGGGCAAGTATGACTGTATACAAAGAATAAAATTAGTATCTAGTGTCAGTGTACTGGGACAGGGTAAATTTTATAAATGGGATTTATAAATGACGTAAAAAGCTAAATTACAATATTCACTACACTTTTCAGTTTGGACGCGGAGGGTTCCGTGAAGGAATTTCTTCAAAAAGAAATCGTCAGTAAATAAAAAGGATTCTTTTTCGTTTTTAAGCCGGTATTACACAATACAATTTTTCTAATTATTGTATACAATTAGGAAGTTTTTTTGTAAGGAAAAATTGTATACAATAATTAAAAAAAATTGCATCGTGTAAAACCGGCTTTAACTTGGTGTGCATTTAGCGGTGGGAATATAGCGCCAATCGCTGATTTGAAGCCTCTCAAATTTTTTAATTTTTAACATTTCTTTTAAGATGACTGCCAGCAATAAAATGCGGAGAATTTGTATACTTTTCAATAATAATTTGGTTCGTTCTAATATAAAATTATATAAATATAAAATTCAATATTTTTTTTTTTTAATTTTTAATCAAACCCTATTGGGTACTTCTATTTACTAATTATAACTACTTTGAAACCCCGAACCTTCCGAAACCCTAACTTGAGCGTTTCGCGGGCTCTTCCGGAACGGGGACGGCCACGGCCTTGCAAATCCATCCCAGCATTTGCCTGCGGCTGAGGGAAACGTGGAAACCTCAGCCAGGATGGACGCTACAGCTTTTGTCAATGAACCGGAAGTGCAATGGTCCAAAGCCAGGGGAACCACATAGTGGAAAAGCGCAACGATTTACTCCTGGGTGGGAAACGTGGTTTTTGTTGAAAATGGTCACCCATCCAACTACTAACCACGCGCGGCGTTGCTTGACTTCGGTGATCTGACGAGACCCGGTCAAGCGCACTGCGCCACACCTCCCACTAATGTACTGATAAATTTGAAATAAATATAATTACATCATTATAGTAAATTGATATTTAATAATTAATGAAAATTAAAAATTAACGTTTTGTAAAAATAAATTTTTTATTTTACGTGTAAAGGTTATTTTATTATTTTTTAAATAAATTATAACATGATAATATCTAAACTAATATTAAAATTTAGCTCTGCCAGAATTTTGGGGTAATTTGATTTTTTAATTAACTCTAATGTTCTTATTATAATTCTATAATAATATTCTATCCTAATTTCAGCATATACTTGAACACTGTACGAGGAGGGACTCCAAATGCCAGTCCACTGGACTCACCAGCCGAACAACCATCTCTAGCTACCATGGACTCTCCAAGCAGACTCCAGGTGCGTCCGGACTCTCTGCTTGCTGATTTAGACATACCAGATAATACTAATATGGACTCTATAATATCAGATACATTATTTTTTCCATTTCAAACAAAATCAACACCATCATTTTTTGATAATATGAATGAATCAAATAGTAATCCATCTGTAAGTTTATTAGAATCAATATTCCCTGAAACATTTTTACCATTACAAAGGCCTGATTTATTTTTAAGAAATATACAAGAATTACCACCAACATCATTACAAGATAATGAAGAAATACCAAGAAGAATTAAAAAAGATATAAACCGTCCTAAAGATGTTAAAGAAGTTAAATTAATGGATTCATTTATTTCAGATACATTATTTTTACCAATACAAGTTAAACCTGAATCAATATTAAAATTACCTTCAGATTTATCACCAAAACCTAGTACAGTACATCATATGGATACAATGATATCTGATTCATTTTTACCTACACAAAATAGACCTGAATCATTTTTATTAATGAATGATAGTTCAGATGATGAAGGTTCAGTTAGCTCCCACACTCACAGAACGTCGCTCAAATCGCCAAAACACCAACACCCTCCATGACATTGGTTTAGGACGGCAGTACAAAATATTATTTGTTCATGTCGTCGAAATAAAAAGACTAATAAAAATCGTAGAAATTCATAGCATGTTAAATTTAAAGTTTAACTCTCAAAAGTATTGTTTTTATTTTCATATACTGTACTCAATGGAGTATCGACCTCATTTTTTTTATTGCAGAAACAGATAGAGGGTGCAAATTTATGCTACCCTGATTTTTTCAGATTTTTTACAGCACTGGAAGTATTTTTAAAAAAAGATTGAAAGTCCTTTTTGTGACGTCACGCGGTGGCAAGTTCTATCCTTTTCTTAAGGAGCGGCGCCGAGTGACGTCACAAAAAGGACTTTAAAAATACTTCCAGGGCTGTAAAAAATCTGAAAAAATCAGGGCTACTTTGCACCTTCTATCCATTTCTGCAATAAAAAAATTAATAAGGTCGATACTCCATTTATGATGAAATGTCCCTCTGATTTTCCATGCATGATATAGTTAAAATAATTTAATATTTCTGCTGGAAGAAGTTAAGAAAAAAATAGGAAGCAACGTTATTTTAATTTTCAACTTCTGCAATTTTAATTTTGAGGTGACAATTTGGACTAATATAAATTGTACGTTACACAATATGAAATGTGATAATACTTGAAAACGTTACACACCATAAAATCATGGGCACTTAATATATATATAGGGGGGCATTCACAAAGCACTTTAACCCCCACTTTAGCCTCAATTTTTATCCCTGGTTCTAAACATGGTGCTAAACTATAGGGGTTTAACCATCTTAACATGGTTAGCCCATAGTTTAGTACCATGTTTAGCACCAGGGATAAAAATTGAGGCTAAAGTGGGGGTTAAAGTGCTTTGTGAATGCCCCGAATAATTTATTATGGTTGTTGTGCATATATTTCACGTTAAACAGCACAAACATGTTATTAAGTAGTACATTCTCATCTTTGGGGATTTAAACTCTTAATAACTTCATATATTTAAATTTTCATTTTCTTTAGATACGTTACTTATGTGCAGCTGTGGCGATACCATTTACAACGATTTCCATGATAATTGAGTAACGATTAAATTATGTGAATTTTATTAAAAACTTTACTTCTGAGAGTTAAATTTTATTAAAAATTGTTTATTAAAACCCAAAGTACTTTCAAATATTCATTAACAAAATATAAAATAAATCATTAAATAATTATACAGTATATTATTAAAAACACAGTACATATTAAAATAAATGCACAAGAATTGCATTGAATAATAATTTTAACTAAATAGCATTTAAATTACATTTTATTATCATGATATTTATGTTAGTTATTGAATTCAGGTAGAGATAACACGCCCAATATTAATAAAAAACCCATTCACGAAAATTACGAAAAAAAATTAAAATGTTCTCCTTAACATACCTTATCAGTAGGTAAATTATCAGGTATACAAAAACGAGCCAGTTTTCGAGTTATTAATTTTTAAAGTTCGCTAATTTAACATGGAAGTTCCTTTTTTATTTCTCCATGCTAAATTAATAAATTTTAAAAATTAATAACTTGAAAATTAGCTCGTTTTTGGATACCTAATATTTTACCTACTGATAAAGGAGAACATTTTAAATTTTTTCCATAACTTTCATGAATGGGATTTTTATTAACATTGAGCGTGTTATCTCTACCTTAAGAGGTGAACATAAATTCATAAAATCCATTACAAACTTGCATGCGTTTTCCACATTTTTTTCATGACTATGACGTCAGAGCGTGTTTTATCTTGATATTAATAATTTTAGTGGAATATAAAAATCTGAAATAATTGAATACATAACCCGAAGTGAAAATATGCAATAAAAATTATGCAGAAAGTCCATTTAGTCTATATTAATAAAAATTAAAGAAATTTTGACTAGAATTAATTAATATTAATTATCAAATTAAAGAGGTTGAGAAAAAAAATAGTTCATAGATAGGACAAGTAATAATAAGGTATATATCTAATACCAAAATGCTTTCACAATTAATTAACAGGTGTAAAAAAAAACTGTAAATTTGAAAAATGATTAGATAAAAAGAGGTAACCCTCATTTTAATGTTTGTAATCGGGCCTAATTCATATAAAAAAATTTGTGAACCAAAAAAAGTATGGCATCAATATTTTCCTAAAAAAAAATTAAGCATGCATTATTAAAATAGTTACATCCATACTTTAATATTATGTAAATGATAGTTATTATATTGTTATCAAATAAATGTTATAAAATGTTTATTGCAAATGTTTAAATTATTGCACTAAAAAAATATATCACATCGACAATTTGTTAATAGCATTTATTGCAAAAATATTAATATTATTAAGTGCTAAATAATTTAGATTTTATAAAAGTATGTGTTCAATTAATAAAGTTACTCAATTTATTAAAATATAATTAAACTCCATCAAGTACAAATAGAATACATTTAGTGTATGAAAAATATTAAGTACAATCACACTTATTATTTCCAATAATTAATACAATTAATACATAATTAATAATATAATATGCTCATGATTTATAGGTATAATAAGAAAATAGCACAGAACCATGCACAATACAACCCCGTTCCTATATGTTTCTAGACAATATCACCATTTAGGGGTTGGGGTGGGGGGTCAAAACGTCCCACAACTCTTTCAAAACGTGTAAAACTCAGATTCTAAAACTCTGAAAAAACAGCAACACTTTATAGTTTGAAGGCGAATATTAAGTGTAAAGAAAAAAAATATTATAGGGACTTAATAAGTGGGTCGATTGGTCCCTCCCTAAAATGATAGCTTGGTATTGCTAGGGTTAAATCAGTGAAGAACCAGTCATTTCAAAATTTCAAATTTTTTGATAGGCCGTTTCAGTAAAAATAAAAACGATTGAAATTCATTTTGTTGGTGTCAGCAAAATTTTTCCATCTGATTACCTAAATATTTATTTTACAAAGACGAAGCTACTTTGAAAGACATGACTTTCTAAATTTACAAATTATTTTACTGGCGTCATATCCAGTGGTCATATCAAAGTTCAAAATATTTTTAATTAATTAAATTGAAGTCACTAATGACCAGTAATTTGTAACACTGTTCAGTTGAAAGCGGAAAGTGGAATTGTATTTATATAACTCTCTCAATGAATGGGGTCTAGAAATGTATAAAAAGGGGTGACTAATTTTAAAAAAGTTTGAAATATGTTTACTATTATTAAGACACAAATACCTAGTTTTAATTCTGAAAATTCGCCGAAAACAATAAAGGTGTTTAATAAATAGTAGATATATTTTTATTTGAATTTTATTACATTATTATGATTATAAATACCATCGTAAGAAATTCCACAGTTATATTACACTTGCATGATTACATTATCAATACAATTTTGTAAGAGAAAGATCCTTCAAAAATATAAATTAAAAAAATATTACTCCTGGCTTTTACATTAAAAATTTCCATTTCATTAATATTTCCTAATTTAAAAATATTTATTTAGTGTGGGGTAAAAAAAAAATATGACTATTTCGGAAAAATCTGTCACTTGAAATCTTGAAATTGGACCTCTTGTTTTTTTTTTTTACAAGAATTGTTAGGGAAATTTGACAGTCGGTTTTCCCAAAAAAATGAAATTGAAAATAAAGTCTAAAAGATGGAAATTGAAAATGCCATGGAGACTCTTTGAATATATTTAAACCTGATCCGATTGATTTTTTTATGAGGCATTGAAATTTTAAATCTATTGTACTCAATTCCGCATGACAAATATCATACATACAATCAAATTTACATGATATTCCATCCGGAAGTAGCCGGAAGTGCGTAAGGTTTCATATTTCAGAGTTACAATTTCACACACAGGTCAGTACTTCTACTTCAAACCACTCTGTAAAGTTTCAAAACTGAATTACAAACAGAAGAGTTATAAACTTTACACTTCCAGCTACTTTCGGAAGGAATATAAAACTAATTTGACTGTACAGTTCAATGCTTCCCGCAAGTCATGCTGATTATTAATAAAATAATAACTTTTTTCTTAAAATTTCTCCATCTATAAAATTTTATTGATAATTCGTTTTCCTTATGAATTACGTATTTTGCAATAGCAAGTCAATATATTTTAAAATAAACATATTAGTATCACTTTTTATATTGAATTCAGCTGAAATCTTCTGCATTGTATCTATATATACTTTTTACAGCACACTAGATAATTAAAGGTACAATATTTATGTGATAATTATTTGTTAAAATTGCCTAATTATTAGTGGAATAATTTACAATTAATATTAGATTATATATGTTAAATGTACGTTACACTAGATTTTGACAAAAGTGTGTTTTCGATAAAATTTAAAAATAAATGTTAAAAGGATGTAATTTAAGTCAGCAAGACAATTTTTGTTGCATCGATAAATTTTAAATTCACACAATCTGCATTTTTACATATTATGAGCCTGAGAAAAAATATAATTCGGAATATATTTATTTATTGCTCTTTATTTATTTGTGTTTCTCAAGCAATAGTAATTTTTTATTTACATTTTATTAATTATATTATATTTTATAATATTTTTTAATTATATAATTGGGAGCCCTAAAACACTAGTTATTTTCCTTTTCATAACACAGATTTTGATTTCAATAAATATTTAGATATTTGGGGGAGGGGGTATAAAGGTATATCAATTTTTTTTCTCTTAATTAAAATATAATTAATATATCGATAATGGTCACCATTAAAGAGCGCATACAGTATAGTTTTAAGTAGGCGTAATATACAATACCGACAAGGTTCATATTTGTGAGTTACTGGATTCTGTCATGATCTTTATAGTAATCACAATCGATATGTAAAAAGAAGCGAAAAATGGGAAAAAATGCAGGTTGTTTAAAGTTATTTATGATATAATTTTGTGTCAAATCTATATATTGTATTTTAAATGTTACAATAGTGTTTGTACTATGTTTGAAGAATATGGAATAGTTACTAATTTTTTTATGTACCAGAAAACATCATTAAAAATTAAGGTATTTTTAAGTAATTAATTTTTTTAGTCTTTAAAAAATCATATAGTAATAAATTTTTAGTATCTTATGTAAAATTTTACTATGAATATATTTCAATTTAAATATGATTAGATTATAGTTATAAATTTGAAGAGCATGTTTTGTTTTTATTAATGTTCTTTCATTGTACTTTATAAATAGATTTTACTATGGGTTAAGTAAATATAATGTGTATTATTTTGTTTTAAAACCTAAATTTAGTGATAATTATTATAGTTGCAATTGTACCTAATTTTCTTGGGTAGCGGATTAAGTCTTATTTCAATTTATAATTTCTTCGATCAAAGCCTTACTAGAACGCCATTTTAAAGTTATCATTTTAAACTACAGTTAATTGGGTATCGCAAATCCATCCCGGCATTCACCTGTGACTGAGGGAAATGTGGAAACCTCAGTCAGGATGAACGCTACGGCTTTTGTTAATGGATCAAAATTTTAACTTCCCAAAGTCGGTAAAATCGCACCAAGTGTACTTAAGGTGGATTTTCATGAGCGACAACGGTGATGCGGCGCGATTTGACGTAAAAGCTGTGAAATCCTGCGAATTCAACGGTAAACGCGTTAATTAATGATGTGCTCTTTTTCTTTTAATCGCCCAATAAGGCCGCCAATGGATGATACAGCAAGTGCGCTTTATTCGCGTCGCGTCGCAGGCTGGAAATCGCCTTGGAAAATTCACCTGTAAAGATTTAACTGTGGATTGTAGATTTTTAATAACTGCTACGAAGTTTCAACCCTTCTAATTACCAAAAACGCTTGGTGTTTCTTGACTTTTGGTTAATAACAAAAACTGGTCAATGCACTAAGCCACACTCCCACAAAAAAATTTTGAGGCTTTGTACGAAATGATTTGTGACTTAATTAGACTTTAATCCGCTATACCATGACAAAATATAAATGTTGCATATTTTTTGTTCTCCTGCAACTTTCAAACATTTAATATCCTTTCAATTATACGTACAGTATTTTGAGATGTTGCAAATACTTCATAGCCATAGAATGCAGCATTTCAAATTAGTTTTAAGTTTGAAAAGTTTTGTAATTATAATATATAGTCCCTTATATCTGTATTCATTGCAATATTTAATTTTCATTGTGTAGTTTAATATTATGCCCATTGGAGTAGTAATAAAAAAATAAAAATATAAAGAGGAACTCTAAGATTGTTAATTAAAAATAATTCATCAAAAGAAAATTGAGTTCTAATATTGCAATATTTCTTTTGAGATTTTTGTGTAGATGATTTTTTAATGCCATTGAATGTTGTATATTTCCAAAAACATGTAAAATATTTAATAGTCAGAAAATATAGTATATGTACTGTATAATATATAGCTTTCTAGAAAAATGAATGAAATCAACAAATACTAAAACTATAATAGATCTATTGAATATAATGAATATATTTTTGTTGACCGAGCCCTTTAAAATTTTAGGAATTTAAAAATTGAAGTAATATTAGCATGAATATTGAATGTTGGTTTTAGGGTTTTAAAGTTTCACTATTATTTTTCTTGGAAAGAGTCATTGTAGAAAGTTCAGTAGCCAGTTCAATAGACTCTCGATGACGAGCTAGTTCCATTGGACCGGCTACTGAACCTTCTATGATGACTCTTTACTTTTAAAATAATAATGAATTTCCTAAAACTAATACATAAACGGACCATTACATGCAGTATTCTTATGACCTATAAATATGTCAACTTAAGCTTACAACTCTGCAATAAATGCCATTGATTTAAACATTTTTATATAATAATATAATTAGAGATCTATATTATGTTTTGGTATTTAAAAACAAAGTCATCAAGTTTCATCGGAATGAAGAGACATCAATATAAATGTAATCACACATACGTAGAAACTGTTTACTTAAATTACATTCATAGATTATCAATTTTGTTAAACATATAATCAATTTTTGCATGGAATTTTATTAAAAAATAGATAATATGAATTACAAAATAATTTCTCTTGTGAATGTATAAAATTTTATAAAAGCATGAAGAAAATAAACACAACATAGATGTATTTGACGTTACTTTGCATGTAATACTTAGTGATTTAGAGCAAAATATCATGGTTCTTAACAGTTGACTTCACAGCTTGGGATTTTACAAAACACATATTACCAAAACATTTAAACATTTTTAATTTGTCTTAATTAAAAAATAAATAATATTACTTTATACAATTTTTTATCTTAAAACAATATTTATTATTGGAAAACCATATTTACTAAGCATTTATGTAATTCTTGCAATAATTTTTTTATTGTAATTATTACAATATTAAAAATGAACAATAAAATGAAAAAAATAAAAAAATCGTAGAATCAGTAAATAAATTTACAAAAAGATTAGAGTTATACTAATTCTAATTTTATATTAACAATATTTAGATAAATTTACGATGTGCTCTGCAAAAAACACAATTACATAATAACACAAAGAGTCAATTAGGTCTATTATCCAAGCTGTGATGTCGCTAATTAGGACCGTGAGTACAACGGTATTTATGCTTTCAGCTCGGGGTCGCTGGCTCACAACGTCATCTGGATCAGCTGATTGAACAAAAGTGTCGACTTCTGGGAAAGAGCGGACTACACAAGGGTAGTGCGTTACATCTGCAGCAATGGATGACGGGGCAGCTGGGGGCGGGACATGCCAACTCGCCGGTTTCTCCAGATGTAAGTAAAATAAATTCGATGTTTCCTCTGGAAATAGTAACATAATATATGTTTCTATAAGTTCTATAATTTTAAATTGTAATCGCATGGTCGTGGGTTCGATCCCAGGCACCATCAAACTTTTCAGTCGCGTCAGCTACGAAAATCGTCCACAATGCTCATATTCCTATCCTGTAGCGTTGCGAGAGGGATGAAAAAATGATTCTCTTATGTGATTTTTACTATATTATGGTTGCTTAAAAAGTATCTAACTTTGGAAGATGATTGATGGCATCCTTTATCAATTACCGACCATCCTGACTGAGATTTCCATGGTTCCCTCAGTTACAACAAAAAAAGTGATTAAACTAATTTTTTAATGAATGAATAGAGCTAATGATGGTGGCAACGGCCTGTTAAGTGATCCACCACTGCTAAATTTAGACTAAGGGAACCGTAGAAAACAATAGGATGACCCCAAAGAGAGAGAGAGCTGAATACTTATTGCTTGAAATGGTTACCCATCCAAGTACTAACCACTTTCGATATTGTTTGACTTTGGTGATCTAGTGAGATCAGGTTAATGCATTGCGCCACACACATAATTGCCAATCTGTATTAGAATTCCTTACTATTTTCTTTTAAAAATACGTAAGTACGTTACTTGGCGGCTAACTAAGAATTACTATTTTTTCAGATATTTTGGAGCAATCCTTCACACTTTTTCTCCGTTATTACACGATACAATTTTTCTAATTATATAGTATACAATTTTTCCTTTAAAAAAAATTCAACTCCATTTGTTTGTATATGGAGATGAAATTTTCTTGCAAGGAAAAATTGTAAGTAAAATTGTATCGTATAATACCGGCTTTAGAAACATTTGTGAGTCATTTCACCTCCCCCCGGTGGTAATGCTAGCGTTAATATTTCATTGACATGATTGAAGACGTAGAAAAATGACTCGCATTTACTTCACTGATCGATGAAATAAAAGGTCTCTCTGACCTAGTTTACAGTGGCTTTAGTAATTCAATGTTTTCATATCTATAGAGTAAAGTTTCTTGAAGACTGTTTTCTTGGTAAAAATGACGGACTTACAGATGTTTGTAGTAGGGATGGGCAATACAATAACAATATTTGGAGTATCGAATTCTTGAAGTATTGGTATTGCGAATTTATCGAATACTGGCCAATACGATACAATACGTGATATCGAATATAGAATTCGCTTTTACGAATAACGAATGTTATTTTATGATAACGCTTCCGTACATTGACGCCAGAGTGCAGCACAAAGCAAATCCTTGCTATTTGATATTGAATAACGAATGTTCGAATTTTTTACGATAACGCTTCCTTATATTGTCGTCTGGGTGCAGCACAATGCGAATGATATTGAATATTCAGATAATAATATATTGAAATAATATTATAACGAATGTTCGATTTTTTTTACGATAACGCTTCCTTACATTGCCGTCTGAGTGCAGCACAAAAAAGTGAATGATATTGGTAAATATTGCAATAATAGATTATTTTACAAATAATCAAATTAAGAGACAGTTAATGCATAATATATGTCTTAATACTCTTATTATTATTTGATATTAATATATTTCACAATGATGAAAAAAAAATAAAGGTGTTACTGCATGCATGCGTCTCATGCATGTGTAATAGAGTACAGTTGAAATTTTATTTATAATACGAGCAGCTATATATATTTTATTTATATAGGCTTCCATGGCTTGCAGATATTCGTGGTCGGCCGTCTCTACAAACCTCGATCACGGTGTATTCATATTATATGCCAGGTAATACAGGTGCATGCATAATGTATATTATCATTACGTACAGTATGCATGCATCGATCATGATACAGTATTATTATTGCCAATGTCCACGCTCCTCTAAAAACGCGGCGTATATTATATTATGCTGGCCAGCTTATTATTTAATAATTAATTATTATGCGCTTTAATTAATGCATGTAATATGGTGTTAAACATTTTCATTTTTTTTTTTTTATATGGCGATGAATCTCAGTTGATAAATTAATTGAGATCTCGGAATTATTGGCCCTGCCGGTCGGCCCACTTTTAATTTTAATGCAACCTATCTTATACAAGACTTGCAGCTATAGGGCCTCGACTTAAAACTCGATCGCCATCATTAATTAATAGATGATGCACGTACTGCAGTACAGCACATTATATTATAGAAGGCATTATACACATTGCATATTATATGCAAAAATATCTTTGAGCTGTTTTGTGCCAAAACCACACCCCCTTGAAATAATATATGCTGCCAAACCATAAAAGCGAGATCTCTGAACTGCAGCATATATATGCATGTTAAATATCGTATGTAACTATAATGTATTATATATAAGGAAATTGGGTGCCATGTAGACGATGCAGATTCGAGTTTATGAACAGACCTACTATATATAAATGTATACTGCATACATGTTGCATATCATTATTTTAATAATACGGTTGCAATTACAGTATTTATGATTACATGTCAGTACGCATTATAGATCCATGATGACAGTACATATTATTAAACATTTCTATTATGTATTTATTTATATATATGCATACATCACATATGCTGTATATAATATGCATACAGTATTAGTTATTTAAACATCCCAATTTAATTTTTAAAAATTTTAAGTTTGATTTAAAAATATTATATATCCTATATTTTAATTTAATTGCTATTATTATTTTATTTAATTAAATTAACTTATGAACTACACGTATTTGGGAGCAAAAAGTTGCAGTGTTTTTAGAGCAATATATTGGAATAAGAGTAACGATTCATGTGATTATATCGTCATTCGTTATATTGCAATCCGCAATATTTAGCTTTTACGAATATGAATATAATAAACGAATATGATATCGAATTCTCTGACTATATTGTAATACGAATATCGAATGTATATGAATATATTGTGAATACGAATAATATCGAATATATGCTCGATATTGCCCATCCCTAGTTTGTAGTGAGTGATTATGTAGAAACAAATGAATTTTCAAGAAAAAGGAATATTAGGATAAAAAAACGGCGAAAGGTATGTTGATTTAACAAATTTCTAATTATCAAGTTACTAAAAAATAAATTACAAAATTAAACAATTATTTTCGTAATATTTTCAAGTGATTAAAATATAATTTTTAGTGAATTAATAATAAATTTAAAATTTAAAACTTATTAATAATTTCAAGTAAAAAAACTATATATTGCTGAAAACAATTATAAATCGTCTCATTTTTAAGTAAATAAAATGATGCCATTTAAATTATACGTTAATTAACGAATAGAATCAAGAGTATATTAGAATAATGACAGGGGAGTTCCCTGAAAGGAGTTGGGTATTGAAATGTTAATTTGGAAAATAGTATGGTTAATAAGCAAAAAAAAAAAAAAAACTGTCGTAATTTTTACGATTGTTGGCACTATTATTAACGCTGTCAATACTGATTTTATGGCAGGGAATATAAAATTTCGAAAAAAAAAAAAAAAAAAAAATGCGACGCAGTCGACTGACTGGTTCTCAACCTATCATCGATGTCAAGGAACAACGAGCGTGTTTAGTAGTTGGATGGGTGAATATTTTTTTAACAAACAAGAAAACCGTTTCCCACCTAGGGGTAAATCGTTGCGTTTTCCCATCATGTGACTTCCATGGCTTTAGTCCATTGCATTTCCAGTTCATTGACAAAAATCTGTTGCGTTCATCCTAACTGTGGTTTCCACGTTTCCTTAATTGGATGTGTCTAGCTGTTTGTAAACTCCTTAAGTAAATTTACCGAATTGTGATTTAATAAAAAATTAATAATTGATAACACTTGATAATTTCTTGACTACAAAATCAACACAATTGATGCAAGTGCCAATTTTATTAAGAATCACTCACCTTTTTTTCAGAAATACGTTGCTTCTTCTTGGCTAAATAAAGATTAAAATATTTTTCAGATTTTTTGGAGCTTTCTTTTTTTTTTTTCAGAACAGTTGTGTCTTTTCAATCAATGCCCTTGGTATTGCTAGGGAGGTTAATATTTTAATATCAGTGGACTAATTGAAGACGTAGAAAAATAGCTAGCAATTAATTTCAAATTTATAATCGATGAAGTAAGGCTTCTCTGACCTAGTTTTGAAACAGCTTTAGTCATTCAGTCGAGATTGTTATTTCTATAGAGCGTGCTTCATGAAGAAATTTGTTTTCTTAATCAAAATGACGGACATACTGACTTTTATATTGTTTATAGTGAAATTTTATGTAGAGGCAAATGAGTTTTCAAGAAAAAAGAATAGAATTAAAAAACAGCAAAAAGTATGTTGAAGAAAATATTTAATTTGCAACTACAATAATTTTTGTATGAAAATTCAATAATTTATTTTTTCAAAAAATAAATTGTTATATATTTAATACATAAAATATTAAAATTTTATTTTCTGTATATTTGTGTTTTGTAGATCAAAAAATAAATTGATGTTAAAATAATTTTATAATTTACATCATGCAAAAATATTTAATATAAAAATTAAAACTTTTTTATATTAAACTTCATTTAAAACCTATTTAGTCCCACGAAAGAAAATAATTAAAAGTTTATGAGCTGTTTGATTATATAATAGAGCGACAAATAATTGAAAATAGAATATAATCGAGTTTTGATGTGAAAACCATAATTTTTATATTCCTAAATGGAGGCTTCAAGTGATGCGCTTTCGCTGTGCAATTGTTTGTCACTAAGGTCCATCTTGCACTTGAAAATGAAGCAAAGTGTTTTTTTAACTTTTCTCGGTTATAAATCAAGTAAAAAATCTAAATCTTGAATTAGCTACTTTATTTTTCAGTTTGGACCAAAGTTCCGTAAAGGAATTATCCCTGAAAAATCTTATTCTTGGTGAAAAAACGAATTCGCGTTTTTTTTTTACATAGGTTTGGTATAGCGGGTGGGATCACCGAAAAATCAGCTGACTTGAAGCCTCTATTAAGTATTAAATGCAGTCAACAAAATAAATGGCAAGTAGAGGAAAATAAAAACGGATAAAACAATTTAAAAAATTGTATGGCTCTGAGTAATGACCTATTCTTGATCTATCACCGAAGTCAAGCAATGCCGAGCAAGGGTAGGATGGGTGAACATAAACCACTCTCTCTTCTTCCACCCAGTGGTGAAGCGTTGTGCTCTCCTACTTTATACATGTGGTTTCCCTGTCTCTAGACCATTGCACTTCCGGTCCATTGACAAATGTTTTAGCGTCCATCCTGGTTCTGTAAAGCTTCTTTCGTAAACACATGCTGCAACGCTTTTGCAAAAAAAAAAAAAAAAAAAATCAAGTTCACCTTGGTTTCCTTGTTTCCTTAAAGCGGTACAATTGTTGCGGCATGGTTTTGCAAAAAATTCTGACTGTGAAAAGATCTTAAGAGGAAAGAAGACGCAATCTTTTTTCCCCTCGGTGGTACAAAATAGGAGGAAGAAGGACAAGATGTTAAAAGTAATGATGAAAATTATAAACATCCCGGGATGCTTGATCTTCCAGGAACCGGAGCCTGAGATCTGGTCCCCGGGGACGTTGAGACGTCGTGGAGAACAGCTGGCAAGTGGAGGACCTCAAGGTCGTTCAGAGAGTCGACTCGAGGACATCGACTTATCTTCACCGGACCCGGAGAGAAGCCCCAGTCGCAGCACTGATGATAGTCAAGTACGTATTGAAACTGTTAGTGGACCGTTCGGGACAGCATGAACTGTACTCCTGCCTCATTTGCTAGAACTGCAAGGTAGAGAAAAGATTTGTAATTTCTATGAGAGCATCCAATCTAGCCATCACAAAAAGTTGAAGCTTATTAAGCCTAGAATATGCCAAATCTGCCTCTCTATCAATAAAATTGCTGGCCATGATTTTAGTCAAATTTTTAGCTAAAAATTGAATTCGTTACATTAGAATTGCCAAATCGCCTGTAAATGCGGCAACCCTTCTATCACTTTTGTGTTGACAGTTGCATAAATACTAAGGATAAATTTAAAGATGGCGTCAAGAAGCAAGAAATTCGGCCGATAAAGTTTAATTTTAAAGCTTAAGTATACAAAACAAGACCTTAGTATAAATATCAAATTCCTTTTTGTGATTGGGAGTTTCACTTTATCCTGCATAACGGTAAATAAATATTTTATAATTAAAAAATAAATTTTGCAATGAATTTTCAAATCGCCTGTATATGCGGCAACCCTTCTAGCATTTCTGTGTTGAAAGTTGCATAAACACTAAGGATAATTTTAAAGATGGCGTCTTTTTTTGTGTGAATACTCGAATTCTCCATACACTATTAGTTTTTGTATTCTTAAATAAGTATAATTTTATATTTTATTAAAATATGATATTTATAGACAACCATCATGATTTTTTATTGTGTTATTTTGATGGAAAACCTCAAGTTACAAATTGCTAATTTTTTTCAGATTTTTGCTGAACTCTCAAAATCAAGGGGAAAGACGCTGTGACGTCATAGTCATGCAACACCTTTTCCTATACCTGCGTGTTAAATATTTGCATGAATATGACGTCACAGTGTTTTGCAGCATGAAATGTTCTCAAAATTCTGTAAAAAATTGTCAATACGTAATTCAAGGTTCTCGTTCTAAATTTGTAATAAAAAATTTAATAAAGGTTGTCCACTTTGTATTTAATTGTTAATTGAAACTTTAATTTTCTCAGATTACGGTCAAGTCTGGTTTCGCGGTTTACAAGAAAGGCGGCGAACAACAAACTACACCGGAACAGGCGAAGGCGACCACGTCAACTCTCATTGCGACTTCTTCAACCATTGTTGCAACATCTTCTACCATTGTTACCACATCTTCTACTGTTGTTACAACGACTTCTGCCATCGTGGAAAAAACATCTTCTGACACCGTCCAATCAAAGCCGGTAAGAAGACATTAAATATTTCTATATAATTTGTTATGAATATTTTTAGCACAAAAATGAGATCATATAAAATTTGCAATCAGTTTTTAGTTCATGAAGTTCATCTAAATCCAACGTATTTTAATTTTGAATTGAAAGTAAGCATTACTTAAAAACCATAAAATTTATTTAGCTTAATTGCTTGGATTGAAATCATAGAATGCTTAAATTTGCATTCATTGTTATTAATAATTCAAGAGTACATTACAAATTTTCTTTTTATAATTCAGACTGATGGTGTAAATTTACAATTTGCAATACTTTTCATATTTTTAATGAATGAATGAATGATATGATGTAATCATGGACTGCCAAATTGCTATTTAATTTTCATAACATAAAAATATAAAAAATAGTTTCTTTAAAAAATTAAATAAAAGACAGTATACTCTACATTAGCCAACACATTTAACTTGGTTATGGTCGGAAGCGCTCGGGAGTCATTCGGCTCGGCTCGGCCAATGATGTCCTTCGTTACAAACCGGCTACCAATGACTGAGAGCGTTACAAACATGAACATAAGCAAGTTAATTGAATGTGATGGCTAGTGTATGTATTAGTGAATGCAATATGGGAGAACTAACTCAAATTACTATAATTTATTGCAGCCCCCCTCCCCCGTCGCAAGCGTCTCTGCTACAGAGCCAAAGTCAGACGTGGTCAGTTCAACGGTCCAGAGTTCGAGCCCCGCTGTGACGTCATCAACAACGACTGCAGCGCCAGTCCCCGCGGTGGCGATGTGTAAAGATTGTCTGGAGAAATGTGCGCACCAACCTTGCCCGTCCTCGCATAGACGACAGGTGAGATCGCGTTTAGATGATGTATGATGTCGTCTTGAAAAATTTCCCATTTGCAGCCTTGTTAATTTCCATGGCCTATGTTATTCTTACGGGGCATGGTGATTGTAATTAACAAGGCCGCAAAGGAAAATTTTACGAGGCGACGACCTGTACAGTGCTATAACAGTAATTAATTAATCAAACTTAGTGTAGGCTTAAATAAAAAAGAAGAGCACTAACAATATTGGGTTTCTTAACATGGCATGTTTGATTTTCAAGAAAGGACAAAATACATGGATTATTATAAAAAAAATTATTTAATTTAAGGAAATGTCACTTATTTTAATTAACTTTAGACATTGAAACGTTTCTACTACAATTTCCACTGTTAGATCTTCATTTTTTTATTTTATATCACGACTTTTTGAATCCGACATACTCGAAAAGTCATTAAATTATAAATAAAAACACAAATTTGTATTTTTTGTATGATAAAATTATGTAGTACTCAATGCCAAAAAATAAGATTTTCCATGTACGAATATTTTTCTTTAAATATTTTTTACTCTCTGGACTCCAAATTTGCAGCGCACTAACTTCTGACACCGACAGTAATTACAGGGTGTATTTTCATCTGTCCACAGTCACCTACAGTTGACAGCAGTGACTATGACTCAGAAGAAGGTGACCAATGGGAGCCTCTTCCGTCAGAGCTGGGGATTTCCATGCAGAGAGACCCGTTCTTCCCTCAGGATGACCAACTTAATAAACTACCCACCATCGCAGTGGTACCACCTACACCGTCTGACACTAGAAGTATTACTGGAGATAGTGTTTCGGAAAATCAGGTAAGTTTTTGTGAGGATAAAAAATCTATGTAAAATTTATTTAATAGAGTATAAAATTACAATAATATATTTTTAGATTTGTCATAGTCTGTGAGAAACATTATTAAATAATTAACATTGATTCTGCTACGCACCCTCTATACGTTTAATCTCTATACTTTAATTAAAGCAAGATGTCTGTACACATTATTATTTTTGAAATGGCAGTTCTTCAAACAATTTGAATAGCATAATTTTTATCTCCTATGAAATTCATAATAAATTCACGAAAGTCCAACAATTAGAAAGATTTCAGACTTTCCAGTATATATTATGCTTCCCCGGGCTTTGGATCATTGCACTTTTGGTTCATTGACAAAAGTTGTATAGCGTCCATCTTGGCTGAGATTTTCACGGTTCCCTCAGTCACAGGCAAATTCTGGACTGGTTTGCAAGGAAAAGTCCCCGAAAAATTTTAGGGTTTTCTGAAATTTCAGGTTTTTAAATTTAGTAAGTAGAAGTATCCAATAGAATATCAACCTCATTTTTTTTTATTGCAGAAATGGATAGAGGGTGCAAAATTATGTTACCCTGATTTTTTCAGATTTTTTTGAAACCAGGAATTATTTTTAAAAAATTATTGAAAGTTCTTTTTGTGACGTCACGAGGCAGCAAGCTGTATCCTTTTCTTAAGGAGCGGCGTCTCGTGACGTCACAAAAAGAATTTTTAATAATTTTTTAAAAATAGTTCCCGGGCTCTAAAAAATCTGAAAAAATCAAGGCAGCATAACTTTGCACGCTGTATCCATTTCTACAATAAAAAAAATTGAGGTCGATACTCCATAGGGTTTGATATATAAAAGTATTTGAATTACATCATGATAATACTCCCCATGGTTACAGCGAACGTTCGAGTGGGACAGCGCTGCCGAGTTGGTGGCTGCTGCAGAGGCGTGCGCAATGTCCGACGAAGAGGAGGATGACCTTGAGAGGACGAGTTTGGACGGAGAACCGCCTTACCGAGCTCTCCTCAGCAGGTACGGAGTATAGCAAAATGTTTCAAACATTAAGGCTGCTCGCAGACAGCATCGTATAATTTTGTATCGTATGACTTTTGGTATGATAAAAATTTAGAACCGGTTCTAAATGAGAAACTTACGTTGTCATACCATACGAAGCTGGGTGCGCGCGTATACCTAATCGCATAGTTTCTTAATTTTTTTTTTATCATACGCTGCGAAATCATGCGATTCTGTCTGCGAATAGCCTGACGCGCCCAATGTTAAAAAAATTCCCATACATTAAAATTATGAAACATATCTTAAAATGTTGTTCTCTACACTACATCCCTTATCCGTAGCTAAAATATCAAGTATACAAATTTGAGCTAGTTTTTGAGTTATGAATTCTTAAAGTTGACTAATTTAACATGGAGAAGTGGAATTTCCATGTTTAATTAGTCTACTTTTAAAAAAAAAAAAAAAAAACAAGTTGAGAATTTGACGTTGTCTATACATATTAAAATAATAATTTAAATTAATTTTATTTTGAAAATAATAAAAAAAAGTGTCAACACTATTTTCATCATTGTTTCATAATTTCCAAGTATTCAATTGAATAAAGTAAGTTATGTAGATGAATTATTATTTTATTATAGCATGTGTGTTGTACCTCCCTATTGTGCTTCTATATTTGTTTTGCTCTAATTTTCCCATGCTTACAGAAAACTCCCATAATTATAGCCAAAAAAAATGAAAGTATCGTAATCCCCACGGTTACACTGTGTTTCCAGTCAACTGCGCAAGTACGGGACACTGTCCAGCCTGGAGAACGTTGCTGGCCTCACCTCCCAGGACACTTTTGAAGAGGACACCACCGAAGATGAACAACCGACAACGAAGGCTGAGGACAGCGACCAGGAAGATATTCCAGAGGTGAGATCAGTCGTGAGTAATTTGTTGTCAGTTCGAATCCTGATCCAGTTGAAACTTTTTAACTATCATTTATGTAAAATATATCTATGTATATATATATATATATATATATATATATATATATATATATATAGATATATATAGATATATATAGATATATATAGATATATAGATATATAGATATATAATATATATAGATATATATATAGATATATATAGATATATATAGATATATAGATATATATAGATATATATAGATAGATATAGATATAGATATATATATAGATATATATATATATTTATTTATTTATTATATTTATTAAAAAAACAGACTAACATATTAACAATGCAGTTTGGTTGACACTATTATTAAAAAAAAAAGGCTAAAAACAATATTTTATAAATTTTTCTTACCACACACGTGAAGACTTATAAATTAAAAAAATAATTAAAAATTGGAAATTATATCTATTAAGTTTGAAACATTAAATCACGATTTCAAAAGGGTCATACGCTCGCATAATTAAGTGTGTGTCATTACAAATTATAAATAAAATGATTAATTTTTTGTTTTTATATAATTTCTGCTTCTTTGTTGGGAGCATTATTATATAATTATATGATTTTGTCATATAATTTTACCCATAAAAGGGGCGTGTCCTTAAAAAAATCGCGCCTGCGGCGGGCCATTGGGTCAAATGTTTTTGACTACATAGTAACTCATGTAATAGTGATTTAATTATTACAGTATCAATTGAAATTTTCAATTGTTACTGAATATATAATGGTACTTATAATACATTAAAGGTGTTCCTTATAAGTTTTGTAAATTTCTAATATAAAAATATGTACTTCAATAATATAAAACGTAATCGACATTGCTATTTTATTGGATATTTTCCCTAAATGTAGGTCTGCTGTTTTCATATTTTAAATGTAAAAAAATATATATATTTAAAAAATACCGTCACAATTTTGTAATTATTTTGTGCAAATTCAAAAAAATTAAAATAATATTTAATATAGGGGGACATTCACAAAGCATTTTAACCCCCACTTTAGCCCCGATTTTTAACCCTGGTGCTAAATATGGTACTAAACCAGGGGCTAACCATGTTAAGCTCATAGCTTAGCACCATGTTTAGCACCAGGGTTAAAAATTGGGGCTAAATTGGGGGTTAAAGTGCTTTGTGAATGTCCCCTATAATTTAATAAATTTAAAAAATAATAATAAATAACAATATTATTGTAATTTTTAAAATTGTTTTAATTATTAAATGTGTCGTATAACTCTAAAACAAATCTTTCTTTTTTCTTTTTTGTTCAAAATGAAATGGACAATATTTCTAACATTTGTGTCAATAAGAGGAGAAAATACGTAATAATCTTCTTTACTCGTTTCTTTTCCCTCGTAAATGGTGCGAAATAGAAGGAAAAAATACCAGGAGAAACGTTAAAGTCAATAAAAGATGAAAATTATTTCAACTCGGGCATACTTCACATGAACTCTGTTTACAGGACGCCCGTTCTGCATGGTTCTCGGCGGCACACTCCACTCAGTCCACAAAATCTGAGAGCGGAACGACGGCGTCCAGCAGCAGCGAGTGTGGCACTTTGGTGCACATCGACGCCATGCAACAGTCGCTTAAAGGATGGGCTCCCACTTCAGGGGCATCGGTGGCGGAGAAAACAAAGATGTTCGAGCAAATTAGCGAACAGTACAAGGGGAACCACGTGTCGATAGAAAGGTGATTATGTATAGCAGTATATTATGTAACAATGAGGTAGAAAAACCCACCCATTAAATGCAAAATAATAATAATTTTGTCCGATTGAAAAAGTTGAAACGCGTTTCTGGGGTAAAAATTTACGTACAGCATATTTTGAACTCCCTAAAGGCGGATTCAGATGGCGACAACGGCGATGCGACGCAATTTTGACGTAAAAGCTATGAAATCCTATACGGCGGCGAATTCACTGGGAATCGCGTTAATTACGATGCTCTTTTCCTTTTAATCGCCAAATATGGCCGCCAATGGATGTTACAGCAAAAAATGCGCATTATTCGCGTTGCGTCGCATGATAAAAATCGCAATGTGAATTTACCTTTACACCTTAAAAATCAAGTTGTATACGTATATAAATACTCCGTAAAATAAAATAATCATGTTTTGCCTTTCCATAATTATGCTTGTGTGTTAAATATTAGCATGATTATGACGTCACAGCTTCTTGAAGCACGATTTTAAGAATATGGGAATGTTAATTAGTAATAAGAAAAAAACATTAAAAAACATTAATACATTTATGAATTGTAACTCGATATTCTTGACATTCTTAATAATGAAATGAAATAAGAACTTCATTCATAGTTTTCAATATAAAATTAATAAAGTTATATTAATTTTTATTTTCAGGTTTCTGCCTAATCCTATTGCAAGTGGAATACCTCCAATAGGAGTCTTCAATATACCTCGTACAATATCCTCATCTTGTTTTGTACCTGGTAATGATCAACCAACCCCTCCTAAAACACCAACCCCTCCAACATCACCTACCCCTAAACCGTTACCTAGAGTTAAAAAAATATTAAAAAACACCAATAATGAACCTACAATGCCTAGAACAGTTGCTTTATTATCTAAAGAACACCATACACCATTAATACCCACACCTGCTACAGTTAAACAACCTATAGCTAGACATACAGTAGTTATGGGAACCACAGCTACATTAAAGTCAAAAGCACCTGCCGTACCGGTAAGGTCTAAGATATATTCCTCATTTAAAACAAAAGCACCGGCACCACCTCCTCCAATACCTACAAAACCATTGGAATTACCGGTAAAAGCAAGACCGAGTAGTCCGATTTTATCGATTAGTCCAAATTTATCGACCTCGGCTGCGGCGGCTGCGGCGATAGCAGCGGCAAATCAAGTCGGAAGTCCAGATACAAGTGTCTCGGATAAGGACGAGTGGGGAACGCCTGAAGGTGAGGAATTTAGAACACACCAATAATTACATTATATAACTGTAACTGAGCATAACGCATAATTTTTTTTATATATCTTGTACCCTCTAAACATGCCTTCAAAATTTAAGTATTTAATTAGTTATAATAAATAATATAGATTCTTCTATATAAAAAAAGTAGCACCCTCTATTTATTGCCATTAATTGCTGCAATTATAGCGTAAATTATATTAAGAAAAAATATGAGATATATTAAATTTATTATTAGAATTATTATTTTTTGAGGCAGGAGAAGTGAATAGTAGCCATTAAATTATGGTGTTCTGTTGTATTATATTTAAGACATTTTATATTTATACATGTATGTTTAATTTTTATATTACAATAATTATGTAAATTTAAAAAGTTAGTGCCATTACAATTTGTTAACATAATTTAATTAGAGGGTTAAGAATTTGCGGTGGAAAAATTGCTCATTATATGATCTACATCCAATCATTTCTTGGTAGTAAATGGTAGGACAAAGAGTTGGTGACGTCAAGATGGATACTCGCCATTGATTTATGTCAGCACAATTAGTCTTTAAACAAAACTTTCTGTTTCAGGTGGTGATCCTGAAGATACAGAAGAAGAACTATCATCAACCCAAGACATCGTATCCTTATTTCCATGTGTGGGGGTGTCGACTGACGGGGGTCAGGGGGCGTGGTCTGATGAGGACGAACAGCTGAGCGTGTTGCTGTCAGCGCCACCACGTGTGTTTCCCCGGAGACGTCTTGAGCCCGTATACGAGGAGGAAGATGAGGGCGTCAGGACGAGGAACAGACTACCATTGTTGAGTGAGAGCAGCGCCAGTAGTGGAGGCAGCACGCCGGAGGGGCCTACACAGGTAACACAGCGCTAGAACACGTGGATACCAAACAAAAATAAAAAATGTCCGAGATGCTTAACATATGACATTTTTATTTGAATGCTTTAACATATGACATTTTTATTTGAATGGAGTGTACAGCAATGTCTTCTACTCGCAATGGTTGTAACAAACCATTGTTTATAATGTCTGTCGCATGAAGCCTTTTTCATTGTTAAACATGGGACGACGTAGTGCCTAATTTTGCCACCAGAGCAGAGAACGTAATGGCATTGTTGGCGCTAGGCAACAGTTTCAACTTCATAATTAACGGTCATTTTCCATAAGTTAACATGTAAATCAACAACCGTCCCATGTTTTTCCCTTCACGCGACAGACATTACACAACAATACTTTGTTTACTAACAACGAGCAGAAGACTTTGTGTACAGTTTAACAAATGAAAGATTACCGCCGGAAGTAGAGGGAAGGAGAAGGATTTTGACTGAAATAGTAAACATGAAAACTCTAAGATTTTGCAGAGAATTTATAATCCCTAATAGAGGCTTCAAGTCAGCTAATTTAGTGATGTTCCCACAGTCCCATCCAAACCTACGTAAAAAAAAACTCGAAATCGCTTTTTTTTAGCATTAAAAATTATTTTTAGAGGAAAATAAGTTCTTGATTCATTATCATAAGACCTCTAAATGGAGGGGTAGGAGATGGTTTCAAATTAATAGCTTTAATAGTTACTGAGAAAAAATTCAAATTTTTTAACATGGTTGCTTATGGAGAAAATTTTCCCGCCGGGGAACACTTGAAACCTCTATAGAAATTTTTGCGAATTTTTATGTTCAAAATTTAACTAGAACTTCTTGAAACCTGACACTTCTGGCTACTTCTAGAAGTAATCTTTCCTTTGTTGAGTTTATATAATTATTTTTTTCATTTTCCCTTCTGTATATTACACATAAAATTAGATTTAAAATTAAATTTGTCTCACTAAATTTGAGCTCTCTATCGCCAGTTCTGAAAAGCTTTAGATAGCGTAGATACTATTGAGAATATATTATGTATATTATATTAAGATTAGTATAATAATAAAATGCACGTGCTTTAGCATGAAACTAGTTTTAATTTATAGACTTGATTATTGAATATATCTTGCACTTCACTTATAGTAAGTGATCATTATATTACCTTAGTAAAATATGCCAATGTATATATCATCCTTAAGTGGTATTATAATAGTATACAGTTTTTGTCAATAAAAATGGAACAAATTATGTGCTGGAATGTTCAAGTAAGCACCATCAGTTTTAACTCACCTTGGTGTGACCTCACTTGAACTCCGACAATGTTGCCAGATAAACCAAGTGAGTGTGCTCAAGCGCGGATCCAGACCAAAATTTTAGAGAGGGGGAAGGGGGGGGGGAAACTGTCTCCATAATAAAAAAAAAAAAAAATTGGAGCGGTAGAAATAATTTTGCCCTTGTTAAATCGTAAATTTCGAAGGGAGGTGCAAACGCTCCCCTTATTAAAATCCGGTCCTGATGATGCTCATTTTAACATTCTAGCATGCAAAGTGTCCCAGTCTTAATTTCCTTAACTGTACTGAATAATGTAATTTATGTTGTATTTCCCTAATATAAATGTTAAGACCAAATCCAAAAAAAAATGGTAGATATTAGATTGAACAGTGGGGTTTATAATGCGTATTGCGTTATGTTGGCTGCCCTTATAGGGTCGAGTAGTACGAGTACCACCTGTACCACGGCGTGGCTGCATGGTACCGGGGCAAGGGAGCTGGGCAGACGTCTGTGCTGACAACGAAGGAATGAACCCTTCTCCATCCCAGGGTTCAAATCAACAACAAGTAATTCAACTGACGGGACAAGCGAAACGGCTGATGAAAGACGCTGCAGACACGAGAGGGCAAACTCAAGGCGTATCCTCTGGTTTACTTCAGAGATTCAAACTAGCCAGCAGTCGAAGGAGGGGGTGGGGTGGAGTAGAACAAGCACCCAAACCTCTAAGACAACCACAGCCGAGCAAACTGTAAGTATACTGAAAAACCTATAGTTGAAAATTTTCATCGTCAAATTATCGTCCCTCGTCCACAATAATGAGCTATCTGCTCCACGATCTCATTGCAATAATGAGCTGTCTGCTATTTCAAATGAACGCAATATTGAGCTTTAAATCGGTATAAAATGAGGCTCAAAATTGCGCTCACCTAAAAAAGCAGACATCTCATTATTGCAACGAGATCGTGGAGCAGATAGCTCATTATTGCGGACAAGGGACGTTATCACCTTTACACATCTAAACCTAGTATTTTTACCTCTAAAACAAATATTTTTTTTATTTTTACCTCGCTAAAAGTGAGGATAAAATGGAAAAAATATTTTTAACACTTTATGCTCTGAAACGTAATCTCGTCTTTTTCCATATATTTTTTCGTCAAAAATGGTGCAAAATAAGAGGAAATTAGACAAGGGGTGAGCGTAATAGCGAATGGACAACATACATGAAAAAATTTTATTGCAGAAATGAATAGAGGGTACCAAATTATGCTACTCTGAATTTTTTTCAGGTTTTTTTGAGACCCGGAACTATTTTTAAATAATTATTGAAAGTCCTGTGATTTCAGTTGGCACCCCTGATGCCTTAATAAAAAGGATAGAGACTGGACGCCTATTGACGCCTCCAGGGGGCGTGGCCGCACATTCAATAATTATTTAAAAATAGTTCTGGGTCTCAAAAAACTCTGAAAAAAATTCAGAGTAGCATAATTTGGTACCCTCTATTCATTTCTGCAATAATTTTTTTTTCATGTATGTTGTCCATTAAAGAGGAAAATTTATTTCAACTCAAAAATAAATAATTTGTAATGAATTATAATTTTATAAACCTAAATCCAGTTAAAAATTTCATCTCCAACCCTTCTTTAATACGCCTGAACCTCTTATCTTATTATACGAGTATAAATAGCAACATACTAACTGTAGATTAAATTTAATGCTAAAAAAAAGTTGAAATAATATAGCGTAAGATAGGTTCTCCCCTACCCCTAGTAGAATTTTGGAGTAAATTGTTTTTATTACCGACCATCCTGACTGAGGTTTCCATGTTCCCTAAGTAAATTTAGTCAAATGCTGGAGTTGATAACCAGGTTTTGAACACAAAAACATTTCCTATCCACTTCTCATTTACTAGAAAATCCGGGTAGCTGTTGATCAATAATATAATTGAAAGTAATGTGTTATTTTTAAAATTATATTAAAATATATTACATAAAAATAAATTTTAGTTATTTTATTATTTGAATTAAAAATATTAAAATTTGATATTTTAATTTTAATAATTTTAAATATTACAAAAAATTAGTAAATTAACTTTATTTTGATGTTTTTATCTCTCTTAAACACTAAAATTCAATATTTTTAATTTATAATTTAAGTATATACATTTGTACGAAAGTCAACTACAGTTCAGTAAAAAAGAAGCTTTAGCCTTTAAATATTTCGACATTTTAAAGTGAAATGTGGGGAGTTGTGATCGATAATTTGCGAGATATAGAGAATTATTATAATATAGTAATAAGAGTGTTATGAACTAGAACATAAAAATATATTAATTAATGTCAGTAGATTTCTGAAATTCAACTTAATTAAAAAAAAAAAAAAAACTGAAATGCTCTGTACTAGAAAGATTAATATCAAATAACCTGTATCCAAACAAATTCTAGATAAAAATCGAGGCTAAAGTACTTCGTAAACGTCCCTCGTTATATTAAGGGGCATTCACAAAGTCCTTATGACTTAGGCCTTATGAACCTTTTCACAATATTAAGTACACGGTTAGCTTTGCTTTAGTATGATTCGGCTGCATAAATTTTTTTGTTTCAGCAGCACAAATATCAGAGATAATAGCCGATGAAAAGGAACCTGTGACGTCACTCACGTTCATTCAGCGGCGACAATATAGGGAAATCCCTGCAAAAGATAGGTTCACTCCCGCTGCAACCACGGCCACAATTTTACTTCTGAAATTTTGAAACTTTACCAGGGCAGTCTTGATAGTATTTTCCATATAGCCTGAAAGATTTTTTTTTTATGACATTCATACAAACCGAGTTATTGCGGTAGAAAGAGGAGCAAAAATGTTGTATAGGAAAACAATGTTAAATTTTTAGCTTATCTTGCTACCGCAAAAACTCAGTCTGTACACATGCCACCAAAGAAATTCTTTCCGTCTATTTGAAAAATACTATCAAGACTGCCCTGGTAAAGTTTCAAAATTCCAAAAATAAAATTGTGGCCATGGCTGCAGCGGGAGTGAACCTATCTTTTGCAGGGATTTCCCTATATTGTCGCCGCTGAATGAGCGTGAGTGACGTCACAGGTTCCTTTTCATCGGCTATTATCTCTGATATTTGTGCTACTGAAACAAAAAAAATTATGCAGCCGAATCACACTGAAGCAAAGCTAACCGTGCACTTAATACTGTGAAAAGGTTCAGGAGGCCTTTGGCCACATTTAGGGCTCGATAATTTAAGGCCAGAAATTTTGGGTCTAAAAAGGATGGCTAAAATCGGGCTTTAAATTATCGAGCCCTAAATGTGGCCTTAGAGCTTTGTGAATGCTCCTTATTATGTTCTAAATTTCGTAACAATAATGGTTTATTGTTACAGTCTGGGTGGCCTCCTGGGCAACAATCGTTCTGAAGACAACAATGGAAATCCACGTGGTGGAGCTTTAATGAGACTCTTCGGTAATAATAATAACAACAATGCAAATGCTGTTGCTAATACAACAGCACCATCAACAACAACAACAAATACAACTGTAGTCAACAATAAGGAGGGGTCAACCGCGAGACCCGACCAGGTAATTATTATAACAACAATACTTTCAGGGTTGTACCTAACATAAAGTCAAAGGGCTTCCTTTACGGTTCAATAAACATAAGAGTACCACCAGAAATGGACTTTAGTGGAAAAATTACAGCTGAAATTTGAATACTAAAATTTTAAGACTTTGCAGATAATGTCGTCCCCAATTATCTTTGTTTTGACGTCACTAACCTTTTTTTTTTGTTCTCCAATATAATTTCAATAGGAGGGTCATATGACGTCAAACCAAAGATAAATTGGAACGACTTAAGGCGGATTCAGATGGCGACAATAGCGATCGATGCGACGCAATTTCGACGTAAAAGCTGTGAAATCCTATGCGGGGGCGAATTCGCCGGGAATCGCATTAATTACGATGCTCTTCTTCTTTTAATTGTCAAATATGGCCGCCAATAGATGTTACAGCAAGTGCGCATTATTCGCGTCGCGTCGCATGATAAAAATCGCCATATGAATCCATCTTTAAGGTTGAATTTTGTATATTTCTACTCTGCAAAGTTTCAGTGTAAAATTTAATGTTTTTGAACTGTAGTAGCCTCGTAAATCAGCCTCCTCCCATTCTAAGGGTTGTTGGATACTCTATAGGCTGGGACTTTAGTCTTTTCTGACCATCCTCCCTCTGTAGGTTCTACTCCCCTAATAAATAAATTAGACATACGGAAAAATCAATATTAAAAAAAAACTAGCTGTGGAGTTTATTTTATAACTTTACATTGTCAACATTTTAAAATTTCCAAGCAAAAATGGATAATTATATCCTAACAAAATAATTGTATGTATAAGTGTATACATATAACATAACAATAAGTACACTAAGAAATTCAATCTGTACATCTAGCACCGGTAAGCAGACATTGCTACAGTCAAATTTAAATAATAATACTTACAGAAATAGCCGGAAATTTTTTTGACTCATATTCGTATTTCAGTTTTGCAATTTTACACATAAATAAATGGAGTATCGACCTAAATTTTTTTTAATGCAGAAATGGATAGAGGGTGAAAAGTTATGCTACTCTGAATTTTTTCAGATTTTTTAGAGCCCGGGAAGTATTTTTAAAAAATGATTGAAAGTCCTTTTTGTGACGTCACGCGGCGGGAAGTCCTATATTTTTCTTAAGGAGCGGCGTCTCGTGACGTCACAAAAAGAACTTTCAATAATTTTTTAAAAATAGTTCCCGGGCTGTAAAAAATCTAAAGAAAATCAGGGTAGCATAACTTTGCACCCTCTATCCATTTCTGCAATAATAAAAAAAAAAAAAAAATAGAGGTCGATACTCCATTCTTCTACTGTAAAATTCTGTGCAAAGTTTCAAAACTGAATTACAAATAGAAGTAACAAATTTTACACTTCTGTCTACTTTCCATTAATTTCAAACTAATGTGACTGTAATATCTCACTTTATACCTGGACACTGAATCTCTTTAGTAGGATAATACACAATTACTATAATTATAATTTTGAAATGTTGACTACAATAAATTCATTACTATAAAATGTCACATAAACAAACTGTACTGTGTACAAATTTCCCCTCGACAATAATGTTTTATAGTTACACAAATTATCAAAAATCTAATTCATCACTTAATTTTGTATCCATAAATAAATTTAGCACGTACCACACATGCATGTTCAAACATTACCGATCGATCAAAGCATTTTTATTTTAATATTTTTTTGGTTTTCACAAGACAGGAGACAGGTTAAAGCGATGTGTTATTTAACACTATATATTTACGTAATAACTAAATAAAACTTGTTCCAGAAAAATTATCATAATAAATATTTTTTTAACTCTGTTATATTAAAATAAACATTTTAAAAACTATATAATGATCATTGTTTTAATAGCTAAAAACTAAATAATAAAAAATTCAAAAATTATTTTTATAATTAAAAAAACAAATTTTATAAATATTAAAAATAAACAAAAGTATGTTTTGAATGCGATTTAGATATAGTGCCTCTTTTTGTTTTTTTTTTTCTAAAATACCAATATACCATTTTTATTATGATATTAAAAATTCTAAATTTCCCATTTTCAGGAAGTTATTGTCCCTCAACCAAGAAATGTATTCTTTTGTAAGTTTTGTAGGCTTTATTTTTTTTTTATACTATAGAATTTATATTAATTTTATGACCCTACATTTTTTTAGTTCAATTTTCTTTCTAATTATTTTAATCTGTACGTAACTGTCAGCTTCAAAATGAATTTTATTAATTAAATTAGTGTAATTTTGACTTATTTTTGCGAATGGAGTATTGACCTCAATTTTTTTTATTGCAGAAATGGATAGAGCGTGCAAAGTTATGCTACGCTGATTTTTTTCAGATTTTTTAGAGCCCGGGAACTATCTTTAAAAAATTATTGAAAGTTATTTTTGTGACGTCACGAGACGCCGCTCCTTAAGAAAAAGATAGGACTTGCCGCCGCGTGACGTCACAAAAAGGACTTTCAATAATTTTTTAAAAATACTTCCCGGGCTCTAAAAAATCTGAAAAAAATCAGGGTAGCATAACTTTGCACGCTCTATCCATTTCTGCAATAAAAAAAAATGAGGACAATACTCCATTGGTTATTACTAATTAGTTATAAATATAATTTTATTATTTTCTCATAATTTTTGTATGACTAGTAAAATTTTTTGTCATTTGGACAAAAGATCGAGTGCAGAAAGTGTACAATGGTCAGGGTTTACGAATTGTAAATTAGAATTCATTACAAACGTAGTCCAGTATTTCGAAATCAAGACAATAATGTACACTCATCGCCTTGGAAAATTGCCCACATGCAGCCTTGTCAATCACTTGTTTTTCTTACGAGGCATTGTGATTAAACAAGGTCGCAAATGGAATTTTCCGAGTCTATGATTACTATCTAGATTATTAATAGAATTTTAATAATATCATAATCAAATCATGTAATGTTATTGAAAATAGTTTTGTACAAGAATGTTAAAATTTTCACCCCTTAATAATTCTCACAGTAGCATTTGAAACTCACAAACACGTATTTTAATATCTGATTTTGTAGCCAGTGTGAATAGAATTTACCTTTGTAAAATTAATATCTTTTATGTTACACAATTATTGTAAAATTAGCAAGTAATAACTTTAAGAATATTAATTAAAAAGAAAAATAAAGTTCTCAATTTTTTAATTTTATCAAGATTTTATCTTGGAATGCTTTTTAAGGTAGAGATAACGCCGAATAGCTGTTAGACGTAATCCACTTTCATTAACATGTAAACCTTAGCAAATTCACAAAAATTTTGAAATTTTTTTGAGAGGCAGATATTAGTGCCTAAAAGCCATAGAAATAATTTCAAAATAATTTAACGAACCGATTTTTTTAAATTAATTTTTTTAATTTTCAGCTTAGTGCTTTCCCATGGAGAGACAAACCAAAAAATTAATTTAAAAAAATCGACTTGTTAAATATTTTTGAAACTTTTTCTAAGGCTTTTAGGCACTAATATCTGCCTCTAAAAAAATTTCAGAATTTTTGTCAATTTGCTAAGGTTTACATGTTAATCAAAGGGGATTACGTCGATCAGCTGTTCGACGTTATCTCTACCTTAAAGAAAAAATAAAGTGGGACATTCACAAAGCACTTTATCCTCACATTAGCCTCGATTTTATCCCTGTACTAAATATGGGGCTAAACCAGGGGCTAAACATAATAAAAAAAATGTAAACAGATACGTTAATATACCACATTAATATAAATATTTTTATTCAACCCCTGATTTAGTATAATGATGATTTAACCAAGTATAACATAAACTAAAAAATAAACTTAGGAATGAGTCGTGGGATAGCGTTTATTCTAAATCAAGTGCTGAAGATATGTTTAATGAATTTCATGCAATCTTTACAAATTATTTTGAAAATTCTTTTCCCATGTCAATTGTCAATAAACGTAAAAAAAAAATTAAATAAAAACAAAATTGATTTTATGACCAAAGGTTTAAAAATATCTCGACAAAAACTGAGAGATTTAAAAAAGTTACAAAAAATGTATCCGCATATTTGGAATGAAGCATACGTAAAGAAGTATAAATATATTTACAACAAACTCATTCGCTTTGCTAATAAAAGAATAAATACAAATTTTATAAACAACTCTGAAAATAAGTCAAAGGCAATGTGGGAGTTGATTAAACGTAAACATGGTAAAAATACTACTAAAACTTGCATAGATAATATAATTATAAATGGAGAAAATATTAAAGATCCACAAAATATTGCACAAACTTTTGGTGATTATTTTGAAAAATGTATTAATGATTGTAAGAAAGACATTGGTCCACCTGATCCTAATTTCAATATATTTAAGAACACAAAAGTAATTGAGAACTCAATGTTTTTATCCCCACTCTCTAGGCTACAGGTGTTTAAAATTATTAATAAGTTAAAAAATAAGCACTCCCATGGTTTCGATAACATTTCAAATTTTGTGTTAAAATCTTGTGCTGAAGAAATAAATACTGTTCTCACAGAAATAATAAATAAGTCGTTTGAATGTGGTGAGTTTCCGTCTGTACTAAGGAATGCAATAGTTAAACCGGTACATAAAAAAGGACCAAAAAATATGGTGTCAAATTTTAGGCCTATAAGCCTTCTCTCGGTATTTTCTAAAATATTTGAACAGGCTTTTTTAAGTAAACTATTGGTTTTTTTGGAGAGACAGGAGATAATATCCCCATCTCAACACGGCTTCCGTAAAAAAAAATCTACAGAGACTGCAATGTTTCATTTAATAGACAGTATCATTGATAGCATTGATAATAAACAAAAAACTGCTGGAGTGTTTCTAGACTTATCGAAGGCTTTCGATATGGTGGATCATAAAATTTTGTGTAATAAATTAAATATGTATGGAATTAGAGGAAATTGTTTAGACTGGATTATGTCGTTCCTAAATAATAGAACACAAAGAGTTGAAATAACATCTGCAACTAGCTCTAAGTACTATTCACAACAAACTACCCTTAAATTCGGTTTACCGCAGGGGAGTTGCATTTCTCCCGTACTCTTCTTATTATATATTAATGAGCTACCCTTAATAGAAGTAGATGATACTCTTTTTGTTCAATATGCGGACGACTCAAATATGAAAATTACGGGGAACAATAATGTACAACTCTCTGAAAATATTATAAATACATTTATTAAAGTTAAAGAATATTTGAATAATATTGGACTAGTACTAAATGTTAAAAAAACTGAAATATTGCAATTTCAAAATATAAAAAATAAAAATTCAACCATAGAATCCATTTCAGTAGATATGCAAACCATTTCATTAAGTGAACAAACAAAATTCTTGGGAATATATATTGATAACAATTTGCGATGGGTTAATCATATAGATTATATTTGTAATAAATTGGCATCTGTGATTTTTGCAATCGGTGAATTAAGACACGATATGGAACTTGATTGCTTAAAGGTTCTTTATTACGCAAATTTTTTCTCAATTATTAAATATGGTATCATATGCTGGGGGGATTCTGTGGATTTTCATAGATTATTTACATTACAAAAAAAAGTGATTAGACTAATGTGTTTTGTTAAGAAAAGAGCATCATGTGTACCTCTGTTTAAAAAACATGCAATTTTATCTCTCCCATGTATCTTTATTAGTGAGTGTGTATTCTATGTAAAAAAAAATATGTCGCAGTTTAGACAACATGAAGTGAATCATCAATATAATACAAGGAAGGTTAATAAGGTGATAACCCCAATTTGGTGTAGACTGGACATGTATAAACATGGGCCATTTCTGAAATGTTTAAGTCTCTATAATAAGCTACCAAGTGACATAAAGTGTATAGACAACCTCAATAATTTTCATTTGAGTGTTAAAAAATTGTTATTGGATAAGTGTTTCTATAGCGTCAAAAGCTATATGGACCATGATTTTATTTCTGCATGTTAACTTGAATAACTATTGTTAATTGTGACGTGTCCAATTAACCTCAACAAAAGTCTACTGTGATGTTTTGATTGTAGGAGAGAATGGATTAATAAAAAAAAATTTGAATTTGAATTTGAATTTGAATTTGAATTTGAATTTGAATTAAGAGGTTAAAGTGCTGAATGTCCCCTTTAGCGTAAGAAAAAAACACAAAACATCAATATAATATAATTTATTATAATTAAAAATGAGTTACACAAAAGATATTATTAATTTTAAGTAATTAATTCCATATGGTTGGATCAAATCGTCTGGATACCAGTTATCTAACAACAATGTCTTCTACTCGCACAATGGTTGTAACAAACCATTGTTTATAATGTCTGTCGCATGAAGCCTTTTTCATTGTTAAACATGGGACAACGTAGTGCCTAATTTTGCCACCAGAGTAGAGAACGTAATGGCATTGTTGGCGCTATAGGCAACGGTGTCAACTTCATAATTAACGGTCATTTTTCATAAGTTAACATGTAAATCAACAACTGTCCCATGTTTTTCCTTTCACGCGACAGACATTACACAACAATACTTTGTTTACTAACAACGAGCAGAAGACTTTGTCAAACAATAAGACTAGAGACTTGCTTTTCTTACCTATCACTACGTTTACATGACGGTGTTACATACGTATCCGTTGACGACGCCTCATAAGAATAACATTATCCGTCGTCAACGGATCCGTATTAAACACCATCATGTAAACGTAGTGATTGTCTTCAAAATACTAAGCATGTAGCCCAGATAATATATTATTAAATAAATTTTAGATTTTTTTTAACTGTATGAAACACCATTTGATCCAAACTGCTCCTTCAAATCATTTTAAAGCGAAACTAATACTAACTAAAATTCCTTATTTTTTTCAGGACAAGATTTTGGATCGTCGTTTTTGGAAGCAGTTAAAACGTCGTCGCGGAAGTCTAAATTCGTCCAATCCTCCAATCGCAGTGTAAACTTGTACCCTCCTACAGTATATCTTAATTTAAGATTTATCTTGGAAGTATCTTAAAGTGTATGAATTTAACGTGAAGTTCCTAGAAACAAAACGGAAAAATTAAGGCTTTTCATTACCCTTAAAAATTGTTAAACAATCGGTTTACCTTAAGAATAAAAAAGTATTTGAGTTGTATTTTTGTGTAAATAATACAGACAACTTTATTTATTAGCCTCGTTGGAATTAGTAGGAGAATTCCCATTTCTAAGTATTGAAAATATGCAAATAAGTATCTTACTTTTATTATAAGATCTGTTCGTAAATACACAATCAGAAAATTATAACTTATGATGATGCTTTTTATTTATTTCCTTTGCAGCAAGATCATCTGATTACTGATTAATAAATCGATTGTGTATTTACAAACAAAGCTATTACAATACCATATAATATGTAAAATTTATAAACTCATATATTATATACAAAAGAGAACAGAAAAATCACACTTCCGGCTACTTCCGGCAGAAATATAATGTAAATTTGACTGTAGATTTTTAATTAGAATTTTTGAGATTTCTATCAAAATCAAGACGATCATAAACTAAAACAATCGAATCTAGTATAAGTGGGGAAACCATGGAAACCTTAATCCAGATGGCCAAGGTTTAATATGGAAGTAGCTAACACTAACACTTCTAATCATTAATTTATGATATTCATATGAATCAACTTTAACAAAGAAAGTGTTTTCATTTTAAAATAATTCTAAGATAAATTTTATATTAATTATATTGTAATTAGTTTTTATATCCCGTAATATTTGATATAGAAGATAACCCCTCCCATCATCAATGAGATATTAATATAAATAAAGAGTGATAGAATTTAATGTTATTTACTATAAATATTTTCAATGTATAAAGTACAGTTATTTGTTATTATTATACGAGTGCCAAAAGGTATACTAAAAAAAAAAAAAAAATTATCTCAAATTATTGATATAATAATAAATTTTACTATTTAATATTGATATTTAAAAAAAAAAAGTCATTTATCAACGATTTTAATGTTTCAAAATATTTCAATCTTTTTTTAAAGATTAAATAAAGAATACTGTAAATAGAATTTATTAAATATTTATTAGATTTTAAAAAAACTTCATGCAAAATTTTAGAAACAAGATAATATGTTTTTCTTGTTATTAATTATTAATAACTAATTAAAATAGTAATTTTATGCTTCAAGAAAGTAATGAGAAAATAAAAAAATAAAATTTGTTGCATATTTGTATTATTATTTAATTATAATCCTTCCCTCCAATATTAAGACAGTAAAATAGTCAACCTCACAGATGTATCTGATGATTGCTGATGATGCATGCAAATTGATAGTGACAACAAACCAAGCATGGTTACTGTGAAAGAGTGAATAAAGTTATTGTGATTAAATATCGCGAGGAAATTTTGCCAACTGGAGAATACAGCACTGCAATGGTAATAATTATTTTGGAATAAAAATAAGCTGCAAATCAAAAGGAATTTTTTATTGTTAAATGTTTTTAACATTGTTGCATCAGTAAGGGTTATGGAATTTAAGTTCAATTGTTTTAAATCACCCACATTTTAACCATCAATCTTCAACAAAGATCTATATTTTAATTAATGGGCCCCATTCACGAAGCAGTTGGTCAGGTTTCTAACCATGCTTAGTTTAACCACGTTTAACTAGTTGCAGAGACCCTACAGTCAGTTCTCTGAACCAGGTGGTTTAACGCGTAAAACAGGTACAGTTAAACGTGATCAAACTTAATGTGGTTAGAAACTTGGCTAACTGCTTCGTGAATCGCACTAATTATTATCAGCTAGCAGAATACAAAATTTCATATATAAATATACCTAGGAATTTGAGCTGGGAAGACAGAGGCCAGTGACGGTCATATAGGCATTGTAGACAACAAAGATGCCACATAGAAGAGGACCTGAGCAGGTCACTCTTTATATGCACTGTAGGTTAAAAATGGAGATACCAGTCAGGGATAATGGCCAGTTCGAGCCAGTAGTGAAAAACATTCTTATAAATATCCTGACCAGCTCAATATTAGTTCAAAACTATTATAATAAAAAAGAGTTATCATGATCGATAATAAAAAATACTGACGTCAGAGATTTCTTTATAAAAAATAAGTTGTGGGCGTAGGCATTTTATTAGAGGCTATACATACATGTGCAATAAAATCTTAAAATCATTGTAATTACTCGATCCCAATACTTTCTGTCATATAAGATTTTTATTGCTTAAAAACTCATAGCAATTTAATTTGATAAGATTTTTATCTTCTTGTGCAAGAAAAAAAAATTGTAAAAATAAATGTAACACCAAATAAAATAATTTAATAAAATTTAGAGAAATTGAGATTTTGTTAGATGACTGAATAAAAAAAAAAATGCAAAATGGGTTTAAAAGGTTGAGCGTGGTGACTCTCGCTAGATCACCGAAGTCAATCTACGTTGATCGTGATTAGTATTTGGATGGGTGACCGTTTTATAAGTATAAATTACGTTGCTCCCTCTCTGGGGTAAATTTGTTTCGCTTTCCACCCATTGCAGTGATGCACTTGTGTGTGGTTCCCCAGGCTTTGGACATCAATATAAATATAATAATACATTAAATTTAACATGGTAGTTCTATTTCTCCATGTTAAATTAGTCAACTTTAAAAATTCATAACTCAAAAACTATTAGATTTAATTTGTATACCTGATATTTTAGCTACTGATAGGGGGTGTAGAGGAGAACATTTTATTTTTTTCATAATTTTCATGTGAGGGATTTTTTTTAAACATTGGTGGCGTTATATTATTCTTAAATTACCGTAGAATAATAAATGTAAAGGTACTTGGAATTTTAATTGTTAACCTTAAACTAATTGTAATTCCGAGAATACTGTTTTTAGCACAAGTACATAGATAAGATTACATAGTATTCTTAACCTAGTTCTGTAACGATTATAACCATGCCATGGTCACGAAATATTTCTTTGAAAAAGATTATGGTTACAAAATATTCTAAAAACGGAATCTTTTATGGTTGGAAGATAATTTAAAAATTCTCCCCTGTAAGTTTTATTAAAATCAAGATCCCTGTCAAATGAGTTTCATCCTTAAATATTTCTATCATGACTGACTGTATATAGAGCTAAATATAGATTTGTAGAGAATGGAGTATCGACCTCAATTTTTTTTTATTGCAGAAATGGATAGAGGTTGAAAAGTTATTCTACTCTGATTTTTTTTCAGATTTTTTAGAGCCCGGGAAGTATTTTTAAAAAATTATTGAAAGTCCTTTTTGTGACGTCACGAGGCGGCAAGTCCTATCTTTTTCTTAAGGAGCGGCATCTCGTGACGTCACAAAAAGAACTTTCAATAATTTTTTACAAATAGTTCCCGGTCTCAAAAAAATCTGAAAAAAATCAGGGTAGCATAACTTTGCACTCTCTATCCATTTCTGCAATAAAAAAAATGAGGTCGATACTCCATTGAAGGTTCTTTTTTTTTTTGCATGTCCTGTACTGTACTGCTGATACGGCTAAGATCGGTGTGTACAGGATTGACTAGCTTATGCATTGCTCCGGCTAGTCCAGGCTATGGTTATAGTGACCCACGTCATAAAAGGGGAATAGCGCGACAGTTCACCAATCCACCACATAAAATCATCAATTTCTATTAAATCACATGTTACTGGCCTTGCCCGTTGTGTGATATAAAACTCATTTTCATTTAATCAATAGTGCATTTACGTCCTAAATAAATGTTATCTTGCGATATTGCAACTCCTTATCATGATGCAACTAAATTATTATTATTGTTGATTTAAATTACTTACCTTATTATTATTGAACCATAAAATGAAAAGTATAATTAATGATGAAATCAAAGGTCCCGACGTCATTGATTATGTGCGTAGTATCTAATAAACATAATGGAGTATCGACCTCAATTTTTTTATTGCAGAAATGGATAGTGCGAAGTTATGCCACCCTGATATTTTTCAGATTTTTTACAGACCTAAAACTATTTTTAAAAAGTTATTGAATGACTTTTTGTGACGTCACGAGGCGAAAATCCTATCTTTTTCTCAAGGAGCGGCGTCTCGTGACGTCACAAAAAGAACTTTCAATAAATTTTTAAAAAGAGTTCCCGGTCTGTAAGCAATCTGAAAAAAATCAGGGTAGCATAACTTTGCACGCTCTATCCATTTTGGCAATAAAAAAAATTGAGATAGATTCTATACTCCATTGTGTTTATTATTTTTAATATAACATGGTAAATTCCATCATTTTATAATCAATGATTATAATTATCATATCATATATATGATAAAATATTATTTTAGTAAAATATTCCAAGTAAAATTTAAATGAATTAATAAAAAGTTATTGTTGGTAAATTCTGAGATGAATTGTAAGACCGTGGTCGCCCCTTTTCCCGATGAATCCATGCACGAAACGCTAGAGTTGTAATAAAAAATTTATAATCAGGAGAACTCTCACGTTGTTGCTTGGAAATTTTAGGTCCATGCAGGCAATACCTAGTTCATTACAAATTTGATTTGTTTATTGGATCCAATACAGAAATGCCATATTATGGATACATGATATAGTATATCTCCAACAAAGAAACGACATATATATATAATATATAATATATATATATATATATATATCAATTTCACAAAAACACACTTAAGCTAGGCCTAAAACATAATTAAATATACATATGTACATCAAAGTTTTCTACTCGCACAATGGTTGTAACAAGCCATTGTTTATAATGTCTGTCGCATGAAGTCTTTTTAATTGTTAAACATAGACGACAAAGTGCCTAATTTTGCCACCAGAGCAGAGAACGTAATGGCATTGTTGGCGCTAGTAGACACAACAACTTTCATAATTAACGGTAATTTTCCATAAGTTAACATGTAAAGCAACAACCGTCCCATCATGTTTTTCCTTCACGCGACAGACATTACACAACAATACTTTGTTTACTAACAACGAGCAGAAGACTTTGATGTATATATACACTAAGTTGTATTGTTCATTAAAACATTAACATATTAAATTAAATTGTTGTTGAATATTTCAATATATTATAATGTTTTAATACAACAAACAGGTTTACAAATACCAAGATATTGCAGTTTTTAATTGTTTATAATTTAAATGAAATACATGAAATGAAGGAGACAAATTCATCATATACAAGATATCTGGACTCGTGCTGAGTACGCAAACTTAGGGACATTTGTGGTACATGTTGTAATCGAAAATAATGCAGGTTGCTGCCTAAAACCGGTATTACACGATACAATTTTTCTAACGATTAAATATAATTTTTTCTTACAAGAAAATTTGAACTCCATTTGTTTGTATGGAGATGAAATTTTCTTGTAAAGAAAAAATAATTGTATTCAATAGTTAAAAAAATTGCATCGTGTAATAACGGTTTAAGGCTACGTTGCGGTACATGCAAATTTATTGATTCAAGAATACTCTGGGATAAATTGTAATTTGATTAAATAATATTAGGTACTAACAAATAAGAGAACTGTACCTAATTTTCCAATTACCTAATTAAAAGGCAAATGTACTGTATAAGATTATTAAAATAGTGCTAAAACATAAAAAAAAAACAATTAAAATTTTATAATATAAAGATAATTACATATAATATAAATGTAATTAAAGTTATTCTGTCATCCCTCATAAAATTATATTCTCATTTTTTTTTATCATCTCGGCTCGTGTCAAATTGTCAACTAATAAAATAAAAAAAGGGCGTTAAACGTGCAAACACCCACTTCTTTGGTGTATATATAAAGTGAGTTAAATTCGTACGTCATTAGTGCAGAATTCTTCCGAAACAAAGGTAAGCATTGTGTCTACGTGTTAATTAACTTAGTACATATTTGAATAGTAATACTAGTTTTGAGGTTGAATTTAATAGGGTCATTATACACTCAAGTAATAGGTTTAATTGCTGAGAAAATATTAATTATTTATATAATTAATTTATTAATTGTTATTAATTTCCTTGAATTAATCCCTAACTCTACGATTAGGGTCATTGATTTTGATTGAATAAATGTGGTTAGTGAGAAAGCTGGATTTCAATCGTGATTTTCCAAACAATTATATTAATATTTATATTTGAAGTAATTTTTAAAATGGCCTTTAAAATATTTTGTTGTCAATAGTGAATTTTTTACTGGGCGTGATTCACGAAGCAATTAGCCAGGGGGGTCTTCAAATAACACCACTTAACCTAAACTTTGCTTAAGACTGTCTTAGCGCAACAATAACGAATACACTAAGACTGTCCTAATTTTAGGATTGTTGTAATTTGTGTTATTTGAAGACCCCCCAGGTTTCTAACCACGTTTATTATAGCTTAGCCACGTTTAACTAGGTGGTTTAACGTGTACGTAAAACAGGTATAGTTAAACATGGTTAGAAACCTGGCTAACTGCATCGTGAATCGCACCCATTATTTCTTTATTATTATTTTGGGTATTAGTCAATGAGAAATAATTCATGCATCAATCTCAAGTTTAACTATTTTCTAAGCAATTTCTTATTTTCCTTTTCATTGTTACTGATTTTCATTGAAAAGCAGAGTTCTTGACGATGAAGACCAATCTCTCATTTCTGGTGACAAATCTCTGTTCTTTTCATTACCATAAAAGTCCTTAAAAAGGAATCAGGAATAAAAAATTATAGCCTTTTTCCCCCAATCCATTTAAGCAACAATATTTTTTTTTTTAGTAATATGAAATTATATGGACATTTTTTAGGTGCATGCAAGATTACAGACATGTAATAATGCTTATACTATTACATATTATAATAATCTATTTTAATTGCTTGTTCTTTAATATATAATATCTTAAAATAAATTAATATTATCCCATGATTTAATTGGTGCATCAACATTATATATTGCATATATAAATTATTTGATTCTGACAATCTTAAAACTAAACTATTTCATTTACATGCTTTCTCTACAACCTAATTCCACTCTATGATAACTATAAATAAATTATTTTACATTACATAGTTGTTTTTAATTTTTAAATAAATATAATGTTATTAATTAAATTTTATATGCAAAGAAATAAAAATATTAAAACTAAAAATAAAAAAGAAATAATATTATAATTTTTTAAATTATTGTTGCAATAAAACCGAACTACATTTTAATTAATATTTTTTTAGCCATGATTTGTCTTCTACTTCTGTCATGTCTGGTCCTGGGGTCGATGACCTCACCCCTGTCTGACCTTCACATGGAGAACTTGGTACAGAAGGTGCGTGGGGAGAGTCGAGGACTGCCCAGCAAGAAAGTTGGTGAGTGAATATTGCATCATTTACTGCATATTAGAAGTGAAATTTCTTCTTTAATTAATTTTTAACGCCACTCTGTCTTTTTTCCTATTTTGTAACATTTCCGAGGAATAAAACGTTTTTTCCTCTTATTGAGCATAAAATGTTGGATAAATTGTTTCCATTTCATCATCACTTTGAGTGAAGAAGAATGCAGATGAAAGAAACGTTGCCAATATTACACGATACAATTATGTATACAATTTTTTCCTTAAGGTCCTTTCACATAGTCCGATTTTGCCGCAAAAACATGCCGCAACACTCCGCAACAAAAGTTGTTGATGACGCCGCAAAACGCCGCGATGTCTTGCGGCACGTTTTGCGGCGTAAATCAGTCATTCTGATTTTTCTGCGGCATTCACGTGATTTTCCGCCGTAACAGCCGCAGACGAACAAAAATTTGTGAAAAGCTTGCGGTAATTCTGCAACATGCCGCAGCAAAATCGGACACTGTGAAAGGACCTTTACAAGAAAATATAATTTTTAATCAAAGTCTTCTGCTCGTTGTTAGTAAACAAAGTATTGTTGTGTAATGTCTGTCGCGTGAAAGGAAAAACATGGGACGATTGTTGATTTACATGTTAACTTATGGAAAATGACCGTTAATTAAGAAGTTGAAACGGTTGCCTAGCGCCAACAATGCCATTACGTTCTCTGCTCTGGTGGCAAAATTAGGCACTACGTCGTCCCATGTTCAACAATGAAAAAGGCTTCATGCGACAGACATTATAAGCAATGGTTTGTTACTGTTGCGAGTAGAAGGCTTTGTTTTTTCTAATTGTTATTGATTTTACATTGTTCATATTCCAGGCCAGCTGGTTGCTGCCTGGCGTCCCGGACACGGAAACAACCCCGAGGAGCTTGGTTCGTACAAAGAGGGAGATATTTTACTACCCCCTTCAATTCAGACGAGAAATGGAGCCCTCAACCCTTCTTATCGTTGGCCGGGAGCTATCGTGCCTTATGTGATTAATGGAAACTTTTGTAAGTAAAATGTAAAATTAGAATTTAAATTTAATAAAATAATATAGTTTTTAAAATAATATAAAATGGAAAAATTTATTTATATTTAAATATTTATGCAAATTATTAGTGTATTTAAAACACTTCAATGGTTTTTAATAGAACGTATATGAATTTATTTTATGAAATATAATGTGTTTAGTATAAAAAATTATATTTGCCTTCACATTCAATATTGAAAAATAATTATTTTAATTTTAAGAATTGTACACAAAGTCTCTAATAGATATATATATTAGTATAATAAAAATAAAATAATAAATAAATAATAATTAGCTTACCTGAAGTATATATTTAATAGAAATTAGAAATGTTAATGGGAATCACAAATATTGGAAGATTTCACATAAATGATAAAAAAAAAAGTCAATGACATTTAATAATGTAAATTGTTCATAATTGTGGTGGTATAATTATTATTTTCCACATAAATGCTCTTTTCTAAACTTGTCAAGTAATCTGTGGTGAATTTATTGAATTAAATATTATACCATTTGCTAATATCCTATTGCCATTATTACTTAATTCCTCGTCTTTAAAGTAGAATATTCCATGAATAAAGTGAACTAACTATACAAATATTTCAGCTGAAGCCGATCGTAAGCTAATTTCCTCAGCCATGAATGAATTTTATAAATACTCCTGCGTCAGGTAAGTCATTCAGGTTTAATAATTAGCTTATTATAAATAAACAATCTAGTGATTATTTTTGTTTCTTCTTATTAACATATTGTAGAAGTACAGTCGTCGCCTAGGAAAATGTCCCACTTGCAGCCTTGTTAATCACCATGTCCTGTGTTATTCTTACGGGGCATGGTGATAAACAAGGCCGCAAAGGAAAATTTTCAAAGGCGACGACTGTACAAAAATTTTGTACATATTAATTAATGAGGTTTAATAATTATCAGCTTATTTACAAATTAGAAGGATAATTTCTGTCTCATCATGTCTGAATGTACTCTTTTCAAGCTTTTCTACCCAAAAAAATTATATCAAATTTTATCCTTCCTTAATATAAGAATGTAATGGAGATGTAATTTCCAACAATTTATTTTCAATAATAAAATAATATCGTATTTTATCATCGGAAAAGAGGATGAAATTACCCTTACAATTAATTGTTAGAGAGTACAAAGAAAGACGTGAAAATTAAAGATGAAATTCGTTTCAACATATAGACATAATGCAAATATTAATTATTATCTGGTTTTGTCTCTAACTCTAATGTTCTTATAAATTATACAGTAACTTTGCAAAAAGCTAATAGTTAAATAGGTCTAGTATATCGCACCTTGTCCGTAATAATGAGTTATCATTCTGTCTAACCACGATCTCGTCGCAATAATGAGCTGCTGCTCAGGTAGCGCAACAATGAACTTTATGTTAGTAAATAACTTTTTTGTGCAAAGGATATTCATATTGAATTTTATTTCACTTTTCGGACTTTTACCTTTGCCGGTGTTCGATGTAATCCTTCTGTGTGTAGTATGTTGCGATGGTCACTTAGTGTTCGTGCACGTCATTAACACTTGCATGTACTACACATATCACTACGTTTCGAGAGTCAACCGCTCTCTTCCTCAGGTGATCTGAAACACAGAAGGATTACATCGAACACCGGCAAAGGTAAAAGTCAGAAAAGTTAAATAAAATTCAAAATGAACTTTATGTTGTACCTATTCACAGCTCATAATTATTGCGCTCAGCTGAAATAGCAGAAAACTCGTTTGCAACGAAATCGTCGTAGGCAGATGACACATTTTTTGCAGACAAAAGACGATATATTTCACTCTCATCAAGAAAACTCTTGTGTTTTTACATCAGGTTCGTACCATACACCGGAGTTGAGACCGACTATTTGAGTATCGAGAGCGAGGTGACGGGATGCTGGGCTACCCTAGGCAGGGTAGGAGGCATGCAGAGAATGAACCTGCAGAACCCTGGATGCATTTACTACGTGAGTAAAAACCGGTCATAAAAATTGTCACATCAATGGACATATTGTAGTCAAAAGCTCATATATCAATCCAGGTGGGATATCGATAGGTAAAAAGGTTCATCTTCAATTCGTCATTTAAGGTGGATTCACATGGCGATTTCTATCATGCGACGCGATGCGAATAATAATGCGCACTTGCTGTGACATCTATTGGCGGCCATATTTGGCGATTAAAAAAAGAGCATCGCAATTAACGCAATTTCGCTGCCGCAACCTGGCGAATTTGCTCGCCGCATAGGATTTCACAGCTTGTATGACAAAATCGCATCGCATCGCCGCTGTCGCCATCTGAATCCGCCTTTACAACTAATCGAATTACGTCATTTTTTACTTCCAAAACACATATTACATCTTCCTCGCTCAAAGTGAGGATGAAATGGAAACAATATTTCTAACATTTTATGCTCAATATGAGGAAAGAAGACATAATCTCATATTTTCCTCATGCACAAAAACAGTGCAAAATGGAAGAAGAGAAAATAAAAAAATTAATAGACTTTTAAAATGAATAAAATATGAAATTTATTTCAACTCGGGTAGCTATTGTACCCCGAACAAGACCAATGAATTTATATAGAGACGAAGAAAGGAAACATAACTTACCCTTTTGCTGTTGAAAAAAAAAAAAAAAAAACATTCGTGTATCAAATTAAGCATCAAATCATCAAATTACTATAATTAAAGTACTTGCATGTACATTATTCAAACAGCTTTAAGGTCTAGCTTTATAGTGCTTGAATATTGAGCTTGATTTTTTGTACATGTAAAATGGTTTTAAGGTTTTGTGAATACCCCCAAAACACAGAAAGTACATTTGTCGAGGTTGGTGAACCCTCTCCTTTACTTTGCTGTTCTCCTGATTTTGTAGATGGGCACTGTGATGCATGAACTTCTTCATACCCTTGGATTCTGGCACGAACAAAGCAGGCCTGACAGAGACTCTTTCATTGGGATCAACTATGACAATATCATGGAGGGTAAGTCTATATAACTTATGTATATTTGGAAAACAGATTGTTAATTATATTTGCTCATATAGCTGCATTGAGAACAAATTTTGTAATACAATGAAATAATTTTTAATACAGCAAATAAAATGTCAAATAAAAACAAAAAATATATTGTAATGTTGTGTAATTTTAATTATTATTTTTTTTAAAGCACCGGCTTGAATCAATCAACGACTTTTGAGTTCACTTTTCAAACTAATTAATTGTAAAATAACTAGGCATTGTACGACAATATTGAGTTATATAGGGATATAACAAATGTTTGTTGTTCAGGTCAAGAGCACAACTTCGATCTGCACGACTCCCTGACGTACAACGTGGTGTACAACTACGGAAGTGTCCTCCATTACTCCGCCACCGCCTTTTCAAAGAACGGACAACCGACACTCGTGGCTAAGGTAATTACATGTTCAATTTAAATAAGAAGTTACATAGGGAGTGCCATAGAGTTACCTTTTCAAAGAAATTAGGTCTGTTACTAAATACACAATTAGAAAGACTCGATAATTTGTGATGAACCTTATGTTCCATGTACAGAAGGTTCATCACAAATAATCTATTCTTTCTGATTGTGTATTTACGAACAGACCTATTGTTTCACCTTGGACTTTATTTTAGTTTTTTATAAACATATGTCAATAATACTATTTAAATAAATACACATTTTAATAAATATTATAGTATTATTAATATTTTAACTTAAATTTATTTTGTTACTAAAAGTAGTAAAAATCTTACAGTATGCTATATGAGTGTTAATATTCAACTTTAAAATTTAAACTATAATTATTTTTAAAATGATGTAACAAAAATTCAGAACCAGAAATGGGAGGTATTATTAAGCATGCTTGTGCGAGTTTAAATATTAAACAGAACCTTAATGATTTATCATTTTGATAATTTTAGCAATCCTTCCAAAAATAAAATATTTCTTTATATTTTAGCACGGAACAAACGCATTCAATTAAGGGCATTGGGTGTAGCACCGGTAGTTGGCAACACTGACGTATCTTCACCATGTTAATTTTTTATCCTTGCTCCTCGGAGTAATTTTTATGCTAGAGCTAAGCTGATAGCAGTAGTATCAAGTAGCCCAAGTGCACAATTTGGCTTAGTAAAACCTGATTTAAAGAAAAGTATTTTTAGTAATTTTTTTAAATTTACATGCATTTTTTTAAAATATAATTTTTTTTTCTTTAAATCAGGCTTTATTTAGCCAAATTGTGCACTTGGGCTACTAATTATCTTAATACTACTGCAATCAGCTTAGCTCTAGCATAAAAATACTCCGAGGAGCAATGATAAAAAATTAACATGGTGAAGATACCGCGTCACACCGGTTGCCAACTACCGGTGCTACACCCAGTGCCCTTAACAATTATGTTGTTTGTCAAATCGGTTAAATACTTTAAGATTTAACTTACACATGCGGTGTCTTCGTAATCATGAATATATTATTATACCAGCTTGCATTTAATTCAACTCCATAATTAATTTATATTATAATTTTAATATTTCAGAAACCCACCACAATCACGATTGGACAGCGCCGTGGATTCAGCAGCGGAGATATTGAGAAGCTCAAAATAATGTACAAATGTCAAGGATCCATTTCAGAACTGTAATTTTAAAATTGATGCTATACCATGCTCTGCACATGAAGGCTTATTTTTTTAATATATCTATAGAAGATACGCCTTTATTGCATAAAATAATCAATATTGCGTAATAATTAAGACTTAATTAAGACTATTTCGTCCCTCGTCTGCAATAATGAGCTATCTGCTAACCAAGATTTCGTTGCAATAATGAGCTATCTGCTATTACAAGTGAACGCAATTATAAACTCAATGATAAAAAATAAAGCTCATAATTGCGCTATCCTGATATAGCAGCTAGATAGCTCATTATTACAATGAAATCGTGGTAGGAAGATTGCTCATTATTTAGAACGAGGGATTATTTTCTAGCAAGAAATCATAGGGATCTGTATATGTAATTTAATCGCAAAAAAAGGAATCTATTCATTCATTACTAATAACAATAATTTTTATTTTTCACCCAAGTTACAAAAAAGATTGTATAAACATTGTAAAAAGGATGTGGATATAGTGCTTTGCTAATACTCCTTATTACTTCATACTCGTGTCACATTTAACTAGGTTTTCATCGTGTTTATAAGGTCCTCAATGATTGGTAGACAGTTTTGTAACAAAGGATATAATTGGCCGACAAGACACGAAGTACACCCAAATGGTTTCAACGAAAACTTGAATTAATATGAAAACGAGTATAGGCGTCATATTAGCTTTGTTTCTGTCGTGGATGTTCGGGGTACTTCGGTTTACGTTCGACCAATGAGGATCTTCGTTACAAACTGTCCAGTCAATAGCTGAGGATGTTACAAACACGATGAAACCATAATGTGACGTGCATTATATCATAATAAGGCGTTACTAATGACCCGAGGTTAATATATTCCTTTTTAATAGCTTAAAAAATAACCTAAAACTTTATAAATTTTTTTTTTAATATTATATTTTATATTATAAATGTATTGTATCAAACTATATAATTATTATTTGTATGGATTAAAAAGTATCAATAAATTATTGAATGCATAATTTACTTTTAATTTATTTATTAAATTAGGTATAATCTGAATATTCAAATGAATTATCTTATTTTATTAGAATCCTTCATATACTGAAAATTTATTATAAACAGGACACTAGAAAACCTATACAAAAACAACCTAATCACTATAAAGAGTGTCCATTCTTCTAATATAAAACAAGAACATATATATTAAGAAATATTAACATAGTAATACAATAAATTCACTATTAATACAGTGTTCCATTACCACCGGAAATATCTGGAAGAGAGAGAATTTTGTCCTTAGCTCCTATTTGTATTATTTTGAAGTTTAAATTTGTTCTAAATTATGTTCATAATATCAACAACTCTCTTGTTTGATTAATTTATAGAATAATATAGTCAAATTTACATGATATTCCCTCCGGAAGTAGCTGGAAGTGTAAAGTTTCTGATCTTTATATTTGTATTTCAGTGTTACTGACTATTACAATTTTACATACTGGTCAGTATTTCTACTTCAAACCACTTTGTAAAATTTCAAAACTAAATTACAAACAGAAGAGCTGCAAACTTCACACTTCCGGCTATTTCCGGAAAGAATATAAAATTAATTTGACTGTATAGTCAAATTAATTTGATATTCCTTCCGGAATAAACCGGAAATGAGTAGTTTCAGATCTTCCTGTTCATGTCCGATTTTTGTACTTTTACAAACAAGTTAGTCCTCTTATTGCAAAGCTCCTCTGTAAAATTTCAAACTCCAAATGCAAACAGGAAGGACAGAAACCTCTCACTTCCGGTTACTTCTGAAGTAGATATAAAATTAATTAAACTATATAACATATGGTTGGGTGTAACGGAAGTTCTTTATATATCAACACAAACATCGTAACATATAGATTATCTTTGACATGCAATATAATATAACCTTGTGCAAATCTAGGATTACGTAGCTTATTATCTTGTTTTTATTAAATTTCAACTTTCATAATGAAGGTTAGACAAAGGTGTAAACAACAGATTTAAATAACAATAAAACGTAAGACGCATTATTATTAATATAATAAAAAATTACCATAAAAAAGAACGAAAAATTTTTAGCTGAAGTATTTTATTCTGATTGTTCATGCAAAAATTTGACGTAAGACTAACTTTTCTTCGTGAGCCTCACCTAGTGTTGATTGGTTGATATTTGGGGTCAATTTTTACAATTTGGTAAAACATACCCACTGGGACCTTTCCAAACTCCCTCAGACATCTTATCCCAGCATTTTAACTGTTTTGACTAAGGGAACAATGGAAATCTCAATCAAGAGGTCGATAATTAATGAAGGTTAACTCCCGAATTTAGAAGAGGTGTTATTAAGCTACCACCTTTGAATAAAATTCAGCAGGACCTGGGATCGAACTCAAGACCTTACGATTATAAGTCGGATTGTCTTGTGACATAACATGTATTGTAATAAAATCAATAAACATGTAATAATATGTAAAATGTAATAACAACTTACTGGGAGAAAATATTCAATTAATATATATTTTTTATGGTGACAATGGGGCATCTCTATTAATAAATAGATACACTGTACATTGTTATTCAAATTTTTATTTCGATCATAGGCTGTACCGCATGGATCACGTCATTTATTACATAAAATATGTAACATACTTAATTCTAATTAAAATTAGCCTAAATTTAATTAATTTAAAAACATATACCCAAACAATTAATATTTAAAAATCTACAAAATTAATATAATAATTAAAATTGTGTCCTTTTAAACATCACATTAGCACCATATTAGTTATTCTGAATATATTATTCACAAATAAAAAAAATTCAAAACAATAATTTGATATGCATTAATTGCATGATAATAAATTAATTGATAAAATTTATAAGATATAAAAACAAGCATATAAAATTCTATAGTCTCATATAAAATTTTGCGTACTTGTCCCTAGTTATGACCATTATTTTATTAAGATAGGGCAATTGAAGCACACTTACCACGCGTGTCCCTGTCTACACACTCGTAATAATTATTATGAGATAAGAGAAAACCAAACAGTAGGAAGATCATATAAAAGGCGACATCTATGTGAGTGTCAGTCACAGCTAACATTTCTAGAAAACAGTAAGTACTTATTTGTTAGTGGGAATTAATTTATTTTCACGTTTTTTTTTTGTTTTTTTTTCAACCCTGTTATTATAGGAGGAGGGTTGATAAAATTATTTTAAAGCAGCAGGAAAAAGTAGTGTGAAAGACTAAAATCTGGAATCAGTTTGTAACAAGATCCCTTAGTAAGTAAAGGGTTCTTGGCTTGTAATCCTTAGTCAACCATGGCATTTCCTCAAAAAATTAGTGAGAAAAAAGTTAAAAAGAAATAGCATTAAATATAAAAATGTAAATAGTGGATATATAGACATAGACAAACAAATTCTTCGTAATGCTAGAAATAAATGCCATGAATTCATATAGAATTGTTATGATTTTATATCTAATTAATATTAAATAACTGTAATTGTAATGTATAACAAATAGCATTAAAAAATATTTTATTCATTTATTTTTTTTTTAATTATTATTAAAATTTTTTTTAAATAAAATATTAATTAATTAGAATTAAAAATATTTTTTAATGCATTTACAAATATTTTTAATATTTATTTGTTTTAAGATGTTTAAAATATTTTTAAATAAATATTATGATTGATGTCCGTATTTAACAGTTTCTTAAACGGCAATAAATGTTCATAAAAATACTTGATGCGTGCATATAAAATCATAAATATCAATGAAATAATAATTGTTAACGATTGACTTGAAGACTTGTTACAAACCGGAATCGGAAAATTTCTGTCGAACGGAATCGAATGAAATAAATTTTAAAAAATCGAGGATGCTCTAAAACTCCCTCGCTTATGATTTGAGCCAATTCAACATTTTCTCACAACAGCTTCATTCCCGGTTTCCGTCCTTAAGGCCAATGTTAAACTTCTGCCTCAGTTTTCACAAAACTGGTCGAACAGATCCACTTCAAAAAAATTAAGCAACCTTATTGTGGCGAGCTTAAAGACTACTGCAAGTCTCATTAGAATCAAGGGGGCCGTTTCCGAGGTCCAAATTAACTGAGGTCAATCCTTAAGTCCTGACGCGGAGTTACACAAATTAATTTTATTAATGAATCAAGTATTAAATTACTATTTTTTTTTTAAAAAAATTGAGAATTATTTCGAGATAACTAAATAAATTACACACCGTTGCACAGTCACTTACCTTTAAAATTTTATCAATTAAAGTAAAGAAATTTAGGCCTAGCTTCAATTTTGTCTCCAATTATCACATTTATTAATTGATATATTTATATATATATATTATATGAAATGTAAATTATATTTTGTGGTTTAAATTATTGGTGATGGTATTATAGTGTTATTTTTTTTTTTTAAGGTACGCGTGTCAGACAGATTTTTTTATGTGAGTTTTTAACATCAAAATTTTCATGTATTATCTTCATATTTTTTATTGCAAGAATAACAATAATATATCACAAAGATGATATTTAATACCACCGTGCAAGCTTTCTTTAGCCTTAATGTTTTACTTCGACCTCAAGAAGTTAACCGCAAAGGTCTCTATCAAAGTATATAAACATAGACACGTTTCTAATTCCACTCACAATTATAGTAAGTGCTTACCGTGATTGCGTTTATTTATAATTTTGCTTATAGTAAGTAAACATTATACCTTAAAGTGAAGGTGAAATTTTATATTTTTAATGGGAAGCTGTGATGATGACGTCATGCAACCTTTGTCCTACCATTTACTTACAAGAAAAGACTGGGTGCACGTAAGATCCTATACGGAGCAATTTTTCGATCGCAAATTGTTAATTCTTAACGCAAGTTCTGTTTCTGAATTTAAAATCACGTATTGTCACTAACCTTTTACATTTGCCACTATTAAAATATTATTTGCAACCCCAGCTCAGTTTAAGTAAACAGACTCTAAAAAAATTCGCGGTACTTGTATTCTGATTTTGGAGCGGGAAATCTGCGCAGAACGTTGCGCAATTGTGTCAAAATCCACTGATCTTCAACATACGAATATCCTCTAGTTAGAATATGGCGACCAAATCGGCACGTCACAGAGTTACAGCTTCCCATTACAGTTTACTGTATGATCGTTGCATGCTTGCAAATGTTTATATCAAAACTGCTATAGCATTATAAATTATGTTGCAATAGAAAATATAGGATTTCACACTCTCAAAGACAAAAAATTCAATTTATTAATTTGGTTCACATAATTGTCGCACTGTAACAGATTAAATTATTTTTTAAAAAAAATATATTTATATTTGCATTCTACTAGTAGTATTTATAAATATTATGTAATTTATTTTATGAACTAAATAATATGATAATTAAATACACAATTTAAATTTGAATAAAAATAATTTATTAAAATTATATGTATATTAAAATTCAAATAATTATTAAAAAATCTTTTAACATTTAATATCAAACAATAATGGTAAAGTTACGTGTAATTTCTCTATCTTCCAGCTATGTCGTTCCATCTCCTCCTGCTGTCATGTCTGGTCTTGGGGTCAATGACCTCTCCCCTGGTGCTCCCCGACATGGAGAACTTGGTGGAGATGGTGCGCAAGGAGAGTCGAGGACTGCCCAGCAACAGAGTTGGTGAGTGATGGTGATCAAAGGGATACAGAACTCAAATTAAAAATTTGACAGTCACAGAGAGTTGCTTGAGTTGACAATCAACATTTGGATTATTTTTTCCGTGCGCGATGCAGCTGCAAGAGTGGGGGTTGCAAAGTAAGGTTGCAGGTCCTTGATGACGTCAAAATGACATCAAAAAACATGGCGGCGTATATATGGTTGTGCGTTGTGACGTAATTTTGACGTCATCAAAGACCTGCATCCTTAATTTGCAGCCCCCGTTCATGCAGTTGCATCGCACACGGAAAAAATAATCCAAATGTTGATTGTCAACTCAAGCAACTCTCTGTAACTGTCGAATTTTTAATTTTGAGGCCTGTATCCCTTTAACTGGAAATTAGAGCATAGGAGGTCTTATTACAACAATACAGGTTTATCTCGTCATAACGACATTTTCAAAGCAGTGTAAAGGTGCTTTCAAATATATTCAAAAATCGCTACGGAGTTCCGTAGCTATGCCGCAGGCCTTTCACATATTCTTGTTCATCTGCGGCAGCTGCGGCGGAAAATCACGTGAATGCCGTAGCAAAATCAAACTCATCTTGATTTTGCTACGGAGTTTCGTAGATCGATCGCGAGGTGCTACGGAGCAGCTACGGAGCGCCGCAGCAAAATCAACACATTTGCTACGGAGTAGCTACGGAGCGTTTCCGTAGCGATTTTCGAATATGTGAAAGCACCTTAATAATTATTAAAAATTTAGTGTAAAAATGATATATATATATATATATATTTTTTTTTAATCAAACCCTATTGGGTACTTCTATTTACTAATTACATACTACTTTGAAACCCCGAACCTTCCGAAACCCTAACTTGAGCGTTTCGCGGGCTCTTCCGGAACGGGGGTGGCCACGGCCTTGCAAATCCATCCCGGCATTTGCCTGCGGCTGAGGGAAACGTGGAAACCTCAGCCAGGATGGACGCTACAGCTTTTGTCAATGAACCGGAAGTGCAATGGTCCAAAGCCAGGGGAACCACTCAGTGGAAAAGCGCAACAATTTACCCCTGGGTGGGAAACGTGGTTTTTGTTGAAAATGGTCACCCATCCAACTACTAACCACGCGCGGCGTTGCATGACTTCGGTGATCTGACGAGACCCGGTCAAGCGCACTGCGCCACACCTCCCACAATTTTAATATTTTAATCAAACACTAATTTGAATGGATAATACTATTTTAAACATGCATGGTAAAAAATATTTAAGTACATAAATATCCTTTTTTTTTTTCTTTTTTGTATTAAAACATTACCAATTAATACTTTTTTTATTTATTTTTTATTTTTAATATGCTACAGCCATATTTCTTATTTCTTACAAGAATTTTGTTTAAATATAAAATTAAACATTTTATAAATATTAACGTGTATTTTTAAAAAAAAAAAAGTAAACCATGAGCAAATATATTAATATAAAAATTAACATTTGCTGTATATATTACATACAACTGCTGGTCGAATTCAGCGAGTTCCATAGCAGATGCCTGAAACTTGTGTCACTATATTCAATTAAATGTAAAACAGCTGATCGGCGTTATCTCTATCTTAACGATTAATCTCAGTTACTTCGGAATCAAAGAATATTTCCCTACAAACGAATTGAATGAAATAAATTTTAAAAAATCGAGAATGTTCTAGAACTTAATCGCTTATAGTTTGAACAAATTCGGTCTTGCAGTTTTCTTACAACAGATCCATTTCCGGTTTCCGTCCATAAGGCCAATGCTAAACTTCTACCTCAGTTTTCACAAGTCTTCGCTTCAAAATTTGTATGCCACCTATTGATGGTGAGTTCTATGTCCCCTGCAAGTCTTGTTGCATTCAGGCGGTACGATTGCGAGATATCAACCTACTGAGATTCATCCTTAATGTATTTTGTCTCCTTAAAAATCATTGTTGAAAGTTATCTGCCACCTGTTTGCGTAATCTGTCAATTATGAAACAATATTTCGAGTACACTAGGCAGTTAGACATCTTGTGACAACTTTATTAACTACCTCCAGCATTTCATTAAAAATGATAACGCCCCACAGTTTCACTATTTACAACTAACCAGATACTAATCTGCATGCCTACTACATCTAGTGGTGAAATTAGCAGTAAATAACCTCCTAGGAGTTTCTGTGCTCCTAATACCTCATTCTACAAGCTGGGACGTGTTAACGTGTTAAACAAACCCCATGGAGCATCATCACTCGAACGAGACACGTCATAGGGACAAATAAGTTGGAAATCAGACTGTGGGATTGGGAGAGTATAATTTGCTAGGAGGTTTCTTCAGAGTGAGAGCGAGGCAATATCTGGGTTATACTTGTAAGAATCCATTCCAATGGAACATAGCCCTGGGGAATATTAAAGAGATGCTGAGGCATATTTATTTTAAAATATTAAAAAAATACTGCGCTCTTAATTATTATCTCCTAGTATAAAATAAAAAAAAAAGACGCAATTAATTGTAAATAAAGTCATTGGTATATTGCTTGCAAATATATATGTATGTCCTCTAATAGAAATCAAACAAGACAAATTACAATTTTCGTTAAATATTATTAATTGACAAATGTTTAGAGATAATATTTGCAGTATATATATGTATATATATATATATACCATACAATATATATATATATATATACATTGTATATATAAATAATATGGCATATGCAAATATTAAATTTCTTATATTAAATTTGACTAAAGTAAACGTGTTTATACGATTGCATGTAATGTATTTAATTTCAAGCAGAGTCTTCTGCGCGCAATGTTTCTAACAAAACATTGTTCAATGTCTGTCGCGTGGTCCGATTATTGCGTGACGCTTTAGTTCCATTTTGCGCCCACCAGAGTGACCAGAGGCGCCACTAGCGAGCGGTTTTTGTTGACTATGCGCCATTGTTTAACATAGGAAATTCGCGAGTTGATGCCTAAATGTTACGATAACTTCTAAAATACCACACCAAAGTATAAAAAAATGTAATAATTTTATACTACATTAATCCAGGTAATGTAAAAATTAATTATTAGCAAATATTAAGGTACTTTATCTTATTTAAAGCACATAGAAGAGTCGACGCAGACTGAGGTTGGCGTTTCATTGACTTTTATGTGATTCTATGCAACCATAGATGTTGGACGGGACTCCAGTCACTCCAGTATTAAGGTCTAACAGCATAGAAACTTGTAGATTATCGAATTACTGCTATATCTTCAGTATGTATAGAAATTCAAAGGTAAAATTTTAAAACCCTATTTTATTGCTTTTTATTTTTAAATAAATCAACAAATGGACACTGGTGCTGCTGGTCAGAGCAGCTAAGTCCTGTCAGAACTGCTAGCTAAAAGATTTTAGAGCTTACAAGCCCTTGGAAATACAGAAATGATGTACATTACCTACAACATGGTTATCGCTCCACATTTCTTCTACCGTTTCAATGATAAAAAACCGTTAAAAATTCTTAATGTTTTCTATAAAATTTCCGCGCATGTTTCTTTCCATTTCACTTGATTTTTGAAAACATGTCCTCAATTTTTTAATTATTTCTATTAGTTTTTCATGTTAGTCATAATGCTTCCCTTGATAATTACCGCTCGCTGGTGGCGCCGCCAGTGGCAAAAAATTGTAAACAGCGGAGTTTGTTTACTTTTTTGCTTTCTCGCGTTCAACAATCGAAAATTACACCACGCGACAGACATTGAACAATGTTTTATTAGAAACATTGCGCGCAGAAGACTCTGATTTCAAGTATACATTCACATTTCAAATTAATATAAATTAAATATTTATCTACAGCCAAACTTGTCTGTAAATGAAATTGAACTTTCCATTTTTGTTTCCCAGGCGAATCATTAAAATATACAATAAAAATAATGATAAAATAAATAAATTGTAACCAAAGAATAATATGGACTTAAAAAAAAATATATATAAAATCATTATAAAAACATAAACAAATTATTGTGATACTATTATTTATTATTTAAAATAATTTTAATTTTTTGTATTTTAAAAATTATAAAACAAAAATTAATATTTTATAGAAAAAAAGTTGCCATTTCCAAATAATAATTATTAGTTATATTTTTTTTAAATTTGTATGAATGCTCGTATATGTTTTCTCACAAACTTTCTCCTCCACAGCCCTCCCTCCCCTCAAAATTCACAAAAACAACCTGTGAACTCGAGGTATGTTACTTGTTTCAGGTCAGCTGGTTGCTGCCTGGCGTCCTGAACACGGTAACAACCCCGAGGAGCTTGGTTCGTACAAGGAGGGAGACATGTTACTACCCCCGGGTATCCAGTCGAGAAACGGACTTATCAACCCTTCATACCGCTGGCCGGGAGGCGTCGTACCTTACCGTATTGTGGGGACGTTCAGTAAGTTGTACTGCTGGTGACCTCTAGTTGAAGAATAACGTTTCCAATTCATCCTTCACACGTCTAAACCTACTCTTATTACGTGTTTTTTTATGCCAATTTTGCTTACATTTATTTGACCATACTTTTTTTTATGTTTAATACTATTATTTATTTATGATTATTATTGACTTTATTGTATTTGGTACTGTGGTTATGTAACTGTTACTGTATAAATAAGAATTTGATTTTTTTAGAAAACACATCTTATATTCCATGCTTAAAGTGAGGATGAAATGGAGACAATTTTTCTCATCATTTATCTCTAACATGGTTCAAAATTGGATGGAATTAAACGAGGAGAGAGCTTAATAGTGAATAAAAAAATGAAATTTAACATGGGAAACAAAATTCATCGTAATTAACTAGGTAGAATTGCAACAGTCTTCTTAAAAGCCTTGATTTTGTTCAGAATTTTTAAAAGCTGAATTATGAAATTTGACCTAGGACATGCCAAGTGTTGACAATCGAAGCCTCTTCGGTCGCAGATACTTTCAATTCTTCGGCAAATTTTGCTGAAAATATTATATTTCATAATCCAACGATTAAAAAATTCTGGAAAAATCAAGACTTATAAGAAGACTGTTGTAGGTTTACCTAGTTAATTTGAATACCTTTCGATGACTTTTTTCGTCCCAATCCTCAGGTTAAACTTTAAGTCTCAAGATACAATTAATTTAATTCACGTCATTTCACAGGCTCGGCAGAACGCAACATGATAAGCTCCGCTATCAACGAGTACCACACTAAAACGTGCATCAAGTTTGTCCCTTATACAAACCAAGCGGACTACATCAACATTGAGAGCGCCGCCACAGGGTGCTGGGCGACCCTGGGGAGGGTGGGGGGAATGCAGAAGGTCAACCTTCAGACCCCAGGTTGTGTCTACTACGTGAGTTTGATTATTTTACATTATTTTGTAATGAATGATAGGGAGTTCTTAATTCTTTTTGTTGTTACTTTTACTGCATTCTTACTTGGCCACTCTATAGCCAGTATTACACGATACAATTTTTGTGACTTATATTGCAAACAATTTTTCGTTTCAAGAAAACATGAACTCCATTTGTTTGTATGGAGATGAAATTTTCTTGCAAGGAAAATTTGTATACGAAATTCACAAAATTGTATCGTATATTTTAGACTTATGGAAAGAACAAAATACTATTGATTTTTAATCGTTACGTTGTCCAGGTTGGCACGGTGATCCACGAGTTAATGCACGCGATCGGCTTCTTCCACGAACACAGTAGGACGGACAGAGACAACCACGTCAATATTTACTGGCAAAATGTTGCTACAGGTGAGTGTAGTGATGCTAATGCCATCTATTGGCGAGGGAAGTTAATAGGGATAGTGACTAAAATTAAATGTAATAAAAATACTTCGGCAAGATTTCGAGATAAGCCTATATTACACGATACAATTTTAGATACAATTTTTCCTTGCAAGAAAATTTCCTCTCCATACAAACAAATGGAGATTAAGTTTTCTTGCAAGGAAAAATTGTATACAATAATTAGAAAATTTATATCGTGTAATACCGGCTTTAGTGATTTTATTAAAAAATCACATAATATTTATTAAAATATTTCTCTACTAAACCAGAAAATAAATATCTAAAATATTAATCATTTTGATGGGGGGCATTCACAAAGCAGTTTAACCCCCACTTTAGCCTCAATTTTTATACCTGGTGCTAAACATAATGCTAAACCAGGGGCTAACCATCATGTTAAGCTCTCAGTTTAGCACCAGGGATAAAAATTACGGCTAAAGTGGGGGTTAAAGTGTTTTGTGAATGCCTCCCAATATTTTTTACCCAAATTATCTGAACTCTCTTCCTTTTTCTTCTTAGACTAGACATGGCATTGCGAAGGATTTTGTCCGTCCCTTTTAAAACAAGATTGCTCTTACCTAAAAATCCATCCCAGCAGTTTTGACTAAGAGAACCATGGAAACCTCAGTCAGAATTAACTTATAACAATCCATCACAGCTTTTTGAATACTTGAGGCTGTGGAAACCATGGAAACCTGAATCAAAATGGTCGACTAATATTATCTGTGAATCCACAGGTCAGGAGCATAACTTCAACAAATACGACTCGAACGCCTACGGGGTTGGTTACGACTACGGCAGTGTGATGCATTACTCGAAAACATCGTTCTCCAGAAATGGTCTTGCCACCATCGAACCAAAGGTGATCAATGAATATCTTTTTTCTTACAATTTTCTTTCCTCTTTATTATAAAATACAAATACAAAATAAATAAAATTTTGTTCATGGCTCTGAAATATTGACAAAGGTGTGAATATTGTAAAAAACAAAGCGGTCTTATCACAGCTATACTATACTGTTCTCAAATCATTAAAAATAACCTTTTTAAAAAAAACAATCGAGTAACAATATTTAAATATTATATGTGAAAATATTTTTGTTTTGCATCCAATGGTGTAAAATTAATTTTAACTCTTTGAATTTCAAATTTAGAGAAAAATAAATACACTTCACAATAAATTATTAAATAATTGAATAAAATAAATATAATGATTATTAAGATTATATAAAAATTGTTTAGTAATTTTTTCTTTTTTAATTTTATTGAGAAAAGCCTTTGTTATGTATAATGAATGTTACATTGTGTAAAAAAAAAAAAAAAAAAAATTAAATGATATGCTCATTATTTTTAATGGTAAATCTTGCATATCTCTGGAATATAAAAAATAAGTAAATAAAGTTTTGGTGGTGCAACCCTCTGTAAATGTACACTCGTCACCTTGGAAAATTTCCCTCTTACAGCCTTGTTAATCACCGTACCCTGTGTTATTCTTACGGGGCACGGTGATTACACAAGGTTGCAAAGGGAAATTTTCCAAGGTGACGAGTGTACATAAGGTCTATAATTGCATACAAACTTCGTGATTTATATGACACATATTCTGAGGTAAAGTGGAGGCATACATGACCAAAATGTGTCAATTGCCCCAAAATACCAACCAACCAACCATCTGAGATAACGTAATGTTAATTACTTATTTTCTTTTCAGTTGTCGACTGCTTCCATTGGACAACGAAGCAAATTCAGTGACAGTGACGTAGCTAAGATCAGAGCCATGTACAACTGCGCTTAAACATTTGTCTGACATAATAATGTAATCTCGTAACCATGTACCTCACTAATGTTACCATATTTTGTATATTAAATAACTATATGAAATTGAATGTTATAATTTTTAATTCATAAAATTTACGCCTACCTCATTTGCTGTTACTGTAGCTTTAAGATGAAGATTTACAATTTTTGGGGAGGTAAGAGCGATCAGTAGAGCCAATCTAAAAATTTTTAAGTTCACCATACTTCCATAGACTGCGTGACAATACCTCATACAAATTAATTTATTTTATACTGTAATATATATACAGTATATATAATGGAGTATTGACCTCAAAATTTTTTATTGCAGAAATGGATAGAGGGTGCAAAATTATGCTCCACTGATTTTTTTCAGATTTTTTTGAGCCCACGAACTATTTTTAAAAAATTATTGAAAGTCCTTTTTGTGACGTCACTAGATGGCAATTTCTATCGTTTTCTAAGGAGCGGCGTCTCGTGACGTCACAAAAAGAACTTTCAATAATTTTTTAAAAATACTTCCCGGGCTCTAAAAAATCAGGGTAGCATAACTTTGCACGCTCTATCCATTTCTGCAATAAAAAAATTTGAGGACAATACTCCATACTCTATATTCTAAAAAATCGAGACTGGTGCAACGACCAGTTCCCCCCAAAGTAGAGAGAACGGTCTCTTACTCACTACTACACATTTCATTTTCATCATGAACTCAGCAGTCGCACTTGCTGTAACATCCATTGGCGGCCATATTTGGCGATTAAAAAAAGAACAACGTAATTTAACGCGATATTCGCCACCGAAATGGTAAATTCGCTTCTGCATATTATAGGATTTTACAGTTTGTATGACAAAAACGCGTTGCATCGCCGTTGTCGCCATCTGAATCCGCAAAATATTGTTGCCAGATTCAGGTAAATTGAGGGAAAATTATATATATATATATATATATATATATATATATATATATATATATATATATATATATATATATATATATATATATATATATATATATATATATATAATATAATATAATATAATATAATATAATATAATATAATATAATATAATATAATATAATATAATATAATATAATATAATATAATATAATATAATATAATATAATATAATATAATATAATATAATATAATATAATATAATATAATGTAATATAATGTAATATAATATAATATAATGTAATATAATGTAATATAATGTAATATAATGTAATATAATGTAATATAATGTAATATAATGTAATATAATGTAATATAATGTAATATAATATAATATAATATAATATAATATAATATAATATAATATAATATAATATAATATAATATAATATAATATAATATAATATAATATAATATAATATAATATAATATAATATAATATAATATAATATAATATAATATAATAAAATAAAATATAATATAATATAATATAATATAATATAATATAATATAATATAATATAATATAATATAATATAATATAATATAATATAATATAATATAATATAATATAATATAATATAATATAATATAATATAATATAATATAATATAATATAATATATTATAATATAATATAGTATAATATAATGTATTATAATATAATATAATATAATATAATATAATATAATATAATATAATATAATATAATATAATATAATATAATATAATAATATATATATATTATTAAATAAAATAGGGTGAAATTATCGGAGCTGAAAACACATTAAACACTTTCATATCAATATGAAAATTAACCTTCCCCCTGATGTGTATGCAAAACTTTTTAAAGCTGAACAAGTTGCCTAACTTAAAGGCGAGATCTTCATTTTTAATTTTTACTTTTTATTATTATTATTTTACCAAACTGTAGAGAGCACTTTTTTTATTATATAATGTGATTCTCTCTTGCGAAAATGTAAATGTGAAAATATATATAAATAACATTATTCTTTATTACAAATAAAAAAAAAAATTTTAATTTCAGTTCCGATATTATTACTGGAAAATATGAATTGTCCTGAATTAATGTTTCATTTTAAATTTATTTTCTCCCGAATTAATTGTATATTGAAGCCTATATAATTATTATACTCTGTTTTTTATTTTCTTTGGGAACCATTTTCTTCCGTCTATTTTTTTATATACAGTGCACAATTTTTTTTAATCATATCCCTATGTTTATAAACATTTAAAAAGATTTACCCAGAAGAAAGTGAAAGTGTATCTTCTACAAAGAAAGATCTACAAGATTGACGATATTTTTCAAAGACTGAAATGAATTGAACCAACCATTATATATTATATGTATGTTGTATATTTCTTGACTTGTCTTTAATGGAAGATATATAATTTTTTAATATTCTTTAAATATAATTTATTCTTTGATTAAAAAATATTTTTTTTGTACTATCAGAAGCAAAATGGCACCTCTTTACTTATAAAACTTGCATGATATTCACATATTTGAATCCACGATAGTTAGTGTTAAGTCATAAGTCATTAGTAATAATCATAGGTAGTAGGTGTAAACTTCATTAACGATGAATCAACAACAGTTACTGCTGGAGTCAAAGAATATTTTTGTATGAAGGGGCATTCACAAAGTCTTGAGGCCACATTTAAGGCTCAATAATTTAAAGCTTGATTTTAGACGTGTTTTTTAGACCCAAAATTTCTGGTCTTAAATTATTGAGCCTTAAATGTGGCCTTAAGGCTTTGTGAATGCCCCTTATGAGGAATTGAATTATTTAAAGTTTAAAACAATTGAATATGTTCTAAAACTTAATCGCTTATGGTTCCAGCAAATTCAGTCTTGCAGTTTTCTTAACAGCTCCATTTCCGGTTTCCGTCCATAAGGCCAATGTTAAACTTCTACCTCAGTTTTTACAAAACTGATAGGACAGATTCGCTTCAAAATTTGTATGTCACCTACTGATGGTGAGTTCTAAGTCTCCTGCAAGTCTTGTTGCATTCAGGCGCTACGATTGCGAGATATCAATATACTGAGATTTATCTTTAAGCATTAACAGCTGGCACTGACAACCTTCTCTCTTCAGTCAGTATGACACGTGCACTTTACAAAGCTCTGGTATCACACGACTTTTTGCTATAAATAACTAAGATAAAATACAACATACGTCAATACCCTGTTTTTATGACGTCAATAGTTAAATGTCCTATTACATAATTAATGTCCTCCACATGTCTTTAATTACATTTTTTGCCAAGTCAAACATAATGAGATCGTAAAATTTGTAATTATTATTTTACTATTTTACGTGGTTATTGTCAAATTAACTTATTACTCCCTCAAGAAGTTTGAAATTTGTGATCATTTTGTTTGAAATTTAATGGTTTAATTTGCAGTACAAGCAGACGCGGATGCAGAAAAGAATTTCGGGGAGGGGGGAAGGGGGCTGAAAAATTTCGGAGCGGGCTGCCTCCTTAAGGATAATGTTTAAAAAAAAAAATTGGAGTGGGGGAAATGCCTATATTGCCCATGTTAAATCCAAAATTTCGGGGGGGGGGGGGAGGCTGCTGGATCATCGTCTGAGTACAAGTAAAGACCTATTATGTGTAAGATTGCAGCATTTAAAGTTGTAGAATTGGCACTTCAGGAATTTTATGACATTAACAAACAATTGCATAACAATAACTTATTTACGATATAAACCGTGACAAACATAGTTAGAATAATAATTTTAATTATGTTTCCTTATCAATAAAATGTACCTGTTAGCCAGTATATAAGGAGTAAGGAGTTTTGTAGAACAGTAGTGTAATTCTGAAGTTGGGATAGACATAAAATATTGCAGCAATGATTCCACAAATAATATGCATTATAATTTTTATTTTAGTGCTAGGAACTTCGCTTCAACCAACAATTAACAATTTTGAAGATGTAAATTTAAGTACAACACTTTTACCAACTCCAGTTAAACTTCAAAATTTAAATAAATCAGATGTTGAAATTGATTTGAAAAATTTAAATACATCAAAAGTGCAATCAGAGAGTATGGATAGATTAACCATTATAATTGGTGAGTGATTAATATGAATACTATCTAATTATAATATATTACTTTTATGAGTAAATGGAGTATCGACCTCAATATTTTTATTGCAGAAATGGATAGAGGGTGCAAAGTTATGCTACTCTGAATTTTTTCAGATTTTTTACAGCCCGGGAAGTATTTTTAAAAAATTATTGAAAGTCCTTTTTGTGACGTCACGCGGCGGCAAGTCCTATCTTTTTCTTAAAAGGTGGCGTCTCGTGACGTCACAAAAAGGACTTTCAATAATTTTTTAAAAATAGTTCCCGGGCTCTAAAAAATCTGAAAAAAATCAGGGTAGCATAACTTTGCACGCTCTATTCATTTCTGCAAAAAAAAAAAAAAAAAAAAAAAAAAGAGGTCGATACTCCATTGTTTTATATTTTTCGTTTCCTGCATTCAATATACTGTTAATGTATTCATAAGGGAAATATAATAAATAAAACTCATCATTATGAGATAGAAGAAATATAATAAATGGACAACCTACATGAAATTTTTTTATTGCAGAAATGAATAGAGGGTATCAAATTATGCTACTCTGAATTTTTTCAGATTTTTTTGAAACCCAGAACTATTTGTAAATAACTATTGAAAGTTCGGCCACCAGTGCGTCAATAGGCGTCCAGGCACTAACCTCTTTATTAAGGATTCAGGGGTGCCAACTTAACTTACAGAACTTTCAATAATTATTAAAAAAATTGTTCCGGGGCTCAAAAAAATCTGAAAAAATTCAGAGTAGCATAATTTGGTGCCCTCTGTTCACTTCTTCACTTCATGTAGGTTGTCCATTATCAACTTTTTTTATTGTTTCAGGTAAATTTCTTGACTCTTGGGGACCACGTTTAGCTAAACCTGAAGAGTTAATGATGTTCATGCATGGAGATATTTTAAATGATCACAATGATCAAAGCAGAGTTGGAAGATTGGGCGATAAATACCGATGGCCAAATGCAACTATTCCATACGAATTGTCTGCAGATTTTAGTAAGTGAGACAACCTGAATAATATAATATTTTAATTTATATACACTCTTCGCCTATGAAAAGTTTCCTTATGCAGCTTTGTTAATCATCATGTCCCGTAAGTAAAACACAGGGCATGGTGATTAACAAGGCAGGCTGCAGAAGAGAACTTTTCAGAGGCGAGGAGTGTACATACACTAAAGAATAGACTGGGAACATCATGCATGCATATTATAAGTGTTGCAGTGAGCACCAGGTGCGGTTCCAGGAGGGGGGGGGAAGCTGGGGGGGGGAACTGGGGGGGGGGGGAGGGGGATGGAGGGGAAAGCTGAGGGGGGAATAATCTGCACCCTCCCCCCGAAATTTTGAATTTAACATGGGCAATATAGGCATTTTCCCCACTCCAATTGTTTTTAACATTGGCCTTATGGAGAGAGCCCCCTTCGAAAATTTTTTCTTGATCCACGCCTGGTGAGCACCATTAGTCCACTTGCTTGGATATCTGACAACACTGTTGAAACTCACATGATTTACTGTCACCTCCGCCAAGTCTACCTGGTCACAATTAGCCAAGCGTTCCCCTTTTGGAAAATTTTCTCCATAAGCCCCCATGTTAGAAAATTTGAATTTTTTCTCAGTAAATATTAAAGCTACTGATTTGAAACTATCTCCTAACACCTCGCCCTCCGTTTCGATGTCTTCTGATAATGAATTATAAACTTTTTTTTCTACAAAAAATCTTTAATGCTAAAAAAGCAATTTCGAGTTTTTTTTACATAGGTTTGAATTGGACGGTGGTAACTCCGCAAAATCAGCTGACTTGAAGCCACGGTAGCTACTCTAACTCTTATGCACGCTAAGTCTCCCATTCTCATTGACCGTAACTACAAGTGTCTTAATTAATTTCTATAAACTCTTATAATTGTAAACACCTTCAATTAATTCTTGATAATAACTGTAACTGCCTTTAAGCATTACCCTGCAGGCACGGATCCAGAACTTAATTTCAGGGAGGGGTGGGGGTGAGGGGTTGTCTCCGTACGGCCAATGCTAAAAAAAATTCAGTGGGGGAAAATACCTATATTGCCCATGTTAAATCCAAAATTTCGGAAATATCTGCAGCCTCCTTGATCCGCTCCTGTTATTCTGCATGGCCTGCATCAATTGGGGGAAAAAATGCATGGCGTGTTAATGGAATCAAACGCACGGTTGTCAAATATATGCGAAATATACGCACCCCTTAAGGACAAAAAAAATACCCTGGAAATGCTATGGTTAATGTAATCATTAATAAAATTTAATTCACAGCTGATGAAGAAATAAAGAAAATTGAAAGTGCTATGGAGGACTTCCACAAACACACCTGTATCAAATTCGTACCAATTACCGGTTCTGAAGTGGACTTTTTGGGTATTGAGAGAAAGCAAAATAAGGGTTGTTCATCGTCCTCCGTGGGACGAGTTGGGGGCAGACAGACGATTAATCTACAGTCACCAATCTGTTTAAGCCAGGTAGGTTTTAAATTATAACTTTCCAAGTTTAAATAAATAATCTTTTAAGCTTGCTCCTAGTATGATTCCCTCCTTTTTTGCATCATTTTAGAGATAAAAAAGGGGGAAAGAGTGAAAAAGTCGAGACTATTTTCCCTCTTTTGGGCATGTTAGATACACCATTTCATCCTCACTTTGAGCGAAGAGAAAATAAGATATTTTTTAGAGGTAAAAATATTAGGTTTAGACGTGTAAAGGATGAGTTGAAGACGTAATTTTTTAAACTATTTTAGGGTTGATTACTGTATAGTTTAGTATTGTGACATTTTTAAATAAATCAAGGTGCCCAAAATCTCTCTCTCTCTCTCTCTCTCTCTCTCTCTCTCTCTCTCTCTCTCTCTCTCTCTCTCTCTCTCTCTCTCTCTCTCTCTCTCTCTCACCCAATAAGAACGAAAAGAAGGGATATAAACTATATACAATAGCAAATCTTGTAAACATTATTTGAAAACAACAACTATTATTTACTTGTTACTAAAATTGTATGAAGCCCTGTGATATATTTACATTTTAATATAATATCTAATAATTAATCCATATAAAAAGTTATAATGAAATGAAATATATCAATTATAATTTTATATTTTTATAATATAATAGCTGCAAAAATGAATTTTTTTGTTGTAATAATTTATCGTACATTAATTTCACTAATTATTTTTAGTTTTTTTACAATTTTTAAAAAGAGAAAGTGAGCAATGTAAATTTCAAATTTTAACGTTATATTTTTGTTTTAAACAATTTAAACAATTAACAATAATTGCATTAATCTCTTTTAAGTTAGCCATCCAGTGTGTTGCTCATCCAATGGACAACATACATGAAAAAATTTTATTGCAAAAATGAATAGAGGGTACCAAATTATGCTATTCTGAATTTTTTCAGATTTTTTTGAAACCCAGAACTATTTTTAAATAATTATTGAAAGTGCACTCACGCCCCCTGGAGGCGTCAATAGGCGTCCAATCCCTATCCTTTTTATTAAGTATTCAGGGGTGCCAACATAACTTGCAGAACTTTCAATAATTATTTAAAAATAGTTCCGGGTCTCAAAAAAATCTGAAAAAATTCAGAGTAGTATAATTTGGTACCCTCTATTCATTTCTGCAATAATTTTTTCTTCATGCACGTTGTCCATTATTGAAAGTCCTGTGATTTCAGTTTGCACCCCTGAATCCTTATATAATAAAAAGGATATAGACTGGACGCCTATTGACGCCTCCAGGGGGCGTGGCCGCACTTTCAATAATAGACAATAATGGTTGCATTTTTTTATTTCATAATTAGAAAATATACCTAAAATTATGCTTTTCTGAATTTTTTCGGATTTTTTGGAGTGCGGGAACTAATTTTAAAAAAATATTTAAAATACCTGAATTTGGGTGGTACACCTGATGGGACAACCGTGACGTCATTTGTCGTGCTGTGATTGGCTGTTGATGATGTCACGGCTGCTGTGATTGGCTGTCGATGACGTCACGGTTGTCCCATCAGGTGTACCACCCAAATTCAGACATTTTAAATATTTTTTTAAAATTAGTTCCCGCACTCCAAAAAATCTGAAAAAATTCAGGAAAGCTTAATTTAATGTATATTTTCTAATTATGAAATAAAAAAATGCAACCATTGTTGTCTATTATTTAAAAATAGTTCTGGGTCTCAAAAGATCTGAAAAAATTCAGAGTAGCATATATTTGGTACCCTCTATTCATTTCTGCAATAAAAATTTTTCATGCAGGTTGTCATTTTCTGTTTCAGCATGGGGCTATTATCCATGAATTGATGCATACCGTTGGATTTTATCATGAACACTCTAGAGTCGATAGAGATAATTATGTGAAAGTGAATTTAAATAATGTAGAAAACAGTAAGTTGAGATAACTGAAACTTAAATATAGTATTAAAAATCTTTCATTAAGAACAAACATGTTTGACATCGTTTAACCCCAAGTTAGCCCACATTTTTAGCACCATGTTTAGCTACTGGTTTAGTAACATTTTTAGCACGCGTTTTAACCCGGGGGATAAAAATCAAGGCTAAAGTAGGGTTAAAATGCTTTGTGAATGCCCCCAGTGGCTCTTAAATGGGTACCAAAGTGAATACTTTTTTTACATATTCGGGCAGCTAAGAATTATTCTGATATCCCTGTATCTCAATATTTTCGTACAATGCCTAGTTATTTTATAATCAATTATTTAGTTTTACTTGAGAAGTGATTTCTATGGCCTTTGATTGATTCAAGCTGATGCGCTCCCGCAGCGGCCGGTATACGACAAGAAAGGGGCGGGAGGAGGTTCCCGTGATTCGCGGGAAATTCTCGTCGTATCAGCGGCTGCTGCCGGCGCGCACAGACTTGGATCAATCAACGGCCATAGAACTCACTTTTCAAACTAAATAATTAATTGTAAAATAACTAGGCATCGTACGAAAATATTGAGAAACAAGGATATCAGAATAATTCTTAGCTGCACGAATATGTAAAAAAAGTATTCACTTTGGTTCCCCTTTAACTTCCCTAGATATTTGTGAGGCTCTGAAAGTTTAGGTCAAATTTCTAGCCATAAGATATGGCAGTCTATGCAACCTATATTTTTACCGGGTAAAAGATTCTATGATGATATTTTCTTAAAAATTCCACAAATTCAATCTTAATTATTTTTTATGTTTCTTCGATACACTTCGCAATTAAACTTATTCGCATCAAATATATGTTTTTTATAAATCACGCCTATAACAAAATGAATTATTACTATCAAGTAAGCACAGTTTAGTCATATGAAAATTATTTTTTTAAGCAACATATCTTTCTACAACTTTATTATTCAAATATAACAATGCACACACGTACAAATATGTATTAAAATATATATTATTTATATATATATGTATATTTTTTTTTTGCTTCAGATAAGAAAGGAAATTTTGATATAATAAAGGATGCTTTATTATTCGGAGAACCATACGATTACGAAAGTGTAATGCATTATGAAGGATGGATGTTACGTAAAGATAATCAACATCCAAATCCACTGATATCATTGGTGAGTATAAGCATGCACACATATAATATATTATTATTAATATAGGCATCAATAGGCGTCTAGTCCTTATACTTTTTATTAAGGATTCAGGGGTGCCAACTTAACTTTCAGAACTTTCAATAATTATTTAAAAATAGTTCTGAATCTCAAAAAAATCTGAAAGAATTCAGAGTAGTATAATTTGGTACCCTCTATTCATTTCTGCAAAGAAAATTTTTTCATGTATGTTGCCTATTGTGGTATAAACTGTTAGTCAGAGCAGCCGCGACGCAAAATAGGGAATATAAATATACCACATTTGCCAGACAATGGACAACCTCCATGACAATTTTTAATTGCAAAAACGAATAGATGTTACCAAATTCTGCTACTCTGAGTTTTTTTCAGATATTTTTGAGACCCAGAACTATTTTTAAATAATTATTGAAAGTGCACTCACTCCCCCTGGAGGCGTCAATAGGCGTCCAATCCCTATCCTTTTTATTAAGTATTCAGGGGTGCCAACATAACTTGCAGAACTTTCAATAATTATTTAAAAATAGTTCCGAATCTCAAAAAAATCTGAAAGAATTCAGAATAGCATAATTTAGTACCCTCTATTCATTTCTACAAAAAAAAAAGTCATGCATGTTGTCCATGAAATAATTTTTATTATACAAAAAACCTCGTATATAATGCCATTGTATATAAATTTTTATGCAATAAATGAATACTTCTCTACTTTTTAAATAAACTTTGACCCTAATTTTTCAGACGCCAGGTGTGAAACTCGGACAGACTATTGAATTCAGTCCAGGTGACATCAGGAGGATCAGCAAAATGTACATGTGTCCTGAAGAAGAAACAACAACAGAAACAGTCGAGGAAATGACATAATGAGAAACGATAGAAACAGACGAAGAGCGATGATTTGAATAATGAAACGTGAAAAGTTAAGAGAAAACAACAATAATGTAATAAGAATTAGATGTTTTCACTATAAACTTCTATTAATATATTAAGTATATTAATTATTATTTTTGGTATACTATCAGAGATTTTATAGTGTATATAGAGATAGAGAAAGCTTATGGCCAAAATTCTGTTCAAACATCACAGATCTTGAAGGAAGTGCGAGTACGAAAAAATGTGTTATTCCAAAGTTTCAGCGCATGGGCGTTCAAATGGCATTGCAGCTGCAAGTTATAAGCATTTGGGGGTGTGCCGGTCGCCATCTGGACGCCCAAATAATAAGTTCTCATTTTCACTTCATCTAGACTTTTTCTTTCGTTTATACGTTAAAAATGTTTAACATGGGCGTTCGATTTCTTTACAATGTAAACTCTTTGGTACTATGCTTTAAAATATAATATATAATATTCAATATGCTAAAAAATAATACATTTCAGAAATTTGTTAAAAATACACAGTTAAGTTATATATAAGCTTATAAGTAATCTAGTTAAATTAAATTAGTTATTAAATTATAAATTATGAAATATGAATTTATGAATTGAATTAAGTAGCTTATGTTATGGGTTATTTAAAGACATAATAAGGGTCTTGAAGAATTATTCTTTTTAATAACTTGTTTCAACCAATAAGGTTATGTAAAATAACCTTGGTTGATCTATGTAACAAAATGACCAATAAAAAAAAAAAAAAAAAAAAAAATTATGTTATTAATTATCCTTCTTTTCTTCCAAGTTACTATCCAAATTATATTTTATTGTTATATTATACTTCAATAAATAAAAGATTTCAAAGGAAGAAAATAATTAAAAAAAATTGTGATTTTTATTTTGTCAATAATGTTAAAATTCCTTACTGCTTTAATTTATTTCCGAATACATACACGTCATAATAATAAATATAAGAATATAATGATTGCTTTGCGCCCATATGTACGGTATGCATGCACTATGCACCATGGTATTTAGATTTCTTTCGGTTTCATTGACAAAAGTTGTAGCGTTCATCCTGGCTGAGGTTTTCACGTTTCTCTCAGTGGCAGGCAAATGCCGGGATGGATTGCAAGGTCGTGGCCGCCCCCGTTCCTGATGAGCTCGCGAAACGCTCAAGTTAGGGTTTCGGAAGGTTCGGGGTTTCAAATTTAGGGAGTAAGTAGAAGCATGACCCAATTGTGGTTTGATTAAAATATTATTGCCACATTTAAGGCAAAGAATTGGAAAAATAATATTTTATAATAAATTACAATAAAAGTAAATTTTTACCTATTGTTTGAATTTCGAACTAAAATATTATACAACTGTAATCATTAATAAAGGTACATTGTACAATTTAATTGATTCTTTATTTTTTGAATACTATTAAATTAAAACAGTAGAAAAAAATCATATTTATTATTTTTTAAAACAAATCAAAGCTGTTACTAGGGGAGTTAACAGTTAATTAGTAGTTAAGTTATAAATAGTTAGTTAATTGCATTGAATAAGCCGAATGTATGCTTGTCTCGAATTTACTCATATTTGTTTTTCATAACAAAAATAACTTATATGCTGGATAATTATATTTTAATTTATTTTCTCTTTTAATACGAATGAACTACATTGCAAAACAAAGGCAATGATTGATTTCTTTCCTGAGTAAGTTTAATGCAATATTGAAGCAATTTATTTGATTCCAAAAGCATTGACATATAAATTTTATGTATATAATCAATATTATAATATTAATTATATTTAATTAAATATTTACACAACATGTTACACATAAAATGGTAACTTTCCATTTTTTTTAAATAGTTGATGAGAGTGTTGTTCAATAATTTCCATTCCATTTTATGACGTCAATATAGTTAAAATAATGTCCTATATACATATTTAATGTCCTGCACGTGTCTTTAATTACATTTCTGTCAATTCAATGTTAATGAGATCGTAAAAATTGTAATTACTGGAAAATAAGATTACGTAACTTAAATAGTCAAATTAATTTAACATTCCTTCAGGAAGTATGAAGTTTGTGGACATTCTGATTATAATTTACTTTTCAAAATTTGCAGAGACATTTGCAGTAAAAGTACTGACCTATGTTTAAGGGCTATCTCACACAGTGTCGCATGATTTCGCATCGTATAGTAAAAAAATAAGAGGCTATGCAATCAGGTACGCTAGCACACAGCTTCGTTTCTTATCGCGTCGCATGCCATCTTAAGTTTCTCATTTAGAACCAGTTACATGAAGTCATACGATACCATATAAAGGCAGTGTGCGATCTCCCTTAAATTTCAATGTTGAACTATCAATAACAAAGACCCTGCACTTCTGTTGGGAATTTTATAACGATTTGACTATACTTATTTACGATGTAAACCGTGACAAATATTGTTAGAATAATAATTTCAATTACTTTTCTTAATCAACAAAATGTAACAATTAGTCAATATATATAAGTAGTGCAGCTTTGTAGAACAGTTGTGAAATTTTGAAGTTGGAAACAACAGCAATGATTCCACAAATAATCTGCATTATAATTTTTATTTTAGTACAAGGAATTTCGCTTCAACCAACAAATATAAATTCTGAAGATGTAAATTTAAGTACAACTCTTTTCAAAAGTGTAAATATTCAAGATTTTAATAAATCAGATGTGGAAATTGATATGAAAAATATAAATGCATCTATGTTAAATAATATAGAGGAGTTAAAGAATAACACAATTGATGCCATGATAGCGAGAGTGCAATCAGAGGGAATAGAAAAACCATCCGATATAATTGGTGAGTAGATAATATGAATATTTTTAGTTTTATGACTTATGAGTAGTTAATATAATTGATTTTTTCTAAATGTAACAAAATGCGTAGACTAAATTTCGGAGTTACAGAAATTAAAAAAATATTTATTATTATGTGTTATTTGAAAAAAAATGTAATTATGTATATTATCGATTAAGACGTTTAATTAACCTGTATATATTCAACGCTTATCGCTTATTACAAATTTTAAAGTAATAAATACCAACATTACAATCAATAAATCTTATGTAACCTAATATTAAATTTAAAAAATAAATTAGAAAAACTTTAATTAAAATCTATTGTTTTGTAAAAATAGGATATATTTAATGATTTATTTTAAATTATAATAAACAAGGACAAATTAAATTTTCTATAATAAATACTAGAGCATTTTTTTATTACTTTATAGTTTAAGAAACACTGTGACGTCATAGTCATGCAAATATGTAACACGCAAGCAAAAGAAAACACGTGACGTTAGATGACTAAATTAAATTAACAAATCGTCGTTCCTCTCATTTCAAATATTTAAAAAAAAAGTGTGTAATTTGTCAAAGAAATCTGAAGAAAAAGAATTTAATTTGTAAATACGCGTAGATGGCCTCTATCAAAACAAGCAATAAAAAAGTATGCCGGTTGTATACATTATTTTTTTTTTACCCCAAAATTTCACGAGAACACTATGCATGTGGATTCATTATGAACTATTTAGTGTCTCCTATCTTTAAATTATTATTTATGTTTTCATAAAGAAAATATAGGAAATAAAACTCATTTGTATGAGAGTACAGTTATAATTAAATAATCCACATTTTTTTCAGGTCAATTAGTTGCATTATGGGAACCAGGTATGGCTAACCCTGAAGAGTTGACCATGTACAAACATGAAGATATATTAGATGAAGATTATGATCAAAACCGAGGTGGAGTAATAAGTGAAAAGGCACGATGGCCAGATGGAATTATACCCTACAATATTTCAAGACATTTTAGTAAGTTATAAAACTTTAATACTTGATTGACAATTTATACGGCTTAAAGTTCATAGAGGACAAAACTATAAAATTGTAACTATCTAAAACTATATACTATGTATTCTATAATGACGAATAAAAAAAAAAATGGATTTGCAAAATACATTGGAAATGCTGGGGTTAGTATATGTCAGCACTGATAAAATTTGATTCACAGCTGAAGAAGAAGTAAAGAAAATTGAAAAAGCAATGGCAGAGTTCCACAAACACACCTGTATCAAATTCGTACCAATGAACGGTTCTGAGGAGGATTTTTTGACTATTCGGAGGAAAAGCACGGGCTGTTGGTCCAGCGTCGGTAGAAAGGGAGGCAAGCAGAAGCTTAACTTACAGTCACCAAACTGTTTGCGCCAGGTAAGATTCAAATTTCAATTTTTAAATACCTGCCCTCACTCCCTTCTCCCCTCCCCCCCTCATCTTTCTCTCTCTCACACAATAAAAATATATTTAAATTTAAGGGTAAGTTACGCCAATCAGCTGAATTTTTTGGTCTTATTTGACATGTAAACCTTAGCAAATTCACAAAAATTCTGAAAAAAAAAAAAAATTGAGAGACAGATTTTAGTACCTGAAAGCCAAGATAGAAAAAATTTCAAGACGATCATTCGAGGTGATTTTTTTTTTAATTCATTTTTTTTTTTAATTTTCAGCACAGAGGGCTTTTCGATGAAGAGGAGCCAAACTATAAACTTAATTAAAAAAAAAAAAAAAAAAAACAGTTTGAATAATTGTCTTGAAATTTTTTCTATGGCTTTTTTTAGGTCTTAAATTTTTTTCAGAATTTTTGTGAATTTGCTAAGGCTTACATGTTAATCAAATGGGACTAAAAAAATCAGCTGATTCACGTTACCTTTAAATACAATAAAAAAACACACCATCGGTATAACTGTACTTAAATTAATCAAATTATATTTGCTTGTTACTTAAAGCCTGTCGTGGTGTTTATAAATCAATGTAATATCTAAGAATCGATATTAATATTTTTTTCATAATAACTAACTATATCAGAGAATATACATATTAGCTCTTACTGTATTTTGAAAATTGAACTCCCTATGTCATTACGTTATGTGCTCTGGTGGACACAATAAGCTATAGTAAAAATCACATAAGAGAATCATTTTTTCAACTCTCTCGCAACGCTACAGGATAGGAATATGAGCCTTGTGGACGATTTTCATAGCTGACGCGAGGTATACCACATCGTCCCACAGCATGATTAACAATAAAAAAGTCTTCATCGGACAGATATTTATAAACCATGTGTTTGTTACAAATATTACGAGTAAAAGACTTTGCTTCAAATTCATGCAACTCTTTTTAGTGTTAAATATTTACATGACTGTGACGTCACAGCATATTGCAGCTGTTCAAATGGAGTATCGACCTCAAAATTTTTTTATTGCAGAAATGGATAGAGCGTGCAAAGTTATGCTACCCTAATTTTTCTCAAACTTTTTAGAGCCCAGGAAGTATTTTTAAAAAATTATTGAAAGTCCTCTTTGTGACGTCACGAGGTGGCAATTCCTATCGTTTTCTAAGGAGCGGCGTCTAGTGACGTCATAAAAAGAACTTTCAATAATTTTTTAAAACTAGTTCCCAGTCTAAAAAAAAAAATCTGAAAAAAAAATCAGGGTAGCATAACTTTGCACGCTCTATCCATTTCTGCAATAAAAAAATTTGAGATCGATACTCCATTAAAAAAATTAAAAAAATCACAAGTCTTTCAATTGTCTTCTATCCAAATAAGTGATAAAAAAGTATATGCAGGTTATCCGTTATACAGAATGCCACTAATATTTTACTATTTTTGTTATTAATTTTTTTTTAAATATTTTTATTAATGAAATAACAATACCCCATGAGGCCTAAAGTCTTATGGGTAGGTAATGGCTTATAATTATATTACATTCTAAATGAGCTCATGAGAGAAAAAAAATAATCAGGAAAAAAAGTACAAAAAGTCCTTATTTCACTCTTATCTCCTGTAAATTATATGTTAATCATTACTAATCAAAGCCTCTGTGTTTCAGACTGGTACTATTATGCATGAATTAATGCATACTGTTGGATTTTATCATGAACATACTAGATTCGATAGAGATAAATATGTGAAAATTGAGATAAATAATGTTATTGAAAGTAAGTTGAAATGACAACCAAGTTAAAATAAATTTAATCTTTTATTCGCTTGTAAAGTCTCTCCCCATGTTTTCTCCTATTTTACTCAAAGGAAAAAAGAGAGAAAAATATGACATTATATCAAAATTTTCAAAACTTCACAAAGTCTGAGAAAGTTAGCGCCACTGTCGCTCACTCATAAGCAATACAGTGACATTAACGTCTGCAAATAAACGTAAAATAAATGACGTGATCATTTTAACGAATTTTGTCTCATTAATTTTTTATAAAACCTTGCGCGTGATGTCAGATCACTCGTATCAGCGGTTGTTACTATTCTTGTTGGTGGAGCTTTAGTCATGATTGTCTTGTCATAGGACAAAACATTTAAAGAGAAAATTTAAAATTACACAAAAGGTTTTGAACATTTGAAACTAATATATATTTTCTTGCTATACAGAACTGCAGAAATCAAATTTTGATAAAAAGGATTCTTTATTATTTGAAGAACCATACGATTTTGACAGTATAATGCATTATTCAAAAAATTCATTGTCTAAAAATAAACAAGACACAATTATACCATTGGTAAGTGGAAAAAAAATATATTACATTATACCATACTGATAATGCCGCGGCTATTCTATAACAGAGTTTACCATGATTGCTCAAAACTAGTTGCAGCACAGAAGCACATGATGCGATGGTGCCAAATTACTAGAGTTTACACACACAGCTTACAGCTCGCGGCGGGGTAGTAGGTAGGGGTAAGGGAGGGAAAGAATGGTGACCATGACCTGTTACGCGTTCCAGCATTCGCTGAGTGAGGCGAGACTTAGGGAACCGTGAAAAACCTCAGTAAGAACGGACACCTCAACTTTTTATCAATGGACCAAAGCGATGTCCAAAGCCTGGGGAACCACACACAAGTGCATCACTGCACTGGGTGGAATTCGAGATGAATTTACCCCAGGGAGGGAGCAGCGTATTTTTTACTTGAAACGGCCACCCATCCAAGTACTAACCACGCTAGTTGTTTCTTGACTTCGGTGATCTAACGAGAACCGGTCAGCACCACGCTCAACCTTCTTCTTGGATTATTTTCTTAGTTCTTTTAGAGCTGTCAGTTATTTACTGTGTTAGTTAAAGTTTTGTGTTATTTGTTATTTTTCGGTCTGAGAATCGTGGTAAACTTTGTCAGAATGGACAAAAGTCATGAATTATAATAGGGAACTCGAGTTATGTTTTGTCAATATTTTTCAGATTTTTTGAACCCTCTAAATACCATTAAAATCTTGTTGCAAAATGCTGTGACGTCATAGTCATGCAAATATTTAACACGAAACATGATGCATGATTATGACGTCCCCTTGATTTTGAGTGTTAGAGTGTTTAAAAAAATCTTTAAAAAAATGACACTACATAATACGAGGTCATCAGTCCATTCAAATAGGCAATAAAAATGTCATTGAAGTTTGTCCATTACCGAGGCACCATTTAGAATATACGATTTATATATCGTACATGTCAAATTATTAATATTATTATAAATATGCATAAATTTTACCTCTTAAATAAATATTTAGTCTTTTTTTATCCTTTGACACAAAAATTTCAGAAGCCACATGCAAAGATTGGACAGCGTATTGGATTTAGTCCAGGTGACATCAGGAGAATTAGGAAAATGTACAATTGTCCTGAGAAAGAAACAACAACAGAAAGAGAAACTGAAGATTGAGAGCTAGCAAGATGATTTGGATCATGAAACGTTTGTGTCGTCTGTAGTAAAATATCAAATAAAGAACTTGTATTGACCGTTAATTTGATTTCCAAGTACGTTTTCGTCATTTTTGCATTGACTTAAAAAAATAATCAATGTGGAAAACAAATTATGCATTTCAAATAACTAAAAATACAGTTTAATTGTGAAACAAGCTAATTTTTAGTGTATAATTATTACATTATGTATGGTTATTATGTAAAAGTATATTAAAACTTGGAATAAATTGTGTAGTTAAATAAATTTAATGTTTATTATTTAATCCTTCTTTTCCTTCCAATTTTTGCATCAAATAAATACAAAATATTTCCAACGAAGTTAATTATTCTCCCATTTTATTTATTTATTTTTTATATTACTGGAAAGTTGTTTAAGTTGCTCCTAAATGCATTATTTAAAATAGCAAAATCATTTATTATTATTTCAACTCTGTTCTGCGACCGTTTAGGTCCTGTCTCATCTTATTTTGATAACTCAAATGAAAGATATAATTATCGCAAAAATTAATATTTTATAAATTCTAATAAACTAAAGCTAAATTATTTAATGCTATATCAAGTATATAATACTTATTACCACGTTAACAAATTATTGAAGTATATAAAATTACATTTTAAATTTTTCTAAAGTAAGTAAATAAATTTTTAAATATTTGTAAAAACATTTGCACCTAAAGGCCTTATGAACCTTTGCACAATATTAAGTACACGGTTAGCTTTGCTTTAGTATGATTCGGCTGCATAATTTTTTTTGTTTCAGCAGCGCAAATATCAGAGATAATAGCCGATGAAAAGGAACCTGTGACGTCACTCACGCTCATTCAGCGGCGACAATATAGGGAAATCCCTGCAAAAGATAGGTTCACTCCCGCTGCAACCACGGCCACAATTTTACTTCTGGAATTTTGAAACTTTACCAGGGCAGTCTTGATAGTATTTGTCAAATAGCCTGAAAGATTTTTTTGATGACATTCATACAAACCGAGTTATTGTGGTAGAAAGAGGAGCGAAAATGTTGTATAGGAAAACAATGTTAAATTTTTAGCTTATCTTGCAACCGCAATAACTCAATCTGTACACACGCCACCAAAAAAATTCTTTCAGGCTATTTGACAAATACTATCAAGACTGCCCTGGTAAAGTTTCAAAATTCCAGAAGTAAAATTTTGGCCGTGGTTGCAGCGGGAGTGAACCTATCTTTTGCAGGGATTTCCCTATATTGTCGCCGCTGAATGAGCGTGAGTGACGTCACAGGTGCTTCTTCATCGGCTATTATCTCTGATATTTGTGCTACTGAAAAAAAAAAAAAATATGCAGCCGAATCACACTGAAGCAAAGCTAACCGTGCACTTAATACTGTGAAAAGGTTCAGAAGGCCTTTAAGAAAAATAAATAAATAAAATATTATTATTTCATCACTGTAAAAGAAGTCGAAGCTTTTACTGATAAGGGAGTTGCATTGAAAATACAAAATGCATGCGTGCATGTTAATCATGTTATGCATTTTCTCACGTTTGTGATTCATATCAATAGGTCGGAGTTACTTCAACTGCGTTTCTTTTGTGACAAAGCTGACATAAGAGTTATAAGACAGTGTGTAATACGAGAGCAATGTTTGAATTGTCTCATTAGTAAGTATTTTAATGTTTAAGTTTTTTAAATATTAATGCATTGGTATATAAGTTCGTTTAATAGTATTAATTAAATAATACACGTAATAAAATATTAAACCACTGATTATTATTTTTAATTAACTAATTAAAATATGCATTCTCGGTTTTAAATATATTTACAGTCAAATTAAATTAATATTCCCACCGAAAGTACCCGGAAGTGAGAGGTTTCTTGCCTTTCCATTCATAATTTCATCTTAAAATTTTGGCTACAGGTTGGTTCGTAAAAAAAGTACTAACATATTTGTAAATTTTCGATACTCAGACATGAAAAAGATGACTAGAAACCTCTCACTTCCGGCAGGAATATTACATAAATTTTACTGTATGTATTACTTTTATAATTTACATTTCAATTATTGCTTGGCAAATATTTACTACTAATGATAATTAAATGTTATGAGAGTATGGACCTCCATGAAATTCATTGATTATTTTATTGGTATTTAAATTTTGGAACTGAAAGATGCTTAATCAGTAGAAGACTTTCATATAATTATACATGTAATGTATTATACAGTAGGTATTATAGTATAATTATTATTATGAAATTTCAAATTCAACAAAATACGAATGGAAACCATACACTTTCGGTGGAAATTTTATAATAATGACTATAATACATACGCAATTACATAATATATATATATATTAATCATTCAATACTACCCTTGTTGAAAAACTAAGTCTTTAACTCATCCTTTACACGTTTAAACATAATCTTACAATGTGTTTTTACTCAAAAACACATCTTATATTTTGTTATCCTTGGTCCAAGTGAGGATGAAATGGAGACAACAGCGTTACCCTTTTCTCATTTCGTTCAAGACATGCACGAAGGAATTCCGATTTGCAATTTTATAAAAAATATATATATGTATAATATAAAAAGAACATTCTGTCTATCCGTCCTCAAAAGCTATAAACGTCTATAAATTTATTTTGATAAAATCTGTACACAGGCTGTCTCGTGCTATCCTGAGTTGTATTATACAGTCATCGCCTTGGAAAATTACCCTCTGTGGCTTTGTTAATCACTATGCTCTTTAACTCCTTTAAGAATAACACAGGGCATGGTAATTGTAAGGGGAAAATTTTCCAAAACGACGCATTTTGAGCAGTTTTCATAATAAATTTAAACATTTATTATATTTTTCAGCAATGATTCTACAATTGTTCATTTTTATAACCATTCTGGTTCACGGAACTTTACTTCTACCAACAAATAACAAGTCTGAAAATGTAAATTTAAATTCAACACTTTTAAAAATTGTACCAATTGCCAAAAAGGCTTTAAATTTCAACATATTAAATGAAAATAAAAATATTACAACGATAATGACACAGACTGTATCTAAACCGATGAGTAATACTTTGGAAGCTTTAGTAGAAAGAGTGAGATTAGACAGTGTGGGAAAACCAGACGTTGCAGTAGGTAAGTACAGAGATATTAATGGAGTATCGACCTCAAAATTTTTTATTGCAGAAATGGATAGAGCGTGCAAAGTTATGCTATACCCTGATTTTTTTTCAGATTTTTTTGATCCCGGGTACTATCTTTAAAAAAATTATTGAAAGTCCTTTTTGTGACGTAACGCGCGGCAATTCCTATCTTTTTTTGTGACGTCACAAAAAGAACTTTCAATAATTTTTTAAAAATACTTCCCGGGCTCTAAAAAATCTGAAAAAATCAGGGTTAGCATAACTTTGAACGTTGTATCCATTTCTGCAATAAAAATATTGAGGTTGATACTCCATTAGTTTATATTTTTATTACTATTAAGTGCTTTTTCATGGATCGATGTCGAGCGGGTCTTGGCTGAGCGAGAAAAGCGCACTTGCATGAATGTCATATGGCGGCCATGTTGGTGTGGAAAAATCGCTGCGGGATTTAATTTTTCAAGCCAACATGGCCGCCATATGATATTAAAGCAAGTGCGTCTTTCTAGCTCCGCTAAACCCCGCTCGACATCGCTTCATGGATATGCTCTTTTTTAAGCACACAATGTATAATTTTATAATGGACAACTTGCATGACATTATTTTATTTTATATTTGGATAGCCTCAAGTTATTCTTAATTTTGTTATTTCTCATTTCTCTCCATAAGCCTCCATGTTAAACTTTTATCACCTATTTTATAAAAAAAATCAGACATATTTACTTAAAAAAATAGACATAATGGGGGCGAGTTTCCTGCAGATTTCATTCAAATCAATTTCCGAGAACTCAATGAATTGAGGAGATTCATTCTCAATATGCTGCATTTGTACAGCCGAACAGACCAGCTAAAAAAAAATATATATGTAAAACTCAAAGAACTTCTCTTCTTTATATATCAGAAATATATATCACAGATTAAATTAAATTTTGAAATATGTTGTTTCAGGTCGTTTAGTTGCATCCTGGATGCCAGGTTTAGCCAACCCTGAAGAGTTGACGATGTACAAGCATGGAGATATTTTACATAAGTTTGTACCTGACAGTAGAGGTGGAATAATAGATACAAATTTCCGATGGCCAAATGGAATTGTATACTACAATATATCTGGAAATTTTAGTAAGTTAGAGTAAAGGCGGATTCAGATGGCGACAAAGGCGATGCGACGCGATTTTATCACACAAGCTGTGAAATCCTATGCGGCGGCGAATATCGCGTTAAATTACGATGCTCCTTTTTTTTAATCGCCAAATGTGGCCGCCAATGGATATTACAGCAATTGCGCATTATTTGCGTCGCGTCGTAGACTGGAAAATCGTCATGCGAATCCGCCTTTAAACTGTATACTATATGATAAAATTACCCTAGTTGATATATTACATCCTTAAAGGTGGATTTTCATGGGCGATTTCCAGCCTGCGACGCGACGTAAATAAAACGTACTTGCTGTAACATCCATTGGCGGCCATATTTGGCGATTAAAAGAAAAAGACCATCATAATTAACTCGAATTCACCGCCGCATAGGATTTCGCAGCTTTTACGTCAAATCGCGGCGCATCGCCGTTGTCACTCATGAAATTCCACCTTAATACGTCTAAATATAATATTATTAAGTCTATTAACTAAAGGACATATTGGGCGTGATTCATGAAACAGTTAGCCAGGTTTCTACCCACGTTTAGCTTAACCACATTTAACTAAGGTGGTTTAACACATAAAAAAGGTATAGTTAAACGTGGTTAATCTAAACGTGGTTAGAAACCTGGCTAACTGCTTCGTGAATCGCACCCATATTATCTTATTTCGTCCTCGCTCAAAATAAGGATGAAATGTAGAAAATAATTTTGATTAATAATGTCCAATACTTATCAAAGCACAATGATATTAAGATATCAATAAGAGGAAAAAAGACCTGAAGAGATGTTAAAAGTGTATCAAATATGTAATTTATTTTAATTTGCATGGGAAAGTTCATAAAAATATTCCTATATATGCTTTGATATATACATGGACTTGATAAAAATTATTATTACTATATCCCCTTAAGGGTTCTTTTTTTTTTTTTTTTTTTTTTAAAGAGAAATTTGGTAATGTCAATTTCAATTTGAATTAATATTTAGCTATTTCTAACATGTTGGTGGTGGATAACATTGTATATATGGACATTTTCCTTTTTCAATCCACCATTTGGGTTATTTAAGGTGGATTCAGATGGCGACAACGGCGATGCGACGCAATTTTGTCACACAAGCTCTGAAATCCTATGCGGAAGCGAATTCGCCATTGCCGCGGCGAATATCGCTTTAAATTACGATGTTCTTTTTTTTAGACGCCAAATATGGCCGCCAATGGATGTTACAGCAAGTGCGCATTATTCACTTCGCGCGCGTCGCAGGCTGGAAATCGCCATGTGAATCCGCCTTTATTCTTTTTTTTTTCTTCTCTTTCCCTCCCATTTTATGCAATGTATTTCTTAACCCGATAAACAATTATTATTATTAATAAATCATTACCAGAGAGCTTTAATTCAAATTAAAGCTCTCTGTCATCACTTTAATAATTTTGTTTCCAGCACATGAAGAGCAAAATAAAATACAAACAGCCATAGAAATGTTCCACAAACGCACGTGTATCAAATTTGTACCTATTTCTGGACATGAGGTGGACTTCGTAAGCATTGAGAGCGGCATGACGGGGTGTTGGTCAGCCCTGGGTCGAGTGGGAGGCAAACAGGTGGTCAACCTGCAGCCACCAAACTGTGTCAAATTGGTGGGTTATTCTCACTCAACAATGGAGTATCGATCTCAATTTTTTTTATTGCAGAAATGGATAGAGTGTGCAAAGTTATGTTACCCTGATTTTTTTTTTTTCAGATTTCTTAGAGCCCGGGAACTATTTTTAATACATTATTGAAAGTCCTTTTTTTTGTGACGTTACAAAAAGATAGGACTTGACGCCTCGTGACGTCACAAAAAGGACTTTCAATCATTTAAAAAAAAAAAATACTTCCCGGCCTCTAAAAAAACTGAAGAAAATCAGCGTAGCATAACTTTTCACCCTCTATCCGTTTCTGCAATAAAAAATTGAGGTTGATACTCCATTGTTACAGTACAGTTCTGTTTACGAGAATATTTTATACGTATCAGTACAGAGCAACCTGTAAAATTTTTATTACAGAAATGAATAGAGGGTACCAAATTATGTTACTCTGAAACTTTTTCAGATTTTTTTGAGACCCAAAACTATTTTTAAATAATTATTGAAAGTGCGGCCACGCCCCCTGGAGGCGTCAATAGGCGTCCAAGCACTATCCTTTTTATCAAGGATTAAGGGATGCCAACTTAACTTACAACTGTTTCAATAATGATTTAAAAATAGTTCTGTGTCTCAAAAATATGTGAAAAAATTCAGAGTAGCATAATTAAATACCTTCTATTCATTTCTGCAATAAAAAATATCATGTAGGTTGTCTATTATAATAGAGTATCGACCTCAAAATTTTTTATTCTAAAAATTAATAAAGGATGCAAAGTTATGCCATTCTGATTTTTTTTTCATACTTATTACAGACCGGGAATTATTTTTAAAAAAATTATTGAAAGTACAGAAAAAGTGACGCCTCTCTTAAAGGTGAACTGAAGGGATTGCTTTTTTTTTCCATTAGGGAACCTTATATTACCTATCCCATCCATCTGCACTAATTTTTTCATGGCAGATACTTATTGTGCTGCTGTAGGACAATTAGTGAAAAAGTGAAGTTGTGACGTATTAGCGACGGTTGGTTGACTTAAAACTCGCCGCCGTGAAAACACACACGAGCGACCGCGGAAACTGCCGAGAGAGTGGCGATCGCGAGCCGATCGCCGCTCCCTCGGCAGTTTCTGCGGTCGCTCGCGGTAGCTCGTGTGTTTTTTCACGGCGGCGAGTTTTAAGTCAACCAACCGTCGCTAATACGTCACAACTTCACTTTTTCACTAATTGTCCTACAGCAGCACAATAAGTATCAGCCATGAAAAAATTAGTGCAGATGGATGGGATAGGTAATACAAGGTTCCCTAAAGGGAAAAAAAAGCAATCCCTTCAGTTCACCTTTAACAAAATGATAGGACCTAAAAGGGGCGTACTTTCAAATCCAACCTCGATAAAACTTGTTACTAATACTTAAAAAATCTGAAAAAAAAGTCAGAATGGCATAACTTTGCACCCTCTATTCAAATTAATTTCCGCAGTAAAAATTTTTGAAGTCGATCCTCCATTATAATTTAATCTAATATTAAAAATTGAAAATAGAATTAATAATTAATTTTAAATAAAATAATCATTATAATTTCAGGTTGGAAGTGTTATCCATGAACTAATGCATGCTCTGGGATTTTTCCATGAACAAAGTAGAGTGGATAGAGACGAGTATATAAAAATTGAATGGCAAAATGTCATGCCAGGTGAGTTGAAAGTATCATACAGTCAAATTAATTTGAAATTCCCGCCCCGGAAATGAGTAGGTTCTGATCTTCCTAGGCCTTTTCGTAAACCCTGCTCAGTGTACACTTTCTGCACCCAATCGACCTTATGTACATAGGATATAAGGTCGATTGGGTGTAGAAAGTGTACACCAAGCATGCAGGGTTTACGAACAGGCCCCCTGTTCATGTCCAATTTTTGTATTTTTACTAATAAATCAGTTCTCTTGCTGCAAATCTCTCAGTGAAATTTCAAACTCCAAATGCAAACAGGAAGGACAGCGGGAATATTAAATTAATTTGACTGTAGTGGAACTTAACTAAGAGGTTTAAATAAAAATTACTTTTGAAGTTAAAAAAAAAAAAATCAATAAAAAATTGAGTGCGATTCACGAAGCAGTTATATAGCCAGGTTTCTAGCCACGTTTAGCTATACCTGTTTTACGTGTTAAACAACCTATTTAAATTTGATTAAGCTAAACGTGGTTAGAAACTTGACTAACTGCATCGTGAATTGCGCCCATTGTAATATACCGTATTATGCTTTCTGTTTTTTTTAAATAATGATTTATTTTGAATACAGATTGTACTAACGTATGTTTTGATTGAAACTAAAAGTTTTTGGTTGTAATAAAGATCGGAGTTGGGATGATTTTTTTTTTAAATTAATGAATGGTATCAAAACTTTCAATATTTATTGTTTTAATTTATTGGAAAATAAAATATATAAAAGCTGCAATAAAGAAGTTTACAAAATCCATCAGATTAAAAATATAAATGTTATCAGCATATTTTCTAAGTCCATTCGCCACAAAACCAAATTCTTTACTTAACACAATTTTTGCAACTAGTAGCAATATATAATATTTAGTAGTTCTTATATGATAATTAGTCAAATTATTAATTTTCACTCGTAATATTCTTCCAGGAAAAGAAATCAACTTTGAAAAATACGAGTCTTTACTTTACGGTGAACCTTATGATTACGGAAGTGTAATGCATTATTCATCTTTTTCTTTGTCTAAAAATAATCTCAAAACAGTGATACCACTGGTAAGTAAATTCTAAAAAAAATATGTATTTTGTAATTTTTAACTTTCATTTTAAGTATAGTAAAATACAGTATGGACCTCAAAATTTTGCATTGCAAAAATGGAGAGAGTTATGCCACTCTGATTTTTTTCAGATTTTTTAGAGACTGGGAAATATTGCTAATATATAAGTTTGCCTTGTCCATTTTTGAACCCACGCCCCTTTTAGGTCCTTCTTTTTTATAAAGATATATAGGCGTCAAGAGTCTTCACTCTCTCTGTACTTTCATTTTTTTTTTTTTTAATATTTCTTGGGCTTTAAAAAATCTGAAAAAAATCAGAGTAGCATAACAAACACCCTCTTTCCATTTATGCACAATAAAAAGATTTGAGGTCGATACTCTATTCTATGGTAAATAAATATGTGACTAAATTTTCAGACAAAAAATGTGTCAATTGGGCAACGTCGCGAATTCAGTCGCAGTGATGTTAAGAAGGTTAGGGCGATGTACATGTGTCCTTCTGAACATGAGGAAATGGAGAAAGAAGAAGAAGATGAAGGTCATGATGATTAAAAAACATAAAACGTGAAAATGTTGGCAAAATTATGTAGTAAAAATAAAATAAATTTAGCTGTATATCGATGCACTTTTTTTCTACACAGTCGCCTTCTTTCATACTTAGTATTATAAAAATTATTAATTAATATTTTGTTCATAGTATTTAAGATTCATTTGTGTAGTCATCCTAAATGGATAAATGGCATATTCAGACGAGAAAAAGTGTAAAATAAATAATAGTTCAAACTTTTTTTATTTTTTTATTATAATAAAGAAAGAAAACAATCCTTAAAATTAGATAAAATATTGTTTCAATACGCTTTCTTAGTGTTTAATTATTACTATGATGTTAAAATAAAATTATAATAATTTTAAAGTCATTAAAAAAATTGATATGCATACTGTACTGATTTCCAGCTATAATAATGGACAACGTGCATGAATTTTTTATTAATATATTTGGAAGAGGACCTTGAATTGTATATTGTCATTTTGTTCAGATTTTTCTGATTTTAGTACAGTATATTTGCACTGTAGAACCCTTAAAATAGTACTGAAAAACACTATAACGTCATAGTAATGCAAATATTTATCGTGCAAGCATAGGAAAAAAAGTTGCATGACTATGATGTCACAGCCTATTTGCAATCGATTTTAAGGGTGTTAGAGGGTTCAAAAAATCTGACAAAAATGGAGTATCGACCTCACTATTTTTTATTGCAGAAATGGATAGAGGGTGCAAAGTTATGCTACTCTGATTTTTTTCAGATTTTTTAGAGACCGGGAACTATTTTTAAAAAATTATTGAAAGTTCTTTTTGTGACGTCACGAGATGCCGCTCCTTAAGAAAAAGATAGAACTTGCCGCCGCGTGACGTCACAAAATAATTTCAATAATTTTTCAATAATTTTTTAAAAATACTTCCCGGGCTCTAAAAAAGCTGAAAAAAATCAGGGTAACATAACTTTTTACCCTCTATCCATATCTGCAATAAAAAAAAATTAAGGTCAATACTCCACTGTCAAAAACATAACGGGAGGTCTTTTATATAAATAAATATCCCGAGTTGAAGTAAATATTTCATATTTTATTCATTTTTAACGTCTCTTTTCGTCTTATTTCCTCCTATTTTGCACCATTTTGGTCCTCTTTCCTCTCATTGAGCATGATATATTGAAAAATCGTCTGCATTTCATCCTCACGTTAAGCGAGAAAGAAATAAAATGCGTTTTTGAGGTAAAAAAAAAAAAACGTAATAACATTAGGTTTATTTATTTATTATTTTAACCCTATTCAAATACGATACACAAATTGTTATCTAGATATAATAATGTTTTTAGGGTGGAGATAACATGCAAAAAGCGCCAAATAGAGACTGTTATTCCAATTAAGTGATATTAATTAATACAAATATAATTTAGACCTGTAAAGGATGAATGGACAACATATGTGAAAAAATTTTATTGCAGAAATGAATAGAGGGTATTGTAATATATAATAGAGGGTATATGCTACTCTGAATTTTTTCAGATTTTTTTTTAGACCCAGAACTATTTTTAAATAATTATTGAAAGTTCGGCAACGCCCCCTGGAGGCGTTAATAGGCGTCCAGTCTCTATCCTTTTTATTAAGAATTCAGGGGTGCCAACTGAAATCACAGGACTTTCAATAATTATTTAAAAATAGTTCCGGGTCTTAAAAAAATCTGAAAAAATTCAGAGTAGCATAATTTGGTACCCTCTATTCATTTCTGTAATAAAATATTTTCATACGTATGTTGTCCATTGTAGGCATATTTTTTAACAAATATAACAAAATTTCATTGCATCACCTGATGACATGCAGCTCATTGTTATAATACACAAGAATTTTGTTTACATACAGTACATTCTCCCCATTAAAAGTGAGGTCATGCATGATGCACTTTACGCTCTAAATAATATAGTCGCATTTTTACACGAACAAAGATAAGAATTGAAAGAAGACGTACGTAGAATTATTTTCTAAAAAGATCACATTGAAAATATAAGGTTCTTTTATCAACATGATTTTAAAGCAAAATTTCATTACTCTTGGTAAGTATTTATAATTGATTAATATTTTTTTTAAATAAAAAATTTGTATTTTAATTACATATTTATATATAGAGATCAGATGAGCGTATAGTTTTTAAAATTAAGCCTACATTACACGATATAATTTTTCTAGTTATTGTATACAATTTTTCCTTGCAAGAAAATTTTATCTCCATACAAACAAATGGAGATTAAGTTTTCTTGTAAGGAAAAATTGTATACAATAATTAGAAAAATTGTATCGTGTAATACCGGCTAAAGAAATAAATCTATTAAATAATACGAGATTGTAAACATATATAGTATATAGTTAATTTCTTTTTTTTTTTATCATTATCTATATTTTTAATTTATAATGCACCGCAGAAGACTTTATTTTTGAGAATTATTTGATATTTAATTATAATTAATGTATAGAGCACTTTTGAGACATTTTAAATTTATTTATTACAACTGCAATTCCAATTTATTATATATAATTTTATTTAAAATTGATTGTACAATTATTTATAATTTTAAAGCATGAAAATTTATCTTTGCCAGGTAGACAGTGGACAAAAAACAAACAAAATACTTTTAAATTGCATAAAGAAATACCATTATTATCAATAGAAAATCTATATAAAAAGTTTCCTGTATATTTTGGATGATGGAGATCGACTAAAATATTACTGTTGCTTTTTTAAGATTTCTTTGCATCTACAAAATCAAGAGGAAAGGTGCTGTAACGTCATATTGCAAGACAGCACCTTTCCTCTTGATTTTGTAGATGCAAAGAATATGAAATGGAGAATAGACCTCGTTTTTATTGCAGAAATGGATAGAGGGTACAAAGTTATGCTACCCTGATTTTTTAAAGATTTTTTTACAGACCTGGAACTATTTTTAAAAAAAACAATGAAATTCTTTTTTGTGACGTTACGAGGCGGCAAATCCTATCCTTTTTTTAAGGAGCGACGCCTCGTGACGTCACAAAACAACATATTCAATATTTTTTTGAAAAATAGTTCCCTGTCTGTAAAAAATCTGAAAAAAATCAGGGTAGCATAAAATTGCACCCTCTATGTATTTCTGCAATAATATAAAAACGAAGTCGATATATTCTTTTAAAAAATTATTGAAGGTTTTTCATTATGATATTAATTGTTATATTTTTCTTTCTTCACAGCAATGATTGCAACAGCTCTTCTATTCCTTACCATTATATTACAAGGAACCTTATCATTACCAGCCATTACACCAAAGGCTGTATTGACAATTAAACCGAAAATATTTACCACAGTGGTTACAGTACCTAAAAATAAAGTACCAATTACAACTACAAAAATACCAACTACAAACGCTAAACAAGTAATAACTACATCAAAAATAATTATTACTACACTTAAAACTCCTATAACAACCATTAAACCTGTGATAAAAACAGGAACAACACCACGACCAGTAATTACAACGAAGAAATCAAATAATACATTTAACCCAAATGCTATACCAGATTTAGAAAATTTTATTAGAAAAGTAAGAAATAACAGTCGTGGAAAACCGGATGCGGCAGTTGGTAAGTTCCTGACTATGTTAATGCATAATTACAGTTATGTGTTTTTTATATCAAAATCACAATCGAGATAGGATGTTTCACAATATTATTAGAGCCTTTGGAATATTGGAAATGCAAAAATATTTTTTGTTTGTTTCTTCTTTGGTTAAATTAGAATAAGATAAAAAATGAAATATTGTTTAATTAAATGATATTGCAAAATTTTCGTTGCGTTAAAATTTTTTTAAAAAAATATATAATATTAACATAATAAAAACAACATGATGTTTTTTATTAAAATCTTTAAATAACAAAAATAGGTATTGAAGAATAATTATTTATGTATTTTTCAATCGATAAGATTACGGGATTTAATCTTGATTGCTGTATTCAAAAGGTGACCAATAAAAAACAAACAAACAAGTTCTTCTTATATTTACTCACAAACTTTACATTCTTAAACTCCCAGGTATTATAAAGTATTTAAATTTAGAATATTATATTTATACATTAAATATTTTTTACTGTGATATATTAATTAAGTGAAATGATTCGAGTGTTGTTAGATGATAATAGTTTAATGAAAATTGTAATTAATGAATTTAAATAAAAAGCTAATTAATTGTTATACAGTATATTACACATATTTTATGATATAATAATGCTTTGATATTTTCTCTAAATGTTGCTGTTACTAAATTGTATAAATTCCAATTCAAACTTCAAATATAGAGGATATATTATATATATGTGTACGGACAAACATCACCCACATATAAGAAATTATTAAATCAAAGTGGACTTGATGGGATTTGATCGTCATGATTTATAAATAATATAATAACTTATTTTTAACCTGAATTTTCCAGGTCGCTCAGTATCTGCGTGGCGTCCAGGGTTCCACCACCCTGAGGAACTTGGATCTTATACTCAGGGTGATATTTTAACCCTGATGAGCCAACCTCGAGCTGGAATCACAGACCTGTCCTACAGATGGCCTAAAGGAGTGGTTTATTATAACATTAACGGAAATTTCAGTGAGTTGCTATAATTTATATAGAGCACGAGAGCACGGTATGTACTAGTTGAAAATTTACGTTTTCAATTCATCTTTTACGCATGTAAATATAATCTTATAACGTCTTTTTACCCCAAAAACACATCTTATTTCCTCCTCACTCAAAAAAAAAAAAAAAAAAAAAAAAGCGAGTATAATGAATTGAAGACAACATTTTCATTATTCTGTTCAATGAGATGAGAGAAGACGAAATCTCGTATTTTTTGCCTACATTTTTTCCTCGTGCAAAATGGGAGTAAAAATATAACAGGATAGTTGTTGAAAGTGAATTAAAGATGAAAATGAGCAACCTAAATGAAATTTCTTTATTGCAGAAATGAATAGAAGGTACAAAAATTATGCTACTCTGAATTTTTTCAGATGTTTTTGAGTCCCGGAAATATTTTTAAATAAGTATTGAAAGTTCTGTAAGTTAAGTTGGTATCCCTGAATCCTTAATAAAAGAATAGGACTAGAGACGCTTATTGACACCTCCAGGGGGCGTGGCCACACTTTCAATAATTATTTAAAAAGAGTTCTGCAGCTGGTTTTCAAAAAGATATGAAAAAAATCAGAGTAGCATAATTTGGTACCCTAGATTTCTGCAATAAAAAAATCTTTTTATGTAGGTTGTCCATTATTTCAACTCAGGACTTTATCGTAGAAAGAGCACACTCATGCAGGTTTTCCATGCAGAGACCCTACAGAGACCTCCGTGATAAATGGCTAGGAATTTGAACAACCTGGGCCGAGTTCCTGGCCATATGTCACGGAGGTCTCTGTAGGGTCTCTGCAGGTTTTCCATTAATAAATTAAATACAGCCGACAGCCAGAGAGCGCTAATCTTGGTGGCCATGAATGAGTACCACGTCAACACATGTGTCCGGTTCGTCCAGTACGATGGTTCACAGAGAGATTACGTCAGTATTGAGAGTTCGTACACTGGGTGTTGGTCAAACCTGGGGAGAAATGGAGGCAAACAATACGTCAACTTCCAGCCACCGAGCTGTTTCTATTACGTAAGTAATACAGTAAAATGTACAGTTATCTTCAAAGAGAATAGAACAACAATCAACTTCAAAATTTGTATTGCATAAATGAATAGAGGGTGTGCAGGCGCGGATCCAGAAAAAAATATCAGAGGGGGCTGCTTCCATAACGCCAATGTAAAAAAATAATGAAGTTGGGGAAATGCCTATATTTCCCATGTTAAATCCAAAATTTAGTGTTGGGGGGGGGGGGACTCTGCAGCTCCGCAGCTCCCCCTCCCCCTGGATCCGCGCCTGAGGGTGTGCAAAAAGTTATGTCTCTCTGATTTTTTTCAGATTTTTTAAAGCCCAGGAACTATATATTTAAAAAATAATTGAAAATACAGAGAGGGGTGTCAAGAGGCGTCACTTCTTTAGTAAAAGTAGGATAGAACCAAAAGGAGCGTGGGTTCAAACCCGACCTCGGCAAAACTTTTCTGGCCTTTAAAAAATCTGAAAAAGTATAACATAACTTTGCACCCTCTATCCATTTCTGCAATACAATTTTTGAGATCAATACTGTTTTAAAATTCATGAATGTGTTATCACCATTGCTTATTTCTTTAAATGTATAATCAATACCTTGATGTTTCTTTACAAATTAAAATTTCAGGTTGGAACTATTATCCATGAATTGATGCATATGATTGGATTTTTCCACGAACAAAGCAGAATGGACCGTGATAATTATATTGGAGTTGCTTTTGAAAACGTTATATCAGGTAATATACATGCTCTGTCTTCACTGCAATATAAATTAAATGTAAATGCTTTTTAAATACAGTCCTTAAGTACAGTTAAGTACAGAAACATAATAACTTTTATTTATACTATAATAATTATACTATGTAATTATTTTTGTGTAGATTCGGTTCTATATTATGCTCAGCTCTTATACAGTATGACACGCAAGACAAACAATTGAGTAATAATTATTCAAATTTTCAAAGTTACAATACATAATTATTTTTCTTCAAAGTTAATTAAAAAATCAATATGTTAGACATTTTGTAATATATTTATATTTAAACTTAATAACATATAATAGTTTCGTCTGTCAAGCTTGGTTCTTTTAAAAAAATTATCTATTTTTTTTGTAACTTTTTTCAGGCAAAGAATATAATTTTGATACATACGAATCATTTACTTATAATGTATCTTATGATTATGGAAGTGTTATGCATTATTCGCAATATGCATTTACCAAAAATCAGCTGCCCACTATCAATAAGGTAAAGTTATTAACAATTGCTTTAACAAAAATGGAGTATTGACCTCAAAATTTTTTATTGCAGAAATGGATACAGCGTGCAAAGTTATGCTACCCTGATTTTTTTCATATTTTTTAGAGCCTGGGAAGTATTTTTAAAATATTATTGAAAGTTCTTTTTGTGACGTCACGAGACGCCGCTCCTTAAGAAAAAGACAGGACTTAACGCCACGTGACGTCACAAAAAGGACTTTCAATATTTTTTTTTAAAAATACTTCCCGGGCTCTAAAAAATCTGAAAAAAAATCAGGGTAGCATAACTATGCATCCTCTATCCATTTTTGCAACAAAAAAATTGAGGTCAATACTCCATTGCTTTAACAATTGAATTTTTATTATTTTCTATATTTTTAATTGTTGTAGGCAATAAAATCTAGTCTTGGTACAAAAGTAACAACAGTCAACCTTAAATATTCACAGAAACAATGGTATTATTGTTTGATAAGTTGATAAAGTATTTGGCTCTTCAAACAAAATTCCTTGCATCAAAATAGTACTGTATATTATTAAATGATACCTTGACTATTATAAAAGTAAAATAATTATACCAAAGAACTCATATTTCCTAATTCTTTGATTATACTGTATAATGATATTAATGATTTTTGTATATGACGATCTTTAGCATTAAATTTAAATAAAATCGTCTTTATTGAGGGCGGGATTTAGGCCATTAGGCCCACTCTTCCATCCAACCCAATGAAAATACAATGAAGAGATTTTTAATTATTTTTAGTAAAAACACATAAATATACTGTTGTAATACCCTACATAGTACATACTATATGTAACATACATTTAAATACAAAAACTATATATATAATATAGTTATAATATAAATAATATCATAGAAAATTATATTAAAACACTGCAAGATAACAATTTGTCATGTTAAAATTAATCTAATAATGACTCCTACATAAATGACTCTCACAATCAGATATATATTTTTCAATTTATTATTGTTATATAATATATATAATATATCTCCAGCATGCCAAATTTGAAAGTACAGGCTCCATGTAAAACAGAGTATTCCTCATCAGACAACTTCAGCAGCTAGGGAGGGTGTTCGTGAGACACAGTGGGAAGTAAGAAACATTTGTTAAGAAAAAACCAGCAGGGCATTATAATTTTAATTACTTATTATAATTATTATTATTATTATTTTTTTTTAAATAATTTTACATGCATAGATAAGAAAAACATATTACATTTGTTATTGGTATGCATGCAGGAACATATGCAGAAATTTAAAATATTAATGTCTTGATGATTTTTCTACTTTTTTTTCAAATAAAAACAGTTTAGCGCACTGCACACATTTTCACACAGAAATATTGTCTATAGCACTAAGACCTGAAATTCATCTTTATAACATATTGCACTGCACTTTTCACAATTTTTCATCATTATATTTATATAAATATATATTTATACATATATTTTATAACTAAGACACGAATTATGCTAGGTATAAGATTTAGTGAAAATCTTATGGGTTAACATTGAACGAGATTTCATTACAACCTATAATGCAAGGAGTTTTATATATTTATTAATATAATTGTAATTGATATTTATTATTATTTTTTAAATATTATTAAAAAATTATTTTTTTCTTTTGCAGCCATCAAATATTTCTATTGGACAACGCTTGGCTCTCAGTGCTTTGGACATAGAGAAAATACGAGCAATGTACAAATGCATAGGAAATGTATCTACTTTGACTTAGTTCATTGAATCTTAATTATTGTTGAGGTTGTCTATTTCAAAGTCTTCTACTCGTTGTTAGTAAACAAAGTGTTGTTGTACAATGTCTATTGCATGAAAGGAAAAACATGGGACGGTTGTTGATTTACATGTTAACTTATGGAAAATGACCGTTAATTATGAAGTTGAAACGGTTACCTAGCGCCAACAATGCCATTACGTTCTCTACTCTGGTGGCAAAATTAAGCACTACGTCGTCCCATGTTTAACAATGAAAAAAGCTTCATGCGACAGACATTATATAAGCAATGGTTTGTTACAACCATTGCGAGTAGAAGACTTTGGTCTATATACATAACATCATTTCGAAAAAAAAAAAATATATATATAATATATACAATACGATGTTACGTTTCATTACCGAAATTATTTTCTAAAAAAATAAATAAATAAATAAAAATTATTTTATTTTTTAAAACAACACAACCTTTTTTTTTCTAACTTGTAAGTTTGAGCTTTCACGTGACTTGTAAATTATTCAACCTTGCATAGTATACAATTTTTTTTAACCTTTTTTTTTTAAGCAATATCTAAATTCTTAGAAAAATGCTGATATAAATTTATCAAAAAAGAAAACGAAATTTAGAAGAGAACTGAAACAGTTCAGCAAACATTTCATTACGATATTTTTTAAGTCTTTTTCAACACTTTGTAATTTGAATTTATGAAAACTTACAGTAAATAAGACGATATACCTGTAATAGGAATGTTGAAGAGGTTGAATCAAATAAATATTTTTTAATTTTTTTTTTCTCCAGCGTTGAATTTAGATCTGCTCTTACATATATTTACATAATATGATAATTATTCAGTAGTTAACATAATTATATTGAAAATAGGAAGTTTATATTGAAATTATCGTAATTTAGAATGAATGTGTGATTTCATATAAATATAAATATAAATAAATTTATTTTATTTATTTATTTCACCCAAAGAAAATACAAAAAAAAATATACATATATACAAAGCATACAAGGGTGTGGATAACATACAAAAGCGTAAAAACACTATCTCACATAAGTGATAGTTATCCTGAAATTTTAATATATATTTTGTTGAAAATGGGTGTAATATTTTATTTTAGCACTTAAAATTATTGCTTTGCTATTAATTAATACATTGAGTTCTTAATTTTATTGTTTAAAAAATATTAGATTCCTTTAGTTTGCCCCTGTGGAATAGAAAACGCAACCTTGCATTACATAAGTGATAAATAAGTTGCATACATTTTAAAGTTGCAGGCGGAAAAAATAAAATGGCGTCTGCTTCCGTGATAAAATTTTAATAATAAAGTAATTATAATTTTAAATAAAATGCAATTAAATATATTTATATAAACAATGAATTTTAATTAATAATAATAAGATAAATTCGTATTTTTTATTTAACTATAAAATAAATTTTCTAAACCAAGGCAGATAATTACCAATAAAATATAAGGTATCATTCCAAAAGACTAACTAATCCGAAGCATTTATATATTTATTTATATTTTCAATATCTATAAATTGCTGAAACCATGCACGGAATCATCAACGTGATATTACAGAGCTGAGACGGTTCCAACACATCTGTACATGATTCTTATCTTCTCTATGTCGCTGGCACTTAATGCTTTACGTTGTCCTATTACTGCGCCATTGGTCTGAAACAAAATCAAGATTATAATTTCACTTCTTTTATTATTATTTATTGGGGGGCACTGACATAGCTTCACTTTAGTCTCGATTTTTATCCCAAATTAAAGTAAGTACTAAAAACGATGCTAAATCAGTGTTAAAAAGATTAATGTCACTGAAGCGGCCATTGCTCAATTTTTTTCCGAACGTGAATTAAAAATATTTTGAGTCCATAAAATAAATTTAAAATAATTATTAGTTCTCTGAATGTAGAAAAACAACAAATTCAGTGCAGATTTTAAATAATTAATTTTTTCTTGAGAAAAATACGCTGATTTGACTAAAAGCTACAGCAGTCCCCATTTAAAACAAGGCTAATTAAATTTAAATGCTGGATATCTAAAAAATTTCATCGATTTTGATCTTTTCATTTTTTTTTTTATGGAAATAATTTCATAGTGTCAGAAAGGTTTTATATATTATTAATTTTACTGAGCATATTTTTTTTACCGCTGACATTAATCCTTAAACATGATATATTAGAAAGTATGAGCTAAATCGGTGCTAAGCAATATTAAACAAATACGTTGATTTAGGAAATATACCTTAGTTTCAATGGTTGCACGATCATTTTTTGAGAATGCATTTTTGGAATAATGCATAACACTTCCATAGTCGTATGGTACGTTGTAAGTTATGGAGTTCTCTTTTGCAAAATTTGGTTCCATGCCTAAAAGGAATAACTTAGTTATGAGAAAATTTTTACAAGGAAGTATGCTTCAAAATTAATAATATATACACAAAAAAACATTTTTACCCATTATATATACAGTACTATTTTTTTTTATATATTTTTTTTAACTAGTTTTATTAGTGAAAAATAAGAATACAGTCCTACAAAGGCCGGAAGCTTTATGGGTAGGTGCTGGTGTACTACAAATTATATTACATTACAGTGAGCTTTGCAGAAAATTAAATACAAGCAGGAAAAAAAAATTCAAAATAAATATTCAATCAGCAAAAACATGCACAATAGTAGTTCCTTTAATTATCCTTTGATTGATAAAATATTTTTCAGTGTAAATCTTGATGTAGCAATAATTTCTTCAATCTATTATATAATCTATAATCTACTGTATATTATATATATAATCTAGCTATTTATTATGATACCTATTACTATTTATTTTGATTTATTTAGAGAGAGTGAGACAGAAAGAGAAATTTCAACAATATAAGTTATTCATTTCACATTGACTTTATATTAAAATAATTATAAAATCTAACCAATTTAACTGAATGAAAATATAAGACCTCAAAAAGCAAAACAACATAATTTACGATATAGATTACTTATTCATATAATGTATATTCACTATACGGTCACATGGCAGTGTTTAATACGGGTCCGTTGACAGCGCCTCATAAGAATAACATTATCTATCGCAAAGTCTTCTACTCGCAATGGTTGTAACAAACCATTGTTTATAATGTCTGTCGCATGAAGCCTTTTTCATTGTTAAACATGGGACGACGTAGTGCCTAATTTTGCCACCAGAGTAGAGAACGTAATGGCATTGTTGGCGCTAGGTAACCGTTTCAACTTCGTAATTAATGGTCATTTTCCATAAGTTAACATGTAAATCAACAACCGTCCCATGTTTTTCCTTTCACGAGACAGACATTACACAACAATACTTTGTTTACCAACAACGAGCAGAAGACTTTGATCTATCGTCAATGAACACGTTTTAAGCACCGTCATGTGATTGTACCTTTAATAATATTTTTTTTAACAATTTTCACAAAATCGTCACGGTCCAGTCTACTTTGTTCATGGAAAAATCCAATCGTATGTAGTAACTCGTGGATTGAAGTGCCAATCTGAAATTAATAAAAAATAATTAATAATAAATAGTTCATAATGGAGTATCGTCCTCAATTTTTTTTATTGCAGAAATGGATAGAGGGTGCAAAGTTATGCTACCCTGATTTTTTTCAGATTTTTTTGAGACCGGGAACTATTTTTAAAAAGTTATTGAAAGTCCTTTTTGTGACGTCACGCGGCGGTAAATCCTATCTTTTTCTTAAGGAGCGGCGTCTCGTGACGTCACGAAAAGGACTTTCAATAATTTTTTAAAAATAGTTCCCGGGCTCTAAAAAATCTGAAAAAAAATCAGGGTAGCATAACTTTGCACCCTCTATCCATTTCTGCAATAAAAAAATTGAGGACAATACTCTATTTTATTATTTTAAAGATGTAATATTTTGAATATATTAATCTGAAAAAGATCAGACTCATTTTTTCAATTTCACATCCAGCAAAGGAGGCAAGGGTAAAATTTGTGCTGCCCCGAATTAAGGGCCGGGTACATAGTGCGTACTTTTCATTTATCAAATCGTGGTGATCAACTTTCATATTTTTGCTTTAGCAATTACTATTATTTAATTACCATCTACAAAATTTTCAATCTTAAATTTATTTGCCTATATTTCAAATGCTGTTCTATTAAATGGTAAGGAGCTATATTCTACTTATTGTTAGCGATAAAGAATTTCTACAAATTTTACACAAAAATAAATTTTCAAATTATATGTATATTACACATGCTGGATTTTTTCTCTCTAGTTTTATATACATTATAAGTTAGAATATAATATATTATTAAACATTTTTTATTTAAAGATCGAAATAATAATTTGTTGCCAAAATTAATTCCTATCATATTGTCACGTGGCAGTTTAGTTAAAAGTAATAGTAACTTATTAAATAACGCGGAAGTGCAGCTCTGTGGTTATGCACGCAATGCTGATGCGTCTAGACACCGCATCAGCATGGCAGTGCAATGGCCTGCAGGTATTGCTGACACTTCACGTTTGGGAGTTATATAAGCCGCCCCGTGACTTGGTCACTGGGAACTCTGAGAGCTTACACAAACACTTATAAGGCCCGTTCGTAAACCCTGCTCTGTGTACACTTTCTACACCCAATCGACCTTATATCCCATGTACATAAGGTCGATTGGGTGCAGAAAGAGTACACCGAGCAGGATTTACGAACAGGCCTATAATTAGTATAATTACTGTACGCTTTGCGGCCGGCCCTGCTGGGCTTGGTCGTATGTATTATTATATTAATCAATTAAAGTGGATCCACAAGACGTCTCGAGTCTCTGTACTGATACTCCTCTGCCCAAACACGGGAAGATTCCGTCTCAATACCACACGGAGTGGTGCAACCAGCCGCTCCGTGACAATGCTCCACCTCGTTTAACTCGTCATATTGTGCTCTTCAAGCCTCCTAGGGGGCGTGTTAATGCCTCAAAGTTTGCTTTTTGTACGAGAGTGCAAAATTATTATAACAAATTTGTTGTGGAACATCAAGATGTGGATATATTTGACTCCTCCTTATGTCACTTCCGGACTCAAGTTATGAGTGCTCTGTTTTAATGCTATTAATGCAGGATTTATTTTCATTTTTGTTTTATTTTTTGTGTATTTCACTTAATGTTTAATAAGTATTTGCTTTGTTTTAGTGTATATGGTTGACTTATTGTATTTAGTGCCTTGGTTATGTAACCGTTGCTAAATAAATATTAATTTGAATTTGAATATTTATATATCGTTCTATGAAATACAAGAATACTTACATAAAAAAGACATCCTGGAGATTGAAGATTGACGACTTGTTTCCCTCCAACGCGACCCATTGATGACCAACATCCTGTGTTTCCTTTCTCAATACTTATGTAATCTTTCTCAACACCAGTGTAAGGCACAAACTTGATACATGTGTTCTTATGGTATTCCGATATGGCGTTTAAGATTACGGCTTGATCTGCATCATCTGTTAAAAAAATTATGAGATATAGTACGTACAGATATTTGCAAAAAAACATTGAGGACATTCACAAAGCACTTTAACCCCCACTTTAGCCCCAAGTTTTATCCCTGGTACTAAACATGATGCTAAACTAGGAGTTAGACATGGTTAGCCCCTGGTTTAGCACCATGTTTAGTACCAGAGATAAATCTTGGGGCTAAAGTTGGGATTAAAATGCTTTGTGAATGCCCCCCATTGTGTCCTAAAATTTTTGTAATGGTAAAAAATTTTAACTGTCATAAAAAAAAGTTATTATTTGAAAAATTTCCATCCACAATTCATATTTAACAAGCCCAAACCTATTCTTTGGACATCTGTTTACCTCAAAAGTACGTCTAATTTAATATGTGCTCAAAATATGAAATGGAAATCATGACATCAGGCATGTAATTTCTATATTTTATTCCCAATAAATGTAATTTCAGCTTTCTTTTTCATACATTGTTCACTAGATAATGAATATATTTTTTTCCTACATAAAAAGACGTTAAAAATCATCCGGAATCGAGGGGTCTTCAAATAACACCACTTAACCCAAACTCAGGGCTATGCTCCATTACCCTGCCTAAACTTAGCCTACGACAGTCTTAGCGCCAACAATGAAGAATACGCTAAGACTGTCTTAATTTTAGGATTGTTGTAATTTGTGTTTTTTGAAGACCCCCATGTACTTTTTTTTTTATTATTATTATTATTGACATTTAATATTACAGTAGTGTTTTTCCGATAAAATTAGTAAAATTTTTCAGTTCAAATTTATTTTAAATTAAAATCATTATGTGAATTACCGGTACTTATACATAACTATTATACGAATTCATATATGAGGTCTACATTTTCAAGGCATAAATGTGTTGATTTTGATTGTTGTAATAATTAAAATCAACAAAGTTAAGTCTCAATTAAAGTAAGACTTTATGAAATTGGTTTAATGTATTTATCAAGGAAGAAAATGAAGTAATGCAGTTTCCCATAATTATTGTCTTTCAACTGCAAGTCTCATTTTAATGCACCTTTTTTTTTGTATTATAATGGTGTACTGACAAAAAAAAAATGTTTTAAGTTTTTGTCAACATTTCAAAAGGCACGAGAATTTCATGAAGAACAAGCCCTATTACAGCATTCTACGACAATTTCCTGATTTTATATGAATTTTTGAAACCTCTAAAAAATTACGTCATAGCATTGAATCTTAAATGGGAAAATAGATCAGTTAACATTGCCAAATCCCATACTTAATATTGAAATGTAACCAAAACTTCATTTGCAAGGTTTTTAGGTGCTAGAATCACGATAATGAAGGTTTCAAATTCCTACCTCAATAACTTTTCATTTTAGCAATGTTAACTGATGCATTTTCCCATTTAAGATTCAATGCTGTGACGTCATCAAAAAAAGTTTTAAAAATTCATATGAAATCAGCAAATTGTCGCAGAATGCTCTAATAGGGCTCATTCTTCGTAGAATTCAGAGTACTTTTTACTAATATTGCTAACTCAAATACCGGTCAGTACCCCATTGAAATTTTTTTTGTCTCAATTTATTCAAAATTGTTGTAAGCCATTGTAATTGAGAGTTACTTACTGAATGTATTTGCAATTTTATAAGGAATTGTTCCCTTGGGCCATCGATAAGTGCCATTAGTCAAGCCGTTTCTTATTGATATTGAAGAATCTGGTAGTAGGATGTCCCCATATTTGTAGAAACTAAGTTCTTCAGGGTTTTTAAATCCAGGGCTCCAGGTTTCAACTAATCGACCTGTGAATGAGGTAAATAATAAGAATTTCATGGTACGATAAATTTTAGTAGGATTCACGTATTAACCGGATCTGGATCAATCATCAAAGTCAAGCTAAACCAAGTTTGATTAACATGAACATATATTTCAATAACTATTTACTTTTTTTTCTCCCATCAATCGAAAAGTAAATCGTTGCGCTATTTGCATCAATTTAATTTTTAAAACTCATCATGCATGATAATAATTTTACCAAATTACTTACTAATGTACATAATTTATTATAATATAAAAATAAATTAACTTATTTAATTGAATATAATATATAAATATTTTAATATAATATATTAAGGATGAATATCAGTAGATTGATATCTCGTAATCGTAGCGCCTGAATGCAACAATACTTGAAGGGGACTTAAAACTCCCTATCAATAGGTGGCATACAAATTTTGAAGCGAATCTGTCTTCAGGCGCGGATCCAGAAAAAAATTTCGGGGGGGGGGGGCTGCTTCCATAAGGCCAATGTTAAAAAAAAAATTTGGAGTGGGGGAAATGCCTATATTGTCCATGTTAAATCCAAAATTTCGGGGGGGGGGGGGGGCTGCAGCCCCCCCCCCCTGGATCCGCGCCTGCGAATCAGTTTTGTGAAAACTGAGGTAGAAGTTTAACATTGGCCTTATGGATGAAAACCGGAAATGAAGCTGTTGTAAGAAAACTGCAAGACTGAATTTGCTCAAACCATAAGCGATTAAGTTTTAGAAAATTCTCGATTTTTTAAAATTTATTTCATTCAATTCGTTTGTAGGAAAATATTCTTTGACTCCAGCACTGAGATTAATCGTTAATATTTTTATTTAATTAATACGATGTTGTACAATTTTTATGGTAAAAAAATAATAATAGAAAAAAAATTAATGAATGAAAAATTGTTACGTAGTAAAACTCAACACTAAAAATAAGATGTTTCATCTGGAGATCCCGGCAAGGTTTATTAGCTATTGTCCAACTATTGCCACGAAATAATAAATTAATATTAATTAGAAATTATGAGTAAAAATAAATAATAATAATAATAATAATTATCTGAAGTTCATGCTGTATCATTTTTTAATGATGAATCTTGATCAGTTGTTTTGGGATCTCGGACAAGTTTTTAAAGAGACTTGAAGCTCGCCACTAATGGGTGTGGGTTAAATATGGAAACATATAGATGTAAACCAGAAATAGAGCTGTTATGAGAAATCCACCCCCATAAATTCATCCTTACCATGATTAAACTTTAGAAATTTATTGAATTCTTTAATTTTTTTTTTTATTTCATTCAGTCTGACAGATTTTTTTTTATATTAGTTAATTATTAGGGACCGGATTTTTAAGCTATAACGATTTTTAGAAATTAATAGCACATCAAAACTAATGACAGTTGTCCACGAATCATGCATTTTTATGGCCAGAAATAGCATCTTTTTCACAGCTTAAAAAAGCTTAATTTAGGGGTTACGGTTTAAACCAACAAAATGGGGGTTTTAAGGCTTAAAACGCACTTTTTTCGGCTTAAATGCACGTTTTTCACAAAATGGAGGATAACACGATCAATTTTGATATAGTGAGGACGTAAAGTATTTGGTAAAAAAAAAAAAAAATTGTATAATGCCGCGACTTTTCTCCTCATGGTGGCTCTATAATAGTTACTTATATGGTGCAGTCACGATCGCCAATTTTCAACTCTTGTGCGTAAATTTGTCAAATTTTTATCCAATGACAATGCGTAATTGCTGTCACGTGACAATAATTTAGGTACTTACAAATGTAAATATCGTAAATAAATATTTTAAACATATTTTATGGCAGGGTTCCGGACCGGACCGTTTCAGACCGGTCATGACCGCAAAAAACCGCTCATTTTGCTTGACCGGTCATGACCGGTCCATAAATGACCGTCGATGCTCGACCGCGACCGGTCTGACCATCGATCGCGACCGGCCGGATAGCGACCGCGACCGGTCTGATCAAGACCGCGCACATTGAACGGTTATTTCGAACTACCGACCGCGATCGTAAATTTAGCGGTCTTGAAAATTTTAAAATTAAAAAAAATTTAAAATCGCTCCTTAGTGAAGAACTGAAATTAAGATCGCGCGCGGATCAACTTCACTTTATTTGCAATCGAGGTTTTCATATAGTTATACATCATTAATATATTTTATATGGTATACATATTAATATTTTAGTATATAAAATATAAAAAGTAAAAAAATTATACTCTTAAATTATAAATACATATTATTTTTCTTATTACGTACTTACTTTTTTTTTTCTTTTTTATTTCATAATAAAGTACATAATTAATACTTTAAAACTGATCATGCATTTATAATTGCTGTCTGCTTGCTGGTTATTGGCGACATACTCTCGCTCGCAATGCTCAGGTATAACTAACTTGACGAGAATGAAGTACGACCGGGTCGCAATCAATCTCAACAATCAAGTTGGACCGACGATGAAGTTGAACGGGCATGTACCGGAGTTCGTAAGTAATGTTATGAGTTATGAGTAATCATTCAGGATCGACCACACATCATCATGATAACGGAAAACACAAGTTTACGAAAGCACAAATGAAAAATTGAGAAAAATTTATCCCGAATTCTTGATTCCGATTGGTCAGTAATGTCACGTGACATTCGCCAACGAATTAGAAATACTTATTATTCGTGTTAAAAGAAGGCAGCTGTAAGCCTAGTATATAATATAATTTAATATAATTATGCCCGAAAATCCCGATTATCCCGATAATATTATATTATATGCGACCGCGGTCACGGTCCGCCGCGGTCCATTTGACCGAAATGACCGCGTATTTTGACGCGACCGGTCATGACCGGTCCATTATGACCGCCGTGCCCCGACCGCGACCGGTCACGCGACCGCCGCTGCGATGAAACCGCTCGACCGGTCCAAATTTTTGACCGACGAATCAACGACCGGACCGCGGTTGACCGGACCGTTTTCACCGGCGGTCCGGAACCCTGTTTTATGGTATTATCTTTGCAAATATGCAATAAAAACCAAAAAGCCGTATCAGGCTTAATTAACTTTTAACAGCTTAATTTGCATAATTATTAGAGCTTAATTAAGCGCTTAAAATAAGGTTTTTACAGCTTTAAAATCAGGTCTCTATTAATTATTAAATGAAACATACCTACTGAAATGTTGGGTACACCTATACTTCGTTTTTGTATCGTTTTAACCATCTCTTCATGTTCAAATTCTTTTTGTATTAATTCTTCATATTGAATATTTTGCACAGATGACATGTCGAAGGACACAATGTCATCGTTCTGAACTGGACGAGAGTTTTCTATATCCAATGGAAAGGTCATCGACCCTCGAAGTAAAACGGAGAACACAAACAAAATTTTACACTGCATCACTAAAAAGAAAAAATATATATATAATTTTTAGTGATTTAATAGTATTGTTAGTAGTAATGCTGGAGGTTGAGCGTGGCGCAGTGGAATGACTGGTTCTCGTTAGATCATCGAAGTCAGGCTACGTCGAGCGTGGTTAGTACTTGGATGGGTGACCGTTTCAAGTAAAAATTACGCTGCTCCCTCCCTGGGATAAATTCATCTCGCTTTCCACCCAGTGCAGTGATGCACTTGTGTGTGGTTCCCCAGGCTTTGGACATCGCTTTGGTCCATTGAGAAAAAGTAGAGGTGTCTGTCCTGACTGAGGTTTTACACAGTTTCTTCAGTCTCACCTCAGCGAATGCTGGGATGCGTAACAGGCCGTGGCCATACCCTACCTTATCCCTACCCATTACCCCGCCGCGAGTTTGTAAGCTCTTAGGTATGTATCCTTGTAAAAAAAAAATCCATCATTGTTTTTTGCTTGAAGCCCAAATCATTATTATAAATAATTTTACATAAGATTCATAATAATAATAAATACTATTAGGTAACATGTAATTAAACATATAATGTCATTTGTTTTTCCCATCATCAGACAGATGATGATTAAAGAATGGGAACGGATTCAAATTTTATATTTTTTTGAAACATATTTCTGCACCAAAAGAAACATCGCCTCCCCCCTCCTTCCCTGACTTCCAGCTGTTGAAACTTAAGACCTTCAAAAAGTTGTGTCAATGATGTGATTTGACATTTATTTTGACCCAAAGCCGCATTACTGCCAATCGCTATATATACAAAACATTTACAAGTACCAAAGGAATTTATGAACACAATGTACGCTATTAAATCTTACAATACATTGCGAAAATCTTAAAACAAATATTAAATAAGTTGATGTACTTTTACATACCATATGTATGCTGGGCAATCTCCGCCGTTCCTTGAACTTTTATGCAGCACCACACATTAACATTGACTTTAATAATTATATAAAGTAGAGTACACGCATATGCATAAATATTTTAGTAACTAAATTCAATAATGTACAATTGCACAAAATTCGATGTTTGTGCAAATTGTACATTATTGAATTTAGTTACTAAAATAGGCATATGCATATATGCGTGTACTCTATTATATAACTATTAAAGTCGATGTTAATGTGTGGGGCTGCATAAAAGTTCAAGGAACGGCGGAGATTGCCCAGCATACATATGGTATGTAAAAGTACATCAACTTATTATGTCTACTTCGCCTGATAATATTTATCCAATATTAAATACATTACATTAAATTATTTTATGTATACTCTTACCTTAAAAATTTACAAGTTTCTTCAGAATATTATTCTGTATCTTAATTCAATTTAGAATTTAAATAAGGCCGTAAAGGTAAAGTTATTATAATAATTTCCTTCTATGCGTCTCAGCATCACCGCTAAGAAACTAATATTGAATCTTAATTTATTATTTATATTTCCTATGTAGGATAATATGTAGACCATGTTTTATTTTTCTCTTGATGCTAAGTATATTTCACGTAGGTTCATAAAATTGTTATTATTTTGTTATTTTATGCTCTAATTGTTATTGTTTTTATATTAGTACACGATTTTGACATAACATTCTGAAGGCTCGTGGTGTACTGTATGCAGTAAAAATGAGAACAGTATTCTAATACAAAATATTGAACAATTAACCTATTTTTTTTTTTACTGCTTAACTGAATAAAGCATTTAAATTTAATTTTATTTATATCAAAATATTCTTAATATTTACTGCTTTTCAATTTTACATGTCAAATTAGTATCAAGTATTAAATCATAAACAACAAAATAAAAAAATGATAGGAAATTTGATATATAATTGATGATTTTTTAATTTAGAATAATTTTAGTATCACAAGTAGCCTTAATTTTTATAACTCATTACAGCCATCATTTTATTATTTTATTTTTTCATTGTATCACAATTGGATACGAACCTCGAACCTTCTGAAACTCTTTAACCCTAACTTAAACATTTCGCTAGCTTATCGGGAACGAGTGCGACCACGCGTGACCTTGCCAATCCATCACGGCATTTGCTTTCGACTAAGGGAAACGTGGAAATCTTAGCCATGAAACTTCGCCTAAATATTTAGCAATAATTTCCGAGCTAAGAAATATATAAAAAAAAACAACAGAAAAGCATAATTTGGTGCCCTCTATTCATTTCTGCAATAAAAAATATCACATCAGTTGTCATTTTTTTTCTATAATAAATGATAATTTTTTATTTAGATTTTTCTGAATTTATTTTGAATTGAACCCAATTAATAAGTTTTTATATTATATATAGTCTTTGACAGGCTTATATACTGTACAGGTAAGTGGAACGTGGTCTACATATAATGCTAATAATAATTCTTTGATCTCTCTCTCTCTCTCTCTCTCTCTCTCTCTCTCTCTCTCTCTCTCTCTCTCTCTCTCTCTCTCTCTCTCTCTTGATCTCTATTATAAATGAAATGGTCCATTTGCAAATCACATAATTATAAAATGAAATAATATAATATGATTGTTCGTGCTTTTTATGGAATACAATACAGTACAGTATTTTCATAAATTTGAAGCAATAAAAACATAATATATAATATATATATAATTTTATATAAACAATTTTCACAAATATGATTTAAATAAACATATATTAATTAATTAAATAACGACCACAATACACATAAATTGATAGATAACTTGTTACGTTTATTAGCTCGGAATTATTAAATAAATACACAATCAGAAATAATCGATTATTTGTGATGAACCTTCTGCACCTGAAACATAAGGTTCATCACAAATAATTGATTCTATCTGATTGTGTATTTACGAACAGACCTAATATCTTTTATATTGCTCTAATTAAACAAAAACAACTGAAATTGTTATCATATTTTTACGATAGTGTTTATTGGTTCATAATATGATATTTTACATTATTATATATATTATTATATAATACTTTACAATTTTGACTCAGTGCCATTACATTTATACATTAACTGAATCTTTCGGATATCACTTGGACTGAATCCAATACGTTGTCCAATCATCACACTTGCTTGCTGGAAAAAAATTTAAAAAATTATTGGTCTAAGTATAATGATGATAATAGTTTTTAATAAATAGTAATATTAAATATGAAAAAAGGTCTTTATTTTAATTAGAATTTAGACCATTACAACTATACTGTATATAGTATACACATTGTAAATAAGGTATTTGTTTTATCTTCAAATATTCACTAATTCTATTAGTAGACTTTAAAATTTTTGATCAATATGTATGTATTGTCTTTCTGATAAGTTTCTCTGATCTGGGGGGTTTTTAAGCAAGTATGTTGATTATTATATTTTGTACTGCTCTATAATTAATTGAGGTGTATTGTAAAGTTTTTATTCATGTCACTGCATTGATGATTCTTTTTATCTTATTGTTAATACCATTGATTACACACATTTTTTGTTGTTGTTGATATGTTGTGATTATGTAATTTGACGTGCTTATATTGTTATGTACAATCGAAATGCAATAAATATTATGAATTATAGATATGTAATTTTAAAATATATAATATATTTGGGCGTGATTAAACGAACAAAATATATCTTGCGAGAAAAATAATCGTAAGTCTATCAACATCCATAAATATCATTCTCATTGTGTTAAGCTGTTGCTATATATCTATAGTTAGTAATAACAATAATCTTTCAATGGTAAAATAGATAGAAGTGACAGAAAAAATATAAGACTCAAAATATTTCAATGACTAAATCAATTTATATTCTCACCTTTGGAATAAGTGTAGGTTGTTTATTACTTGAAAATGCAGTACTAGAGTAGTGCATGATGCTGCTATAGTCATATTGTATCCCGAACGAGGTTGAGTTGAGTTTGCCAAAATTAAATTCCAGACCTGAAACAATTTTAAATTAATTAATAAAAAGAAATATATATATAATTGTTTTTTTTTTATGTGCACGATTCAAGAGGGAGTTATTCCGAGTTGAAACAAATTTAATCTTTTATTTTTGCTATTCTCTCTATTATAGCTATTCTATTACAGCTTTATCCTCGTCTAATTCCCTCCTATTTTGCATCATTTCCAAGGAAAAGAGAGGGAAAAAGACGATATTACGTCTTCTTTCCATTATTGAGTATAATATCTATAGCCTCAATTTTTATCCCTGGTGCTAAACATGGTGCTAAACTATGAGCTTAACATAGTTAGTCCTTGATTTAGCACCATGTTTAGCACCAGGGATAAAAATCGAAACTAAAGTGGGGGTTAAAGTGCTTCGTGAATGCCCCCCAATCACTACGTTTACATAACGGTGTTTAATGCGTATTCGTTGACGACGGATAATGTTATTCTTATGAGGCGTCGTCAACGGATGCGTATTAAACACCGTCATGTAAACGTAGTAATTGTCTCCATTTCATCCTAACATTGAGCGAGGAAGAAATAATATGTGTTTTTTTAGGTAAAAAGACGTGATATAGGTTTAGACGTGTAAAGGATGAGTTGAGTACGTAATTTTTCAACTATAGGGATATCAAGAAAAAAACAAACAAGCAAGATTTCTCATCAATCGTGGTTCATTGTAATGTAGTGTATTTTATTAAGTCAGACACTAAAATTAAAGTGAAAAACCTGCTCTTCTTTTGTGAATCATGCAGCCCATAATATTCAGTTTTATTTACGATTTTCAATAAAATTTGTGTTGTATATTTAGATGAATTTTATTTAGATAGAAGATTTGCTATTTGGTTTGCTATTTCAGATTTTTTTTTTTTTTTGAACACTGCACTAACACTCTCAAAATCAAGGGGAAAGACGCTGTGACGTCAGAGTCATGCAACATCTTTCCGCCATGGAAAATATTGGTAAATATTTTGCATTACAATGACGTCACAGCGCTTCGCAGATAGGTTTTAAGGGAGTTGGAGGGATTGAAATATCTGAAAATATATTGAAAAAACTGATTTATTCAAATAAAAGAAGTGATGCAGGCTGACTTGCTTTCACCACCCCGCCGAAAACTTATCTTACCTTTGATGATATTCTTCCATATAACTGTAACATAATTATCACGATCTACTCTACTTTGCTCATGGTAAAATCCAATAGTATGCATTAGTTCATGGATAACTGTACCAATCTGAAAGGGTTTACATAACATTAAATTAGAGTATTGAAATAAAAATATTACTGCATTGTATAGTGGGTGCAAATTTATTTTACTCTGATTTTTTTCAGATTTATCAACGATTTCCGTTCGATTGGTGAGTGGGCGGGCATCTTTAAAGGTATACAGGCCTCAAAATACAAATTAGACAGGCACCAAGTGGGTTTAGAGTATATAATCAACATTCGCATCATTTTTTTCCACGCGTGATGCATCCGTGCGAAGTCGCAGTTCAAAGTAAGAAATTTAGTCCTTGATGACGTCACAGCTCAATGCTAATCGGTGCTAGCTGTGAGTTGTGACGTCAGCAAGGACTTTCTTTACAGCGCGACTTCGCACAGACGCACCACGCGCAGGTAAAAATAATACGAATGTTGATTATAAACTCGAGCAACACTTAATGTTTTCGTTTTTTTTTTATTTATTTTTATTTCTAATTTGTAATTTGAGGCCTGTATACCTTTAAGAGTGTGAACATTCTTAGAGCGCCGTGATACGCTAGAAGGAGGGAATTGAAACTTTTTACCGTGACAGCGAAAGACCATTGTTGGCTCATTTGATCTGCTATTGACTGTATATCAACTAAATAATATGTTTAAGGGTAAGATAACACGAATAATCGATTGTTGTAGTCCCATTTGATTTACATGTAAACCTTAGCAACCTCATAATGATTCTGAATTTTTTTGAGGGACAGTTCTTGGCACCAAAAAAATATGGACAAAATTTCAAAACAATCGGATGATCCAATTTTTTTAAATTAATTTCTTAGTTTAGGTCTCCATGGGAAAGCCCTATACTGAAAATTTAAAAAATTCATTTAACAAAATTGGATCGTCCGATTGTTTTGAAATTTTTTCCACATTTTTTTGGTGCTAAGAACTGTCTCTAAAAAAAAATTCAAAATTATTATGAGGTTGATAAGGTTTAAATGTTAATCAAACGGGACTATCAACAATCGATTGTTCGTGTTATCTTACCCTTAAAACTTCGTGAACGTCCCCATTTTTTTCATTAGATACTTTTGGTGTAAGATTAAATTGTTTCAATACAACAAAAATTAATAATTCAAATTCATTTTGAGCTAAAATTTTCGATGTTTTTTTAAATATACTTAAAACATGATTCATAATTGATAAATTTTTATTGCCTTTCGATTGCATGTTCAACAATATAAGCACGTCAATAATGTTCATCAATCACATGTTGCAATGTACGTATATATATATTTAATAAATAAGACATTAAAACAAGAAACATATTGGCCATAAGTTGCAGCCAACCTATCTTAGAAAAATCTGAGAATTATCTGAGGATTTTAATGTTAATTAATAAATTATCCACGGATAATCCTCGGATTATTCTCGGATAGGTGGCTGCAACTTACGACCAATAAACGTGAAATAAAATAATATGGCAGTAATCAATACATCTTCAATAATTCATGCAATGTATAAACAAAACATGCTGTTATTAACAAAGATACTTACAGTTTTTAGACATCCAACTGGCTGTAAGTTCATTAATTGCATCCCTCCTATCCTCCCTAAGTTAGACCAACATCCTGTGTCACTACCCTCAATCTGAACGTAATCAACTCCCGTTCCATTATAAGGTACAAATTTAATGCATGTGTTCTTATGGTATTCATTCATAGCTTTAAGTATAGTAGCCTTCTGTGTAACGTCTGAAAAAAAAAATGAAATTAGCTTATAAAGGGTGCTATTTTTGTCCATTAAAATGGACAACATACATGAAAAAAAAATTATTGCAGAAATGAATAGAGGGTACCAAATTATGATACTCTGAATTTTTTCAGATTTTTTTGAGACCCGGAACTATTTTTAAATAATTATTGAAAGTTCTGTGATTTCAGTTGGTATCCCTGAATCCTTAATAAAAAGGATAGAGACTGGACGCCTATTGACGCCTCCAGGGGGCGTGTCCGCACTTTCAATAATTATTTACAAATATTTTTGGGTCTCAAAAAAAATCTGAAAAAAAAACAAAAAAAAAAAAACAGAGTAGCATAATTTGGTACCCTCTATTCATTTCTGCAATAAAATTTTTTCATGTATGTTGTCCATTATGATTCATGGCCATTTTGTATTATTTTTTTAGGTACAACTATTTTCCAAAATTCATAAAAAATACAGGTACTATTAATTAATAATTTTCATATTTAATTCGCCTTTTAACATCTCTCCACGTATTTTTCTTCATATTTTGCATCACTTCCGAGGGGAAAAGAGTAATAAAGACGATATTACGTATTTTTTCTTTTATGTAGCTTAAACGTTTAAACAAATTATCTCCATTTCATTCTATTCGTCCTCACTTTAAACGAAGAAGAAATAATGGGGAATTCTCTTACAACTCAAATTTTAATTTAACTACCATATTATGATAGTTTCCATATTAACAATAAGTTTCAAATTTTTTAACTCAAATTTGTGGACTCTAAAGGGATTATTAGAATAGGGGCAAAGTATGTAACCCGCGCACAATAGTGAAAATTGTGACGTAGAAACTCCCTAGTTAACACACAACAACTGTCTGATATCATTATAGTTTGAGCGTCAAGTAGTGATTGGCTATAAATTTTAGTAACACGATCGAAATCAGCGGGGTTTTCTACCCTAGTATCAATAGTTTTGTCCCTAATATCAGTTAACTTTAAGGGTGATAATCGAAAATATAAATTTATTGCAGGAAAACTTCGCCTGCTAGGCAGTTTCTACGTCACGTTTTGGCGCTAACTTCAAAAGAAGGAAGATTTTTAAAAGATTCCATTGTCTCCAATTTTGAAAATTGAAACTTTTTTGTTTTGGGTCATTTAGTTTCAAGGCATAGAGCATCTGAAAAAAAAAATTAAAATAAATGTAGGAGAATTCCCCAAAAGTAAAAATACGTAATAAGATTAGTCTTAAGGCGTATTCAGATGGCGACAACGGCGATGCGACGCGATTTTGTCAAACAAGCTGTAAAATCCTATGCGGCGAGCGAATTCGCCAGGTTGCGACATACAACAGCGAAATCGCGTTAATCGAGTGTTGACCTCAAAATTTTTTATTGCAGAAACGGGTTATAGCATCATAAAAGCACAATTTAACCAGCGTTTTCAGGATTTGAAATTACTGTTTTAGCTTTTAAAATTAATAAATCTACATCATTTAATATTATAAATTACCGAATTTAACTTCCCGGCCCTTCCAGCATATTAATTAGGATTTTGTAGGTCACAGGGTGGCAATTCATCCCAGCAGTCACCTAGTCGAGACTGAGGAAACCATGGAAACTTCATTCAGGATGGTCGGTAATTGATGGAAGATGCCATCAATCAACTACTTAGGATGCAACAACATGTTCCAAAACTAGGACTTGTCTGTTTAGAAAAATAAACAATTAAAGTACCAACTTACCAACTATTAGGCTAGGTTGACCAATACTTCGATTTCGAAAATTTTTAACAACATCATTATGGTAAAATTCGTTAAATAATTCTTGATCATCCGATTTTTTCAAAGCTGCAGGGGCTATTTTTGAAAATCTTGAGTATTTTACAAACTCAATGTCCTTATGTATTGGTAATTGCAATGAAAAATTAATTATAAAAGTTAAAATTAAAATTATATGGAGAACCATTCTAAATATAAAATAGAAACTACAAATGTTATTTTCTATTTAGCGCAACTTTTTAAAAAAAAAAAAACTAGCTCGATAATCTTCAATTTTGCAGATGAATATTTCCACTTTCATGCCTTCAATGTACTTGTTGTATGAATGTAACGCACGTACATTTTTTTCTTGTGACACAGAAAGTTTGTTTATATTATTTCTCACGATTCTAAAGAAATTGACCTCAATATAGAGGCTTCAAAGTGTTCTCCAGTGAAAAATTTTCTCCATAAGCCACCATGTTAAAAAATTTGAAATTTTTTCTCTGTAACTGTTAAAGCTAATAATTTAAAAATATATCCTAAATCCCTATTAATGGGTCATTTGATAATGAATTAAGAACTTATTTTCCTCTAAACAATTTCTTTTTAACGATTAATCTGTTACTTCGGAATCAAAGAATATTTCCCTGCAAACGAATCGAATGAAATAAGTTTTAAAAAATCGAGACTGTTCTAAAACTTAATCGCTTATGGTTTGAGCAAATTTAGTCTTGCAGTTTTCTTACAACAGCTCCATTTCCGGTTTCCGTCCATAAGGCCAATGTTAAACTTCTACCTCAGTTTTCCAAAACTGATAAGACAGATTCGCTTCAAAATTTGTATGCCACCTATTGATGGTGAGTTTTAAGTCCCCTGCAAGTCTTGTTGCATTCAGGCGGTACGATTGCGAGATATCAACCTACTGAGATTCATCTTTAATGCCAACAAAAGCAATTTCGATTTATTTTTACATATAGGTTTGGATATTAAGACGGGAACACCGCAAAATCAGCTGACTTGAAGCCTTTATACAAAACGTACGTCACACCTGCTCTACAGTTCAGCAAATTTAAGATTACCACCGGAAGTATCCGGAAGTGGAAGGGTATTGGCTGAACTATAAATTTAAATAAAACTAAAAGAAATCTGAGATCCCTAATATAAATCTCTTTGCAAAGTTTCAGGTTCGAAACTGAACTACTCAGTCCAGAAACCTCGCACTTCCGGCTACTTCCGGTGGGAATATCAATTTAATTTGACTGTATTAAAAAGTGACCAGGAGCTAAAAGAAAACTGACATCAGATTTTGGTTTTCCTGATTTAAATGAAACTAGTTTTTATTTCTTTTGATGGGCTCTGACTTAACGGGTTTTAGTTTTTGAATTTGACCAGAACTAGTTTTTATAATCTTTTGGATCTTGGTAAAAATTCAAAACTGTTTTTGGTCACTCTGTTTAAACATTATCCTAATTCGGCTTTAGCACTAATATGTATATCGTAACAAGCTGCTAGTATATTGTATACATAAAACTTATTTTGAAACTTTAAATTATCTTTTGTTTATTTTAATTCCATTATACATTAAATTGCTAGCTATTTTATATTACTGATTTTTAGATTCGGCAAGAAATGGACGAAACTCCTTACATTAGCAATTTTCCCACTAATAATTTTCACAAGAAATTTATTATTGTTATAAAATATTTTAGAAAAATATACATTTTTTAATTCATAAAGTAATTAAAAATGAAATTATAAATAAAATAAATAATATTATAACAAAATTAAAAATAAATTAAAATAATTTCCATTTATATTAAATTCTTATCATTTAATGTAAGCATTTTTTTTTTGTTTATATTATAGATTAAAAGTTGAATAACGCCCAAGTTTTTATTTTATTAACAAACTAAGCCAAAAAACTAAAAATTATTATATAAATTACGAATATATGAAGTAATAATAAAAATATACCAATAAGTTGAATAGATATAGAGAAATATAGAATTTTTCTCAGTACATAATAAAATATTCCATGCAGTTTTTGCTTGTAAAATTCTTTTATTATAATATAACGCGATGAGTCGATTAAATTGTTTTTTTTTTTATTTTATTTAAATGATAAAAATCTATACTCAATGTGTAAAAGCGGATTCACATGGCGAATTTTACCAAGCGACGCGACACGAATAATGCGCACTTGCTGTAACATCCATTGGCGGCCAAATTTGGTGATTAAAAAAAAAGAACATCGCAATTAACGCGATTTCGCCACCGCAGCCTGGCGAATTCGCTCGCCGCTTAGGATTTCACAGCTTGTGTGACAAAATCGCGTCGCATCGCCGCTGTCGCCAAAACTGAATCCGCCTTAAAGGTGAATTTTCATGGGCGGCAACGGCGACGCGGCGCGATTTGACGTAAAAGTTGTGAAATCCTAAGCGGCGGCGAATTCGCCGGTAATCGCGTTAATTACGATGCTCATTTTCTTTTATTCGCCCAATATGGCCGCCAATTGATGTTACAGCAAGTGCGCATTATTCACGAGCGGGTCACGACAGAAGAAAACCATTCCACCGCAGCCATTATCTAGCTCTGCGCATGCGCAATTTTATGGAATCAGCCTCCCGCGAGAATTTTAAACAATTTTGGGCAACACCCATTCTCTCTTATATATATTATTATGTATTATGTTTCTTCAATTTCAGATATAATATCTATAAAATTTAAAAGCTTATTTTTTTTAATAAAATAAAAATGCACCTCTTATGATTCCTGATAAATATATCATAGTAATGATAAAGGAATGCATTTAAATAATAATTTATTTTAATAATAATTACGTAAGTAATTAATAGAGGGGGTGTATATAATATACTATATATATATTTTTTTTACAAGAATACACCCCTAAGAGCTTACAGCTCGCGGCGGGGTACTGGGTAGGGATAAGGTAGGGAACGGATAGTGGCCACGGCCTGCATGCATATATAATGCTTACGCGTCCCAGCATTCGCTGAGGTGAGACTGAGGGAACCGTGGAAAACCTCTCAGTCAGGACGGACACCTCTACTTAATTTTTTCTCAATGGACCAAAGCGATGTTCAAAGCCTGGGGAACCACACACAAGTGCATCACTGCACTGGGTGGAAAGCGAGATGAATTTACCCCAGGGAGCGCGGGAGCAACGTATTTTTTTACTTGAAACGGTCACCCATTCAAGTACTAACCACGCTCGACGTAGCCTGACTTCGGTGATCTAACGAGAACCGATCAATGCACTCTGCGCCACGCTCGAATATATATATTGTGTCGCACTCCTATACACTTTTTTTTTATCATTCATCATTATAAAATACATAGTACAGCTAGTTTAAGAAAATTAAAATTTTATAGTTTAGTCCTCTATATATATGATCGCGCGGCGAGGACTCGAGCAGAGGGGGAAAAAAGTTTAAATTGGCTTGATAGCGGAAAAATAGTAAACAAAATAGACATTATGGTCTAGTATGCAATAGGAAATAGAAAATAATTTATCTGATTTATAACGTGAAATAAATTATTACAAATAATAAATATTAATTTTAAAATATTGTGGGGGTACGGTTCTTCCAAAATATTTTTTGTCGTAATATGAAAGGTCGCGATCAAGTCACTTTCAATTCAATATATATGGGGTTCATCAAACAGATTGATTATATAAGAATGATCGATAAGAACATTTATAAGCGATTCAGTTCTATATATAGATATTTAATTTATGCAATCTAGCTATAATAGTTTGTTTTATTATTAATGGTAAAATAACACAAACAATCGATTGATTTTAGTCCCAATTGATTAACATGTTGTAAAAACCTTACCAACCTCATATTAATTCTGATTTTTTTAGGGACAGTTCTTGGCATTAAAAAAATATGGAGAAAATTTCAAAACAATCGGACGATCCAATTTTTTTAATGAATTTTTTAAATATTCAGTATAATTAAGGCTTTCCCATGGAGACCGAAACTAAGAAATTAATTTTAAAAAATTGGATCGTCTGATTGTTTTGAAATTTTTTAAAAAAAATTTTGGTGCCAAGAACTGTCTCTAAAAAAATATCAGAATCATTATGAGGTTGCTAAGGTTTACATGTTAATCATATGGGACTACAACAATCGATTGTTCGTGTTATCTTACCCTTAAACAAATTTTTGCAGTAGACGCAAGAAGCTTGATTTTAGACGTTGTAGACGATAGGACACTGCTGGGCGCGTTGATGAACAAATTGATACAATTGACAATTAAGAATGAAAATTACTTTGAATGGAAAAAAGATAATTGATTATAATAATTAATCATATTAATTTGAATTACTGTATAATTGAGTCATTTTATAATTGCTTACGTACGAATGGTAATCAAAAAATTTGGATTATTAATCCACTTTCTATATATAACTATATAAATAAAATCCAATTAATTAAAATTACTTCATGCATACTAAACGTCACTCATACAGTTCATAGAGGGATCGTATACTGTTTTCATTGCCGTATCATGCAAAAACTAAAGAACGCGCGCGTATACTATTATAGCTGTTCGTATTAATAGTTGCAGATATATATATATCCCCGACCAAGACTTTTACATCGGGTTTTGCGCATTTTCGTTTGAGCAAAACTAGTTCTGCGCATCGAGCTTTGAACAAATCCCAAAATGAGATTTTATTTCGACTTTTGAGCAAAACTAGTTCTGCGCATTTCTCATGGAAAAATTTGTTTTAATAAAAATGATTAATTTGTGGTACAGCATGCCACGTGCTAAATATAGTATGTATATTTATGTGAATAATTGTGTTAATTCTTTATTTATATTATATATATTATACCGCGGTGTAATTTTTTCATTACAATTTTGCTATATATTCATTTAATTTATTATTAGGGGCATTCACAAAGTCTTAAGGCCACATTTAAGGCTCGATAATTTAAAGCTTGATTTTAGACGTGTTTTTTAGACCCAAAATTTCTGGTCTTAAAAATTATTGAGCCTTAAATGTGGCCTTAAGGCTTTGTGAATGCCCCGGCCTTTATATTCTTTACGGTTTTCATTCTAATATTATTTCTAAATGTCATTGCTTTAATTGTCATTGTTGTCATTGGCATTTATAATAGTCTGCATCCTTTTATTAAGAAGCGCGATGCCTATTAACTGTGACGCTTCACTCTGATGTACTTATAATTAATTTTCAGTAATTTTTTAAAGACGCGCATTGTTTCTGGGCTTTATGAAATCTGAAGAGAAAAATGAGAATTATAGCTAGCATATAATTTGATAACCTCTATTTATTTCTGCAATAAAAAAGAAATGCATACAATTAATGTAGGTTGTCCAATTGCTAGTATATTTTATAAGTGTACCAGTCCCACGGCTGCTTCTGCAAATATATAGCAAAATAAATGTAATAAATTAAATGTGGCACGTGGCAGCAGCTAATAGTGCCTACAAGAACAAGCAGTTGAAGTTTTTGTCATCGGCATTCATAGAAGAAATCTTCAAACATTTATGCAGTGAATGTATATAGTGATGAGGTGATTATCGTTGAATAGAGGCTTCAAGTCAGCTGATTTTTCGGTGATCCCACCCGCTATACCAAACCTATGTAAAAAAAAACGTGAATTCGTTTTTTCACCAAGAATAAGATTTTTCAGGGATAATTCCTTTACGGAACTTTGGTCCAAACTGAAAAATAAAGTAGATAATTCAAGATTTAGATTTTTTACTTGATTTATAACCGAGAAAAGTTAAAAAAACACTTTGCTTCATTTTCAAGTGCAAGATGGACCTTAGCGACAAAACAGTTAAAATTGCGCAACGAAAGCGCATCACTTGAAGCCTCCATTGCATCTGCCATGGATCGCAAATATTTCATTTTTTAAATAAGCAATACAGTTGAAAAAAAAATACACAAGTTGTTGCAGAGTCAATTACTGGTAAACATATAAATTATTATATTTTTATTTACAATAAGTAATATCAGGACATCTTTACTCAATAAATAATGATCGAGAAATAGTGAAGTAAAAATATTTTGGTACATATTATAAATAAACAACACAATACGTATGTAATTGTACGTATACTATCGATACTGTTAATTTCATTTGTGGCGCGCAAATTTGTGCAATTTTTTTTTTAATTTGTGCCTCAAATTAAAAAAAAAATTATTAAAACAAACTTATCTGTGCATGAGAAATGCGCAGAACTAGTTTTGCTCAAAACGAAAATGCGCGAAACCCGACGTACGCAAAAGTTTTCGTTAGGTTTTTCTCACTTTGATTTAAGAAAAACTAATATATTTATTGATGTTAAATTTATGCGCAAAACTAGTTTTGCTCATTTTTTCCGGCTTTTACCCGAATTCGGCTTTTCGTGGTATACTCGTCTGTTAATTTCATTGCCATATCATGCAAAAACTATTTATACGAAGAGTATACGCGTTCTTTAGTTTTTGCATGATACGGCAATGAAAACAGTATACGATCCCAATGAGCTGTATGACTGACGTATAGTATGCATGAAGTAATTTTAATTAATTGGATTTTATTTACATAGGAACATATATGTTATAGAAAGTGGATTAATAATCTAAATTTTTTTATTACCATTCGTACGTAAGCAATTATAAAATGACTCACATGTACAGTAATTCACATTATAATTAATACGATTAATTATTATAATTAATTATCTTTTTTCCATTCAAAGTAATTTTCATTTTTGTCAATTGTATCAATTTGTTCATCAACGTGCTCAGCAGAGTCCTATCGTCTACCAACGTCTACTGCAAAAATCTGTTATAAAATAATGAAACAATAAACTAGCTAGATATATATTGCATAAATTAAATATATCTATATATAGAACTGAATCGCTTATAAATGTACTTATCGATCATTCTTATATAATCAATCTGTTTGATGAATTAACCCCATATATAAATATATTGAATTGAAAGTGACTTGATCGCGACCTTTCATATTATGACAAAAAATATTTTGGATTTTTCCCCTCTGCTCGAGTCCTCATAGTCTCTCATAGACGACAAAACTATAAAATTTTAGTTTTCTGTAATGTGTATTCTATAATGATGAAAAAAAAAAAAGAAGTGTATAGGAGTGCGACACAATATATATAATTTATATATATTGTGTCGCACTCCTATACACTTCTTTTTTTATATAATTATATATTATATACACCCCCTCTCGCTATAATATATATACGTACGTCATTATTATTAAAATAAATTATTATTCAAATGCATTCCTTTATCATTATTATGATTTATTTATCAGAAATCATAAGAGATGCATTTTTATTTTATTAAAATAAGTAAGCTTTTAAATTTTATAGATATAATTATATCTGAAATTGAAGAAATTAACATATATAAGAGAGATTGGCCAAAATTGTTTAAAATTCTAGCGGGAGGCTGATTCCATAAAATTGCGCATGCGCAGAGCTAGATAATGGCTGCGGTGGAATGGTTTTCTTCTGTCGTGAACTGCTCGTTAAAAATCGCCATCTGAATCCACCTTAACGTAGAAACAATTATTTATACATTGCCATCTCTTGATCAAGTAAAGTTTTCAGTGTAAGAATGTACAGAAGTTTGCGTAAAAACTTTAATTACATTTTAATAACAATATATATTAATTTAATATTATAACAACTTCACAGCTTAAGTTGATAATTTGTAAATAATTACAATAAATGTGATTCTTCACCAGAACATTTATACATAGCGTTGATTTTATCAATATCAATGTCACTTAATTTCCTCCTTTGTCCGATTGTAACACCGTTCGCCTGAAAAGGAAAAAAAAAAATAGTTGCAAAGTTACAAATTTCAATATTTACGTATCTCATTATATGGAGTAAAGGAAAATAAAACGGGCATTGGGTGTAGCACCGGTAGTTGGCAACACTGACGTATCTTCACCATGTTAATTTTTGATCATTGCTCCTCGGAGTAATTTTATGCTAGAGCTAAGCTGATTGCTGTAGTATGAAGATAATTAGTAGCCCAAGTGCAAAATTTGGCTAAATAAAGCCTGATTTAAAGAGAAGTATTTTTTTATATTTTAGAAAAATGCATGTAAATTTAAAAAATTACTAAAAAATACTTTTCTTTAAATCAGGCTTTATTTAGCCAAATTATGCACTTGGGCTACTGATTATCTTGATACTACAGCAATCAGCTTAGCTCTAGCATAAAAATTACTCCGAGGAGCAATGATAAAAAATTAACATGGTGAAGATACGTCAGTGTTGCCAACTACCGGTGCTACACCCAATGCCCTTAATGCAGTACCAAAAAAAAATCTTACACTGCTACCATGCGTAATTTAACATTTTATTTTCATGCACAATAATAGACAACTTTCATGACTTTTTTTATCCAATTTGCGTATTGTCAATGCTTTTCAATTTTTTTTAATTCTTTAACATCCTTAAAATCGTGCTGCAAAACGCTATGACGTCATAGTCATGCAAATATTTAATACACAAGCATTACAGAGAAAGATGTTGCAACACTAAGACGTCACAGCATCTTTTTCTCTCGATTTTTTAAAGGTGTTAGAGGGTTTTAGAAAAAATATAAAAAAAAATTGATAGTATTAAATACATATAATTCAAAGTCCTCTATCCAAATGTGCAATAAAAGAAGATTGTCTATTGAAGTTATAATTTTATGGTTCACCCTTATTATCTTTCATATGGAAGGATTCATTGTAGAAGGTTAATACCCGAGTTGAAATAAATTTAATCTTTTATTATCTACTAAGATCTCTCCTCATTTAATTCCCTCCTATTTTGCTCCATTTTAGAGGGAAAAAGATTAGATTATATCTTCTTTCCTCTTATTGAGCATAAAATGTTAGAAATATTGAGTCTTTTTCATCCTCACTTTGAGCTAGGTGGAAATAAGATGTGTTTTTGAGGTGAAAAGATTAAGTTTAGGCATGTAAAGGATGAGTGAAAGACTTAGTTTTTGATCTAGGGTATACTACTGAGGATGAGCGGGTTTCATAAATTAGTTACTAAACTTTCTTAAGATGAAAAATTAAACATTTGCCCAACACAAAATCCAACACATTACTTCATTATTGCAAAAATAGCATAAATATAATTCAATCTATAGATTTCTTACCTTTGGTACAATACTTGGTTTAGCATTTTTAGAAAATGCCAAATTAGAATAATGCATTACACTTGCATAATCGTAGGCCTTTCCAAACGTTAAAGATTCGTATTTGTTAAAATTAAATTCTCGTCCTGAAAATTATTTTATTATTAATTATTAAATAAAATATTTTAAAGGGTGGTATTCACGAAGAGTTAAGGAGCGTTTTAGGGAGAGAAATTTTAAGAAGCGTTTTTTATACCAGGTAACAGGTAAGAAAAACGCTTCTTAAAATTTCTTTCCCTAAAACGCTCCTTAACTCTTCGTGAATACCACCCTTAAAATTTATTATTCTTATTAGATAACGATAAATTAGAACAAAGCTACTGATAACAAGATTATTATATGAAATTTCCATTAAAGGAGGAGAACGGCTTCAGCTTTTATATTTTTATAAATAATGTAAAAAAAAATAATAATTGCAAGAAAAAAAAAACATCAACATCCGCCGTCTATTTGTTTCGGACAGTTCGACGGTTAGCATTAAAAAAAAAATCCCAAAATCTGCGACTCGTTTTGAACATCAACCGTTGAACTGGCCGGAATAATTAGAAGAATGGTGAAATTCTTTTTGGTACAATTATTGTTTTTACATTTTGTATAAAAATATAAAAGCTGAAGTCATTCCCCTCCTTTAATGTAAATTTCTTCCCTATAAAACTCTTTACAATAATCAATAACCTTACTACACTTAAAAAAAAAATTTGAACTTTAATAGCCGATTCAAATTTAATGATCTCTGGTGTATAATCAAAAGCAAATAAAATAAAACAGCAATGGTTCTGGTACAAATTTTAAATTCCCTCCTTCTAGCTTATTATAGTTCTCTTAGAATGTTCATACTTAACGATGCCCACTCACTTACTAATAGAGCGGGCATCGTTGAAGGGAAAAAATTTAGGAAGCTGTGATGAGCTAGAATTAGGGAGTTGAAAATTTGTACCGTGAAAACAAATGATCATTGTTTTTTATTTTATTTAATAATAACTGTACTTTAAAAGAATGAAACATACCAGTAACAACATTACTCCAATCAATATCAATAAATTGATCTCTATCAATTCTGCTTTGTTCGTGGAAGAAGCCGATTGTATGCATGAACTCGTGGATAATCGTTCCGGTCTGAAATGAATGGAAAAAAAATATGATACAAATATAAATATATTCTTTATTTAAAAAAATATATTATGAAAAATTATGAAAAAAAAATATTGGGAGTTTAAGTTACTTATATGTTTTTTTTTATTATTTTTTTTATTTTTATTTATTTTGTAAAACTGACTTAAAAAATGTATAAGCCGCCATTATTTTAACGCCTGCAATTTTTATAGTTATGCTTCTCCTTTTACACTATAGTAATGCAGGTTACGTTCATGATTTTTAAGGGGTTTATATGTTTTGAATTGAATTGAATTGAATTGAATTGAATTGAATTGAATTGAATTGAATTGAATTGAATTGAATTGAATTGAATTGAATTGAATTGAATTGAATTGAATTGAATTGAATTGAATTGAATTGAATTGAATTGAATTGAATTGAATTGTACGTGCTTCTATAATATTAACGTCAATTTATTTTACCATAAAATAGTATGTATGCATAAATTAGCAATAATTGTGACGTATTATTTGATTCACCGAAAATACATCATGGACAAACTTCATGAAAAGTAGACCTTAAGTTTTGTATTGTCAATATTTTTCATATTTTTTAACTCTCTATCGTACTGTATGCTGAGTGGAGGGTAAAAACATCATCTTTAGGGCTAACCTATCCGTAGTACTAAGATCCTGATATTGACTCACATAATAAAGACACATTGGAGTCTGAAAGTTGACGGTCTGCATTCCTCCAACTCTGCCCAAGGAGGACCAACATCCGGTCGTCGAACTCTCAATGTTGATAAAATCTTCCTCGTCAGTGTGTTCCACGAACCGGATGCACGTGTGTTTGTGGTATTCCTCGATAGCCGTCTGTATCTTATCAAGCTGTTTCTCGTCTACAAATGAAGTACATATTAAAATGTTTTGTCTCGTCAGATCACCAAAGTCAAACAACGCCGAGCGTGGTTAGTAGTTGGAGGGGTGACCCATTTTCAATAAAAACCCACGTTTCCCACCCAGGGGTAAATCGTTGCACTTTTCCACTATATGTGGTTCCCCTGGCTTTGAACCTTTGCACTTCCAGTTCATTGACAAAAGCTGTAGCGTCCGTCCTTGCTGAGGTTTCCACGTTTCCCTCAGTCGCAGGCAAATGCCGGGATGGATTTGCAAGGCCGTGATCGCCCCCGTTTCGGAAGAGCCCGCGAAACGCTCAAGTTAGGGTTTCGGAAGGTTCGGGGTTTCAAAGTAGTATGGAATTAATAAATAGAAGTACCCAATAGGGTTTGATTAAAAAAAAATGTTTTTTGCACGAGTTAATGCTTATTACGCTATGTCTATGAAGAAATAAAGGGCTTAATTAAAACCATATTTAAGGAGTACTATTTTGAGTCTTGAATACTTGGATCTAAAAAATTGTAGCCCTAACTCGAGCTTTTTTCCCCAATTTTACGTCTGATTTTTTACAACTTTTTAAGAATTATGGTCATAAAAACATAAAAAGCATGGTGAATTTTCTTTATTATAACCCTGATTGTAAAATTGTAAATTTGCACTTATTTTTTAAAGTCTTTCGTGGGTATCAATCCTAAAAATTTAATTTCTGGTTATAAGATTTCAGTATTACTATAAAATGAAATGTGAAACATAAATTTTATTCGATGTGCACTACAATTTTTTTAAGAGTAATTTGAATTTGTCAATCCATTAATAGGGCTATTTTAAAATGAGAAAAAAATTAATAAATAAACAATTAGTCTCGAATTCATAAAACAATCAATATATAATTTTTCTAGCATTACTATGATTCATTTTTGCCTATCCCAAAAAAGAAATAGCTTTTTAATTTTTTAAATCATTTCACATTGAAAATGGGCAACATACATGACAAAAAATTATTGCAGAAATGAATAGAGGGTACCAAATTATGCTACTCTTAATTTTGTCATATTTTTTTGAGACCCGGAATTATTGAAAGTCCTGTGATTTCAGTTGGCACCCCTGAATCCTTAATAAAAAGGATAGAGACTGGACGCCTATTGACGCCTCCATGCACAGGGGGCGTGGCCGAACTTTCAATAATTATTTAAAAATAGTTCTGGTTCTCAAAAAAAAAAAAAACTGAAAAAATTCAGAGTAGCATAATTTGATACCCTCTATTCATTTTTGCAATAATTTTTTTTCATGCATGTTGTCCATTTTAAGGGAAGAACAATTTCTCCCTTTACTTATTTTTTATACTTACTAAAATCTCCTTCAATACGGAAAGGTATAACTCCTTTTGGCCACCGAAATTTCAACTCTTTAAGTCCATTTCTATCACCATTTTCAGGAAGGTGCAGTACGTCACCCTGGATGTAAGAACCCATTTCCTCAGGGTTAGCTTCGCCAGGTTGCCAGGATTTTAACGTTTCACCTGAGAAAATTATACACATTGTTCAACAAATGTTATATTGCCACCGGAAGTAGCCGGAAATGTGAAGTTTTTGGACTTAATAGTTCAGTTTTGAGCCTGAAACATATTTATATAATTAAATCTCTGCAAAGTCTTAAAAGTTTTTATGTTTACAGTTCAGCCAAAAACCGTCCAATTAGGTTCCTGCATATCATTTACTTAATAGCTCAATCGAAAGAGGAGGTTGAGAAATGCACCTGTGAATTTGATGCGTTTTTTTTTTTTTTTTTTAGTACCGCATCTTGCCTCAAATGGAGATTTAAAAATTCACGTAACCTGGAGGTATAGCCTATGACATCACGTTGCTATGGAAACAAATAATAAACAAGCAATAATTAAACATCGTTTGTTATATTTGCTTCCATAGCAACGTGACGTCATAAGCGATACCTCCAGGTCACGAGACTATTTAAAGCTCCATTTTAGGCAAGATGCGGTACGAAAAAAAAATCACATAAAATTCAAAGGTGTATTTCTCAACCTCCTCTTTCAAATGAGCTACTAAAAAAATGGTATGCAGGAACCTAATTCCGGCTGTTTTTGGTGTAAATCTTATATTTTTTGAAATACACCTCCAAATTATATAATATAAAAAATCGTTTTGGAACTACATTCGTTGCTAAACAAAATCAGCTTCCATGCAATATCATACTCTGTCTTGAATTATGAGTTATTTGCTTTTTGCTTTATCTTTAACCTTACACTTCATATCATACAGCAGATTTCTCATTATTGCAAATAAATAAATAAATAAATAAATAAATAAATAAATAAATAAATAAATAAATAAATAAATAAATAAATAAATAAATAAATAAATAAATAAATAAATAAATAAATAAATAAATAAATAAATAAATTGTATTTAATATTTCTTGATTTTTTTTCTTTAGTTTTGATCAAAATTAAAATTTCAATATCTCAATATATATTATTTTGAATTTAATACTTGAAGAAAAATGAATTCTTGTAAAATTTTGCACCAGCTAATGAGAATATTCAAATTAATCTCTGCTGGACAATATTTGTAAAACTTATGAATAAAAAAAAAATGCTACGAAGATAGATCATTATTCTGTATAAAGGAACGATGTGTTAAAAAATGTAGTACCCATAGAAATTATTTGCATCTGCTGTTGAAAATCATTATTTATTTTAAAAAAACTATAATATTATAGTTTACAGGGGATAAGTGAAAAATGCGCGCGCAGGCCGCCATAATGGTGGAGTCGTAGAGAACTCTTTTATGAAGACAAACAATTAAACACAAAATAATAAAATTTAAAATAAAAAATGTGATGTGAACAAAATTTTTAAAACCAAATTTGAAAACTTTTGCTCAACTCAAAAAAATTTGTCTTTGTATATTTTTAAATTATTTTTTTAATTTTCCGTCCCATATGCTAATACATTAGGTAGCTCACCAAAAAGGATACGGAAAGCTGTTGAAACTTTTGATCTGACGTCACATGCAAGCGTCTAATATTATAGGTATATAAAATGTAAATATTCATGTACTTTACATTAAAATGGACAACATACATGACAAAATTTTAATGCAGAAATGAATAGAGGGTACCAAATTATGCTACTCTGAATTTTTTCAGATTTTTTTACTTCCTGGAACTATTTTTAAATAATTACTGAAAGTGCGGCCACGCTCCCTAGAGGCGTCAATATGCGTTTAATGTCTATCCTTTTTATTAAGGATTCAGGGGTGCCAACTTAACTTACAGAACTTTCAATAATTATTTAAAAATAGTTTCGGGTCTTAAAAAAATCTGAAAAAAATTCAGAATAGCATAATTTGGTACCCTCTATTCATTTCTGCAATAAATTTTTTCATGTATGTTGTCCATTATACTCACCAACACTCTCACTAGGATATCCTAAACTTGCTTCCCTTATTTTCATTATAATTGATTCTACCGATTTTGTTACAATATCAAATTGTGATTTGGACATTTGAAGAATAGTTTTAGTCTCATTTATATCATATCTTAATGCAGTTTTCACCTCAGGTGTTTGTATTGTATAATGACTATGTGTAGTAGACAATGGTAGAGCTCTTAGTCCTTGAATTAATAGGAAAAGAGATATGAATGTGCTCGCAAACATGCCTGCAATGAAAAAAGTAGAAACTAAATTATTTTGAAACTAATTTCATAATTTGTAATAAATTATTTATTGATAAGAGAATATTATATATAAAATAAATACATCCTGTTAGAGATTTATCTTCAACTCATCCCTAGCATTAGTAAGGTACAATAATTTTTTGTCACAAGCTTTTCCAAGGGGGGGGGGAGAAGGGAGAGGTCGAAATAATGACCCGCTATTTAAATTACATGTTAAAGTTAAAAAAAAAATCTCAATATTTTTTTGCGGAAATACATGGCTGGATGGTTAACTAAGGATTACAATATGTCAAATTTTATTGTAAAAGTATTTTACACTTTTTACCCGCGTGATTTAAAAGATTTACGGGTCGGAATGACCCCCTTAGTAATGCTAGGGTTATTACGTTTAAAACTAATTTCAAAATAACATTTTTATAAAATTAAATTACTTTGTAACCAAAATAAAATAATATATTGTAATTATTTAACAAACTTTTTCCAAGAAATTTGAATTCAACATTGTTACGTAAAATAATTGTTTTTGTTGGTTATGTTTTAATAATAAATATAAAAATAATGAATAAATTGGCAGTAAAATAATTATAAATAAATAATTTATATTGGAATCAAATGTTATACTTTTTGTATTAGATCATTAGGGTCAAAAATACTTTAATCTCTGCATGTATGATTTTGAGTAAAATTATTATCTAATTAATTTATTTCTAAATGCATTAATATTTTTCTTTATTACTGATCTTATATCTTGAAGTTTTTTTAATAATTTCTGTAGCGGCCGACAGGGTTAATTGTTTAACTTTGGCCGGTATGTACATATTACTAAAAAAAATAATAATAATAATAATTTAGAAACAATAATTAATTATAATACGTTACCTGTACAGCACATCATCTGTAAGCCTTTACTTTGCTTGTAGGTATTGTTATTTTCACATTGTACACATTACTGACTGACGATCTGCTCTAATTAAAATTGTTATCAAGTACCATCACGTTCTTATACTGAAATTATTTCAACAAGAAATTAGTCACTGACTGTTTAACGTACATTGTTCTAGTAAGGTATCACCTCTATATTTAACTAAGGTGAGTAAGGAATATTATTTAATTCATTCGTTTATTTTTAATTGAAATTAATTCTTAAGGTGAGATAATACAAATCAGCTGATCGACGTAGTCCCCTTTGATTAACATGTAAACCTTAGCAAATTCACAAAAATTCTGAAATTGTTTTGAGAGGCAGATTTTAGTGCCTAAAAGTCATACAAAAAATTTCAAAACAATTTAACGAGCCGATTTTTTTAAATTAATTTTTTAGTTTGCCTTTTCATGGGAATGCCCTTAAAATTTAAAAAAAAAATTGTCTTGTTAAATTGTTTTGAATTTTTTTTTATGGCTTTTATAAAATCTGCTTTTTAAAAAAAGTTCAGAATTTTTGTGAATTTACTAATTTTTAATCAAAGGGGGCTACGTCGAACAGCTGATTCGTATTCTCCACCTTAATATTTTTTCTGTAAAAACATTGACAATGAAAGTATTTAGTATGATATATAATATATAATTGTGTTACAAAATATATATTAAGAGCTATCATGTTATTTGAATTTACAGCAATGGTTACAATTAAGATAATTTTTATAACACTAGTCTTAATAATTACAACAATATATACAATACCTACTCAACCTGGTAAGAAGTTTACAACATCTCCTAAGCCAATAAAATTGGAGGACTCACAGAAGCATAAAATTCATGAAGAAGCATGAAAATTCAAATACAAAGTAAAGGAACTCCCAAGGCTGAAGTTGGTATGTTTATAAACAGTAAACGTGATACGTGAAAGATATAACCAGTTTTTATTTTCCTCACTAACCGTTGTTAGTGTAGGCTATGTTAAATTGAATTATTGCTGACAAGTCGGACAATTTGCAACAATTTTTTTTACTAGCTCAATTGAAAGAAGAGGTCGAAAAATATACCTATGAATTTTATGAGATTTTTATTCGTACTACATCATGGCTAAAAGAAAGATGTAAAGAGGTCACGTGACCTGGAGGCGGCGCCCGTGACGCCTATGACGTCATTGAACTGTTCGGTCAAACAAACGATCGACTTTATAAAGCTTGTAAACAACCACGTTGCTATGGAAACAAGCAACAATTAATTTATTGTTTACAAGCGTTATATAGACGATCGTTTGCTTGACCAGACAGTTCAAATGTTCAATGACGTCATCGGCGTCACGGGCGCCGCCTCCAGGTCACGTGACCTCTCTACATCTATATTTTAGCCATGATGCAGTACGAATAAAAATCTAATAAAATTCTTAGGTGTATTTTTTGACCTCTTTCGATTGAGCTAGTAAAAAAAAATGTTGCAAATTGTCCATTCGGACTGGTAAACTAGAGGCCTGTCAGGAACACCACGAACTTTACTCCTGCTTTGTTTGCAGATTTATCCACGCAGTCTATTAAAAGTGCATTTCCATGGAGCGGAAAAGTGAGACAATTGCATGCCACAGCTAATCCTCGCCTAGCTGCGAGTGAAAATATCGCCAATATGGCCGCCATACGATATTGAAGCAAGTGCGCTTTTCTCGCTCCATGAAAATGAACTTAAACCTTAAGGCATCGTGGAGCTAAACTCTTTTGATATTGATGGACTGTATTCTCTTCTTATCTCCTAAAAAACAAAACAATTCTGCATCTCTTTTTCGATTGGAGCTCTAGCAACTGAGGCAGGAGTAACATTCGGGGTGTACGTTGCATGCAAAAGAGGGGGGGCCACCTAGAAAGTTGTTTGAGGTAACTTTTTATATTATGTTTGATGGGTTAATTTTTGGAGGGGCCATTCAGGGATCCCTAAACTAGCCTTACAGTCAGTCCGAGCCCTAGTTATGGTAATCATCCTGAGTTTTCCATGGTTATTTTAGTCACACCTAAGCAAATGCTGGGATTACTGGACATTTTTTAGCTTAAAAAATTCTAACCAAATTGTAATTCAGAGATATGAAGAACCGAGAAGTTAATTATTAATTAATACAAATTTAATTCACTTACAACCATGATATAAAATATTATTTACGAAAGTGGGTTCAGTTTAAGAATTCAAGTTAAATAAAAAAAATGCTAAGGGGAATGTGAAAAACTAATTTTTTTTACAATTTTCAGGTAAAAAGATGATAGCTTGGCATCCTGGTAATAAAGGTAACCCTGAAGAACAGGGTACTTACTTTCAAGGTGATATTTTGTGGCCAATAGATTCAATATCTCGTCAGGGTATTGCTAACGTGACATACCGATGGCCGAAAGGAATCGTATATTACTCCATTGTACCAGAATTTAGTAAGTATACATTAGTTAAAGTTTGAATGTCAAGTATAAACTAATATTATTGTAGTATCTTTAAAATTTGGTAAAAAAATTCTGTACATTTTGTTTTTAAAATAATATTTGTAATGTATAAACATAACTTGATAAATTTATATTTTATAAATTATTAAACATCATACTATATATTATAACTAGATATGTAAATTATGAATTCCTTTGCAGCATTCAATATACATTAAACAAATACCATATAATATAATATTATTACAATATATTTTACAAGAAAACAAGTTGATATTTTTTTCACAGGTATTCAAGAACGCCAGGTAATATCCACAGCGATATCCCAATACCATTCCAATACATGTATCAGATTCGTCCCATACAGCGGACAAGAGCGAGATTTTGTAAGGATTGAGAGGAACAAAACGGGCTGTTGGTCAACTTTAGGAAGGGTAGGGGGACGACAGATTGTCAACCTGCAGTCTCCAGGGTGTTTATTCTACGTGAGTATCATTTTTGTAGAAAATTTGCTTGGGGAAAAATAAAAATACAAAATTAATAATTTTTCTTTAAAAAAACTGTGGACAACATAAAATTTTCTCAAGTTTTTTTTTTGTAGACGTTTTCACGCAGTCTATGGAAGCGTGATGATTCAAAACTATAATTATTGATATTGATAGACTGGGTGCTCTTTTTACTTAACCCGAAATTGCAAATATGAGAGAGATTTAAGAAATAAGAATAAGAGACATTGCATCTCACTGTCTATTAGAGCTGCAGATCTGGCTGCTGTCCAGAGATGTAACTTAGTATCTTTTAGATGACACTTTTTCTTCATTTGGCAAGGGACGTGCTTTCAGGTGCACCAGTATTACAGCCAATATCATGAAAAGTATAATTATATACTCCAAAAATGAGTCAAATTAAGGAGGGGAATGGCTTTAAAGCTTTTTAATTACTATCATTTTATAAATAATGTCAAATTATATGTATTTTATTTATTTATTATATTTATTCAAAAAACAGACAAAAAAAAAATAAAAAAAGTATACCTTTTCCCTAATTTTCTCAAAGTACTTTTTTATAATCTCTTAATTAGAAATTGATGGCATTTTTTTTTAATGCAGTAATAAATTTGAAATTATTTATAAAATTACGTTCCCTTGCTCTGAAAAGTTTATTATTTTTTTCAAAAGAGAGGATCTCAAATTTATATTGATTTTCTTAGCTTTTTAGCAATAAAATTAATATATATCTTTGATATAATGATTAGAAATTATATATGACGTCATAGTTATACTTATGTGCTAAATATTGCACGACTATGACGTCAAAGCATTTCCCATTCTCATTATTTTAAAGAAAATTAAAAATAATAAATATATATTTGATTGTTAAGCAGTATAACAGTGAATAAATAACAATGCGAACATAGATCTATGTCAATATATATAGCTTCAAATTCAATAAATCAATAAAGCTTCAAATTACAAATGGACAACATACATGATTTTTTTTATTGCAGAAATGAATAGAGGGCACCAAATTATGCTACTCTAAATTTTTTCAGACTTTTTTGAGTCCCGGAACTATTTTTAAATAATTATTGAAAGTTATGTGATTTAAGTTGGCACCCCTGAATTCTTAATAAAAAGGATAGAGACTGGACGCCTATTGACGCCTCCAAGGGGCGTGGCCGCACTTTCAATAATAATTTAAAAATAGTTCTGGGTCTCATAAAAATCTGAAAAAATTCAGAGTAGCATAATTTGGTACTCTTTATTTATTTCTGCAATAAAATTTTTTCATGCATGTTGTCCATTAGACAACAAGTGTTGTTGAATCAACATTCATGTAATTTTTCTCCACGCGCCGTGCAGGTGTGCGAAGTTGAGGTGCAAAGTAAGTTTAGTAGTCCTTGCTGACGTCACAACTCAATGCTGATCAGGGCTGGCTGGAGCTGTGACATTACCAAGGAGCTTCTATGCAGCGCAACTTCGCACGACTGCAACGTGCGCGGATAATGCAAATGTTGACTATAAACTCGAGCCACATTTAATGAATTATTTGTAATTTGAGGCCTGCATCTTTTTAAGGGTGTTAAGGTGGATTCACATGGCGATTTTTATCATGCGACGCGACGCAAATAATGCGCACTTGCTGTGACATCCATTGGCAATTTGCTGTGACATATTTGTCGATTTAAAAAAAGAGCATCGTTATAATTAAACGCGATATTCGCCGCCGCATTCAACCGCGAATTCACTAGCGGCATAAGATTTCACAGCTTTTGAGTAAAAATGGCGTCGCATCGCCGTTGTCGCCATCTGAATTCGGCTTTAGAGTTTTAAAAGGAATCTGAAGGATCTGACGATACATGCATAATACAACTAGAGCGCGGAAAAAAGTCACATTTTTTTCGAAAAATAGGCGCCTAAAAAGTCAACTTATTTTTGGAAAATAGTCTACAAAAAAGACACTTTTTTTTGAAAAATAGTCTATAAAAAAGTCACTTTTTTTTTTTAGAAAATGCAGCTAAATGGCGTTTCAAAAGTGCCATATAAAAGTGGGTTTAAAAGTTTTATTTTATTTATTTATTTTTTTTTACTTCCTTTTTTTTACAATACGAAGAAAAGAGCTGAAATGCACTAAAAATAAAAAAAAATATGTCAAAAAGTCACAAAAAGTCATCTTTTGCCAAAATAGTTTCAAAATCCAAATATATTCTAAATATTCTTTTTTTTATATAGGCTCATTTTAATCCACTTCCGGAGATCGGTGGACATCCTAAATGACAACAAAATAGTCCTCATGTGCACAAATAGGCAAAATAACTTTTTTTCCGCGCTCTAAATATAACTCATATCCCTCTATTGATATTTGCATTCTGTATGCAAATGTTCAATTTGACACGAGAATACTTTATAATTTCAGATTGGGACAGTTATCCACGAGTTCATGCACACTGTTGGGTTTTTTCACGAACATAGTAGAATTGATAGAGACCAAGCTATTCGAATCATATGGGATAGTATTATAAAAGGTAAGAATGCGGTTAATATTATATTTAAATGAATCATGAAATATTATAAATGACTGCGATATAAAAAATAAGGAACCTGATAATGGACAACATACATGAAAAGAATTTATTGCAGAAATGAATAGAGTGTACCAAATTATGCTACACTGAGTTTTTTCAGATTTTTTTGAGACCCGGAACTATTTTTTAAATAATTATTGAAAGTCCTGTGATTTCAGTTGGCACCCCTGAAATCTTAATAAAAAGGATAGAGACTGGACGCCTATTGACGCCTCCAGGGGGCGTGGCCGCACTTTTAATAATTGTTTAAAAATAGTTCTGGGTCTCAAAAAAATCTGAAAAAGTTCAGAGTAGCAAAATTTGGTACCCTCTATTCATTTCTGCAATAAATTTTTTTCATGTATGTTGTCCATTATTTATATTATAATATAATGAAGTAAGTTAATTAAAAGAATTGATCTCAGTTGATTTGGATCTCGGAAACGGCCCCCTTGATTCTAATGACACTTCCAGGAGTCTTTAAGTTCGCCACAATAAGGTTGCCTAATTTTTTTTGAAGTGGATTTGTTCGACCAGTTTTGAGAAAACTGAGGCAGAAGTTTAACATTGGCCTTATGAACGGAAACCAGAAATGGAGCTGTTGTGAGAAAACCACCCCCTTGAATTTGCTCAAACCATAAGCGATTAAATTTTAGAGCATCCTCGATTTTTTTAAAATTTATTTCATTCAATTCCGTTCGACGGAAATTTCCCGTTTCCGGTTTGTAACTGAGGTCTATCGTTAAAAGTTAAATATTCAGAATAAGAAAATAGCGCTTACAAATAAATGCAAGGTTTTGGTTCTTGCATTTATTGACTTTTATATTAATTTGATAATTTTTTCCCGTTTGTTTTTTACTGCTTAATTTTACAAAATATAATTCATAACAAAAATATTATATAATACATAATATAATATAAAATAAATTCTATTATTATGCTAATTTATGTTATGCATTCTTTGGAATGGGGATATATTTTTTATTTCTACTTTTTCTACTTTATACACATTTTAAGCTTCTTAATGGAAGCTATTAATTAGTATTTTAAAAGAATTTGATGTACTTAAAGTATTTTTAGAATTATTATTTTCTAATTTTTGCCTAGGAAAATTTATTTCTGCAGCCTTGTTAACCACCAGCTTCGTATAGTAAGAATATTATAATACAAGGCATGTTGATTATCAAGGCTGCAAAAATTTAAAAAATTTCCAATGCATTTTATTTTGTATTACAATTAGTTAAATATAATATAATTTATGTTTTGTTGTTAATTTAAATTTCTTAGAATTTTAATTTCAGGACAAGAGTTCAACTTTAAAAAGTATAATTCTACATTGGATTTTAATTACGATTACGGTAGTGTAATGCATTACTCTAAAAATGCATTCTCAAAGGATTTCATGTCTGCAACCATTATACCCTTGGTAAGAGTAACAGAGAGATCATCTGAATATTTTCCACTTTCACACAGTATGTTGTATTGGATAATCTTTATAATGTTTTTTACTGCATAATTGAATATAGAACCTCAAGTTATGTATTGTCAATATTTTTTTAGCAATTTTTTACTCCACTTATAACCTTTAAAACTTTTTCCCAAGTATTAAAGTTTAGTGAATGAAGACATCATTGTTCTGTTCATTAATCTTGTTCATTTGACACGTGCCTTTAGAATTTTTACTTTATAATTATGTACTGTCGTGTAGTATTATTATATATTTTGCTATTGAAATAAGAATGGCCGTAATAAAATAAAAATTATAAAATAAATGCATTTAATTTTGGTAATGAGTAATAAGATCATCATATTAATGTCAAAATAAGAACAAATCTTTTACACATCTCTTACTAGTGGAAAATACACATGGGTCTATGAAACCTTGCTGCTAAATGTAAAACGAAAATATGAAGCTTATCAGACAGGAAAAATTACATTTTTTTTACCCATGTGAAACATACATGTATTGAATAATATTATGCATAAAATATTACATAATATCATATAGAAAATCATAAATAACATAACAATATTTTGTGATTTTGTTGTAGATAGCTGGTGCTCAAATTGGACAACGCAAGGGTTTCAGCTCGAATGATATTGCAAGAATAAGAGATATGTACAAATGTTCAGGGGGGGTCTCAATGTTATGATAAAATTATTACTGTAAAATTTCATTAAAACAATTTCAGTTGAAATATATTAATATCATACTCTGTAATATCACAGTGGACCTCAAAAATTTTTTTTTTACTAAAATGGATAAAAGGTTGTCACTCTGATTTTGTCATATTTTATTGCTAAATTTTTTTTGCTGAGGTTCGGTTTGAGCCCACGCTCCTTTCAGGTACTATCCTTTTATTAAGAGAGTCATCCAGAGGCGTCACTGTCTCTGTACTTTCAATATATATTTTTTAAAATTAATTCTCGGACTCAAAACATCTGAAAAAAATCAGAATATCATAACTTTGCACCTCCCATCCACGATTTGAAGTCGATACTACAAAAGTTAAAATACCAAATTTTATATTACATTTCGCAATCTGATTTACTTGTTAAATTGTACATTATGCATTAAATGTATTGAAAATTATGGGGGACATTCACAAAGCACTTTAACCCCAACTTTAGCCCCAAGTTTTATCCCTGGTACTACACATGGTGCTAAACTAGGAGCTAGACATGGCATGGTTAGCCCCTGGTTTAGCACATGTTTAGTACCAGGGATAAAACTTGGGGCTAAAGTTGGGGTTAAAATGCTTTGTGAATGCCTTCCAATGTTTACTTTTTTGTAAAATTTTGCATTAAAATATAAAATTAAATTTTACAATAAAATTTTTTTTTAAAAATTATTAAAATAAAAGGATTTTTATTAAATTTTTAATTTTTTAAGTTTACATAAAATATTAAAAAAAAAATAATAATAATAATATATTATTAATAAACAGATATATTTATAAAATAAATTATACATAAAAAATTTAAATGCAATAAAGTGATCCACTGGCTGTATGTATATTTTATATAATAAAGTTTGATTACTCTGCCTTTTAATTTTTGACATGTTAATAGACAGAACTTAAATATAATTAGCATAAAATATAATAATTGATTTCTGATATTTTCAACGCTAGCAACCCCCTTAGGCAAATTAGGACTCAATAAAATTCAGAGTAGGTAACCCAATTTTGAAGATAATCAAGCTTTTGCCTCTCATTTCATAAACATTTACATTTCTGATGCAGTTTTAAAAATATTCCGCTTACATTTTTGAACATTTAAACGTTTATTTTCTATTAAAAAATAGTGTTTTTATAATTAATAATTCAAACAAATAACTTGTAACAAAAAAACAAATTATTGTAATATCAATTTGCATACTTTACTCAACAATGGAAAGTAGAGAGCCTGCATGAAGAAATCAGAGGATGAGTGTAAAACAATAAAGTACATTTACATGAGCTGTCTGATTAGACGAACACGTATTTAACGGATCCGTATTAAAGACTAATGCAGGGCTATTACAGTCACTCCCTTCCGGCTTATGGAGGTCCAATTCTGAATTCTGATTGGCTTAGAAATAACCCGTTTTGCTGAAACGCCTTCCTATTGGTTAAAAAGGGGTTATTTTCTTGTTGTTTACAAATTTCAACAATCCAATTTTTTTTGTAACGGTCGTGAGTGACTTTACCCGGTTCAATAGAGTAATAGCCCTGGACTAATGTTGAACAGGTATTTGATGCGTATTCATCCAATGCACTTTAATTATTCACGATGTTTGTTTCAAGCGTATCCAACGTTTAATACGGATTGAAAATTATCATGTTAACAGTTGTTGAAAACGCATCCATCGAATACGAATCCAAGAACAACATGTAAACGTACTGCTATGGCAGTGGAGTATTACAGAATTTTACATGAAGGCAAAAGTTAATTAATTTTTTAAAATGAATAAAACAAAAAAAGTGATGTATAAATTTTTGCTTATTTTAGTATTTTATATTATTATTATATATATATTTAATTAATTTAATGTAAGGTGTAAGGTTTATACTTTATACCTCTATACACCTTGATTTAATGTTCTGTCCAATACTAAAATATGGCTGCAGCTCCACCAACAAGAATGCCGCCAACAGAGGTTAAAATTTCCTATTAGAATAAGGGCACATACAAGAGCATTTTACAAACATTTTCCAGCAAATTTGAATTTAACATTGTTACATAAAATAATTTATAAACAATCACAACCCTAATTATAACACGTAACATGCACAACAAATCACCATCTGTACTACTTTGCTTGTAGGTATTGTTATTTTCACCTTGTACACATTACTGACTGACGATCTGCTCTAATTCAAATTGTTATCATGTTCCAACACGTTCGTTTAATGGAGTTATTTCAACAAGAAATTAGTCACTGACTGTTTAACGTACATTGTTCTAGTAAGGTATCACCTCTATATTTAATCAAAGAATTAATATCTACATATTAATTCTTTGATTTAACTAAGGTGAGTGAGAAATATTACTTAACATTTCTTTCATTTGTTTATTATTTAAAATTATTTAATGTTATAAATTTGTTAATTCTGTAAAAAATTGTAAATATTTTTTTTTTCAAATATGATAATGGAGTATCGACCTCAAAATTTTTTATTGCAGAAATGGATAGAGCGTTCAAAGTTATGTTACCCTGATTTTTTTTCAGCTTTTTTTGAGCCCGGGGACTATTTTTAAAAAAATATTGAAAGTTATTTTTGTGACGTCCCGCGGCGGCAAGTCCTATCTTTTTCTTAAGGAGCGGCGTCTCGTGACGTCACAAAAATAACTTTCAATAATTTTTTAAAACTAGTTCCCGGGCTCTAAAAAATCTGAAAAAAATCAGGGTAGCATAACTTTGCACCCTCTATCCATTTCTGCAATAAAAAAAAATTGAGGTCGATACTCCATTGTATTACTATATATTTTAACTTACATCATATGTAATGTGAATTTACAGCAATGTTTTCATTTAAGATAATAATCATTTCAATAATATTACTACTTGTAATACCTGCCCAATATGCTGGAAAACCCAAGCCAACTTCTAAACCAGAAAAAGTTGATTACGATAAGAAGCAAAAAGATCATGAAGAAGATGTTAAAAAAGTTCAAAAAGAAAGCAAAGGAACTCCCAAGGATGAAGTTGGTATGTTAATATACAGTAACTGTGATTCATGAAAGAGATATCCAGGTTTATCACTAGCCATGGTTATAGTGTAAAGGCGGATTCAGATGGCGACAACTGCGATGCGACGCGATTTTGTCACACAAGCTGAGAAATCCTATGCGTCGAGCGAATTCGCCAGCAGGTTGCGGCAGCGAAATCGCGTTAATTGCAATGCTCTTTTTTTTTAAAACGCCAAATATGGCCGCCAATGGATGTCACAGTAAGTGCGCATTATTCGCGTCGCGTCGCATGATAAAAATCACCATGTGAATCCACCTTAAGCCAAGCTGAATTGAATAATATCCAAGTTGAAATAAAAATAATATTTTATTCGTTAATATAATAAAAGCTCTTCCTTCTTCTAATTCCTTCTTATTTTGCACCATTTTAGAGGAAAGAATACGAGATTACGTTTTTTTTTTCTTTTCTTGAGCATAGAATGTTAGAAATATGGGGGGCAATTCAGCAAGCGTTTTTCTTACCTGCTACCTGTGTAAAAAAGAGCTTCGCTAAAGCGCTCCCGTAACGTTGCTTTATCCTCACTTTCAGCGAGGAAGAAATAAGATGTGTTTTAGAGGTAATGAGATTAGATTTAAACGTGTAAAGGATGAGGCGAAGACCAAATTTTTTCACCAGATCACACCTATAGGCAAATGTAATGATGGGTTATCGGAAAAACTCACAAAATTCTAAGCAAATGTTAATGCAGGCCCATGAAGTGCCGGAAAGTTTAATAAAATTCCCTTCTAACCGCGGTGACATAAATATTAATAAAAAAAAAAGAACTAAGGGGAATGTGGAAACTTCAATTTAATAAAATTTTCAGGTAAAAAGATGATAGCTTGGCATCCTGGTAATAAAGGTAACCCTGAAGAACAGGGTACTTACTTTCAAGGTGATATTTTGTGGCCAATAAATTCAATAACTCGTCAGGGTATTGCTAACGTGACATACCGATGGCCGAAAGGAATAGTATATTACTCCATTGTACCAGAATTTAGTAAGTATACATTAGTTTTTTTATATTTTACTTCATTGCATCAATCGATGGTCCACCTGCAAGCAAGTAAACATACTATTGAGAGGTCATATCATAAGACGAGAATATATAATCAAGATGCAGATGACGAAAAGGAGAAACTCATTGAAGTGTGCATTCATTCTTCTAAAATGTTCCAATAAACTTAGGCTTGTAGTTCGCAGATCAAAAGGGACTATACAGAGACCATTTGCATTACAAGTCATTACCAGTTACACGAGATAAGAAACTAGCCTTTATTTTCAATGGTTTTTATTTCTCTTTGAACAGCAGAATAATTTTGTTTAACATTAATTTTTAATATTTTGATATATTTATTACATTTTATATTGTCCATTTAATTTTATTATATTGAAATATTAATAATACCCGTAATTGTAACTAAAATAAATAACAAACAAATAAACAAACATTGTACACAACAAATTATATATTTATAATATTATAAAATAAATAAAATAAAATATATTATACTTTTTAATCAATCCATAAATCATAACAACGTTTCTCACATTAAAGTTGACCAAGTTGAATTAAATTTCATCTCTTTTCTTTGCTATTATCCTCTCCCCTCGTCTAATTTTCTCTTATTTTGCACCATTTTAGAGGTTAAAAGGTTAGGTTTTGATGTTTAGAGGATGAATAATTTTTCAACTAGGGTAATAAAAAAAATCCTATATCTGGTCAATACAACACATTTTTCAGCAGAAATTGAAATCTGACAATCTTTCACAGCCAATATAGAACGCCAAGTAATATCCACAGCGATATCTCAATACCACTCCAATACATGTATCAGATTCGTCCCGTACAGTGGACAAGAGCGAGATTTTGTAAGGATTGAGAGGAACAAAACGGGCTGTTGGTCAACTTTAGGAAGGGTAGGGGGACGACAGATTGTTAACCTGCAGTCTCCAGGGTGTTTATTCTACGTGAGTATCATTTTTGTACACATCTCACCTTAGAAAATTTCTTTTGGAAAAAATACAAGTACAATATTCATAATTTTTCTTTAAAAAAATATGTTAACTTCTGAAAATGATGCTTTGTTTGTAAGCGTTACAACACAGAATATGGTGAAACAAAAAAATATATATTTTGGTATTGATACACTGACATTTGAGTGTTCTTCTATAGAGGACATAAAGAACCAAGAGATGGCGCTGACGTCTGAAAATTTTGCTCTTTGCATCGAGGATACGGCATTACCTATAGCATGGGGAGAATCACACAAATTAGCAAATTTTTAGGAAAGAAATCACTTACGAAGTTGAAATATTTTTTTATATTTGTCCGAAAGTATTTGACAATTAATTATGGTGTTGTCATTTCTGTAAAATTATGCTGTGGCAGCTGACAGAGCATTTACATGATTTTACAATGTTAATCATATATACAGCAATCTTCGCCAGACGCACGTAGTTCCAGCAGTTACCACTAGGTTCGCACTAACTTTATGACGCCAATACCTCATCCAAAATTACAAATCAGCCTTGCATCTCTCTACTGGAGCTGCAGCTCTAGCAAGCAAGGCAGGAGTAAAGTTCGTGTTGTCCAGAAGTAACGCTATCATTTTTTTTTAATCAACCCTGGACTTCTACTTTTTTTTAATAATTTTTAATTTTTAAAGGCATATATATTTTTTTTTTCTGAATTGACAAGGGACATTTACAGACACTTACTGCATGTGAACTTTTAATAGCATGGAAAGAGTCACAATTAAACTGATCAAACTCCACCTTTTGTCTTGAAAAACAGTATACTTCACATAGGGTCAAATTAAAGGAGGGGAACTGCTTAGTTTTTTTGTTTTTTTTTTTTTATTTTTTTTTATTTATTTTTTTTTTTATCGAAAACTATATATTAAAATTAAGTTCTCTAACTTTTTTAACAGGCGCGTATCCAGAAAAAAATTTCGGAGGGGGCTGTCTCCATAAGGCCCATGTTTAAAAAAAAAAATTGAGAGGAAGAAATGCCTATATTACCCAAATTAAATTCAAATTTTCGGGGGGGGGGGCTGCAGTCCCCCCAGCTCTCCCCCTGGATCCGCGCCTGTTTTTTAATACATTATAACAGTGCCATTTAAATATCAGTCATGCAACGTCTTTTCCATATGCTTGCTGCTAAATATTTGCATGACTATGACGTCAGAGCATTTTGCAGCTTAAAGGTGTTTGAGATTTAAATCTGAATGAACATCATGACGATACGTAACTCCAGATTTTCAATCAATATTTACTATCTGCATTATATTTTGATTTTCAGGTTGGGACAGTTATCCACGAGTTCATGCACACTGTTGGATTCCTTCACGAACATAGTAGAATTGATAGAGACAAGGCAATCAATGTGGTATGGAGCAATATTATAAAAGGTAAAATTGGTTATTATATCATTTAGAAATATACTGATTAGAATTTAAAATCATAGTAAAAAAAATAATACAAAATAGTAATAATTATTATTTAATATATTTTAAATTTAAAATACAAAAAAAAATACCAAATATTTTACATTATATTTAATTTTAATTAAATATTTAAATTAAAAACTATGAAAAACATTTAAATATATTATAATGAAATAAATTATGGTATATTTATTAATAAATATTTATGAATATAAAAAGATACCATTAATAAATAAATGAAAGCGGTAATAATCGCTGTTATACTTCTTGATTCAAACTTTGAAATGGAAATATAATTTATTAATGTACGTTTCAAGATCCATACTAATACAAGCTAATAATTGCTATTAATAATATATTTTAGAGTAATTAATGTTATTATCTAATGCAGCGGTTTCCAAACTTTTTGACTCGAGCCCCAAATAATATTCAAAACAAAGATTGATGATATCCCATTTTTTCTTCCCCACTGCTTTCCTATTTCCCTACCTTATTATGCATATTGACGTCATAAAGACAAGTATGGACATCTGGTAGATTTTACCTGAGTGATTCTAAAAGTGTCATTGTTTTTATATCTGAGCTTTGCTACTGGTTAAAGTACACGTGTAGTTGAGTTATACTGATTCTACAGAGGCTGTTTTCAATGCCATCTCTTGGTACTTTATGAGGTCAATAGTCTTGTTCGCCATTACCCGATTTTCATGGAGTCCCAGTCGAAAAATCTCAGTCCCAAATTTGAAAAGCGTCCCATAGTTTGAAAACAGCTGATCTAATACTACACTGCACTTTATTTTGTGTATTAAAATAGACTATTTATTTTTTTGCTGTTATTTCTTGTTATTTAATTTCAGGACAAGAGTATAACTTTAATAAATACAATTCTTCATTAGACAATAATTACGACTACGGTAGTGTAATGCATTACTCTAAAAATGCATTCTCAAAGGATTTCATATCTGCAACCATTATACCTGTGGTAAGAACAAAAAGAGATTCCTTGAATATTTTTCACTTTCATGCATGAAGCAATGGACAACATACATGAAAACTTTTTATTGCAGAAATGAATAGAGGGTACCAAATTATGCTACTCTGAATTTTTTCTGAATTTTTGGAAACCCAAAACTATTTTTAAATAATTATTGAAAGTGCAGCCACTCCCCCTGGAGGCGTCAATAGGCGTCTCATGTCTATCCTTCTTATTAAGAATTCAGAGGTACCACCTAAACTTACAGAACTTTCAATAATTATTTAAAAATAGTTCCGGGTCTCAAAAAAATCTGAAAAAAATTCAGAGTAGCATAATTTGGTACCCTCTATTCATTTCTGGAATAAAAAAATTTCATGTATGTTTTCCATTCTATGGTGAAAATAAATTTGATACAGTGGTTGGGGGGGGGGCAGACGACCCCCCCCCCGAAATTTTGGATTAAACATGGGCAATATATGAATTTCCCTCCACTCCAAATTTTTTTTTTTTAACATTGGCATCATTATGAAGACCCCCCGCCCCAAAATTTTCAACGAATTACCTTAAATTACGGAATAATTTTAGTCAAAGAACTCATTGGTAAAAAAATAAATAAATGCAATAATTTTTTAGTCTACAATATATTATTGATTTAATAATTTTATTTTATGCATAAAACAGTTCAAATAATGTATAATAATATACCATCATTATAATTATTACAATACTTTGCGATTTTGTTATAGGTACTTGGTGCTCAAATTGGACAACGCAAGGGTTTCAGCTCGAATGATATTGCAAGAATAAGAGGCATGTACAATTGTTCAGGGGGGGTCTCAAATGTCTCAATGTTATGATAAAATTATTACTGTAACATTTAATAAAATCACACTTTTTATAAAGAAAAAATATATGATAAATTTATAGTTTTATCTCAATTCCTTGTAATAAAATTGTATAATATGTAATAAAATTTAAAATGAAAAATAAAAATTTGTAAAATAAAATTTTAATTTATTATTAATTTTAAAATTTATAAAGAAATATAAAATTACATTTTAAAATAAATAAATATTCCTAATAAATTTCAATAAAAAATAATATAATAATTTAATAAAACATTGATGAAAATAATGTAATACAGTTCAGAGTACACACTTAATATTAAAACTTAAAGTAAAATATATAAATATATTTTAGTACGTAAAAATATGAATATTATATTATAAATTAATAAATATATGCCAAAAGTTGATTACGTAATAAATTATATTTCTATTCATTAATAGACAAAAAAATACATTATGAATCAACATTAACTAATTTGGGGTCGTGTAAACTGTAAATATACATTCTCAATTTCAAACAACTTTCAGTGTGGTGCCGTCTGCCTTGACGATGGTTTTCTGTGGTTTCCTATCGTCACTCCCAGGTTATAACGGGGCAGTACCATAGAGAGTCTATTGAAATAGACTCTCTATGGCAGTACCTATAACACAAGGACACAGACGCCTCCTATCCTAGTAACCTCGTCATCCAGTCACCTTACTCCTGTCATCCTAAGGCTTGTTGGGAATCTGAGGCTTCTTGGGCTTTGACCTTTCCGGTCCGCCCTTCGTCCCTGTTTATAAATTCTACTCTTGAGTAGACTAGTCAGACATACGGGAAAGTAATGGACAACATGTATGAAAAATTTTTATTGCAGAAATGAATAGAGGGTACCAAATTATGCTACTCTGAGTTTTTTCAGATTTTATTGAGAACCGGAACTATTTTTAAATAATTATTGAAAGTCCTGTGATTTCAGTTGGCACCCCTGAATTCTTAATAAAAAGGATAGAGACTGGACGCCTATTGACGCCTCCAGGGGGCGTGGCCGCACTTTCAATAATTATTTAAAAATAGTTCTGGGTTTCAAAAAAATCTGAAAAAATTCAGAGTAGCATAATTTGGTACCCTCTATTCATTTCTGCAATAAAATTTTTTCATGTATGTTTTCCATTGGAATAAATGTAAAACAAAACTGCCATCAACTCGTGAGCTTATGCTAAACAACATAACTTCGTTATCTTAATTTACATTTCTTAGCATACTGTATCTTAGTTGCAAAAACATTATTGAGGTTATGTACATACATTATAAGGTGCAGTTGCTGTTACAAGTAAGAATAGTTCTTAATATTAATTCTAAGAAATGTAAATTTTAATATTTTTATAATTAATATTATTATTTTCAAATTTAGACAAATTGTATCATAAGACTCTGATACTTTGCAATATACTGTAGTTTAAATTTAACTTTTAGAGATAAGGAAAATTCTCTTATCAGAAAGTGCAATAATTAATTTTTAATTGTCATTTTCACTGGTGAATAAATCATATTTATATAATAAATGGGGGATTAGAAATAAATAATTAAAATGTTTTATATATTTCTATTTAATGGCTGTGATACAAATGCGTTTACCCAGCTTTCTCACTAACCACGTTTAACGATTAATCTCAGTTACTTCGGAATCAAAGAATATTTCCCTGCAAACGAATCGAATGAAATAAATTTTAAAAAATCGAGAATGTTATAAAACTTAATCGCTTATGGTTTGAGCAAATTCAGTCTTGCAGTTTTCTTACAACAGATCCATTTCCGGTTTCCGTCCATAAGACCAACTTCTACCTCAGTTTTCACAAAACTGATAAGACAGATTCACTTCAAAATTTGTATTCCACCTATTGATGGTGAGTTCTAAGTCTCCTGCAAGTCTTGTTGCATTCAGGCGGTACGATTGCGAGATGTCAATCTACTGAGATTCGTCCTTAAAATAAATTTAAATTAATGACACTAACCTCGGTTATTGGAACACCTGGATAATTTTGTGGATAACTTCTTCGTAAATCAAGTCTATTAGCTAGAAGCTAGAAAACCTGGATATACTTTGGTAAACTTGTCCTGAATCGCTCCCATTGTAATAATGGTTTATCGACCTAACAATTTTTATTGCAGAATTGGATAGAGGGTACAAAGTTATGCCATATAATATATAATTCCTATGCTATTCTGATTTTTTTCAGATATTTAAACATAAGTCCGGGAACTTATGTTAAAAAATATTGAAAGTACAGAAAGAGTGACACGTCTTGACGCCTCTCTTAATAAAAGGATAGGACCTAAAAGGGGCGGCGTGGGTTCAAACCTGACCTCGGCAAAACTTTTTATCAATACTTCCCAGTCTCTAAAAAAAAAAAAAAAAACGAAAAAAAATCATAACTTTGCACTATCTATCCATTTTTGTAATAAATATTTTTAAGATCGATTATACTCTATTATACGTTGTTGTAATTTTTATTATTATAAACAATATAATTGATTTTTCTTATGTTTATGTTTCAGAAATGCGTGCAGTTATAATTCTTACGGTGCTCACTTTACTGAAAGGGTCAATGACCTTTCCTTTAACAGAAACAACGACATCAACGTCGTTCAAAATTGCACCTGAACAATTTGATGAGAAATCGATTGGTGATTCGATTGTTGGTGATCAGACATTTGACGAGATAGGACAAAGATCAAGACGACCTCATTATCATCGTAGGGGTGAGGGTAGGGGGAAAGAACACCGAGGTAAATTCAATTCAATTCTTTTATTTAACCACTGGTTATACAAGTACAACATGGGTTACGTCATTTTAACAAAAAAAAAAAAACAGTTACAACAAGACAATAATACATAAACACAAATAACCAACAATAGCACTTCCTAATAAATTAAATCTACAAAATAACACTGGATAAAATATTTTCAGGCATCTTATTATTAAAATACAACTTCACAGAATAAATTTCACTATGAATAAGAATGTTTTTCAATTTGTTTTTAAATAGTTTTTCACTATCAATTTCCCTCAAACTTAATGGTAAAAAGTCATAGATTTTGGCTGTCTGATAAGCAGAACTTTTTTCTAATAAACTTGAAGCGTGAGCTTCAGAAACAATTTTATTTTTATTTCTGGTATTATAAGAATGTAATTCACTATTATGTATATACAGGTCAGGATATTTCTTTTTAAACATAGCACAGTTTAAAATATACATACTAGCAATGCTAACATTTTAAGCTTTTTGAAATGTCCAACACATGAATCATGCTTCTTAAAGCGTAAAATAGTTCTAAGAGCTCGTTTCTGTAATAAGAATAGCCTGTTTAAATGGTTTGGATAACTACCCCAAAAAATTATGCCATTATTATGCCATTAATAAAACAAGTTTATCTTAATTTCCATTTATTCGTATATTAATGAGCTATCTGCTATTTCAAGTGAGTGCAATTATGAACTGTATATCAATAAAAAAAAAGCTCATAATTGCAGAAATAGCAGATAGCTCATTATTGCAACGAGATCATGGTAGGCAGATAGCTCATTATTGCGGACGAGGGACTATAAATATATTCAGTTATTTACAATGGTCGGATAGGAATTTTTAAAACTTAGTGCATGAACTGTTTTAGCCGAATATTCCATTTGAATACATGTTAAATAACTGAGACTTTTGCAATCTGATTGTATGAACTCTGATGATTGGCTGAGCCTTATAAATAGGACTTTATTTGCACTTAAGAACTTGGAGGATCGCACTTAAATGAATATTTCATGAAATTTATTGAATTCTATTAAAAAAAACATATATGTAATGTTACATTTTAGGTCATGGATACATGAGAAAGGAGCTGGGAGCAGATGATATGATGGATTTCGACAAATGGGAGCATCATAGAGAGCGTCATGAGAAGCATCAACATGAAATGATAAAAAAAATAAGAGGAGAAAGTCGTGGTAGACGCGATTTCGCTCTGGGTAAGTTGCCGTCAGTTTTAATTTATTAACATTCCCTTATTTTAATCTTGACTGGTGACTTGACGCAGTGGTATGCGCATCTGATAGTCGTTAGTTCGATCCCAGGCACTGCCAAACTTTTTACAAATGACAGTTGCTAAAAAAACACCCACTCGTGCATTCAGGAGGTGATTGATGGCATCATTCCTTTATTACTGACCATCCTGACTGAGGTTTCCATGGTTTCCTCAGTTTACAAACATACGAATGCTGATGAGATTGCTAAAATAAATTTCATCTTTTATTCGCTTTAAGCTCTCTCCTAGTCTATAATTTCTATCATTTTAAAGGAAAGAAGAGAGGAAAAGATGAGATTACGTCTTCTTTCCTCTTATTGAGCATAAAATGTTAACGGGAGCAATTCAGCAAGTGTTAAGTAACGATTTAAGAAGCATTTTTTTATGAAGCGTTTTTCTTACCTGGGATAAAAATCGCTTTTTAAAACGCTCCTTAAGGTAGAGATAACGCCGAACAGCTGTTCGACGTAATCCCTTTTGATTAACATGTAAACCTTAGCAAATTGACAAAAATTCTGAAGTTTTTTTGAGAGGCAGATATTAGTGCCTAAAAGCCAGAGAAAAAATTTCAAAACAATTTAACGAGCCGATTTTTTTTAATTAATTTTTTTAATTTTCAGCATAGGGCTTTCCCATTGAGAGACAAATTAAGAATTTAATTTTAAAAAATCGACTCATTAAATTGTTTTGAAACTTTTTCTATGATGGCTTTTAGGCACTAATATCTGTCTCTTAAAAAAATTTCAGAATTTTTGTCAATTTGCTAAGGTTTACATGTTAATCAAAGGAGATTACGTCGAACAGCTGTTCGACGTTATCTCTACCTTAACGCTTGCTGAATTGCTCCGAATATTGTTTTCATTTCATCCTCACATTAAGCGAGGAAGGAAAATTTGTGTCTTTGAGGTAAAAAAGCGTTATAAAATTATAGGTTTAAAGGCGAATTCAGATGGCGACAACGGCGATGCGACGCGATTTTGACGTAAAAGCTGTGAAATCCTATGCGGTGGCGAATTCGCCGGTAATCGCGTTAATTACGATGCTCTTTTTCTTTTAATCACCCAATATGGCCGCCAATGGATGTTACAGCAAGTGCGCATTATTCGCGTCGCGTCAGAGGCTGGAAATCGCTCATAAAAATCCACCTTTAGACGTTTAAAGGATGAGTTGAAGATACATATAATTTTTTAACTAGGGTAATGTTAAATATTTTTTATTTGACCAAATTCATGCTGTACTTAAAGGTCGCCGTTTACGAGACTGGAATGATGATAATGGTAACCCGGAGGAACAAGGGTCATATTTTCATGGTGATATTCTGGACCCTTCAGATTTAAAGTCCCGTAGTGGAGTGATTGAAGAGGAGTATAGATGGCCCAATGGAACCGTACCGTACATAATATCAAGAAGCTTTAGTAAGTATTTGTGTAAAATTTCATGAGTTCGATTCCAATTACCGGCAGATATTTTTATTAAAATTGTGGTTGTAACAAAAAAATTACTATTTAAAGGTTTTTAATGGACAATTTGCATCAAATTTTTTTACTAGCTCAATCGAAAGAGCAGGTCAAAAAATACACTTATGAATTTTATGAGATTTTTATTCGTACTGCATCATGGCTAAAATAGAGATGTAAAGAGGTCACGTGACCTGGAGGCAGCGCCCGTGACGCCTATGACGTCATCGAACTGTCTGATTAAGCAAACGATCGTCTATATAACGCTTGTAAACAATAAATTAATTGTTGCTTCAGTTTGCTTGTTTCCATAGCAACGTGGTTGTTTACAAGCGTTATAAAGTCGATCGTTTGTTTGACCGAACAGTTCAATGACGTCATATAAGGCGTCACGGGTGGCGCCTCCAGGTCACGTGACCTTTATACATATTTCTTTTGACCATGATGTAGTACGAATAAAAATCTCATAAAATTCACAGGTGTATTTTTCAACCTCCTCTTTCGATTGAGCTAGTAAAAAAAATTGATGCAAATTGTGCATTAAAAATGTGGCGCAGTGCGCTTCACCGGGTCTCGCCAGATCATCGAAGTCAAACAACGCTGAGCGTGGTTATTAGTTGGATGGGTAAAATACGTTATTATACGTAAAATTGACGTTAACCCTTGTACTAGTATATAACCAGTAGTTAAATATAAATTAATTTAATTTTTAATTTTTGTTTATAATAGAAGTATTGGTGCATAAATTCTTCAATAAACAACGAGTACACATCATAAATTGCTTCAATATAATTCCCAGTTATTTTCATGCAATAAATAATTTATATAATAATTTATTAGTAAATAACTTTTTCGTGCAAAGGATATTGTTCATATTGAATTTTATTTAACTTTTCAGACTTTTACCTTTGCCAGTGTTTGATGTAATCCTTCTGTATGTAGTATGTTACGATGGTCACTTAGTGTTCATGAATGTCACTAACACTTGCATGTACTACACATATATATCACTACGTTTCGAGAGTCTCAGATCACCTGAGGAAGAGAGCGGTTGACTCTCGAAACGTAGTGATATGTGTATTACATGCAAGTGTTAGTGACGTGCACGAACACTAAGTGACCATCGCAACATACTACATACAGAAGGATTACATCGAACACCGGCAAAGGTAAAAGTCAGAAAGTGAAATACATAATTAAAATAATACATTCAATAATAATTTATAATTTCAGGTGCAGCTCAACAGAAGGCAATTTTAAGAGCTATGAGTGAATTTTCGAAACATACTTGCATTCAATTTGTCCCCCATAATGGTAGGACTGCTGATTATATCAGTATTGAAAATGAAGAATCTGGGTGTTGGTCGCCACTAGGCCGGATTGGAGGAATGCAAGTAGTTAACTTTCAAATCCCCGTTTGTCTACGTTTAGTAAGTTTTAACGTTATTCTTATTACCGAAGTACCGTGATTGCAAAATGGACAACAGTGGGGGACATTCACAAAGTATTTTAACCCCAACTTTAGCCCCAAGTTTTATCCCTGGTACTAAACATGGTGCTAAACTAGGAGCTAGACATGGTTAGCCCCTAGTTTAGCACCATGTTTAGTACCAGGGATAAAACTTGGGGCTAAAGTTGGGGTTAAAGTGCTTTGTGAATGCCCCCCATATTTTTTTTATTTTTTATTGCATGTTTGGATAGAGGGTCTCAAGTTTTGTATTGTCAATAATTTTTCAGATTTCTTTACCCCTCTAACGTCCTAAAAAAATCATGATGAAAAACGCTGTGACATCATAGTCATGCAAATATTTAACATGAAAGTATGGAGAAAGACGTTGTACGACTATAACGTCACAGCGTCTTTCCCCTCGATTTTGAGGGTGTTAGAGGTTTCAAAAATATCAGATAAAAATGACAATATAACAATTCAAGGTCCTTTTTTCAAATATACAATTTTATTGTAAAACAGTCCAGAGACCCTACAGAGACCTCCGTGTCTTATGGGTAGAAATTTGAAGAACCTTGAATTTAGTTCCACCGGAATTCCGAGTGGCCACACTATCGACTAATCACTGTTGGTTTCATCATCAGTGACGTCATCCGAGATAGCCAATCGGCGATTTTGTGATCAGCGATTGGCCAGCTCGGATGACGTCATTAATAATGAAACCATGATGATTGGTCGATAGTAGTGTGGCCACTCGGAATTCCGGTGGAACTAAATTCAAGGTTCTTCAAATTTCTACCCATAAGACACGGAGGTCTCTGTAGGGTCTCTGAAAACAGTCAGGTTTTTTAAACATTTTGTAACGGTTCTTAATAATTGGCAGCTAATTAGATGAGGATTTCCAAAAGAAATCAAAGTGTAATTTAATTTTATTAACTGATTTTCTTTTACTTATACTTAGAATATATTAACATTAGAATTAACATTAATTCTTTGTGTGAATAATATAATATTGTTGCATAATATTGAGAGAGAGAGAGAGAGAGAGAGAGAGAGAGAGAGAGAGAGAGAGAGAGAGAGAGAGAGAGAGAGAGAGAGAGAGAGAGAGAGAGAGAGAGTTGTCTTGTAAAGTTTTAATGTCAAATAGAAGATGTTGTTAAATTGATTAAATTAAATTAGCACACAAGATAATTTATAATTATTTGAATTCAATTCACATTGAATTATTGTCCTCAATTTTTTTTATTGCAGAAATGGATAGAGGGTGCAAAGTTATGCTACCCTGATTTTTTTCAGATTTTTTTTAGACCTGGAACTATTTTTAAAAAATTATTGAAAGTCTTTTTTGTGACGTCACGCGGCGGCAAGTCCTATCTTTTTCTTAAAGAGCGGCGTCTCGTGACGTCACGAAAAGGACCTTCAATAATTTTTTAAAAATAGTTCCCAGGCTCTAAAAAATCTGAAAAAAATCAGGGTAGCATAACTTTGCACCCTGCTCTATCCATTTCTGCAATAAAAAAAATTGAGGACAACACTCTATTATTTCTAAAGATTTTGTTCATGTCTTCAACCTATAGCTTGGAACGATAGAACATGAATTCATGCACACTCTTGGATTCTTTCATGAGCAAAGTAGAATGGACCGTGATGAATATATTACAATTAATTGGGATAATATTATAACAGGTAAGTGTTACATGTTTATTTTAAAGTCTTCTGCTCATTTTAAACAAAGTATTTTTAAGTTTAAATTGTGTCCGGTAAAGGCGGATTCAGATGGCGACAACGGCGATGGAATGCGATTTTGACGTAAAAGCTGTGAAATTCTAGGATGCGGCAGCGAATTCGCTGGGAATCACGTTAATTACGATGTTCTTTTTCTTTTAATTGCCAAATTTGGCGCCAATTAATGTTACAGCAAGTGCGCTTTATTCACGTCGCGTCGCAGCCTGGAAATCGCCATGTGAATCCACCTTAAAGGGAAAATTTAATCATGAGACAGTTGTTGATTTACATGTTAATTTAATGACCTTTAATTTTAAAATTATTGCGGGTAACTAGCGCCAACAATGCCGTTACGTTCTGTGCTCTGGTGGATGAAATCAGGTACTACACATCGTTCCACTAGTATATAACCAAGCGATTTTTGTCACACGCTACACCAAGGAGGGGGAAGGGGGTGAAATGACTTGCTATGTAAATCACATCATGCATGTTAAAATTATTAGCACTTTTTTGGCACACTTTATTTAAAAAAAAAAAAGTTAAAATATCTTCATAATACTTAGCACTGACTTAGTCACTAGTTTTTTCGTATACTGTTAAAGGCATACAGGCTTCAAATTAAAAAGTAGGCAGTCACAGAAAGTTACTTGAGTTGACAATCAACATTCGCATTATTTTTTCCGTGCGCGATGCAGCTGCATGAGCGGGGGCTGCAAGGTAAGGATGCAGGTCCTTGATTACGTCAAAATGACGTCAAAAACATGGCGGCGTACGTATGTTTGTGCGTTGTGACGTCATTTTGACGTCATCAAGGACCTGCATCCTTACCTTGCAGCCCCCGCTCATGCGCATCGCCCACGGTAAAAACTTATCCGAATGTTGATTGTCAACTCAAGCAGCTCTCTGTGACTGCCTAATTTTTAATTTTAGGCCTGTATACCTTTAAGCCCCTGATTATATAATTTCATGTAATAATATATTATAACCTGAGATAAAAATGCAGGGAATACTCTAATTTCTATTATGATTTTTAATTTTTTTTTAATTATTATTATGCAGGACAAGAACTGAATTTTCAACCATTTAACTCAACCGGATTTGGAGTACCTTATGATTATGGAAGTGTAATGCATTATTCTGGGACTGTGATGTCAAAAAATCGTAAACCGACTATTGTACCTTTGGTAAGTGTATATATCTGTACTAAAAAAATTAATTATGACACGATAAAAAAATGATTTTATCTATTTACGGACAGACTTAATTTCCCGAGTTGAAATAAATTGGCTCTTATTCGCTAAAATTACCCTCTATCCTCGTCTAATTTCATCTTATTTTGCACCATTTTAGAGAAAAAAAAAGAGATAAAAAGACGAGACTACGTCTTTTTTCCTTTTCTTAAACATAAAATTTTAGAAATAATTGTCTCCATTTTATCCTCACTTTGAGCGAAGAGGAAATAAGATATATTTTAGAGGTAATAAGATTAGGTTTAGACGTGTAAAGGATGAGTTGAAGACGTAATTTTTCAACATATAAAATTTCATACTGAATATATTTTAATTCACTTTTTGAACTTTTACTTTTGCCGGTGTTCGATTTAATCCTTCTGTATGTAGTATTTTGCGATGATTACTTGCAATTAGTGTTCGTGCACGTCACTAATACTCTATAAGTGATCATCGCAACATATTATATACATACATATATATGTATATATATACATACTATAAAATAGAAGGATTATCGAACAACGGCAAAGATAAAAGTCTGAAAAGTGAATCAAAATATATTCAGTATAAATACCTTTTGCACGAAAAAGCTAATATTTATGATAAAATTTAATATTCTGGGAGAAGGGGGTGTTTGCCAAGATATGTTTTAAATAAGTAACCTAAATATTTCTCTCTAATTTCAGACACCCGGGGTTACTATCGGGCAACGCAAAAGTCTAAGTAGCAGCGATATAGAGAAAATTAGATTGATGTATAATTGCAATGATACAGCAATATAAGTATGATAAATGTATGTTACAAATCACAACTATAATTGTCAAACTAAATTTTGTCAGTCAGGGAGTTTAGTAAAATGTAAAATTTACTGCTTATACCCTTATAAAGGAGTGGCTTGTGTTAATTGCATTAATGTTATTTTTTTTCATACATTATTTTAAAATAGAATTGTTTTTAATATTTACCAATTTAATATTTATTTTATTTTTTTTATAAATAATTTTATGTAATAAAAAATATTTGTTATTGAAAAAAAAGATAAATGGAAGTAAAATATATAGCCATGTTAAACAAAAATTAGCGAGTAATTTAGTAACTAACAATAACTTATGCAATAAGGAAGTTTGAAGATACTTTTAAATCAGAGAAGTCTGAAAGTCAGAAGTTTCCCGGAACAGATAGCAACACTGCCGCAATGACATAATAACCTACAGTGAGCTACCATCATCCAGGGAAAAATTAGGCTGAAATTAAGGCTGAATTTTCGTTGAAAGATTTGGTCATAATTAAGACACGGAGGTCTCTGGAATACTTAGTATACGATGCCATTATTTCCATTTTTAATTTATCTAGATACATTTCTATAACGTCGCCTCAGAATGCAAATCACGTAACTACAAAAAAAAAAATTTGATGCAACCATAAGCCTTATCTAACTAAAACATAAGAGCCAAAGTTCCATCCTATTTTTTGTAGTGATTGTAATTTATTGATTTGCATTGTAATAAAACATAAAATGAAAACTAGGTACTCGCAATGATAGATGTATATATCCCATTCGTAATCAAGATTTTATGACTCATGAGTTCTATTTAATTTTATTAAATAATTTTAATGCAAAATTCTTTTAAACAATATTTTTATGTTTATATAATATTTTTTTACTTCACAAAATATTATATATTGATGATACAAAATTAAATATGATGGCAAAGTTAATTTCATTCCATTGTGTCGTCATAAAATTGTCAATAGATAGATTATGAATATAAGGAACTGCTGAATGCAACAATACATAAAACTAATTAATTAATTTAAATAATTAATTAAGTCATGTACATTTAGTGCATCAGTGCGCAGTAACCATCAAAATTTTCCACATTGCGGTTGCTAAAAACAACACCCACTTTTGTGCATCAATTACCGACCATCCTGACTGAGATTTCCATGGTTTCCTGAGTCAAAACTTGACAAATACTGGAATGAATTGCTACGCTACGGCCATACCTGTTTGAAAGGTACCCACAAAATTGGAAGCAATGCTAAGAAGAGCCGAAAAGTTAAATTAAACCACTAGAACAGGGTTCAGTTAAGGGCTAAATAATTATAACAATATAATATTTACCAGTTATGTTAATTAATTTGTGATATTTTTAAATTAATTTATAAGGGTGAATGAACACTTTTCAGTGAATGGACTGCTCAACAATCTTTTTTATTTGCCCTATGGGCCTTTATTTGTAAATTCAATTTTGACTATAATATATATTTGTTATATTATTGTATTGTGCCCATGAAAGAGATAATAAAATAAAATAAAAATAAAGGAAAAAACTTCACATCTATTTTATAAAACGTATACATATTTTGTAAAAAAAATTTATTACGTCATTTCTTGATATACAATTACATAGACAATAACACACAATTAGAAGAACGTGACTATACAATGTTTACTAAAGAGTCACGTTTCTCATCTTATGGTGACAACGAAAGTTGATAAATAATTATTTTAATTTATTACCGCTTGAGTTTATTAAGCTTCTTCTACTAATATAATAGAAAGGAAAATAATTAAGGTAAGTCAAAGAAATTATTAACATAATGGAGTATCAACCTCAAAATTTTTTATTGCAGAAATGGATAAAGGGTGTAAAGTTGTGCTTCTCTGTTTGTTTTAGAGTCCGGGAAGCAAGTATTAAAATATTACTGAAAGGACAGAGAGAGAGTGACAACTCTTGACGCCTTTTTTAATAACAGGACATGATCTAAAAGGGGCCTGAGTTCAAACCCGACCTCGCTAAAACTTTTTAGTAATAGTTCCCGGGCTCTAAAGAATCTAAAAAAAAAAAAAAAAATCAGAGTAACATAACTTTGCTCCCTCTATCCATTTCTGCATAAAAAATTTTGAGGTCGATATTCTATTTTGATATTATGTTACTTTAAATAGAGTATTGACCTCAATTTTTTTTTATTGCAGAAATGGATAGAGCGTGCAAAGTTATGTTACTCTGATTTTTTTTTCAGATTTTTTAGAGCCCGGGAACTATTTTTAAAAAATTATTGAATGTTCTTTTTGTGACGTCACGAGACGCCGCTCTTTAAGAATAAGATAGGACTTGCCACCGCGTGACGTCACAAAAAGGACTTTCAATAATTTTTTAAAAATAGTTCCCGGGCTCTAAAAAATATGAAAAAAAATCAGGGTAGCAGAACTTTGCACGATCTATCCATTTCTGCAATAAAAAAAATTGAGGCCGATACTCTATTTTATTGTGCAGATTTTTACACAATGATTATATAATTGGCAACCTTAATGAATCTTTTTTAATGATAATTTCAGTATAGAATACCTCAAGCTGTGTATTGTAAATTTTTTGTCAATGATTTTTTGAACTTTCATTTTACACCCTTAAAATCGAAAACGCTGTGATATGAAAGTCATGCTTGCAAATATTTAATAATTGATTGGTTGGTATATTGAGGCAATTTTCACGTTTTGGTAATGTATTTACAATGTATAGGTTTGGGGAAAAGTATAATTACATGATTACGTACGATTTTAAGGGTGATACAGAGTTCAAAAAATAATCTGAAATTTTAAGATTATTTAAAAAATATATTTATTTATGTCTATAAAAATGCATAAAAACAAACAAAATCATTTCATGCAGGTTAGTCATGATTTTATCATCAGTATTGAGTCGCAAAAAAAATTAGCAAAACAATTTTAGCTAGTAAATTTTGACTACCACATTAAATTTGTCATACTAGAGTTAATAAGTTATACTATTTGAAATTAAATTTTGCTGCTTAATACTGTATTAACCCTAACATTACCATGGAGGAAGGGGGGGGGGGCAAGATTACTTACAACCCCACTAGTCTTTTAAATCGAGAAAAGAGTATGAAAAACTGCTCCAAACACAATGAAAATATTTGTAATGAGCAATGTATTTCCGCAAAAATAATAATAATCAGCTTAAGTCTTTTTAAAAATTATTGTCAGTATGGTAATTACTTTTTTATGGTAAATATATATATTTTTTAGATCAGAACGTAGATAATAAAATGAATGTTCACTTTCTGAAGTAAAAAATGTAAATATTCGGTCCAGTTTTTGAGATATTAATTTTTTGGTTGAAAAAGATGCTGATTTGACTAATGGCCGCCGGATTTCCAGTAATATTCTCACTATTTATATCCTGTATATCTCAAAAACTAGACCGTCTATTGCTCCATTTTTTTTTTATACATTGTAAGGAAGATCCCTAGCTTCCCTCTTGATATAGCTTGGGGAAAAAAATCCTTGATAATTCTAGAGTATAAGCAAAATATACCATGGTGTTTTGATTAAAAAAACAAATATACACGTATGAGATAAAACAGAAACCTAGATTAAAATTTACGCCAGGTTTTTGTAACGTAATTAAGGCGGATTCACATGGTGATTTTTTTCGTGCGACGCGACGCGAATTATGCGCACTTGCTGTGACATCCATTGGCGGCCATATTTGGCGATTAAAAAAAAGAGCATCGCAATTAACGCGATTTCGCTGTCACAACCTGGCGAATTCGCTCGCCGCATAGGATTTCACAGCTTGTGTGACAAAATCGCGTCGCATCGTCGTCGTCGCCATCTGAATCGGCCTTAACAATGTATTTTACAATAAACTAATTTATTATAATTATACTTTTTCAGCAATGATTCTCAGCACTACAATATTATTCACTCTTTTATTAAAAACTTCATTAACACTGAGTCCAACTATAAACCCTCAAATAGCTAGAATAATTGAAGCAAATCCAGCCATGAAACCACATACTCAAAGACCATTAAATTTAAACCTCTATACAAAATACTTTACGAGAACAGCTGGAGTTGACTTTACAACTCGAAAATGGTTTTTCCCAACAATTAAACCAACAATCAAATATACCCCTCCATCAATGGAAGATGAATTAATTGTTACTCCCCCTTATTATGTAGATCATGAAATTAATCATTTAAAAATGTTAAAAAAAATTAGAAGTAAAAGTCATGCAAGACCTGACCGAGATACTGGTAAGTTGAAAAATATTTTTTAAAATTAACGTGTTTACATTGCATGTCAGTTAGTGGTGCATTACGTATGTTTATAAAACAAGGATAATATAATTTAAGAAGACCTTTAACAGAGACTTTAAGTGTTCACCGGCGAGAAAAATTTCTTCACGTTAGAAATTTGAAATTTATCTACGTTAGAAATTTGAAATTTATATTTTGTTTAATTCGATTCGATTCAATTTTAAAGCAATTAATTTAAAACCATTGAAACAATCTCCGCCCCCCCCCCCTTCCAAAAAAAAAACATCCCCCCCTCTTTTTAGAGGTCTTCTTATGATGAATCAGGAACTTATTTTCTTTTAAAAAAATTCTTTCATGCCAAAAAATAAGAAAAGCAGTTTCAAGTTATTTTTTTTACATGGGTTTGGATAGGACGATAAGAACACCACAAAATCAGCTGACTTGAAGCCTTTATCATGCAAGTCAAAGGTATTGGACCAAATAACTAAATAGTTGAAAAATTACGTCTTCATCTCATCCTTTACATGTCTAAAACTAATAATTTTTTTACCTCTAAAACATATCGTACATTCTTTTTGCTCAAACTGAGGATGAAATGAATAAAATATTTATAACATTTTATGCTTAAGTTTCTCTCTGTTGTCCTCTAAAATGGTGCAAAATAGGAAGGAATTATTAGACGATGAGAGAGTTTAATAGCGAATAAAATATGAAATTTATTTCAAAACAGGTATGTATCAATCTGGTATGATAATTCACATTTGTTACAGGTAGAAGGTTAATAGAATGGCACAATAACCCTTCAAGTAAAGGAAACCCTGAGGAACTTTCACTGGTATATTTTGAAGGTGATATTTTACTACCAGCTACCATTGTAACTCGAAGTGGTTTGACTGACGAAGGTTATAGATGGCCGAAAGGAATTATCCCATATAAAATAACAGGAAACTTTTGTAAGTGTTAATAATGCTTACCAGTTCTTTAAAAAATAATATTTATTTATACAAGAAAATGGAAAATATATATGGTTACAATTTTTATTATACATAATGGAGTATCAACCTCAATTTTGTTTATTGCATAAATGGATAGAGGATACAAAGTTATGTTACCCTGATTTTTTTTCAGATTTTTTACAGCCCTAGAAGTAATTTTAAAAAATATATATTTAAAGTTCTTTTTGTGACGTCACACGGCGGCAAGTCTTTTTCTTAAGGAGAGGCACCTCGTGACGTCACAAAAATGACCTTTAATAATTTTTAAAAATAGTTCCAGGGCTGTAAAAAATCTGGAAAAAATCAGGGTGGCATAACTTTGCACGCTCTATCCATTTCTGCAATAAAAAATGTTGAGGTAGATATTCCATTAAATATAAGTTATACCCTTTTCACTCTCGGAGATATAATTTGAATATTAAGTTCTGGTAGATTTTAAATTCAAATAAGTAATAAATTTTATTTTACAGCTAGTGCAGATTTAAAAATGATACAATCAGCAATAGATGAATTTCATATTAATACATGTATAAGATTTGTTCGTTATACTGGATATGAAAGTGACTACATAATTATTGAGAATGCAGAAACCGGATGTTGGTCGTCTGTTGGGAGAATTGGTGGGCAGCAAACTGTGAACCTTCAGTCACCTGGCTGTCTCCGTACTGTAAGTTATAAAATTTTATTATTTTAGTATTATAGACATCCTGGGTTGATAATTTTCATCTTACACTCATCTTAAAGGCATATTTTTAACAAAATGTGCCAAAAACCGTAAGGACTATGGATTTAGCATTGGTTTTAATTGATTCAGTAAGAATAATGACCCTCTAAGGGTCGACCCCTAAAATATATTACGATCTATTCCGCATATAATACTTCTAAATGCTATTAACATGCAATTTCTGAATGCTAATTCTATTAACAAAAATCTAATGTTTAAAACGTTAGTTTTTAAATGGTAAAAACAGTGATTAAATAGCAAAGACATTTAGCTATTTTTCTAAATACTTTTAACGTTCAGTAAATGTTAAAAGCATGGAGGGTCTCAATACCGATTTTTTGCAGTGTACAGGCATCAAATTACAAATTAGACCGTCACCAAGTTTTATTGGAGTATGTAATCAACATTCGCATAATTTTTATTTGTGCGCGGTGCAAACGTGCAAAGTTGCTCTGTAAAGAAAGTCCTTGCTGACGTCACAACTCACAGCCCGCCTCGATTACCATTGAGTTGTGACGTACGCAAGGATTAAATTTCTTACTTTGGAGCGCAACTTCGTACGCCTGCACCGCTTGTGGAGAAAAATGATGCGAATGTTAATTATAATATATCTAATACTAACAACACTTGGTGACTGTCTATATAATTTGTAATTTCAGGCCTGTATGCCTTTAGTACGTTTACAGTATAACAAACCTTATATTACCGGTAGACTAGACGGTGCCTGATCAGCTGAATGTCGCTAGTCCCGTCTGCCTGTGTATAAAATGCAAGATGGCCGACCGGTGATTATCCCAGAAATTTTTAATACTAAAAAGTGGTATCAAATCGAGTATTAATGTGCATTTTTCCATGGAGCGGGGAAAGCAAAAAAATCACGTGCCACAGCCAATCAGAGGCTCGGGATTTCCTTGCTTTGCGGGCAGCGATTTTATTACCAACATGGCGGCCATACGAAATTAAAGCAAGTGCGCTTTTCTCGCCCCACCAAGCTTCGCTCGACATTGCTCCATGGAAAAGCACCTTAATTCTAGTAGTAAAAATGATATTAAAACTCTCTGGGATAAAATCTATGCTAAGTCCTTTATATGAACAGCCCCCATATATCTACTATATTTATGACAATAATGTTTTATAATTTCACAGGTGGGTACAGTTCTACATGAACTAATGCACGTATTAGGATTTTTCCACGAGCAAAGTCGAATGGACCGAGATACATTTGTAAATATTGAATGGACAAATATAATCCCAGGTAAATATCAACAATGACAAGTAATTAATTTTTTTGCATGAAAAGAAATAATGTTTGAAATTCATTCATAAATATGTTTCATTTAATTGCAAATTGAAGGTCCATTGATAAAAAGTAGAGATGTCCGTTCAGACTGAAGTTTTCACGGTTCCCTCAGTCTCACCTCAGCGAATGCTGGGACGCGTAACAGACCGTGGCCACCATCCTGACCCTCCCTTATCCCTACCCTCGAGCTCCAAGCTCATATTTATCCTTGAAAAAAAAAAAAAAAAGTTAATTTAATTTTAATTCATTTTCTGCCATATTTTTAAAAATGTACAGCCTGCATGATTAGTTTTATCACATGTTTGAAAAGAGGACATCAATTAAGTAATGTGTCATTTTTTCACATTTCCCCCCTCTAAAACTCTAAAAAATAATGCTTTAAAAATTGTGAAGTCATAGTCGTGCAAGTATTTTAACAAGCGAACATGGGGGAAGGTGTTACATGATTATGACGTATCATTTTGCGGCATGATTTTCAGGCTTTTAATGGAAAAATATAAAAATCTGAAACTATTTGACAATTTATCTAATCCTAATACGCCATAAAAAATTTTCAATGTGTTTTGCCATTTATTCTTTAAATTTTCAGGGCAAGAACGAAATTTTGACACCTATGATTCAACAGCATTCGGTTTAAACTATGATTATGGAAGTGTTATGCATTATTCTGCATTTGTTTTTTCAAAGAATACTTTACCAACAATTACTACAAAGGTATATATTATAGTATTTTTGCATTCCTCATGTAAATAAATGTCAGGATTTTCTTTCTTTTTACAATAATTACTTTATTATGATTACGTATATTAATAGTAATACATAATGGACAACATGCCTGAAAAAATTTTATTGCAGAAATGACTAGAGGGTACCAAATTATGCTACTCTTTTTTTTTCAGATTTTTTTTGAGACCCAAAACTATTTTTAAATAATTATTGAAAGTGCGGACACGCCCCTGGAGGCGTCAATAGGCGTCCAGTCTCTATCCTTTTAATTAAGAATTCAGGGAGACCAACTGAAATCACAGAACTTTCAATAATTATTTAAAAATAGTTCCGGGTCTCAAAAAAATCTGATTTTTTTTTTTTTTTTTTTTATAAGGATACACCCCTAAGAGCTTACAGCTCGCGGCGGGGTACTGGGTAGGGATAAGGTAGGGAACGGATAGTGGCCACGGCCTGCATGCTTACGCGTCCCAGCATTCGCTGAGGTAAGACTGAGGGAACCGTGGAAAACCTCAGTCAGGACGGACACCTCTACTTTTTCTCAATGGACCAAAGCGATGTCCAAAGCCTGGGGAACCACACACAAGTGCATCACTGCACTGGGTGGAAAGCGAGACGAATTTACCCCAGGGAGGGAGCAGCGTATTTTTACTATTTTTTACTTGAAACGGTCACCCATCCAAGTACTAACCACGCTCGACGTAGCCTGACTTCGGTGATCTAACGAGAACCGGTCAATGCACTGCGCCACGCTCGACCTCAGAGTAGCAGAGTAGCATAATTTGGTACCCTCTATTCATTTCTGCAATAAAATTTTTTCATGTATGTTGTCCATTCCTTCACTGCATAAAGTACTAAATTTAGTACTGTATTACAGTTCCAGTAAAGGCCACTTACATTCATAATTATGATTTGTTATAACAGTTTTTAAGCTTGACTGCAGCTTCCTCTAAATAGTAGAATTATGTTGTAAGTTAACATTGTTATAAAAAAATAATAAACAAAATATAAGAATCGTTGTAAAGAAATAGTTAAAAATAAAAATTTATATAAGCACTTATTTATGCATATTTTTGGTAATTAAGATAATGGAAGCAAATCTTAGTTGTTTTAATAATTTATATTTTTATTTTAATAAAGTGTCGACCGCAATTTTTTTTATTGCAGAAATGGATAGAGCGTGCAAAGTTATGCTACTCTGATTTTTTTTTTCACATTTTTTACAGCCCGGGAACTATTTTAAAAAAATTATAGTTATTTTTGTGAGGTCACGAGACGCCGCTCCTTAAGAAAAAGATAGGACTTGCCGCCTCGTGACGTCACAAAAAGGACTTTCAATAATTTTTTAAAAATACTTCCAGGACTGTAAAGAATCTTAAAAAATCAGGGTAGCATAACTTTGCACGCTCTATCCATTTCTGTAATAAAAAAAAAAAAATTGAAGTCGATATACTCCATTGATAAATAAAAAGCACTAAATTTCAAAAGTTTATAATTTTTTTAAAGCAACAATACTGTTATTATTATACTATATTTTAGAATATTAAATATTATATTCAATTGCCAAACGTATTACTAATTATAAATATATTTTTCCAACAGACATCTGGAGTGACCATCGGACAACGCAAGTGTTTTAGTAAAAATGACATTGAGGAGATTAAGTCAATGTATCAATGTCAGGGGCCAATCTCCTTACTTCCTTTATAATGTACTTATAATTAGAGGCTTTTCTCCAGCAGGATTTTAACCCCCCTTAAAGCCTATATTACATGATACAATTTTAGATGCAATTTTTCCTTACAAGAGACTTTTCTCTCCATACAAACAAATGTAGATTAAGTTTTCTTGTAAGGAAAAATTGTATACAATAATTAGACAAATTTTATCGTTTAAAGCCGGTATTACACGATTCAATTTTTCCAACTATTGAATACAATTTTTCTTTATATACAAGAAAATTTGAACTCCATTTGTTTGTACAGAGATGAAATTTTCTTGCAAGGAAAAATTGTATTCAATAGTTAAAAAAATTGTATCGTGTAATACCGGCTTAATATCAGCTTTAAAAAAAAAAAAATTAAGAAATGATGCATTTCAACAAATTTCTTCTTCCGATTACAGCCTAAATAAAAACAGAACTCCCCAATTTACGTCACAGTAGAATTAAATTAGTAACTATCGTTACTTATTTTATATAATAATGTATCAAAAAATAAAATCGTCAACAAATTCTAAACTACTGGTTTGTTAGTTATACTTACAGTTAATGTAGAGTGAGCGATTTCATTTTTTTGAATATTTTATTTTCTAAAAATAGTTTAACTCGCCTTCTATTGAGAAATGAAAACCAAAAAATTCCATCTCAAATAGCTTCACCACAAAAAATTCTCAAAGTTGGTGTTTCGGAGGCCTTTTACATGCATCCTTATGGAACAGAAAACAGCTTTTTACTCCAACTTCGTCTGAACTATGGTATCAATTAAAAAATACGTACGTAATTTATGATGAATTCTTTAATGGATTTGCAAAAAAAAAAAAAAAAAAAAAATTACGGAGTCGTTTCCGGAAAAAAATCTTGAAAATCCTTATGGGAATTAACCCGCAAAAATTTCAATAATTTTTTTCGGAAAAACGGCTCTGTAAAAAAAATTATTTGAAAATCCATTAAAGAATTCATCATAGATTACGTAGGTATTTTTTAATTGGTATGCATACCATATTTCAGACGAAGTTGGAGCAAAAAGCTGTTTTCTGTTCCATAACTTCCATAAGGATGCATGTTAAAGGCTTCCGAAACCCCAACTTTGGGAATTTTTTGTGGTGAAGCTATTTGAGATGGAATTTTTTGGTTTTCATATTTTAGAAAATAAAATATTCCAAAAAATTGAAATAGCTTCCTCTACCTTAAATATTTATTCTTAGCAAAATTTATTAAATAGGACCACTTATTTAGCGGCTTGTATGCGTCCATAATACCTGAGCAGTAATTAACCAGTTAACCACACTATAATTAATTAGATTTATTTTTATATTACAATAAATTGTGGGATGTTTTTAAATAAAATTGTAGAACATTTTATCTAAAATAAAGATTTACAAAATAAATAATGTTTATTAATGAAAATAAATAATAACAATGCATTTTGTATATTTATTTCAAATATGAATACATCGAAAACCATATTATTGCCCATGGACAACCTATATGACAATATTTTATTGCAGAATTGTATAGAGGGTACCAAATTATGATACCAAGGAATGGAGATGTTTCAAAAATTCATATAAAATCAGGAAATTGTCGTAGAATGCTGTAATAGGGCTTGTTCTTCATGAAATTCTCGTGCCTTTTGAAATGTTGAGAAAAACTTGAAACTTTTTTGTTGGTCAGTACCCCATTATCAAGGAATTGAGATAATTCCTTGATGATACTTTGAATACATATTAGGTAATGTTAGTGCTTCAAAGAGGACCTAGGTGTACATACGTAATTATTTAGAAAATGTAGATTGAAGTGATTTTTGTATTTTTTTTTTTTTTAAATAAATATATTTCTTAAATGACATCATAAAATGTAAATAGATTCATGCGAAAATTATAAACATTGTTTTAGTAGATTGAGACTTGTTCGTGCTTTGTTGCAAATGTAAACATTACGTGACTTGAATGACCTAAACAAAAAATTGTAAACATCACGTCTTTGTAATTATATTATCCAACTATTTAGTTCATGATGGTGCTTTAGTGTTAACCGTAGCATTACCATGGGGGGGGGGGGGGGTGAAGAGGGCATTTTAACCCTTGTATCTTTTAAAGAGGAAAAAAAGGATAAAATACTTCTCCAAAAATTTTGAACAAATTTTAAGCCTTAGTTAGCAACTACACAGCAATGTATTTCTAAAAAAAAAAAAAAAAAAAAAAAAAAAAAAATAGTGAGAGAAAACTAACTTTTTTTTAACATGTGATTTAAATAGCAGGTAATTTCGACCCCCCCCCCTCTTGGTAAACCGTGGGACAAAGTAACTTGGGAATGTTAGGGTTAATTTAGTAACTTCGGATTCAAAGAATAAATGTTTCTGTCGGAATTCAAAATGGTTTGGATGAAATAAATTTTAAAAATTCAAGACTCTTCTAAAACTGAATGGCTTGAACGTTTGAACAACTTAAAGGAGGGGTTTCCTCACAACTCCTCCATTTCCATTTCATAAGGCTCCATGTTAAACTTCTACCTTAATTTTTACAAAACCTTTTTTTTTTTACAGGCGTTTTTTAAAAAAATAAATTATTAAGTTATGGAAGACAAATAACAAAAATCTAAAAAAAAAAAGAGTCTGTTTTTAGATTTTCAATTTTTAAAGATGTAAAAAAATAGTTTAGAATATCTGGTGTTAAAATATTTTGATTATCAAACCAATGGCTGAGAGCGTTACAAACATGACCATAATCAAGATAAATGTAATGGCTAGAGTGTAGTCATTACATCCGATTAAAATCACGTCAGATCAATAAAGAAATGGAGGTCAATAGAGTTTGATGATTTTGACCTATAGGTTGATGAGGTTTGGATATTATTTTTTCAAATTTCGAAAAAACCCAAAATAAAAAAAAATAATAATTAAAAAATAATATAAAAAGGCCAATCTTGAGAGATAAAAAATTGTACCTCAAATTCTGTTCTACATAAAATTACAAAATAAATTTATTTGAGTTTGTAGTAGAATTGTTAAACTTTTTTTGCATTGACGTTGTTGACCTTAAAATTTTATTAAGGTCAGAGGTCAAATTACAAACAGCATAATATATTTTTTCATAGCAGGGCCCCTAGCTAAGATATAGGTTTTAAAGAGTGTTTATCCTTCTATAATATACTGGATTCAGATTTATTGTAAGTTTCAAAATTTTGAAGTTACGATTTTTTTTATTAATTATTCCGAGGTTTCCTGAAAAATTTAAATTTCGAATTTTGGGTTTTTTCGAAATTTGAAAAAAAAAAAAAATATCCAAACCTCATCAACCTAGGTCAGATGTGTAACATATTATGTGAAATTCATCAAAATCTATTGACCTCCATTTCTTTATTGATCTGACGTGATTTTAACCATTCCCCTTCTTTCTTCAATTTCAATAATAACGTTGTAATTCCTAAGAAAACGCCTCTTTCCCCTCCCACATTTACCTCAAGCTTGATTCTGTATGACAAAGAACAGAGCTATTGTTCAAAACTATAATATCGTCCCTCGTCTGGAACTACGATCTATCTGCCTATAACATGATCGTATGCAACAATGTATCAGGTGAGTGAAATTATCAGCTGTAAATCAGCAGTAAAGCAGAAAGTTTAAAATGGACATGGAATTTTTATTGTAGAAATAGATAGAGGGTGCAAATTTATTCTACTCTGATTTTTTAGAATTTTTACAGCTCGTGGGAATTATCTTTAAAAAATTATTGAAAGTATAGAAAGAGGTGTCAATAAGCGTCACTTTTTAATAAATGGATATGAACTAAAAGGGGCGTGGGTTCGAATTTGAATTTTGACCAATTTTTTAGTAATCTTCTCAGGCTAAGAACAATGTATTGTTTTATTACGTTAATTTGTATTTTATATTAGTGTTAGTTTTATTTAAATTCATCGGGTGAACGGACACAATCCTGTGAATGGACTGCTCAGCAATATTTTTCATTTGCCCCACGGGCACATTTTTTACTTTTGACTTAATGGGGGACATTCACAAAGCATTTTAACCCCAACTTTAGCCCCAAGTTTTATCCCTGGTACTAAACATGGTGCTAAACTAGGAGCTAGACATGGTTAGCCCCTGGTTTAGCACCATGTTTACTACCAGGGATAAAACTTGGGGCTAAAGTTGGGGTTAAAGTGCTTTGTGAATGCCCCCCAATATATTTATGTATATAATAATATATGTATTTTGTATTGTCCGTGAAAGAGATAATAAAATAAAATAAATGTGGAAAAAAATGAGAGTAGCGTAAATTTCAAAATTTGCACTCTATCCATTTCTGCAGTAAAGAATTAATTACGTGTAACTTGTCCATTGCATTCATCTAATTTAGCAGACAGCTCAATTTTGCATATGATCAAAATATCTTATAATCCTGACGAGGGATGATAATTTTAGTTCCTTGAATCCATAACATTAAAATTATTAAAAAATTTGTTCTAAATTTCAGTCAACATGTTTCAACTTGTGTTCTCCATTTTAATATTGAGTTCAATTACCTTTGCTGTTCCTATGCGACATATGAAGCGAACAAGTGACATTGATTATGACTATGGTAGTATTATTGAACAAATGTATGAGCATAAAGTAATGGTACATTTAATCAAACATTTCAAGACCATTAGTTTCGGTGAGCCAGATACAAGTGTTGGTAAGTGAAATGAACATTATGAACCTTTTCACAGTATTAAGTACACGGTTAGCTTTGCTTCAGTGTGTTTCGGCTACATAATTTTTTTTTTTTTTGTTTCAGTAGCACAAATATCAGAGATAATAGCCGATAAAGAAGCACCTGTGACGTCACTCACGCTCATTCAGCGGTGACAATATAGGGAAATCCCTGCAAAAGATAGGTTCACTCCCGCTGCAACCATGGCCACAATTTTACTTCTGGAATTTTGAAACTTTACCAGGGCAGTCTTGATAGTATTTGTCAAATAGACGGTAAGAATTTTTTTGGTGGCGTGTGTACAGACTGAGTTATTGCGGTAGCAAGATAAGCCAAAAATTTAACATTGTTTTCCTATACAACATTTTTGCTCCTCTTTCTACCGCAATAACTCGGTTTGTATGAATATCATAAAAAAAAATCTTTCAGGCTATTTGAAAAATACTATCAAGACTGTCCTGGTAAAGTTTCAAAATTATTGAAGTCAAATTGTGGCAGTGGTTGCAGCGGGAGTGAACCTATCTTTTGCAGGGATTTCCCTATATTGTCGCTGCGGAATGAGCGTGAGTGACGTCACAGGCTCCTTTTCATCGGCCATTATCTCTGATATTTGTGCTGCTGAAACAAAAAAAAAATTATATAAAATGCAGCTGAATCATACGAAAGCAAAGCTTACCGTGTACTTAATATTGTGCAAATGTTCATAAGGCCTTTAATTACTAAAATTTATGATATATTACCATCAAACGTTTTGTGAGAAACGTGATATTTTTAACAATGGACATACTAAGTTAATACAATTATATTGCTTGCAGAAATTTTTCAGAAACAGACAAGGGGAATATAATATGTAAGGTAACCAAATATGCCTGCGATTTTACGTTATTATAATAAATGGGCACATCTGCCAATTTTTATTCATTTTAAATTTTTTTCCGATGGTATCATGGCTGAAATTCAAGTGGATTTTTTAGAAAGTAATTAATACACTTTCATTTAATTTAATTATTTTATAAATAAATGAATTGAATTAAATAATATATAAAGTAAATAAATTTTTATTTATTTTATCTTATTTTTAGTAATTAAAAGTTTTTATAAATAATAATACAATAAAATAATTAATTAAAAAATATTTAATGTGGTGATATATTATTACTGTTAAAAGTATTTTATTACATTATAATCAAATTAACAATATTTGTGAAACACTTTTCTTTCAAAATACAGCATTGTTAATTAAATTTATTTACATATCTGTGATTAATTTTTTAATGATGAGAAGTTCCACTAGCCTGCATATTTCAAATATGGTTGTTCCATTACATAAATTTTGTTTTCTCAGGTGACCTGGTTGACTCCTGGCACCCTGACCACAAGGTGAACCCTGAGGAACTTGGTACCTACATTCAGGGTGACATTTTAACTCCAAGGTTGCAACCGACAGATAGAAATGGAATTAATGATACTAAGTTTCGCTGGCCAAAAGGAGTTGTGTATTATCAAATTAATGGAAATTTCAGTAAGTTATGTATAGCCACTTTATTTTAGTAACCGGCCTACCTGAAACATTTCATCTTCAACTCATCCTTTACTCGTCTAAACCTAATCATTTTACCTCTAAAACAAATCTATTTTCCTCTTTGCTTAAAGTGAGGATAAAATGAAGACAATTTTTCTAATATTTTATACTCAAGAAGAGGAAAAAAGACGTAATATCGCCTTTTCCCTCTAAAATGGTGAAAAATAAGAAGAAATTAGACGAGATGAGAGCTTAATAGCTAATAAAACATGAAATTTATTTCAACTCGGGAATACTAATTAAATATGCCAATAAATTTGTATTTTTTAACCATTTTAATATACAATAATAAAAATTATGCCCTAGTTGAAAAATTACTTCTTCAACTCGTCTTTTACACGTCTAAATCTAAAAGCTTTTTAAATATTAATTTTTTTTTAATTTTTATCTATTAATAGATTTAATAGATTTATTCAGTTCTTTAGGCCATACAAATAGCATAGAGCAAGTCATATACAGTCATAATACATCACAACGAAAATACACAAAACAACAACAACAATAACAACAAACATAAAGTAAATACAATAACTAGATAGCCAAGTAACACATTACTTTTTTTGTAAAAAATCTTTAACGCTATAAAACAAATTCATCATAAGATATTTAAATAATTCTTTTTTAAAAGATGCAAATGATCCAGAATTTTTTACATAATCAGGTAAACCATTAAATATAAGGGGGACAATATAGCTTGGATTATGATGATTACTTAATAATACGTCTTATAATTGTTCTTAGCTCAAAGTGAGAAGGAAAAAGTCACAATTTTTCTAATATTCATTAAGTAGACAGAAAACCTATATCGTATTTTCCTTTCATTTTGCCTCAAAAATGGTGCAAAATGGGAGAAAAAACGAGGGTAAACTTTAACAGTGATTAATGACGAAAAAAAAGGAAAAATCAACTCTGGTAAAAGGAAGGTAATTAAGTTGTGGTTCAGAAAAATGCATGTAAGAGTTTAATTAATATGTACAAATTGTATAATAAATTTTAATTAATATAAATTCATTTCAGTTATTTTATTAAAATAATATTGTATTTGTAACGTTTCGAGCCATATTATCTATCAGAGTTACGCCACGTTCCTTTTGGATCCTATCTTTTATTAAGAGAGGCGGCAAGAGGTGGCACTTTTTCTGCACTTTCAATAATTTTTAAAAAATAGTTGCCGGGCTCTAAAAAATCTGAAAAAAATCAGAGTAGCATAACTTTGCACCCTCCATCCATTTCTGCAATAAAAAAATTGAGGTCGGTACTCCATTTTGTTTTCTTCATAATTGAACAAGAACAAAAGCAAAGAACAATAAATATAAGTATCTAAACCTGCGTATAATTAATTAGGTATTATTCATGAAGGGACCACTGCTGGGCGGGGGTCTTCAAATAACACAAATTACAACAATCCTAAAATTAAGACAGTCTTAAAGGACCTAGCCGGAAGTCATTCATACAGTTCTTAATACATGTGCACTATATTTATTCTAACTTATACCTTTGCATTTTTTCAATAACCCATCATGAAAAAATTTAAAAAATATATTTTCACTATCGCAACAATAAGCGCCACACACTATAGCAGGGTGTGACGTCACACTTAACAGGAGTCTCATTGGCTGGAAGGCCCGTGACGTAGATGTTAGCAGCGGCTGCTTCACCCACCACTATAGTCTTGAGCGAGCACGAAATGCGCTCTGTTAACTACTACGTACAAGTTAACAAAATAACTATTTTCTCTCTCGCTAGCGTTAAACTTGCGCGCATGCAAATTTCGCTATTTTTATTATATATTATGATTAGTTCAGATAGAAAATAAGTCATTAAACCTCCGGATAGGGCCTTTAATGTATTCTTTATTGTTGCTCTAAGACAGTCTTTGGCTAACAGTAAGTTTAGGTTAAGTGGTGTTATTTGAAGACCTCCACGTGCACAGGTTTCACACTAATCACATTCACTGCCATTAAAATAGGCTAGTGCTAAACAAAGCTAGTGGTAAAGCTGTATAAGTCTAATGTGGATCATCTCCATGTAATGTATTTCAGCTGAAACTGAACGCACACAAATCTTCCGAGCCATGAATGAGTTCCATACGTTCACATGCATCAATTTCAAGCCCTTCACAGGGAACGAGTCTGACTACCTCAGTATTGAGAGTCACAAGACAGGGTGCTGGTCTTCAGTTGGAAGATTGGGTGGCAAACAGATTTTAAATCTTCAAGCACCGGGCTGTGTGCATTATGTAAGTAGTTTGGGGGTTAGAATCCCAGCCACTGTTCAACTTTTTAACAAATTTCTCCCCCAAAATATAGAGTTTTTGTATTTTGAGCGGATCATGGTGGTATCAAAGTGTAATACAATAATGTATGTGTATATCAAAGTCTTCTGCTCGTTGTTAGTAAACAAAGTATTGTTGTGTAATGTCTGTCACGTGAAAGGAAAAACATGGGACGGTTGTTGATTTTTTTTTAAATATTTTAGTTATTTTAGCAATATATACATACCGGCCAAGGTTAAACAATGTTTAACATGTTAACTTATGGAAAATTACCGTTAATTATGAAGTTGAAACGGTAGCCTAGCGCCAACAATGCCATTACATTCTCCGCTCTGGTGACAAAATTAGTCACTACGTCGTCCCATGAAAAAAGCTTCATGCGACAGACATTATAAACAATGGTTTGTTACAACCATTGCGAGTAGAAGAGTTTGAGTGTATATATAATATATACCTCTGGATAGCACAAACTTTACTTCTACTTTTCTAGCTCGTTTCTTTGTTGTATTTTTTGTAATTGACCCTTTAATTTCATTTTTCAATTAATTTCATTTTTATTCAACCACTTATGCACTGGTTATACAATTACAACATGGATTACGTCAATATAAAAAAAAAATAATGGAAAACTAAGATATAAAAAAACAATATCATCCATAAATTTTAAAATAAAAATACATAAAATTAAATTAATACACATTTCCACAGGTTGGTACTATAATTCACGAACTAAACCATGCAGTCGGCTTCCACCACGAACAAAGTCGAATAAATCGCGACAACTACGTCTCAATCATGTGGGCAAATATCCTACCAGGTAACATTAAGGGGCATTCACAAAGCACTAAGGCCACAATTAAGGCTCAATAATTTAAGACCAGAAATTTTGGGTCTAAAAAACACGTCTAAAATTAAGCTTTAAATTATCGAGCCTTAAATCATGTGGCCTTAAGACTTTGTGAATGCTCCTTATTATTTTTATAAGATATATTTTAATGAAAATGTAATACAAAATCTTCATTTAATCATTTTCGTTATATAGACGTATAGAAAACTTAAATGACGTCAGATAAAAATAAATAAAAATAATCACAATAAACAGATATGATATAATATACAACATACTATTTACAAAAATCTCTAGAAGTATAATACGTAAAGCTTGTATTACACGTTACAATTTTGTATACAATTTTCCGTACAAGAAAATTTTATCTCCATTCAAGCAAATGGAGTTTAATTTTTCTTGTAAGAAAAAATTGTATTCAAAAGTCACAAAAAGTATCGTGTAATACCGTATAAAAAAATTAATTTAAAGCCAGGAACCATGAGCATTTTAAACCCATGTATTGTACGTGTTGCACAAATTTGTGAATATTAACGTTCTCTCAAAGTGTTTGTGATTATAAATTATATGATCGTGTGACGTGCTTAATTATATTGTTGTACAATAAAAAAGCAACAAAATATATTGTGAAATTATTTACTGAAAGTAAATTTTTAAATAAAACTTAATTACAAACTATTTTGTTTCAGATCGAGAAAAAGAATTTAATAAAGTTGATTCCAATGCATTCTCTATCGATTATGATTATGATAGTGTTATGCATTATTCTCCTTATGCGTTTACTAGCAATGATAGAAAAACTATTGTTTCAAAAGTGAGTATACTCTTTTTAATTAAGTAGAAAAATACAATTGAAAGTTACTTTCCTAATGTTACATTGCAGAATTATAGAATCAAATTCACTTTAAACGTCTATTATCGTCTTTCTTCTTCCTTTTTTGCAACATTTCAGAAAGAAAAATACGAGATTAGATCTCATGTATGTACTGTACGTTTCATTGAGCGTGAAATGCTGGAACTTGTATATTTATTTTACACTCAATTAATTAAATAAGGAAGATATAAGATATGATTTGAGGTAAAATTTGTATTTAGATTAAATTTAGACGTTTTAAAGATGACTTTTTCTGAGGATAAATTTTACGAAAAGTGATATATATTTTTTAATTAACTTCTCAGTAACCATAAACATAGGGTGTTTCAAATGAGTTGGACGGACAGAGTAATAGGGTTTACTGGAATATATATAGATTTAATTTTGAATACATGAACCTAAAAAAAAAAAAAAAAAAAAAATTAATTATTGCAATTATTGCGGGTGCATTAATGGTGAACTGGAGGCCTCCTAACTATACATAACAATGCTTAATTATTTCCTCAAAAAAAATTCATGTATAAAAAAAAAGAAAGAAAATATTTATAACAATATTTTTTATATATTCATTCATTTTTAATTTTTATTTATTTATTTATTTATTTTTTTTTTTTTCAAATACAATTATAATGTTTTCCAGGAAGTTGGCCAAGTGATGGGGCAACGCCAGGGACTCAGCGTCAAAGATATTGGCAAGATTCAAGCAATGTATAGATGCAGAGGTCCAGAATCAAGACTGAATTAGTTAATTAAATTGTACATTACATAATATGTAGTATTATATTGTTAATGCAGTCAGACACAATTATGTAGTTCATAATAAACAGCGAAACAATTAGGGACTTTATAATATATCGATATGCTAGTAGTTTCAATAAATATAAAAAAATTTAAAAATAAAAATATAAAATTAAAAAAAAATTATAATCTTTTTTCTTCATGGTTAAAAGTATTTTAAAATATATATTTTTATCAATTAAAAAATTAATATTTAATTGTAATAAAGAATTAAATTTTATTACATATTATTTCAAAAACGTTTATTAAAATATTTTGATTTTCTAATTAACAATAAAAATTAGAAAAAAAAATTGCTTACTAATTATTATTTAATAAAAAAATTGGTTTCGATATTTCAAAAGTAGGTATATCACTTATGTCCTGAATGGGGAGTTCTGAATTAGTTGTTACATCTGTATCTCAACATTGTACCAAATAATAATTGATGGTACTCATTAAATAATGAAAATAAGAACCAAAACATTTTAATTACATTTTTATCATACAAAATACTCAAGTATGATTCTGATATTCCTTCTCGGTCCTACAGATGGTTGCGTCAATATTTTATAACTATGTATAGTGGTTGGTACATTTATTATATGCCTTTAAAATTTTGTTAGAATCGTATATTCATTGTAGTGCAGCGTTTCTTAGAGTTCACCATTGAGGCGAACCTCCGACTAGTGCTGTAAATAGAAACAAATAAGCCAAAGAAATAATCACAAAAACAAAAAAAACACAGTAAGAAAAACCCGTCATACATGACCAAAATAAGGCCCCAAAATACCAATCAATCAATTGTAGTGTATTCATTGCATAATATATTTTATAGAAAAATGAAGAATTTTATTTTTGAGCGTATGTACGCCAGCACATCTAATGCTATAGAGGCTTCAAGTCAGCTGATTTTTTGGTGTTCCCACAATCCTATCTAAACCTATGTAAAAAAAAAAAAAAAAATGTGAATTCGTTTTTTCACTAAGAATAAGATTTTTTAGGGAACATTCCTTTTCAGAACTTTGGTCCAAACTGAAAAATACAGTACCGTAGATAATTCAAGATTTACATTTTTCATTTGATTTATAACCGAGAAAGGTTAACAAAACACTTTGCTTCATTTTCAAGTGCAAGATGGACCTTAGCGACAACAGTTGCGCAGTGCGGGCGCATTCACTTGAAGCCTCTATTCCTTGCTCAAAGTTAAAATGAAATGGAGAAAATATTTGTAACAATCCATGTTCAATGAGAGGAAAGAAGACATTTTTTTACTATTTTTTATGAAAATGGTACAAGATAGATAAAAAGGAACAACATCTCAAATATGTAAAAAGATGAAAAATTATTTCAAATTAAAATGATATAAAATAGACCTAACTTTCTCCCGAGTGATTACAATTATTAACTAAATGATAAATACATTAATATTATTATAATTAATTATATTTATTAACCAACTTTTTGAGCTCATTCGAGGAATTAAAATATATTAAAAATGAGGTAAGAAGCAAAAGGTAAGCTAATTGGCCAATAGTTGTGATATATCAAATTGTATTATTTTATATAATAATATTGATTTTTATAGTTGTCTGTATTATAGGATTATATGTAAAAATTGAGCTAAACATCGTCCAATAAAGAAATTATTTTACTCTATATATAGTAGTAGAGTTTTTACTCATCACCCAACCACAGAGATTAGGTAAAGCCTTATTACACGATACAATTTTGCATACAATTTTTCCTTGCAAGTAAATTTTCATCTCCATACAAATAAATGGAGTTTTCATGTAAGGAAAAATTGTATATGCAATAGTTAGAAAAATTGTATCGTGTAATACCGGCTTAAAGAATTATTTTTTGCTGCCACGAATAAGTTATCACATCAATCACAACATTTGACTAATTTAGCTAAAGAAACATGGAAAACTCAGTTATAATGGCCGGTAATAACAATTATCTCAAGGTTAGCCTGACTCTCACAGCAGTATAACTTTTTAGTATAAAAGTAGTGTATTTCAAGGATTTTCTGCTTCAAATACCTCATTGATACTTGCATATGTTACGTGTACGTGTTTCAATCATCAACAATACTTGACCTAAATAATCATACTAGATAACACGCTGATGTTACTTTTAAAAAATAAATCTTGTGTCATTACAAAGTTCTGCAACCAGTAAGGTAGGTTTAAAATAAATATAGTTCAATAATATCAATGAATTAAGCAAAAATTACAAAAAAAAAAGTTTAAATAATACTGATTACATGAAATAGGTACACCTCGGGAAATGGTAATTGTTTTTGTCATTCTTTTTTTTTTTTTTTTATCTTTATCATGCATTTATAACGCTTTAGTTACTTATTTCATATTAAATAGCATTACGTTTTTCGCATCCGACAACAATTTTGTCTACGTGATTTTTGGTAGTAACATTAATATTCCTTGAACTTAAAATATTAATAAATTATAAAGAATAAAAAAAAAATTAAAAAATAAATATTTAAAATATATTTAATATTTACTTTATATTTAATTAGTATACAAAATTTATATAACTTAAAAAATAAAAAGAAACACATTTTTCAAAATTAATTTAATTTGTATTAATTAATTAAAATATACAAAAATTAAAATGAAAAAGACAAATATTTATAACTTTTATAGCTATTACAATTATTTATTAAAAAACATCAATTATAGGAATAATGAGATATTAGAATGTGAAAATTTTAGTGGCTTAATCGAAAGAAGGGGTAAAAATATAGTACTGTGAATTTTTTCAGATTTTTCTGAGACCAAGAACTATTTTTAAAAAATTATTGAAAGTCCATTTTATGACGTCACGGGGGGCACTGCCCTATCCTTTCTATTAAGGAGTGCCGCCCGTTACGTCACCAAAATAGACTTTCAATAATTTTTTAAAAATAGTTTCTGGACTCAAAAAGATCTGAAAAAATTCACAGTACCATATTTTTACCCCTTCTTTCGATTAAGCCACTAAAATTTTCACATTCTAATATCTCATTATCATAAATAAAAATTGCTGTTTTTTTTTTTTTTTTTTCAAATTAAAAGAAGATTAGATAATAAAAATAAAATTAATCCTAATTTTATAATGAATTTACAACTACAAAACTTTGTATCATGGGACCTTATATATATTTCACCTGAAATAAATTTATTTACACTCTTTTGAAATTATGAAAATATAGAGAAAATAAAAATGAAATTGATTAAAGAAATATGATAATATTTTATAATAATAATTGTATTAAATGCTCAATTAATGCATATTTTGTTAAACTTGTTACCCATTTTCAGCAATATGATTAAAATGCTCCTACATCTCTCTCTCGCCATTTCGTTCCTGTCTCTCGCCTCATGTTTCCCACAACGTCGTTCTCAACTCAGCTCGAGGGCTAGGGACGTGCCGTTCCGTGACGAGCTTGACATTAACTTTGACGTGGAGCCTGGCAAGCAAGTTTTCATGGAAGACGTGATGCAAGATATCGTGCTTGAAATACAAAACAGTAGTATTGGTGAACCGGACCCAAACGTAGGTAAGGTTAATGAAGGTGACGTGCCTACTTTTATTCTGACGTGGAGCCTGGTAAGCTGACGTGGAGCCTGGTAAACTGACGTGTTGCAAGATATCGTGCGAAATAATACACAAGTTGTCTATGAGTAAGGCTAAGTAACGTGACGAGCTTAAATTTACCCTGACGTGGAGCTTGGACATCTGACGTGTTGTAAGATATTGTGTAATATATCCAGTATCGAGTGTAATTAAGCCAATTCACTATGAAAAATAAAGTATGGATGTGACGAGCTTAATTTTACTCTGACGTGGAGCCTGGTAGCTGACGTGACAATGTATATGGTGCGATTTATACAGAGCAGTAGTATTGGAGAACCAGACTCGAGCGTAGGTAACTTGTTTCTGATTGTGAGACAATTAAGAACATGACGAGCTAATATTCACGCTGACGTGGAGGTTAACTATCTGACGTGATGGTGTGATATATTCATAATTGAGCGTAAGTTAAGTCATTTGTCTTCAGAGTTTAGTATCTGACGAGCTTACATCTATGCTGACGTGGTACCCAACACGATGACGTGTTAAATTATATTCCAAATTATAGTAACCATAGCATTACCAGGGAGTGGTGGGATAACTCATAACTCTTTTAAGCGGAAATCAGGTTTAAAATGCTGCTTCAAAAAAAAAACTATTTTCTTAAATCTTTATTACCAAGAAAGATATTTTCATTAAAAAAGTGAGTGAATAAAACATTAAAATTTTAGCATAGGGATTTATCCAGTGAAAGTCGTTTGAACACCTTCCATCTTACCAATGCTTTTGGGACAAACAAGATACTCCATGGTATGCTGCGTTTAAAGCAGTAGTATCTGTAACGATCCTTTTAGTTCATCGTGCTGATGTAGATTTTTTTAATGTGTTTATTCAGAAATAAAATATACATAGTACAATAAAAATACAAATTAGACTATTATAACATTTAAAATATAATATTTAAAACTTGTATAAATATATATATAGATTGTCAAAGGTTTTTAAACATAATTTCTTTACAAACGACCACAAGCTTCAATACCAAGTGGGTACTATATACATCATCATCGAAGATATTGCAGACTTATTTATTCCCCAGGTCCTCTGGTGAACTCATGGCGACCAAGCCACGGTACCAACCCTGAGGAACTTGGTACCTACAAAGAAGGTGACATGCTCATACCTTCTCAAGATTTTCCAAACAGAAATGGAATCATTGGCTCTTCGTATCGCTGGCCTAAGGGGATTGTCTATTATCGAATTGACGACAGTTTTAGTAAGTACCCTAGTTGAAAAATTACGTCTTCAACTCATCTTTTACACGTCTAAACCTAATCTTTTTACCTCTAAAACACATTTTATTTCCTCTTCGCTCAAATTGATGATAAAATGAAAACAATATTTCTAACATTTTATGCTCAAGAAGAGGAAAAAATATGAAAACTCGTCATTTTCACCTCTTTTCCCCTCTAAAATGATGCAAAATAAGAGGAGAAAATACAAGAAGAGAGCTTAATAGTGAAGAAGGGATGAGATTTATTTCAACTTGGGTATATAAATATTATTCGAGTAAATATAAAACAAAAGAAGAAATAACATACGTACTGTTATTAATAGTCTATAATCAGTTCAGTGGGTCTTGAAACCTATCATCATGGCACTGCGGGTCAATCTTTTTCTGTTTTAAACCTCTGCGAGTTGAAATTAATTATAAATTTCATCCTTTATCTAACATTACTTCTCATCTTCTTTTTCCTCCTATTTTGCACCATTTTCGAGGAAAAAAGAGGGAAAAATACAAGATTACGTCTTCTTTTTTCTTTTTTGAGCATTAAATTTTAGAAATATTGGTTCCGTTTCATCTTCACTTGAGCTATATAATGAAGAAAAAAAAATAAGAAAAAAATTAGATATGCTTTTTAGGTGACAAAACTTATTAAGATCAGGTTTAGACGTGTAAAAGACGTAATTTTTCAACTATATGAAATAAAAGTTAAAATTTATTTCAACTCTGGTTCTCAATTATTCAACCATGCACTCTATTAATTTAAGGTGGATTTTCATGAGCGACAAAAGCAACGAGGCGTGATTTAAAGTAAAAACTGCAAAATCCTATGCGGTGGCGAATTCGCCGGTAATTGCATTAATTACGATGCTCTTTTTTTTTTTGGCCGCCAATGGATGTTACAGCAAGTGCGCATTATTCGTGTCGCAGGCTGGGAATCGTTCATAAAAATCCACCTATACTATTCTCATTCACAGCTGACTCCCAGTACGAGTTAATCATGAGCGCTATCGAGGAGTACCATAAACATACGTGCATTAAATTCCGGCCCTACACCGGAGTAGAGCCGGATTTCATCAGTATCGAAGGTCGAAGGTCGGGCTGTTGGTCAGCCGTGGGTCGAAAAGGAGGCATGCAGAAGGTCAACCTACAGCCATCGGGCTGTCTTTACTACGTGAGTCGGTGTTTTATGACTTAAATATATGGTGGCGATTCAAGAAAGAGTTATTCAGATATATTTCCTCGCATCTCTCTAGCAACAACCTAATTCAATGACATTAAACGTGGTTATTGAGAAACATGGATAACTTCTTTCGTGAATCGACCCCTAAATTTAATGTCTATTAGAATTTAGAATACTTATATATATAATTTGAAGGCAACATCTGAAAATATTAATCGACAGTCATTTTTGATGTCCTAAAAAATATAACTTATACCTATACAGTATAATATGGAAACGCATAAAATTTTTTATACAACTGTATAAATGAGCAACATGCAAATAATTGGATTATTTAAGTTATAATTTATAATTGACAGATATATTATACGTAATCACCATGAAATACAGTTTGATGAATGATGACATCAGACATGAAGCAATCAATATTGAAGTCATAATAATAATTTAATATTTATTTAATGGTATTTTTTAATTTAAGGATATTTTTTCTGTTATTAGGTTCATAAGCAAGTATCAACAGTATTATAATGTCTGTAATAAAAAAAATGTACTGCATTATTACATTTAATACCGATGGAAGTGTGAGAGAGAGAGAGAGAGAAAGAGAAAGAGAGAGAGAGAGAGAGAGAGAGAGAGAGAGAGAGAGAGAGAGAGAGAGAGAGAGAGACCTCTGAATGTCTAAAAGGAATAATTATTTTCAATTAAATAATATTATACTCCTGCTTTTGCTTATTTTTTTAAAAATTTGCATTACGTACGTTTCTGTTAACACAATAAATTCAAAATTTAAGTTTAATATTATCTTTCATAATACTCAAGTGATATTAAATTTTCAATTTGCTCTTTGTCTCAGATCGGAACAACAATACACGAGCTCATGCACGCCTTGGGATTTTATCATGAGCAAAGTCGTACTGATCGAGATAATTTCATCGACGTAATTTGGGAAAATATCAGAGATGGTGAGATCAAAATAATATTAATATTGTAAAGAAACTTCTTTCTTTATAGGAATTTTATTGAATGTACATCGATTTTTTTCAATTATAATTATCTATCGTAAATAATTTTGAAAGTTGAGTAATATGATGTGAACGCATCATAATTATTCACTGAATTTATAATATGAATTTAAAATTCTTTCAACTGTGTGCATAACATATCAAATGCATATTTAAGATGAAAAATCTATCCCTATATGAACGCACAACAGGGGCATTTATTGTATGAATAAACATACTATAATAAGAGAGAGATTTTTTCTATCGAATGGTGCAAAAATTTCTATATAAACAATCATGTTTTATGATTAAAGCCATATTGATGTAGTGATAAAATTGAACAATTTTAAATTAAAAAACTTACTGGATATAATGGGGGGCATTCACAAAGCACTTTAACCCCAACTTTAGCCCCAAGTTTTATCCCTGGTACTAAACATGGTGCTAAAGTAGTAGCTAGACATGGTTAGCCCCTGGTTTAGCACCATGTTTAGTACCAGGGATAAAACTTGGGGGTAAAGTTGGGGTTAAAGTGCTTTGTGAATGTCCCCCATTATTTCTCAAAATAAATTTATTTATCATTTATTATTTTTTATTATACCAAAAATAGACGCAAGAGAAAATGACGATATTTTACAAAGTGTAAAAATGACATCCCACATTAGAAGTCTTGATATAACTATACTATAAGATTAAAAGTATAAAGTTATCATATTAAATAAATTCATGTTAATTATTAAACAAATAGCCGAGTTAATTAGATTATACATACAAAGTGTAGCTTTACAATAATTACAGTGACACTGGAAAACTCATTATCACTCATATCAGTGATTAACTTTAATTGCTAAGCCGGTATTACACGATACAAATTTTCTGATTATTGTATACAATTTTACCTTACAAAAAAACTTAATCTCCATTTGTTTGTATGGAGAGGAAATTTTCTTGCAAGGAAAAATTGTATATAATACAATAATCAGAAAAATTGTATCGTGTAATACCGGCTTTACATTGTCCGATTATTTGACAATTTTATATATTGAAACGTTAATATTTCAATCAATTTTAAAGGTCCAACCAATTTGCTGAGTTATCGAGTGAGGGTGCTACAGAGGGGGCCGAGGGGGCCAAGGGCCCCGGGCCCGTGCATCAAAGGGGGCCTTTTCAGTTATGCTCATTGAAGCAATTTCAATTGAGCGTGACAAAAAAATATAATATATTAGGCATTTTTTTTCCCCGTAAACAATTTTTTTTAATGTTTGTAACAAATATGAAGACCAGAGCGAGCATTATCGTTATCATTTGGGGATAAGGAGAACAATATATACGTGCTCCTCATCTGACTCATCTCTCCTTGTTTTTTATGACATTTAAGATTCGAATGAACCATATCCCAAATCCAGTTCACCATGTGGTTGAAGCACGCGTGTGCAGTTGAAACAATAGGCTTTCTAATGAGTCAAAATTGTGCTTAAATTATAGACATTTTTTATGTGATAGTGTGATAGTATACCATACTTGTTAATTAGTAATTCATGTTATAGTAGATCAAAATGAACTAATATTTTTGAGTAATATCTATGAATTATTTTAATATTTTTACAACACCATATAATACTGCATGTGTTATTTATTTTTATTTTAAAATTATTGATTGCTGCAAAACGTGACATCTGTGGATCTGCAGATATAAATTAATAAGGAATTTATAAAATGTTGCGCAAATCTAATTTCATTAAAATATGTAATTTTCTTCATTAAAAAAAAATGCCACACCCACATTTTCTAAAAAAAAAACGCCTCCGGCGGGGATCCTTTCCCCCCCACCCCGGAGCCGCCGCTTCGCGGCGAAGGGGCCCAAGTGGGCCTTCGGCCCCCGGGCCCACATTTTGTAGTTACGCCACTGGTGGTGGGGTCATATAAAAGTCGAGAAATGATCAATGCCAAAAAAAGAAAAGAATTCCCGTTTGAAATGTTGATTATAATGATGTAAAATTTTCAAGAAAATAAACTCTACTGTATATCATATTTCAGGAAGCAGGAAGAACTTCCGAAAGCAGCCTTCCAATGCATTTGGAATACATTATGACTACGGCAGTGTGATGCATTACTCGTCGTACGCTTTCTCCAGAAACAGGCAGAGAACCATCGTACCAAGGGTAATTATATTTATATATTAGTAGGATGGAAATGATGAATTAAAAAGTAATTATAATAGGAACTGAATAGACAGAATAGGCTTACAATATGTGACTGAAATGTGTTATTGTACGATATATAGATCGTACCATATTATGGTGATTTTTTTTTTTTTTTAGTTTAATTTTTTTAACATTAAAGGTAACCAACAATACATTTTAAAGAATATTTGAATGAAAAGAAATAAATAAAAAAATATATAATACAATTCAACAAACATAATATAATTAGAGATTTAATTTTTAACAAAGTAATAGTTACTGAATAAACGTATTATTTAGTTTTATAAATAATTTACGTCGTTCTGAAAACCTTTAATGGGGGTCTAAACCTGTGTTATTATAGTAATGGTGGCTTTTTTACACATTTTCAAGAAATTATAATTGTTATTCCTACAAGGTAGTGAAATGGTTGCAATTTGAGTTTCCTCTAATATGCATGATCTAGCTCTCACATTAATATGTTTTATACTACATGAATTGCTTTGTAATTAAGGTATTTTAAATTTTTTACTTGTTACTGTATTTATTATTATTACACACACCATTTTCTTGAAATTTGACTTGACATGCTTATATTGTTTTGTATAATTGAAAAACAATAAAATATTATGAATTATAAAAGTACCTTAATAAAAATATATCACTGTACAAAGATATAAAAAATATGCTATTTGTTTCAGAGCAATGGGGCACGGATTGGACAGCGATTTGACTTCAGTGCTTACGATATTTTCAAGATTAGAGCCATGTATAAATGTAATGGTTTTAACTCAGAGTTGTAAGCAGCAAAATAAATTTAATTTATCTTATTTTGTATAATGCTTGAATTCTGAATATTAAATATTTACACCAACAAGGATTGATTTATTTTACAAAAAAATATACATATTTTACGAACCTAAGGCACTATTTCACTTGTTAGCGGTTACAATTATTACTTAATTAAGGAGCGGCGTCTCGTGACGTCACAAAAATAACTTTCAATAATTTTTTAAAACTAGTTCCCGGGCTCTAAAAAATCTGAAAAAAATCAGGGTAGCATAACTATGCACCCTGATTTTATGCAACTATGCAACATTAGAAACAGAAACATGAGAGCTTATGCAGAAAATAGAAATTGCTGCAAAAACGGCCTTATCATTATACACATTCATTATAAAACAAGAACATAGATATGAAAGCACATTGCAAAAATTAAAACAAAATTAATCAAGTTAGTCCGAAATTGTCATAACGAATAGAATATAGCATACATTTATGAATCTATAAATATAATTAAAGTTAAAATATTTTATAATTAATTTTAATTATATTAAGGTAGAGATAATACGGATCAGCTGGCCCACAATGCTACAAAAATCCCATTCATGAAAATTACGAAAATAAAATAAAATGTTCTCCTTTACATCCCCTATCAGTAGGTAAAAAAATCAGGTATATACAAAAACGAGTTAGTTTTCGAGTAATTAATTTTTAAAGTTCTCTAATTTAACATGGAGAAATGGAACTCCCATGTTAAATTAGTCAACTTTAAAAATTAGTAACTAGAAAACTACCTCGTTTTTGTATACCTGATATTGTACCTACTGATATAGGGGATGTAGAGAAGAACATTTTATTGTTTTTTTTTTCATAATTTTTATGAGTGGGATCTTTTTAGCATTGGGCCAGCTGATCCGTGTTATCTCTACCTTAAGGTAAATTTGGCATGCTGGTAACATCACTAGCCGGACTTTCCGACTTTGCAGTTGTACAAGAGATTGATTTTGTCGACGTCTTGTTGAGTGAGTCCTTTTCTTTGACCCAGCTGTGAGACACGTCTCTGAAAAAAAAAAGTAAATTAATTTGAGGATGAATCTCAGTAGGCTGATATCTCGCAATCGTACCGCCTGAATGCAACAAGACTTGCAGGGGACTTAGAACTCACCATCAATAGGTGGAATACAAATTTTGAAGCGAATTTGTCTTATCAGTTTTGTGAAAACTGAGGTAGAAGTTTAACATTGGCCTTATGGACGGAAACCGGAAATGGAGCTGTTGTAAGAAAACTGCAAGACAGAATTTGCTCAAACCATAAGCGATTAAGTTTTAGAACATTATTGATTTTTTAAAATTTATTTCATTCGATTCGTTAGTAGGTAAATATTCTTTGACTCCAGCAGTAACTGAGATTAATCGTTAATAATATTACATTTAAATTATATTTTAAAATATTTTACTTATATTATGTACAGATTCTTGAAAGTGTTTACGTCTATAGGGAATTACCAGAAATGATGAAAGCTATGTATCTCTAATAATAGTGCAGTCAAATTGATGTAATATTCCTGCCGAAAGTAGCCGGAAATACAAGGTTTCCGGTCTTCCAATTTATAATTCATAATTTATAATGTATAAATAAATGAATAAATGAATTATAAATTATAAATGAATATATAATTCATTTATAATTCAGCGTTACAATTGCATGCATAAGTAAGTACTTCTACTTCAAAACACTCGGTTAAGTTTCAAAACTGAATTACAAACAGAAGAGCTGCAAACTTGACACTTCCGGAAGTAATATTAAATTAATTTGACTGTATATTATGTAGCTTACAATGGAAAGGGGAAATTAATAGAAATTTCGTCATTTCCGGATATGTCCACACTTAAACTAAGAAATTGTAAAAAAATTATAACGATCATGCATGCCTTCAATGAAAAAAAAACTTTAAATTTTAAAAGTCACTCATGTTAACTAAATTATATTTAATAAAAAAAAATCAATATTATGCCATGGTTATGACTTCTATAGCATATATAATTTGTTTTCATATCAATTAATAATAATATTTATTGTTTTTTATAAATTGTAGAAATGCATAAAATTAGTCGTGTTATAATAAAATTTAATAGAGGCTCCAAGTGTTTCCCGGAGATTTTTTTTTTAAATAACCCACCATGTTAATGAAATTAATTTTCCCTCAGTAACAAAGCTATTAACATGAAACCAATGCATCTACTGTCTTCTAATAATGAATCAAGATCCCCTTTTTCTTCTAAAAAATACATTTAATGCCACAAGAACAATTTCATTTTTTTTTTTTTTTTTTTTTTTTTTTTACAAAGGTTTGAATAGAGTTCATTGCGCTGACGTCATGCCCCTGTAAGTTAGGCTGCTCTATGGAGGACCAGAATGCACAGACTAGTATATAAACAAGTAACATATTGATTTTTTTTTCTTAAACAAAATAAATCATGTTTAAAAAATTGTAAAAACACACCAATAAACGATAGATAGTATAAAAAAAATCGCATCTTTATAGAACAATCAAAACTATTTTATTTAATTTTTTTTTCTTTTCTCCTATCTAATGCCATAGTAGTTGGACCTCCACTTTCTCCTTTTACCCTCCTGTCCGTCCGCGTATACCTGCTATGCTACTTTCCCTCGTAAACAAAAACAGCAAAACAACTCTTATAGGAACACAACAAAATTAACTGACTTAAACCTCTATTTTTTAACAGTAAATAATAACAATTTAATCTTACTTTAGGTACAATTGTAGGTAGACGATTTCTGGTGAAAGCTGTGGAAGAATAATGCATGACACTGCTGTAATCATAGGCCACTCCAAGTCCCTTGAAGAGAGGGTCCTTCTGGAAGTTGTGTGCTTGGCCTGTCAAACAAAATATTTTTTAATTAACGAAATCATATGAAGGGGCATTCACAAAGTCTTAAGGCCACAATTAAGGTTCAATAATTTAGGACCAGAAATTTTGGGTCTAAAAAACACGTCTAAAATCAAGCTTTAAATTATCGAGCCTTAAATGTGGCCTTAAGACTTTGTGAATGCCCCTTATGATAATAATTATTTTGTATTTTTTAACGAGGATACATCCCTAAGAGTTAAGAGCTCGCGGCAGGGAAATGGGTATAGGGTAATTGAATCTTTCCGGACTGTTTCCACTCGTCGATTATGTTGTAGTACGTCGAGAAACTTGAGCACTGAATTATAATGTTAAAGTCTTTATTATTATCACTACACTTCAGGTGCACCTGTTTTCTTCATAAGCTTTCGGGAATCATCTGTTCCCATCCTCGAAACATTAACATTATTATCCAGTGCTCAAGTTACTCGACTTACTACAACAAAATCGACGAGTGGAAACAGTCCGGAAAGATTCAATTATCATTTATTATAATGAACCCTCGTCAAAAAACCTTCTTTATTGTTAAATAAAATATTGTTTTGGACCAAAATCAAAATGAAATCAGTTCCCTATATTTCTTTTACGAATATTTCTCACCGTTCTGGATGTTGTTCCACTGGATTGTGACGTAATTGTCGCGATCATTTCTGCTCTGCTCGTGGTTGATTCCAAGTGCGTGCATGAGCTCGTGAATTGGAGTTCCCACCTTTACGAATTTAGTAAACATTATATGTTGTTAAAAGTATTTTTTCATTTTAAATCATACTGTAATTTATTTTTAGTTTCATTTGCACAAAAAATAATAATATTGAATTTTAAATATTTTTTGCACCATCTTGTTTTTTATTTATTTTTTCACACGTACTAGAAAGTTCCTATATTATATACATGGTGCTTTTCCATGGAGCGGGAGAAGCGAGAAAATCGCGTTCCGCAGCCAATCAGAGACTCAGGATTTCTTCGCCTTGCGGGGAGCGATTTTATCGCTAACATGGCCACCATACGATATTGAAGCACTTTTTTCTTTTTTTGTTTTTTTCCCGCCAAGCCCCGCTCGACATCGCTCCATGGAAACAGAGCGAACTTGTCAAGTACGCTCTGATGGAAATGTACCTTCAAGTATAGTATGGTTGCATTTTTTTTATTTCATAAGTAGAAAATATACCTAAAATTATGCTTTTCTGAATTTTTTCAGATTTTTTGGAGTGCGAGAACTAATTTAAAAAAAAAATATTTAAAATATCTGAATTAGGGTGGTACACCTGATGGGACAACCGTGACGTCATTTTGTTGTGATGTGATTGGCTATTGATTACGTCACGATTGCTGTGATTGCCTATCGATGACGTCACGGTTGTCCCATTAGGTTGTACCACCCTAATTCAGATAGTTATATATATATATTTTTTAAATTAGTTCCCGCACTACAAAAAATCTGAAAAAAATCAGAAAAGCACAATTTTATGTATTTTATAATTATGAAATAAAAAAATGCAACCATTATTGTCTATTGTATATATATTTTACAATAAATATCATATTTTACGTCTTCTAAACATCCTGGACCTAGGTTGAGAATTTGACCTTCTCCAGTTCTTCCCACCGAAGACCAACATCCTGTTGGATTGCTTTGTATGTAGATGTAGTCTCTAGTTCCCGTAGTCCAGGGTTTGAAGCGAATGCACGTGAATTTTTGGATGTATTGCATGGCGTGGTTTATCCTGTTCAGATGTTGTTGATCTAGAAATATTATTAATTGAATACAAGTCTCTACCACCATCACTCTCGCTTTTTATTTTATTTATTTACTTATTTATTTATTTATTTATTTATTTATTTATTTATTTATTTATTTATTTATTTATTTATTTATTTATTTATTTATTTATTTATTTATTTATTTATTTTTTTTTCAAATACTTGATATCTCAAAACTTTACTTACGGAATCTGCTTGCAAAAACATAGTAAGGGACTACTCCGTTGGGCCATCGGAAGTTCACATTGCCAGCCACCTGATCCGACTGCACCTTGACTGTCAGGATGTCACCTTCCATGTAGGTACCCATCTCCTCAGGTCGGTCACCTGGTTTCATTGCGCTCACCATTGCACCTGAAACGTCATTGTAAATTTTGTAATAATTGTCCAATTTTTTGTTAATTATTTCAATTTGTTACAAATATAAAAATAATTTAAAATTTATTTATCTTTAAAAATATTATTTTAATTTTTTTTTTTATTATTTTGAAAGGTGCAGATACTACACGCACAAATTAATTGTAATTTGTTAAGCCTTTAATTATTCGTGTTTTTTATATGCCATGCATAAATGCTATAATATAATAATTTTTATGTCTGTATCTTAATAAAATGATAACTCTGTTGACATATATATTAAATACATGGCACGTTGAAAATAATTTTAAATATGACGAGTAAAAAAATACTTACCAACTTTCGGGTCCGGTTTTCCAATACTGTCATTTTGCATTTTTGCAATCATTGCTCCATAAGAGGCCATCATTTCTTCCGATATTGGCTCCAGTTTACGAGATTTCGTTGTCTTCTTTTTATAAGACTTGCACTCTCCATACATTATTAATAACATTGTAAAAATTATAAGGGCTTGTGTTTTCATAGTGATCTGTTAAATAAAAAAATATATTGATTTAATTTGTGTTAATTCATGCTAAAAATTGCTAAGTAACACTTAATACTCAACACATCAAATTTATCATCGGTGTTATTAGAACCAACGTTCCTTTCACAGTATAGAGAAGATAGTAGAGAAAGTCGTATGTTAGAATCGAAGTCGAAAACTGCTCGCGTCAACGGCATGTTTGTCCGCCGCAATGTTAAAATCATAGGAAAGGGGCACGACCAAATGGGGCATCCTGCAATGTTATGGTATAGGAGAATCAACTATAATCTGCTCTAACTCGGAAATTATTAAAGCTAGCACAGTGAAACTTTCACTAAAATATTAGAAAAAAAATCTAGTATTTTTTACAAAAAAAAAGTAAGCTCTTAACCCAATATTCAAAAAGTGTCAAAAATTGACTTCAGCTCCCCCGTAGCGCAGGTATGGGAGTTTGGCTACTATCTTTCCTGTACTGTGGTTCCTTTATACAGGTTAAGACACGCACGCATTTCGTGCGTCAATTTTGGTAAATTTTCAGGCCCCATTACACCGCGAAATTTCAAAAATAGCATTGCATGATGGGCGCATTCAAAGTTTCGCGGTACGATGGGTCCTGAAATACTTGAATCTGATTGGCTAAGCCCTTTAATATTGGTCAAATCGGTGGCTTAACCTGTATAAAGGAACTCTGGTTGTGAACACCCTGTTTCTGTATTCTCATGACAGTAAAATCTTACATTTTAAGAAGAACTGTTGTTGATTCGAGATTCACTAACAAACTAAAGATTGGAAACTATAACCACCTCATTAAATTTATAGTTGGCAGTTTTATAATCTTTTGCACGAGATAAGTTATAATCAAAAACGGATGGTCTACCACATTTTTATAATTAAAGAGTTAGGCTAACAGATGAATCAGCTCGTTATAGAAAGGATGTAAAAATTTAAATATTTATTTTAGCATAATAGTACTATTTTTTTATAATTTTAATAAGAACGGATATGAATCACAATGAATAATCTTCATATTATATTTTTTGTGTTCATTTTAGATAGGTCTCGAGTTTTATTATTATTATATATAGTAAATATAATGTTTTAGATTTTTTTTAACCCTGTAACACACTCGAAACTGTGTCGAGAGACGCTGTGACGTCATAGTCTTGCAAATATTAACACGCAAGAATACTCGATTTGAAATTTTTAATCTGTTATTTGCTTTTAACGTCACTTCTCGTTTTTTTTTTACTTTTATTTTGCACCATTTTAGAGGAAAAAAGAAGGGAAAACAAATTCTTCTACTCGCAATGGTTGTAACAAACCATTGTTTATAATGTCTGTCGCATGAAGCCTTTTTCATTGTTAAACATGGGACGACGTAATGCCTAATTTTGCCACCAGAGCAGAGAAGGTAATGGCATTGTTGGCGCTAGGTAACCGTTTCAACTTCAAAATTAATGGTCATTTTACATAAGTTAACATGGTAATCAACAACCATCCCATGTTTTTCCTTTCACGCGACAGACATCACACAACAATACTTTGTTTACTAACAACGAGCAGAAGACTTTGGGGAAAAGACGATTTTCGTCATCTTAAGTTGTTAGAAATATAACAACCTCTATTTCACCTTCAAATTCAGAAAAAAATAAATAAGATGTGTTTTAGATGTAAAAAGACGTAATAAGATTAGGTTTAGACGAGTAAAGGATGAATTGAAGACATAATTTAATAATATAGTAATATAATAAAGAATTAGTTTCAGATTGTTTTCTATTAATAAAAATGTTTTTTTTTTTTTTTTATATATAAAAGTTTTATTTCTCAGGTATTGTGGACTGACTAGATAATACTATATTATGTATGATTGTAATTGTAATAATAATATAAAACTGATGATAATATGTTTTAATTTTTATGTTTCTTTTACAGATATTGCAATACTAAAATATTGTAAACATGCATTTTGTATCTTACGGTTCTATATGTGCAATAAATAAATACAAAAAATACAAAATTCTTCAACTGAGGGCAATGAACTCTCATGGTGAACCTGATAATATTTAGATTTATACAACTTTATTTATTATAACAAAATATCGGAAATTTAACTTGAGTCATGAATATACCGGATATAGGAAGTATAAAAATATAAACACTAATTATTATAATTTAGAATAAACATTGGAAAATGTTTATGCCATATTATGATTAATTAGTTACACTTTCATTATTTTAATATAAGCAAGGAAATCCTGAGATTTCACTCAATGTATAATAATTATTTCCTCGAATTATATGACTTCATATATACAGGATGAATACAGTATGTCTCAGTTTATTAGGCAGCATAAAATATAAAATGGACAACATACATTGTATGAAACAATTTTATTACAGAAATGAATAGAGGGTACCAAATTATGCTACTCTGAATTTTTTCACATTTTTTTGAGACCCAGAACTATTTTTAAATAATTATTGAGAGTGCGGCCACGCCCCCTGGAGGCGTCAATAGGCATCCAGTCTCTATCCTTTTTATTAAGGATTCAGGGATGCCAACTTAAATCACAGAACTTCCAATAATTATTTAAAAATAGTTCCGGGACTCAAAAAAATCTGAACAAATTCCGAGTAGCATATAATTTGGTGCCCTCTATTCATTTCTGCAATAAAAATTAGTCATGTATATGTTGTCCATTATTTTAAAAATTTATCAATTAAGGCATTAACCATTATAACTAATATTTTCTTTCTCAAGTACACTTCGTGATGACTCTAACGTTACCTCTATGCAGCTTCAATAAGACAAAGAATTAGATTAAGACTTGTGTTTTTGTTTAGAAATACGTAATGTTAGTACACAGCTTACCCTAGTTGAAAAATTACGTCATCAACTCATCTTTGATACGTCTAAACGTAATCTTTTTACCTCTAAAACACATCTTATTTCCTCTTTGCTCAAAGTGAGGATGAAAAAAGACAATATTTTTAACATTTTATGTTCAAGAAGAGGAAAAAAATACGTATTATCTTGTCTTTTTCACATATTTTTTCATCTAAAATGGTGCAAAATAAGAGGAGAAAAGACGAGAGGAGAGTTTAATAGCGAGGAAAATATGAAATTTATTTCAACTCGGGTATAGCTAACGAAATGTTTTACTGTTTGGAAATATTATACAAACAGATATGGGTTCATACAATATATTCATCTACTCTGGCTATCATATTTAAATGAACAGCCTCTATGAAAAATTTGTATTACAGAAATGAATAAAGGGTACCAAATTATGTTACCCTGAATTTTTTTCAGAATAAACCTTAAAAGCCAGCAAGTATTGCAAAAAAAAAAAAAAAAAAAAAAAGTTTTGACGAGGTCGGGTTGAACCAAAGCCGTTCCCATCCTTTGATTGAGATGCCTATTATGTGTACTATTCATATTTTTTAAAATAGTTTTTAGGTCCTAAAAAATCTGAAAAAAAGCAGAGTAGCATAAATTTGCACGCTCTATTTATTTTTGCAATAAAATATGTTATGCAGGTTGTCCATTGATGCTATTTTTGAATGTTCGACTCGTGAGATTCTTTGTCATAAACAGTATATCATATAGACATACAAATACGATGTAACACGAGGCTGAGCGCAGAACGGTTCTCGTTAGATCACGAAAGTCAAGCTACGTCGAGCATGGTTAGTACTAAGATGGGAGACCGTTTCAAGTAAAAATTACGTTGCTCCTTCCCTGGGGTAAATTCGTCTCGCTTTCCACCCAGTACAGTGATGCACTTGTTTGTGGCTCCCCAGGCTTTGGACATCGCTTTGGTTCATTGAGAAAAAGTAGAGGTGTCCGTCCTGACTGAGGTTTTCCACGGTTCCCTCAGTCTCACCTCATGCAGCGAATGCTGGGACGCGTAACAGGCCGTAGCCATCATCCTTTCCTTACCTTATCCCTACCCACTACCCCGCTGCGAGCTGTAAGCTCTCAGGGGTCTATCCCTGTAAAATATAAAATATAATTGTATATTAAATTAACGCATAGTAAAATGAGTTAAAGTTTTATAATTATCACAAACCACTAATGGTATGGACGTCAGAATGATATCTTTAAATGATTAATAATGTGCTGATGAGTTCCAGACTATGGATGTGGTTGAAGATTAATCATTAATTTTTAATTTTAATTTAATTAATTAATTTTTACTGAAATTAAAAATTAAATATTTTATAATTAAGCCAGGCAGGATGAGCAATGACTCACATACTATTGACTCATTATGAAGTACTTAAAGTAGATGACAAATCAGCTGTTCGAGTAATTTGTAAATTATGTAACCTGCATAGCAGACAAATTTTTTAACTTCACCTTTCAAGCATTATAACTTATTTAAAAAATGTTGATTTTTATTTGACAAATAAGAAAATTAAATTTAGAAGAGAACTGTCACCTCAGTTTTCTCATTTAATTTTTTTCCATTGCGTATAAAATTATTAACTTCATTAGTAAGTTAGTACACATACATATATGAATATTATGAATATAAATGTTTAAAATTTTAAATAAGTATTAATAAACTCTAAAATCCTTTTTAAATTAAAAAAATGTAACAAATCTATTCAGACATAACTTTTTCTGACATTTTATTACTATCAAACTTTTTAACTGAATAAAACTCCTTGACTTAATAAATTTTTAAATTTATTTCTGAACAATTTACGGAAATTTACAATAGAAAATTGCTCTTTCTTAAACAACTGAGCGATTGTCGGTATGTATATTCTTGCTACCCAACACCCTATAAAAACAAGTCTACTTTTTCTCAATGGTACTATAAAAACAAGTATTTTTTTAAAAAAATATACCATGTCCCACCAGGGTAAAGATTATTTGTTATTCTCTGGTCCCACTTACACTGTTCCTTATACGACCAGGGAATACCATATAATATATAATCTTTTCCCTGTATTGACGCTACCAAACCATCATCAAGGAAAATATTATATGATATTCCCTGCAATCATACTGAAACTTCTACCCTCTACGAGTCCTGCAATTGTACAGACGGTTTATCTTCAAAACGTCATTTCTTGAAAGTCCTTTTCTTTGACCGATTGTGGTATTGCTTCGTCGCTGAAATCAGAAAATAATTTAATTTTTTATACATAAAAAAGTGAAAATAAGATAAAAATAAGAAACTCTAAATAATATGAACGTTATTTATGACCCTGTACGCCCTAAAATATCATAGAGCTTCTTTGCTAAAACCATGGTTTACAGTATTTTTGAAATATTTATTATGTTATTACATAATTATATGGATCGAGAGAGAGAGAGAGAGAGAGAGAGAGAGAGAAGCGATATATACTTGTCTTGTATTGTCTATATAATAAACAATCTTAATCAAATTTTATATTGCATATTTGGATAGATGACCTCAATTTGCATAAACACTTTTTTTAACACTTTACACATTCAAAATCGAAGGGAAAAACGCTGTGACGTCATAGTCATGTAACATATTTCCCTATACGTTTGACGATGTTAAATATTTGCATGACTATGACGTCACAGCGTTTTGCAGCACGATTTTAAGTTTATTTTAGGGTTAAAAAAAGATCTGACAAAAATCGACATTACATAATTCGAGCTTCCATATATTATATCTAAGTATGCAATAAAAAGTATATGAAGCTTTTTCAATTCTATTAGATGTGTTGCTTCCTATATGCTTGTTTGTGTCCTCAATTTTATACCGTCCTTCGTCCGCAATAATGAGCTATCTGCTCCACGATCTCGTTGCAATAATGAGCTGTCTGCTATTTCAAATGAACGCAATATTGAGATTTAAATCGGTATAAAATAAGGCTCAAAATTGCGCTCACCTGACAGAGCAGACAGCTCATTATTGCAACGAGATCGTGGAGCAGATAGCTCATTATTGCGGACGAGGGACGAAATTACACATACTGACGGGACCACAAAAAATGCCTATAAACAGGCATTATGGGTGACGTCATAAAAAACGATTGGTATCAAGGTATGAGTGATAAGAGAAAGCAGTATCGAATGACCTTCCATCAATCAGCTTCACAGACACAATACATACACATTGTTGCCGATACCATGTAAACAAATAGCCATTTTTTGTGGTCCCGTCCGTACAACTTTACTGCATGCTTATTATTTGTTATTAATGTTATTATTAATTCTCAATAAGCATCAGTCTATTCACATATTGCACGTAATAAAATAAATAAATTTCTTTTAATTTCTTTTCTTCTCTCCACTTTTAATCAAATCCTATATATGTAACATTCATAACTCAGTTCCTAAATGTTGAAAAAAAAATAATAATAAACATAAATTTTCTCACTGCTTAAATTTATCAATTAACTACTGTAATATAAAATATTTACCCTGGGGATGATGGTCGGTTTACTGTTTTTAGAGAAGGCATGCACTGAATAATGCATGACGCTGCTGTAGTCATAGTTTACTCCCAGGCCTTTGAACGAAGCTTGTTTCTTGAAGTTGTGTTCATTACCTGAAAAATCACGATCTCAATTTTATGTTTCTATTAATAATAGTCAGTTAAAACTGTCTTCATAACATTATATATATATATTTTTAAATGGACAATTTGCATGAAAAGTTTTTATTACAGAAATGAAAAGAGGGTATCAAATTATGCTACTCTGAATTTTTTTCAGATTTTTTTGATACCCAGAACTATTTTTAAATAATTATTGAAAGTGCGGCCACGCCCCCTGGAGGTGTCAATAGGGGTCCAGTCTCTATCTCTTTTATTAAGGATTCAGGGGTGCCAACTGAAATCACAAAACTTTCAATAATTATTTAAAAATATTTCCGGGACTTAAAAAAATCTAAAAAAATTCAGAGTAGCATAATTTGGTACCCTCTATTCATTTCTGCAATAAATTTTTTTCCCGTATGTTGTCCATTTGCAACTCTCGCATTCTCATTTGATTTTTTTATATCATACAAATAATTAAACCTAAAGCCGGTATTACACGATACAATTTTTCCTTACAAGAAAATTTCATCTCCATACAAACAAATGGAGTTCAATTTTTCTTGTAAGAAAAATTTGTATTTAATAGTTACAAAAATTGTATCGTGTAATACCGGCTTAACATGAAATTTACTTTTTAGTAGTAATGTATTAATTTTGAATAAGAATATTTATATTTATATATAAATTAATAATTTTATTACTCACCATTCTTTATGTTTCTCCAATCGATATAAACATTACTATCTCGATCATTTCTGTTTTGTTCGTGATCAATTCCAAGTGCATGCATCAACTCGTGGATTGAAGTACCGATCTATAACAGGAACATTAGAATAATAGGAAGATTAGAATAATGTATAGTTTCGAAAACATTTTGTTCATAAATAATGTTTTTCAACTTGAAAAGTATTATTTTTATATGTAGTATTAATTAGGCTGTGAAAATATTATTTTTACACTACTGATTAATTCTTTATAATTAGGTTATTAATTTTATTTTAATGTAGAGTGAGCGATTTAATTTGTTTGAATATTTTATTTTTTAAAAATAGTTTAACCTGCCTTCTATTGAGAAATGAAAACCAAAAAATTTCATCTCAAATAGCTTCACCACAAAAAATTCCCAAAGTTGGTGTTTCGGAGGTCTTTAACACGCATCCTTATGGAATTAACAGAAAACAGCTTTTTACTCCAACTTCGTCTGAACTATGGTACCAATTAAAAAATACGTACGTAATCTATGATGAATTCTTTAATGATTTCTCTCACTTCTGGCTACTTCCGGCGGGAATATTAAATTAATTTGACTGTAGTTCACCATCTTTCCTGTGGTAATCTTACGTTTGTTGAACTGTAATAAAGTGAAATATAACTCACATTATGCAAACATCCAGAGCCAGTTCTATCCGGAGTCTGAAGATTAAGAAATTGTCTCTTCCCAGTCCGTCCTATACTTGACCAACATCCGGTAGGTTTGCTTTGTATGGAGATGTAGCTAACTTCCGATCTGCGTGGTCTGAACCGGATGCAAGTGTACCTCTGTATTTGATTCATGGCAGAGAGAATCGTGTTGCGTTGTTGACGATCTGAAACAAGTGACACAATTTGATTCATTAATTAAAATCGATTGAAAAGTGATACTGGTTATGTACACTCATCGTATTAGAAAACTTCTTATTTGCGGCCCTGTTAGGCCCCGTAAGAATAATGCAGGGTATGGTGATTTATAAAACTGCAAGTGGGAAGTTTTTAAGGAGACCAGTGTACAGCATGTACTTTACCCTGCTTTGGTGCTGTACAACATCAAGACTCAAAAAGATGCAAATTTGTAATTTTTGGGGAGATTAAAAGAGCACCCAGGCTAGCCATCCTAAAATACATTCAAATTTATGATAGTCCTTCTGAAAGTAGCCGGAAGTGTAAAATATTTCCGGCCTTTCCGTATTTCAGCGTCGTAATCTCACATAAAAAACTTAACAAACTTCACTCTTCCGGCTACTTCCGGAAGGAATGTCAAATTAATTTGACTGTATTCAATTCCAACATGCCTCTATAGAGTTGATTGCGATGACGTCAGGCCCCTGTAAGTTAGGCTGCCCTATGGAGGACCATAATGCACAGACTAATATATAAACAAATCACATATAGATTTTTTTTTCACTTTATTAAACAAAATAAATCAGGTTTAAAAAATTGTAAAAATACACCAATAAACGATAGATAGCATAAAAAATCGCATCATTATAGAACAATCAAAACTATTTTATTTATTTTTTTTTTCGTCATTTTTCCTATCTAATGCCATAGTAGTTGGACCTCCACTTTCTCTTTTCTACCCTCTTGACCGTCCGTATACCTGCTATGCTATTTTTCCTCGTAAACAAAAACAGCAAGCAACTCTATAGACTGCATGATATTAGGTATAATTGATAAAATATAAATTAAAGTTGTTATTTATTTAGCAACACTTACAGAACTAAATATATTATAATTATATTAATTCATACTTACTGAACGTTCCGTCTATACTATAATGCACCAAGCCATTTGGCCATCTGAAGTTTGGGTTCGATGGCACCTCGTCTGACTGAATGGTCAGGATGTCACCTTCCATATAGGTACCCATCTCTTCAGGGTTGTCACCTGGATTCATGACGTTCACCATCGCACCTGAAAGGTTATATTTAGAGGTTATTTAAATTGTACATATTTTATACTACTCGTCAACTTTGAGCAGGTTTGAGTTGCTGAAGTTGAAAAGTTACATCTTTAACTCATCCTTTACACGTCTAAAAAGCACATCTTATTACCTCAAAAAACATCTCATTTCTTCCTATCTCAAATTAAGGATAAAATGGAGACATTGGGGGACATTCACGAAGCACTTTAATCCCCACTTTAGCTTATTCAATTTTTATCCCTGGTGCTAAACCAGGGGCTAAACATGGTTAGCTCCTATGGTTAGCCCCTGGCTTAGCACCGGGGATAAAAATCGGGGCTTAAGTGGGGTGGGGGTTAAAGTGCTATTTCTAAACTTTATGCTCGGTAAGTACGGAAAATTACGTAATATCATATTTTCTCCTCAGAAATTGTGCAAGACAAGACGAAAAAAGATGTAAAAAGTGAGTAAAAGATAAAGGTGGGCATTCACAAAGCACTTTAACCCCCACTTTAGCCCCGATTTTTAACCCTGGTGCTAAACATGGTACTAAACCAGGGGCTAACCATGTTAAGCTCATAGTTTAGCACCATGTTTAGCACCAGGGTTAAAAATCGGGGCTAAAGTGAGGGTTAAAGTGCTTTGTGAATGTCCCCCAATATATAAACTGTACTTACCAACGTTAGGATCTGGTGTACCAATACTTTCCTTCTGCATTTCAACGACCATAGCTCCATACGATGCCAATGCTTTCTTTGACATTGGCTTGTTCTTATTGTACTTTTTTGAGGCCATACTACTTCCAAGTAATAGCAACATGGTGATTATAATTAGAGTTCGAGTACCCATGATAGTAAAGTTTTGATAACCTGGAAAAAATTAACTTTGTTTTTATATAAAATATAATTTAATTCTTTTTACTATAAATTTAAAAATATTAATATATTGTATTTTTTTTTATTGGTCATTTAACTTGTACATCAATCAAGATTATATATCATAATCTTATCGATTGAAAAATTACACATGTAATATTCTTCAAGACCTAACTTCATTAATTATTAATATGAAATATAAGCGTTTGAATATAAAATCAAAATTTTGAGTCCATTAAAAGAAATATAATTAATAAAAGATCATAAATGCATGTGATCAGCTCCGATCAAATTTAATTTCTTATCAAATAATTATATCTTCCATTGACTATTTAATCATAACTGTTGTAAAATACAAATTTGGCAGTCAAATTGATATTAAATATCAAAAATATTAATTTAAACTCCCTTTTAAATAATCTTATAACAGTACATCATTCAAAAATTATTTCTGTATTAAATTTTGAAATCTTTACTTACGAGTGAATATTATTACACAGAAGCTATTCCAGCTAGAGCAATTTTCAGTATAAACGTTTTTTCATAGTTTAGTCTTCTTTTGTATCTATCGCTAGCGGATATTCTATCACCACAAGCCAGTTTGCAAGCAATGTGAAAAATGAGGTGACATTACGAAATATTACAAATAAAGCAGGATTTGCAACGTCCGTGCCACAATTTTGTCGTTTTATTTTTTTAAATGTTCGTCTTAAAAACCAGCGAGAATTTTTTATTGAACATTTTTCTAGCTTCTCAACTGAACCTTAGTATAGGGTACTGGCCACAATTAAGTGACTGAATTTAACCCTAGGTAACAGGCCCAATTATAAAAAAAATCTCACACATGAAAATTATTAAAAACAAAATAAAATGTTCTCCTGTACATCCCCTATCAGTAGTTAAAATATCAGATGCACAAATTCCAGCTAGTTTTTAAATTATGAATTTTTAAAATTTACTATTTTAACATGGAAAAGTGGAATACTGGGACGCGTAACAAACCGTGGCCACCATCCTTTCTCTCTCTTTTCACTACCCATTACCCGGCATCGAGCTACACAAGCTTGTAGAGGTGTATCTCTGTAATAATAATAGTTTAGTTTTTAAGGTTCACTCTTACACCGAACTGAAGTGGATACAAAAAAGGTTTTTAATGTAGCCAAATTCTAGCATTTAACATTATTTATGTTAATTTAACTCATTTTGCTGATTTTCCATTTGTCATATTTAACTTAAGAAACATGGAAACCTCAGTCAGGATGGTCATTGCAGAGGTTACCGATGTAAATGTCTTTGATTCGTCAATTTTTAATTTAGAGTGCCATAAATCCTCATATAATTTATTCCAAATTTTTTAAGGATGAATCTCAGTAGGTTGATATTTCGCAATCGTAGCGCCTGAATGCAACAAGACTTTGCAGGGGACTTAGAACTCACCATCAATAGATGGCATACAAATTTTGAAGCGAATCTGTCTTATTAGTTTTGTGAAATAGAAGTTTAACATTGGCCTTGTGGACGAAAACCGGAAATGGAGCTGTTGCGAGAAAACTGATAAATTGAGTCCGCTCAAACCATAAATAATTAAGTTTTAGAACATTCTCGATTTTTTAAAATTTATTTCATTCAATTCTGTCATAGAAAAATATTTTCTGCCTCCAGCAGTAACTGAGTTTAATCATAAAGTATTATATGTTTCATAACATGAATTTCACAATTGCTGTTTTGAAATATAAATCTTTGCCAACGAAACCAGGATGCGGTTTGCATGACAAACTTTGCTTCCGAAAATGCTACTTTATTTATGTAAATATATTGAGTAAAAATATCAGGATTTAATTGCTTATTTGAAAATAATAAAATGTGGATATTTAATCATAATCATGTTTAAACATTTTTCAATGTTTTTTTTTTTTTTAATAATGTTGATATAAACTTCTGGAACTCCCTTTACTCATTACAGTAACCAAGTTAAATGTCCGTTGTATGTAAAATCATTCTAATCTAAATAGAGTGGGCAGTGCATGGGTAATTATTATAAATATAGTATTTAAAACGTAACAATATCATATTTTAACACTGCCATACACAGATTGTGTATTACATAGCTTACATGTACAGAGTTTTATATCCTCAAGAGTAGAATTTTATGCTTACATCATGGTTATGCTTACATATTTAACAAGATATTTGCAAAACGCCTTAAATTATCTAATATTTACAATCTAATTAAAGCACAATAATATAATACAAAGTTTGATAATAAATGTGAAATTATTGTGTTATTTTTTTAGCACTTGTACAATACTTTAATTTTTTCAATATCTAAGGTGGACAACCCTTTATTTTGGCCAATCTTCGCTTCAGTTTTTTTCTGAAAAAAAAATTAATTAATTTAATTTTTGAACTTCTCAAATTTGATATTTAAAGACAATGATAATTCTGACAGATATGTTCTATGACTCGGGCAGTAAAATATTAAACGTAGTCAACTTTTCAAATCCATAAATAACAATCTTATTAATTTATTATAAAAATTGTGATATTTTATTAATCTGTTGCCTCACCTTAACTTGAATGGTGTGTTTTGTATTCTTTGAAAAAGCATCCTCTGTATAGTGCATGATGCTGTTGTAGTCATATTTTAGTCCGAGGTCCATTGGTTTTGGTAGAAGGTTAAAATTATGCTTTTTATCTGTGAATTAACAAAATTTTAATTACTTGTGATTTGGAAGGATATACAAAAATATCAGATTATTGCTTATTGCCTATTAAAATACAATTGCAATGACATTGAATTTTCAATTCATAATGCTGTTAGAATACTGAACATTATTTTTATTTGTAAGCAAAATAATAAAATTTAATTGTTCCTTATAAATTTCTTAATTTCAATGTATTATTTTTATTTATATGTTGTATTAAAATTTTATTATTTACATACATTGTGTTAAATTATAAAATAATGAAAATAATTATATTATTTGATTTATATGTTTTAAAAATTTAATTAACTATGATTATTCACATGCCTGATTTAATATTTTTCCATACGATTGTGACGTAGTCATTTCGATCGTTTCTGTTTTGTTCGTGGATAATTCCAAGCACGTGCATAAACTCGTGGATTGGTACTCCGATCTGTAAAATAAAAATTTAGAATGTATAATATTAGAGAGAGAGAGAGAGAGAGAGAGAGAGAGAGAGAGAGAGAGAGAGAGAGAGAGAGAGAGAGAAATGGGGGGATACAGGGTAACTAATTTTTACTTATCTTGATTGATCTAACGAGTGTAGTAATGTAAAATATTTAATGATGCAATGAAAAAATTAATTATTAACTCAAGACAGCTCAAACCTGCCTGATTTGCCACATATCTACAACAGGAATATAAAAAAATTATGCAAATTTTCAAAATAGGGGGAGGTAAGAGGAGCACCCAGTTATTCTAATATATATATTTTTTAAGTACATCTCGAAACATGAACAACTTTACTTCTGCTCTGTATTCGTTGTTACGAAATCTATAGAGTCATATTGCAAACTTTAACTTTTTTAAATGTTTAGGCTGAACGCACTTCTTATTTTTCTCAAAATGGAGTATCGACTTCAATTTTTTTTATTGCAGAAAAGTTATGCCACCCTGATTTTTTTCAGATTTTTTACAGTCCTGGAACTATTTTTAAAAAAATTGTTGAAAGTCTTTTTTAAAAAATACTTCCAGCTTCCAGGGCTGTAAAAAATCAGGGTAGCATAACTTTGCACTCTCTATCCATTTCTGCAATAAAAAAAATGAGGTCGATTGTACTTACTGATCTGAAACACCCGTAATGTCTACGGTTCTCCTTCTGCAGGTTTACAATCTGTGCACCCCCGTCTCTGCCTACAGATGACCAACAACCCGTGTGTCTGCTCATGATGACGATGAAATCCTTCACTCCTTTCGTCCACGGCTTGAAACGAATGCAAGTGTGTTCGTGGAACTGAGTCATAGCTCTCATTATTATATCACGGTCGTGTGCATCTGTAATTATATTTAAAATTAATATAAATTATACATATCAATAAGTACCAGAATTGTATTAAATTTCATCTTTTAAAGTCTCTGCTCGCATTTTTCTTCCTATTTTAAATAATTTTCGAAGGAAAAAGACGAGATTACGTCTTTTTTTTCTCTTATTGAGCATAAAATGTTGGAATTATTGGGTGCAATTCACAAAGCAGTTAGCCAGGTTTCTAACCACGTTAAACCACCTAGCTAAACGTGGTTAAGCTAAACGTGGCTAACTGCTTCGTGAATCGCACCCAATGTCTCCAATTCATCTTCAAGTTTGAGCGACGAGGAAATAAGATTTGTTTTTGAGGTAAAAAGACTAATACCCAAATTGAAATAAATTTCCTTGTTTCCTCACTATTCAATTCAATTTATTTATTCAATCAACTGGCTGTACAGGTACAACATGGATTACGTCATTCCTAATAATAACATAAAAATTACATAACATAAAAACACATTAAAATGACAATAATTCATAAAACTATCAAGATATGAAATACAATATATAGATACAATCAATTAAAAAACAACATTATACAGTATAATATTTTCTGGCAACTTATTACAAAAGTACATTTTTACATAGTACATTTCCTTATTTATAAGAATATGTACTCTGTAGTCTATTATGTAGTCTATTATGTAATATGTAGTCTATTAAGCTCTCCTCTCATCTTTTGTCCTTTTTTCCTCTTATTTTGCACCATTTTAAAGGAAAAGACGAGCTTACGTCTTCTTTCCTCTTCTTGAGCATAAATTATTAAAAATATTGTCTTCATATCATCCTCACTTTGATTGAAGAGGAAATAAGATGTGTTTTAGAGGTCAAAAGATTAGGTTTAGACGTGTAAAAACTGAGTTGAAGAAGTAATTGTTCAATTAGGGTAGACTCACCAAAATCATCTTCAATTAGGTAGTGGATAACTCCATTAGGCCAGAGAAAATCTTTTGGAATCTTTCCTTTGCTTTTTAATGTCAGAATATCTCCTTCCAAATATGTTCCCATTTCTTCGGGATTGTGGGAGTCTCTGGGTTTCATAGAGTCTACAATCTCTCCTAAAAATGTTAAATGTGTATTTGAATTGAAGTGATTTTAACAGCTACATATAGAGTACAGGTATAGAAAATTGCTTAGGTAAAAAAAAAATATTTTTGTGAGTATATTAAAGGAAAATTAAAATTAAATGCTTAACACAAAGTGCTATTAAAAACTATTAAAATAAACTTTACCTTTAGTAACTATGGGACCGTGGAAACCTTACTTAGCAAGGTTGGTAAAATTAAAGCACTATTTAAAATTAATCAGCATAATTTATAACAATAAATATTCTTTCTTTATGGTGTTATTTTGCACAAATGTATTTTTTTTTTTTTAAAAATAATAATTTATTTATTGTTCCTATACAGTACATTGTACAGTCGTCGCCTCAGAAAATTTCCCATTTGCAGCCTTGTTAATCAAGGCCACAAAGGAACATTTTCTAAAGCAACGACTGTACATTAAGCATACGTTTATAATAAGAATTTTATAGTGAAGTTTATAATGGATAATAAAATAAATTGTGAATATACAAATAAGAGTAAAAATAATTACAACAGTTCATTTAATTGCTTGTGTATCATAATACCGGCTATAATGATACTGGTTTCCATGTTTCCACAGCTATAAACAATATCAAACTCATTGAAAATACATACCAACTTCACTATTTGGTGATCCCAAACTTTTAGCTTGCATTTTTCTAATCAAAGCTTCATACTTATTCATGTCAATATTCCGGTCAGATGTTTTTCTATTATACTTCCATCGCCTGAGATTTCTCTCAACTGACTCTTCTTCAGATCCTATGTTAAGGGTAAGATAACACGAACAATCGATTGTTGATAGTCCCATTTGATTAACATGTAAACCTTAGCAACCTCATAATAATTCTGAATTTTTTTTTTTGAGAGACAGTTCTTAGCACCAAAAAAATGTGGAAAAATTTCAAAACAATCGGACGATCCAATTTTTTTAAATGAATTTTTTTAAATTTTCAGTATAGGGCTTTCCCATGGAGACCTAAACTAAGAAATTAATTTAAAAAAATTTGAACGTCCGATTGTTTTGAAATTTTTTCCATATTTTTTTGGTGCCAAGAACTGTCTCTAAAAAAAAAATTCAGAATTATTATGAGGTTGCTAAGGTTTACATGTTAATCAAATGGGACTATCAACAATCGATTGTTCGTGTTATCTTACCCTTAAGAGACTCAATCAACTGGTCTATATCGTAATCAACAGAGTAATCTTTTGTAGGAGTTCCATGACATTGTATGATACTTAATATACATAGAGTAACAATTAACATGAATTTTATATTCTTCATTCTAGAGCTGAAAACATATGACTCAAATCAGAAATAAAAAACTAGTAGTTATAGTTTTGTCATACATCCGTATTATCATTTAGAAAAAGTAGTTACTTTTTTAATAAATGCTCTACTAATTATCATAACTATAGAGATCAATAAAAATTTAGCTTATGTACTATAATTAGTAATATATATATACATATATAATCTTAGTCAAAATAATTTTAAAAATATTAACAGAAATATTCATTTATAAATAAAAATACAATGAAATAGTTTTAAAATTAAATATTTTTGAAAAATATAATTATTTTATAATTGTTTATTGCATTCTTAAATCGTTATTTTTTAAAACAAATTTTAAGGTAGAGATAACGCCGAACAGCTGATCGACGTAATGCCCTTTGATTAACATGTAAACCTTAGCAAATTGACAAAAATTCTGAAATTTTTTTGAGAGGCAGATATTAGTGCCTAAAAGCCATCGAAAAAATTTCAAAACGATTTAACGAGCTGATTTTTTTTAATTAATTTTTTTAATTTTCAGCAAGGGCTTTCCCATGGAGAGCCAAACTAAAAAATTAATTTAAAAAAATCGGCTCGTTAAATGTTTTTGAAACTTTTGCTATGGCTTTTAGGCACTAATATCTGCCTCTCAAAAAAATTTCAGAATTTTTGTCAATTTGCTAAGGTTTACATGTTAATTAAAGGGGATTACGTCGAACAGCTGTTCGACGTTATCTCTACCTTAAATGTAAAAGAAATATTATTTACATTAAATTATATTAAGTAAAAATGTTATGCCGAAATGTCTACACGCTAAATTGCAATGAAATAAAGGCTCTCTTTTCGGTGCCATCGTGTAATGTGCAAGGTGTAATCTGTATACCGTATGAAGTATACTACCAGTATATTACTAATTATAAAGAAGAAAATAAATAAATGAAATATTGAAGTTAACTTGCTGCATAAATCAAGATCTAATAAGATTATTTTACTCGATATTATTGAAATTGTCCTCTAATTATTTATATAATAAATTATTTATTGAAATAATTATAATAAGACTCCCTAGTCGCGAAACTTATTAAAAACCTAATGAAATATCATTTAAAAAGTCCATAAATATTATCTTCTTGTTTTTGTAAAGTTCAACATACACCAAAAATTGACATGTATTGTGAGAAAATAATTTTTACACATTTTAATTAGTATATTTATAGCAGTAATTCTGTATATATAGCACTCGAATAAATAAAATTGATTCGGTTTAAATCCTTTTATTACAATATAGAGATTCTAAATTAACATGCTAGTTAATAGTGATAACAACAGGACAATTTTAATGTAGAATTTATATGTTCTAATGAAAATGGTCGTATTATCATCCCATTTAATAAAACAAAACAAAATTAGTATTACTTTATCTACAGTAATATGATTCTACACAAACATTATATAGCTGTTTGTTTAACTTAACATTTCAATGACGTCAGTGAGAGGAGCACAAATGTCATGTTTAATTTTTTAAAAGTGCTATATATACTAAAACAATGGAAAAAATGGAAAAACAATGGAAGCTATGTAACTACTTAATTTCTATAGAACTCTAATTATGATAGAGCTAATTAAAAAAAAAAACAGGCATCATATTAATAAACAGACTATGATTCTAAGCTAAACCGATACTATTATAATTAAATAATTATGCTACTTACCGAGAACAGTTTAAAGCAGAACTATTTTCCATATAATTTTTTTTTATATGCTACTTAATCGGTCTTTCCTTATAATTTAAACTACAGGATATAGTGTAGATAATTCTTTTTGTATATACAGCAAATTAAAAATGGCTGTAGTGCCAGTACGATAACAGTTCATGATGTTTATAATTTTATAATTTAATATAATCTACAAATTAAATAAGTTTTACTTCTCCTTTTTGTATTATAATTAATCCCTAGTAGAAAAATCACGTCTTCAACTCATCCTTTACACGTCTAAACCTAATCTTTTTACCTCGAAAACACATCTTATTTCCTCTTCTCTCAAAACGAAGATGAAATGGAGACGATATTGGGTGCGATTCACGAAGAAGTTAGCCAGGTTTTTAAACGTGTTTAACTTAAACGTTGTTAGAAACCTGGCTAACTGCTTCGTGAATCGCGCCCAATAAAAATTAGAAATTTTCTAATATTTGTGCTCAAGAAGAGGAAAAAAGACGTAATCTCGTCTTTCTTCCCACTAAAATGGTGCAAAATCAGAGGAAATAAGACGAGAGGAGAGCTTAATAACGAATAAAATATAAAATAATTTATATCAACTTGACCTAGCTTTTGTTCCCAGTCTTCTTAGCTTCTGAATTTTCTGACTAATAGACACGGTCTTTGGTATTATATAATTTCTGATTGTAAATTTTTTTAAATAATAATAGAAAAGTTTTTTAAATGTATGATTAGATTTGTAAATTCTCTTTAAATATAAGTTAAATAATATTCCAATTGCTACCCAAATTCAACAATAAAATTAAGACAATGTAAATATATTGAAAATGACAAAATTTATTTTCACAAATGTTAAGGTGGATTCACATGGCGGTTTTTATCATGCGACGCGACGCGAATAATGCGCACTTGCTGTGACATCCATTGACAGCCATATTTGGCGATTTAAAAAAAGAGCATCGCAATTAACGCGATTTCGCTGTCGCAACCTGTCAAATTCGCTTGCCGCATAGGATTTCACAGCTTTTGTGACAAAATCGCGTCGCATCGCCGCTGTCGCTATCTGAATCCACCTTTAGCGTACAAAATCTTCACCAGTCCTCAGTGTTAGGAGCAGGTATTAGTCCCGTGTGATTGTATTTAACGTCCGAGGATCTGCAGTCGTACAGACGGTTGATTCTCTCGATGTCAGAGAGAGAGAAGCCACGTCGTTGTCCGATATTTTCTGTGGTTTTCTTCTGCAAATCAAACAAGGTATTATTTTCCATAATAAAAATGCATTTGGAGGGGAGGGGGGGATGGAGGAATTTGTGAAATGTTGAAATGTGCATGTGTGTGCTAAATGGAGTATTGACCTCAATTTTTTTTATTGCAGAAATGGATAGAGGGTGCAAAGTTATGCTATCCTGATTTTTTTTTTCAGATTCTTTACAGCCCTGGAAGTATAATTTTTAAAAAATTATTGAAAGTTCTTTTTGTGACGTCACGCGGCGGCAAGTCCAATCTTTTTCTTAAGAAGAGACACTTCGTGACGTCACAAAAAGAAATTTCAATAATTTTAAACATACTTCCAGGGCTGTAATAAATCTGAAAAAATCAGGGTAGCATAATTTTGCACCCTCTATTCATTTCTGCAATAAAAAAATTGAGGTCAATACTACATTGTGATGTGTGTTAAATTTACCAAAAAGAATCCAGAGTTATTTAGTAGTAACATTATAAATATACTTTATAATAATAACGGGACGCAGCAACGCGAAAATTTGCACATAACTTGTCATTATGTGATCATAATCCTAGCCACATTGTGCCCCTTATATTTAATGGTTAATCTGATTGTACAAAAAATTCTGTATCATTTGCATGCTTTTGAAAAGAATTATTTAAATATCTTATGATGAATTTGTTTTATAGCGTTAAATATTTAAAAAGTATTATAATGTGCTACTTATTGGCCAACTAGTTATTTGTGT